>CM050322.1:77609799-78209799 GCA_027475135.1 Bactrocera correcta | reverse complement strand
TTGCAAATCATTGAATTTTATTACCAAAATCAGTGTTCGGTTCGAAATGTGTTTCGCGCTTTACGTCCGATGAGCGATGAGGCTCATTTCTGGTTGAATGGCTACGTAAATAAGCAAAATTGCCGCATTTGGGGTGAAGAGCAACCAGAAGCCGTTCAAGAACTGCCCATGCATCCCGAAAAATGCACTGTTTGGTGTGGTTTGTACGCTGGTGGAATCATTGGACCGTATTTTTTCAAAGATGCTGTTGGACGCAACGTTACGGTGAATGGCGATCGCTATCGTTCGATGCTAACAAACTTTTTGTTGCCAAAAATGGAAGAACTGAACTTGGTTGACATGTGGTTTCAACAAGATGGCGCTACATGCCACACAGCTCGCGATTCTATGGCCATTTTGAGGGAAAACTTCGGACAACAATTCATCTCAAGAAATGGACCCGTAAGTTGGCCACCAAGATCATGCGATTTAACGCCTTTAGACTATTTTTTGTGGGGCTACGTCAAGTCTAAAGTCTACAGAAATAAGCCAGCAACTATTCCAGCTTTGGAAGACAACATTTCCGAAGAAATTCGGGCTATTCCGGCCGAAATGCTCGAAAAAGTTGCCCAAAATTGGACTTTCCGAATGGACCACCTAAGACGCAGCCGCGGTCAACATTTAAATGAAATTATCTTCAAAAAGTAAATGTCATGAACCAATCTAACGTTTCAAATAAAGAACCGATGAGATTTTGCAAATTTTATGCGTTTTTTTTAAAAAAAAAGTTATCAAGCTCTTAAAAAATCACCCTTTATATCTAAATTTAATCGGTACGGCGGAGTTTAATTAATCGCAGTCCGAAATTGTTGTTAAATTGAGGTAAACGCTCATTGGAACCGGGTTGAGACAAGGTCTGGGGAATATCCAATTGTGTGGAGAGTTGACACAGCGCAGTATAGAGTGGAATTTTTGAATCAAGAGGAATGTGTTGAATCTGCTCAGGGGACCATCTTTAATGCTGAGTGGGCTGGTGTACAAGTGTGGTAAGCTGTGTTGTGTACGAGTGTGATGTCGCCAACTATGATCTTCTCAGTGTTTGCGGATGATGTTATTCGCTGGTTTGGTGTATTGCGGTGTGATATGTAAGTGCGCCAGTTTTTTCCGGGTAAAGTGGGGGGGAACTTAACTCAGTTTAACACCCCTATATAACTAGTATCAGGATTTTCGCACATCCGGCTGACTTTATGTTATGTGATCGCTTTTACACCTTAACGTATTTTCCTGGCGTTGATACTTGCAAGAAGCAAGAGTATAAATGTTCGGTTACACCCGAACTAAGCCCTTCCTTAGTTGTTTATATTTATTTTTGTTGGTAGTCGATTCCACTTTTGGAGATTTAAATTTGTAGACAAATAAATGAATAAAAGAATATTTGTCAAAGTTTTCATTGATGTTTTTCTTTTATAAATACATTTTCTCAAAAAAAGTATTATAAATAGTACTTTCTTTTATTTATTTACTTATATGTGTAAAAAAAAGGTAAAGGCAAGTCTTGGAAAAAAGTTGATTTCTTTGTTACTTGTAGATTTATACACTTCACTTTGGGGTTCCCTAATTGTTTAAATAAGTTAAGCATCCACCCCTTCTACCCGGTAAAACTGGTTCATCTTAATGAAACAGCGCAGTTCACCACAGGATGCCACTACAATACAACTCACCACACACCAACTCACTCATCAAAAAGGATGGACAAGGAGAAAGCAGGGACACTTTCGCTTCTAAACTGCGCCGCGTCGACACCTCCAATTCAAAAATGCAACCACGATCCGTGTCCACTCGATCGCCAGCAGTGACAACTCGTTCCCGAATTTGGAGTATCGCCGCCGCGCCCGTCGATAAGATTTATTAATATTGTATAATAAAATCGATAAATTTAAATATAAATAAAACTGTTGAACTCCCCCATGTATCAATTATACTTTTTAAACATGGTCCTTCGAGCCATAGTGAGAGGCACTATGGATTATTGAAACAAAAAAAAAAATTAATACAAGAAACAAAAGGAATTGTGTGGTGAAGAAAAACCAAAAAACAAAGCAGTGCAGTGACACCAACAAAAATACAGTGATACACAAATGTACATACATACATGCATATACTTGTGCTCACATAATTAAGCCACATAAATATTAGGGCTTAATTTTTATGTAAAACCAAAAATCTGTTTTCTTCTTTATTGTGGGGTGACAAAAACAAGAAAACAGAACAAAAATGGTGCAGTGACACACAAAGTATATCCATATACATACATACATAAGAATATATCAAAACCAAATTGACAAGTGGACGAAAGATGGATAAAATTTCAAATTAAGAAATAATAAAAACATTAACATACTAAAAGTGCGTGTCAACCAAAACAAAAAATTATATAAATCAGTGTAAAGAAACAAAAAACAAAACAACAGACAGAATATTAGGCGCGAAACCCAAAATCGAAACATAAATCGGGCGCGAAATGTAAAAATACAAAAAAACAATAAAATTCAACAAAAATACACAAAAACGGTGCAAACGGGCGCGAACAATTATAACAAATATACAAATACCGGTCAAAAAAGTATCCAGAATTCTTCATTTCCCCCCTCTCATCGCCCGAACGGAATTTACATTTACATTTATTTAAACTAAACAACAGCGCAAGGTGGTAGCTGGAGCATAGAAAAAGGGACAAACGCAGAAGGCAGCATAAATGCATATAAAAAAAGCCCCTGAAGGAACAAAGTGAGCGTATTCAATCCAATTTTCCAATTTGTTACATGCATATACATATGTTCAAAAAAAGAAATTACTGATATACATATATACTATTATATCATCGGTAATCAAAATACGTTTTAACATCACAATAAAACGGTTGCCTAACTTTTAGGGTCCAAGTTTAATTTACGGGAAAAACCGATAAAAGTTTGGTATTATATATGCATTTATTTTCAAATGCTTATATGTTAAGCGTGCTTTGGTGTATTCAAACACAACTACTTAACAAAAACAAAAAGCAGCCAATATTCAAGCATTCACATGCGAAATATTTCCGGCAGTCCCTTATGTTTAATATAGCAATAACCACGACTGCATACAGTAAGAAAGCAAAGGTAGAAATATTTAAAAACATAAAATAGAAGACAAAAACATAAACAAAACTAAAATAACTATATTTACATAAGTACATATGTATATGCATATATACATAAGTATTTAGTGAAAACAGATAATCATTATATTATTCATTATATACATATCATACATGTGTTTGTATAATTGCCAAGCGCAAAATCTATATATATACATATATATTTACATGTATCTAGACGACGATTCTAATAGAAACAACGTAAAAGTGCATATTTACTTGCATATGAACATCTTTGTAAGTACATAAGAGAAAATTACTTTCTCAATACCGTGTTCAATTTCTCTCTCTCAAAAAAAATATTATAACATTTACACAAATATACGGCAAAGAATCTACCGGTTATACAAAACACAAAATCTCACAAAAATAGTTCAACAAAACATATAGTAAAACTTGTGAGAACTATGTATATAAAATACATATATATTAACACACAAATATTATAAGTCCGCATTGGCAATTATCCGGCAATACCTCTTGTTCTTTGGCAAACAAAAACAAGCAGGATTGCGTACAAAAGCGAATTGATCTCTCTAACGAGCTCTCAATTGCTTACGAACAAAGCATAATCATAAGCACACAAACAATTCGTGCATACTTATGTACAAAGCATATTGATCTCTTCAACGAGCTCTCAATTGCACAAAAACAAGTACATACAAGCAAATTATTAGGGTGTGCCTACCCTAAATAGAAAATACTTAAAATTAATATTGCGGCTTGAAAACAAAGCATATAAAATAAAATTAAAATAAAAAATAAAAAAACAAATAATCCGTCTTTTACGAAAAAAAGTTTATATACATAAAAAGTATTCAGTTCACACTGAGGACCCTATATAATAATGAACAATAACAAGAATCAAAGTACACCTGGGGCTACACGCTCAAAACAGGTTGCTAGATTTATTTCAGAAAGTGACAGTTTAACAAGATACTGCACTAGATTTGCCTCCTCACCGATTCACGAAATTTCGAAATCGCTACTAGAAATCAAAAGTCAAAATCTTAAAAATTTTTGGACTCGCCTCCAAGCGGCTCATGACCCCATCGTGGAATCTGACGATTCAGATCTACCACCAAATTTTAAATTATCTGCTTACGCCATATACGAAAACTGCTTAGAACAGTTCGAAGAAACAAAAGCTATAATCTCCGATCAACTAAAGCTCATTAAAGCAATTGCACCTACTCTCCACAGTAGAGTGGAGCTGCCACAAGAAGACAGTAAGGTAAGTTCAGGCATCCAACTCGAGGTGGCCGCATGTGACAAAGAAACCTTTCACGGAGGTTATGAAGAATGGCCGTCCTTCCTGGACATGTTCACGGCCGTGTACATAAACCATCCTCAATTATCACAAGCGCAAAAATTGTATCACCTCCGATACAAAACAAAAGGTCAAGCAGGCGTAATAGTCAAACAGTTCGCTCTCAATGACGAAAATTTTAATTTTGCTTGGGAAGCTCTAAAAGCACGTTACGAAAACAAAAGAATACTGGTCGATAAACAAGTAACGACATTACTAAACCTGCCTAAAATCAAGAAAGGAACAAGTGAAGAATTTGTAACACTACAATCCACTGTTTGTAATTGTTTGTCGATTCTGTCGACACAAAATATTCCCACAGACAGCTGGGACCCAATTCTGGTAAACATTTGCACCGCCGCATTACCAGAGAAGTCGTTACTTCTATGGGAGCAATCGCTCTCATCACGAAAAAAGTGCCCAACGTGGCAACAAATGAAAGATTTTCTCACCCAATATGAAATTGCGGAAAGGTTAGAAGAAAAAATAATAAAAAATAAGAACATTAAACACGACCCCAATGGAAGCTTAAAAGTCCTCAAGCTAGAAGCAACAAAAACAATTCAAACAAAAACCTTTACAAAACGCAATCGTTCACATCCGAACTGAAAAAACAAACGTCATGCGAACTATGTAAAAGAGGGCATAGGCTTATATCTTGCGAAAAGTTTAAAAACTTAAAAGTTAACAAACGAAATAATTTTGTCAGGTCAAAAGGACTTTGCACAAATTGCTTGTCACTGCGCACACATATAAAAATTGCAAAAGCAAATTTAACTGCTTATATTGTCATAAAAGACATCATACAATGCTTCATTACAGCAGATATCACATCTCACCCCAAAGAAGCGCTTATACACAAAGAACCACGAGTTTAATTGCAAAAGCAAAACCCGAAACCCAACATTATAAAAATTGCCAAAAGACAAGATGTTGCTCAAAGGCACACAAAGCTCAAACGCTGCACAGCAAAATACAAAGTGAACTAGATACAGAACTAGTCACCATCACACCAACTCAAGTTGAGTATAACACAAACTAATATCTTAATTCACAATTAAGGAAATTGCAAAAGTCAAGGAAACATCCAATAACCAACAAATCTACAAAAGATCAGTATTGTGAGCACTTCTCTAAAGCCACAACTACTCGATCAAATAATGGCCGGTATGTCGTACGACTACCACTAGAGCCACAATATTCCAATACCTCACATATTGGTAGAAAAAACAAAGTAAGATTTCGGTCTAACAATATTAAAAACTCAAATATATGTTACATTTCGACCCCGCAGGATGGCTTTCGCCAATATTGAAAAAATAATTCTGAACAAATCCTAGAGCGGTGACGGGCTACTAAATGCCAAATTAGTGCGTACTAAAAATAAAATATACACAATATTATCAAAAAGTCGAAAAATCGACATTCTCATACATTTTCAAAATACATACAATATCAAAAGGAAGTCAAGGGATCACCATACTCCCAATGCGATACAGTGACGCACCTAGACTTAACAAAAGCAGAGGTAGCTCTTATCGCACCTACATTAGCGCTTCTCATAAGGGTAGTTGGTGAGAATATGTTGTACAACTTGAACATACCACTTAACAAAAAAACTATTATTCTAATGAAGCCGTTCGCAATTACCGGCCACACTCCGCAAGATCCCTCTAATTTCATAGTCCTAACTCAAGGGCTAAGGAGTACCCATTCTGGCCACATCTGAGCCAGGCGTGGAGTTACTATCCTTTATAAGCCGATAACACAGAAAAGGCAAATAATAAAAAGCTAGTTTAACAAGCCGATGTTAAAGAAAATTTTAAATAAAACCGCAAATAAAATGAATAAAAGCAAGCAATGCATACACCTTTTTATTATAATAATAAGTCGGATAAACCCGCAAAATATGGTTTCTTGCCATACGCACCTAAAGGTAAATAAATACCAAATAATATGCTTAAAACCAAAGGCGTTTTCAGGATTTACAGCATGTAATCTGCGCCCTCGGCAACTCTACAAGCAGTACGCCGAAATACATGCAACATCGTGTAATACTAGGCAAAATATTCCCCTATGGGGCCCAGGATGTTTAAATGAGTTACCCTTCTACCCGGTAAAACTGGTTCATCTTAATGAAACAGCGCAGTTCACCACAGGATGCCACTACAATACAACTCACCACACACCAACTCACTCATCAAAACGGATGGACAAGGAGAAAGCAGAGATACTTTCGCTTCTAAACTGCGCCGCGTCAACACCTTTCGCCAGCACATTCAATTCGCATACACACTCTGCCGCGTCGACACCTCCAATTAAAAAATGCAACCACGATCCGTGTCCATTCGATCGCCAGCAGTGACAACTCGTTCCCGAATTTGGAGTATCGCCGCCGCGCCCGTCGATAAGATTTATTAATATTGTATAATCAAATCGATAAATTTAAATATAAATAAAACTGTTGAACTCCCCCATGTATCAATTATACTTTTAAACACTAATAAACCGAATTATTAATATACTATTGTCGATATCTGCAATAAAATTGTTTTCATGTTTTCAAGGTCACCGCCTGCATACCGTTTATCTTGGCTTACATGTCACTGGTGGTCGTCGTCATTTAATACGGCGTCGTAAATATCATATTTACAAAGAAAGTCTCATTGAAAGACAACGTAAAAAGGAATTACCAGGTAAGATGGAAAATTATAAAGATTTGTGTTTCTACATTTCGGTTGTACGCAGAAAAATAAAAGCGTTTCCATTTTCGGTCTCACCTCATGAAAAGAAGCGAATATCCTGTAATGGGGTTTCTTCCATAGCTGAGGTATGCTCAGCCGCTCCAGGGTCAGCCTTGGGACCCACAAACCCTTAGCAAATAAAAGATCTAATTAAATAGATGAAGTGTCCACACCCCCCTTTCAGTGGACAGCCAGACCAGCGTGATGTATACAGTGACGATGAAGAAAACGGCGGTGATGAAAACGGCGGTGATGAAAACGGCGATGATGAAAACGGATGAAATTAGCGTGCCAGGCGTTAAAGCTTGTTGAGTCTGGCACGGCGATGAAAACGGCGGTGATGAAAACGGCGATGATGAAAACGGATGAAATTAGTTTGTCAGGCGTTTGTTGAATCGGGTAGTGTTCTCCGGGGCTCCTCTGCGAAGGACAGATATAATTATCAGCGAACTGTGTTGGTTGACCTCCGGCTAGCAACTGTCTTGCACTCTCCTTACATTACCTGTCGTCTGTTAGTCACGTTAGTTTTTATAACGGTCCGTAAGCAGCGGTACTGATGCCACGTGCTTTCGACGCGGCTACGGCAGTGCCATCGCGAGCATTGGCATCACCCAGCGGTGATGCCTTTGCTAAAGGCACGCATTCCCCCAACTACCGGGCAGTGCCATCGCGAGCACTGGCATCACCCGGCGGTGATGCCTTTTCTGCGCGAGGCCTGCGATCCCTCAACTACTGGGCAGGGCCATCGCGAGCACTGGCATCACCCGGCGGTGGTGCCTTTTCTGCGCGAGGCCTGCGATCCCTCAACTACTGGGCAGGGCCATCGCGAGCACTGGCATCACCCGGTGGTGATGTCTTTTCTGCGCGAGGCCTGCGCATTCCCCCAACTACCGGGCAGTGCCATCGCGAGCACTGGCATCACCCGGCGGTGGTGCCTTTTCTGCGCGAGGCCTGCGATCCCTCAACTACTGGGCAGGGCCATCGCGAGCACTGGCATCACCCGGTGGTGATGTCTTTTCTGCGCGAGGCCTGCGCATTCCCCCAACTACTGGGCAGGGCCATCGCGAGCACTGGCACACCCGGCGGTGATGTCTTTTCTGCGCGAGGCCTGCGATCCCTCAACTACTGGGCAGGGCCATCGCGAGCACTGGCATCACCCGGCGGTGGTGCCTTTTCTGCGCGAGGCCTGCGATCCCTCAACTACTGGGCAGGGCCATCGCGAGCACTGGCATCACCCGGCGGTGATGCCTTTTCTGCGCGAGGCCTGCGATCCCTCAACTACTGGGCAGGGCCATCGCGAGCACTGGCATCACCCGGCGGTGATGTCTTTTCTGCGCGAGGCCTGCGATCCCTCAACTACTGGGCAGGGCCATCGCGGGCACTGGCATCACCCAGCGGTGATGCCTTTTCTGCGCGAGGCCTCCCCATACTGTCTACTTCTACTCTTATATACAGCGCTACCTATTTCTACTATTGTTACACTTACCCTGCCTGTCGCTGCCGATGGCGACCGTACTCGCCGGAGTGCTGGAAGAAATGATCGCACTCGATGTGAAGTGCTTGCTTATATAGCAGCACAGCGCAGCTTTCGTCACCGTAGCGAGGTAAGTATGCGTATGGTGCGTTAGGACGTATGGTGGAAAGCTCTAGCAGCTTTCAACATCGTAGTGAGGTAAGTTGACGTAAACTATTGTAAGGTGGTAAAAGCCACGTTACAGTCCCCCCCTCACTTCGGACAATGATACTTCGCTGGCGGCGGGTGGATGGTTCGGCTGGAGGCTGGCTGGCTGTCCTAGTTGTCGTGTGCCGTGACCGGGGAGCGGGTGTGGAAACCTTTATTTAGTAGTATTTCTTAACCTATAGTACAAGGCGTCTTAGGTCTTATAGCTTACAACTAGTGACACCCATTTAATCGTATAAATACATGACTATGGTAACTGGTATATAAAAACTAGTTTTAATTTCCGGCCTACGGGATGGATTTTACAACTAAAAGTAATGCAAATACATACTTAATGCTAATGCCTTAATTATAACGGCTGCTCGGAGGTGTTAATCATATAAGTGCAGCACGCATCTGTCCTCGCCGTATCGCACCAGAACCCGGTCGCCTTCTAGCTTCTGGAGGGCTAGACGTCGGCCCCGGAAGAACAGCGTTCGCCTGGATCGCTTGATGAAATGCTGTCTGGTCAGCACCAGCCCTTCCAGGAACTCTGGGACTTCGGCCACCGGTGTTACTTGTGGGGGTGATGTGTCAGGCGTGGCCGGTTGTGTGCTGATCTCGGCAGTTGGAGGCCGGGTCGTCGTCGGGGTTGGCGTCGCTTTCGGGTGAGGCGGCGTCGTCTCGACGTGAGTCGTGGCAGTTGCATGGGCAGGCGCCCCATCGTCATTCGAGCATGCAGTCGCTGTTGTTGCTGACGTCTCTTGCGCATTCTCCACGAGTTGCTTCTCGGTGCTGGCTTCAGCCGTGACGGTGCTCGTTGCCGTGCCTCGCTGGACGAGTTGGAATGAAGCTGCAGTCGGCAGGTCGCTTTGTTTGGCGGAGAACGTTACCTGGGCCTTCGCTTGGCCTGCGGGGTGCGTCGAGGTTTGGGCGGCGCGCGGCTCTGTCGCGGCACCAGCTTCACGGTCTGCTTCCCGTGGCGTTGGGGCTCGCCTGGTGGTCGGGAGCTTCCGGGCGTTGGTGCTGAGCGGCGTCTGTCGCGGCAACACTTCCATTTCGGCTGGTTTTGTGCGCGGCCGACTTCGGGTGGTGGCTTTGCTGACGCTGCGCTCCAGGGGCTGCCTGGATGCCCTCGGGCGAGTTCGAGCGGTTGACCCGGCGACGTCCACGCTTATTGCGTGTAATCGATGAACTTCGGTTGCATTAGTGTTCACCCGAGGTCGTGCTTCTGGGGGTGGCCGGAAAGGTGGCGGCCTTTGCGGCTCGTCCGTTGGCTGTGGTTGTCGGCTCGATGCCTGCGGCCTCCTGTTGGTTGTCGGTTTCATTCTGGTTATCTGGAAAGAGATGAGCAAACGGACGCTTTGATTAGTGTTGGCAACGTCTATGGTTGCATTACATTGGTGCTAGGTGGCTCGGAGTTAGAGTCCGTAGGCTCGGTAGAGATCGCGTTAGCGGCTACTCAAGTTTAGGATTCGGTTGGCAGCTGCAGATCTTGCAGATGCACATGAATGGTACGTCCACCCGGTGCGTTCGGATTCACGAGTTCAACTGTATTGTTCGACTTGAACTTTCTGACGATATATGGGCCAGAATATTTCGGAGCAAGCTTCTGTGCAAAGTTGTTTACTGCGGAAGAGAGCGGATGATTTCTTTTGAGTACTTTCTCGCCGATAAGTGGCTTCCATGGTCGTCTGCGCAAATCGTAGTATTTCTTCTGGCGTGTTGCTGCGGTAGACAAGTTGCGAGAAACTTCTTGCCAAAGCTCCGTGAGTGTCGGCACGGTGGTAGCTTCTTCGTCGGGCACGTTCCCTTCTTTGCGGATTTGTTTCGGTGTAGCTGGTGTGTACCCGAAGTTTATCTCAGCTGCTGATGTTTTTGTCGAGTCGTGTTGTGATGTATTTATCGCGAAAGCTATCTCGGCTAGTTGGTGGTCCCAGGTCCGATGATCGGCCTTTGCTCGTTGGGCGATCATAGTTTTCACGACTCTGTTGGTGCGCTCGGTTGGGTTCTCGTGTGGAGCGTAAATGGCGGTGAAACGATGTTGAATTCCGTGGCTCTCCAGGAACTGTGTAAGCGGCTTGCCGATGAATTGCTTCCCGTTGTCGGTAAGGAATACGTTAGGACAACCAAACCGGTATATCACGCGTTCTCGTAGCGCCTTTATAACACTGGCGGTGGTTGCATTCCGGACTGGCACGAGTTCCACCCACTTGGAGAACTTATCCGTGAGCACTAGCAAGCACGAGTTGCCATTTGTTGAGCGTTTTAGTGGGCCTACAAAGTCTGCCGTTACAACTTCCCATGGTCGTGAGCATTGCATGGTGGCCATCATCCCGGCAGGTCGTCGCTGGTCTATCTTATATTCGGCACATGGTTGACATCGACGAACATACTTGAGCGCATCCCTATGCATCCCAGGCCAATAGTACCCTTCTTGTATGCGTTTGAGTGTTTTGTGTACACCCAGGTGACCGCCGGTGCTGGCGTCGTGATTTTCTCTCAGGACTTCGAGTCGACGGTGCTCCGGTATGCATAGTTTCCAGCGTGGTGACCTGGATAGCGTATTGCGTGGGGCGATGTGCCGAAAGAGCCGGCCATCGATAAGTTGGTAATCGGGATGTTTCGTTGGTTGATCGTGTACCTGGCGCGTACGTCTTTCATACCATCTACCCGGTTGATCATGGACGGCATGCAAAAGTTCCGCATTGCCTTCTTGGTTTTTCAGTGGGCATCTGGATAGCGCGTCGGCGACTATGTTGAGGGTACCTTTGCGATACTAGATGTCGAAGTCAAACTGTTGTAGCTCTAGGGCCCACCTTGCGAGTCTTCCGGATGGGTTCTGCAGGGTGTGAAGCCATTTGAGCGAATGATGGTCGGTGATTACGGTGAAATGATAGCCCTCCAGGTATGGTCGCATTTTCCTTATACCCCACAATACGGCTAGGCACTCCTGTTCGGTGGCGGAGTATCGCTTCTCCAACTCTGTCAAGCTGCGACTGGCGTATGCTACAACCCGTTCTTGGTCCGAATGGCGTTGAAATAGTACCACGCCTAGTCCTTCTCCGCTGGCGTCAGTCTGCAGACAGAAAGGCCTCTCGAAGTCAGGGCACCCCAGGATGGGTGCACTGGTTAGTTTTTCCTTTAGCGCCTGGAATGCTTCTTCTTGTTCGGCACCCCATGACCAACGCTGGTTCTTTTTCAATAAACGGTTCAGTGGTGCTGATATTGTGGCGAAGTCTGCTACGAAACGTCGGTACCACGAGGCTGCTCCAGGAAACGGCGTAGTTCTCGAATGGTGGTAGGTGCTGCCATGTCGCTAATGGCTGCCACCTTAGCCGGGTCGGTGTGAATACCCTCCTTGCTGACTACATGGCCAAGTAATGGAGACGTTGCTGCACGAACTTGCTCTTCTCAAGTTGATCTGCATGCGGTTTTGTTGAAGGCGCGTGAACACTGCCTGCAAGTAGTCCAAGTGCTCTTCGAAAGAGTTTCCCAGTACAATGATGTCGTCTAGATAGGCGAAGACCTTCGGCTGTAGTTCTGATCCCAGGACGGTGTCTAAGGCTCGCTGGAATGTTGCTGGCGCCGAATGCAGCCCAAAAGGCATCACTCGCCACTGGAATAAACCTCTCCCCGGTACGGTAAATGCGGTGTACGGGCGTGAGCGGTGGTGTAGCGGAATCTGCCAGTAGCCGTTCTTCAGGTCGATGGTCGAGATAAATCGAGCTTCCTTCAACTGGTCTAGGATTGCGTTTATTTGGGGGAGTGGGTATGCGTCTGGTATACTTGCTGCGTTAAGTTGCCGGTAGTCGATACACATTCGCCAACTTCCTTGTTTCCTTCGCACTAAGACGATGGGCGAGCTGTAAGCGCTGTTAGAGACTTCGATGCGGCCGGTTGCAATCATTTCGTTCACCTCCTGATTGATTACTTCTTGCATCGCTGGGTTGCGCGGATAATATCTCTGCTTCAATGGGCGATCGTGTTTAAGTCGAATCACATGTTCGGCGGCTGTGCTGGGGCCGGTGATCGTCGAGAACACTGCTGCGTTTTCAGTGAGGAGCGTATTCAATTGGTGATTCTCCCTTTCTGTAAGATGTTGCCTCTCGGTTAGCATCGCGAGGTGGTCGGCAGGTGCCTGCGTGCTCAGGCGTCTAGCGTCTAGGGGTTGACCATCGACGGTAATAGTCAGGTCCCGTTTCCTCAGGAAATCCATGCCCAGGATGACAGGTTCCGACAGCGTCGGTAAAGCGGATACGAGTAGATGCGTCGTCTTCTTACCCAGCTCGATGGTGACGGGATACATTTTCGTGCTAGGTATATACGTACGGTTAGCTAGCTGAATGCGACGGGTCTGGCGTTTGGCTTTAATCCTGTGGTTGTCTAGATGACGCTGGAGTTCCTTACCGATGTATGTGAGCGTGGCTCCGGTGTCCACCAGGGCTTCGACCTGCATGCCCGCAATAGTAATGGGCATATAATAACGGCCATCTTGCTTCCATTCTGGGTACGGAAGCGTTGCTTTGCGTGCTGCTGTGCTGGGTTCGGCCGGAGTGGCTCGCACTGCCACATGTGTAGGGCAATTGCAGTCCCGCGACATGGTTCCGTCGAGTCCACACCGAGAGCAAAATATTCGCTGCTGGTTGCGACATTGGTGCCTTCGGTGTCCCGGTTGCTTGCATCGCCAACAAACTTCCTCGCGGCAATACTTATTACTTACCGCCGTCAAACAGTGATTGGTGTTTCTCGTTTGCCTGGTCTCCTCGCCTTTCAGCAACTCGAACTCTTCCGTTAATTCGAGTAGTTCGTCCACGCTGTTGAAATCGCTCCGACGGACATATAAGCGATATTCCACCCTTAGACCGTCATATATACGCTAGGTGTGATCTTCATCGCGAAGTTTCGGGTGCTGGCGAATAAGCGTCTGGATGGCCAGCACATAATCCTTTGCCTTCTCTCTGGGAAATTGCTTGCGCTGATGGATGGTTTCTTCCAGATGTGCGAGGTGTCGTTTCGGTAAAAAGAACCGTTCAGCCTCGTAACGAAAGTCGTCCCACGCGTTGATGGCGTTGCGTTTTACTCGAAACCATTGCAGCGCTTTGTCCTGCAGAATTTCCGGCATCGTGGCGAGAAGCTGGTTGTTTGCTATAGAGTAGCATTCTGCTAGCTCTTCGCATCGCTCCAGAAAGTCGTGTAAATTTTCGCGACCGCTGTAGCGTATGTTCCATCGCCGCACGGAGTTTATAACCTCCAAATCCGGCACTCTTGCAGCTGAGTTGCTACCGCTTTGTTTGGGATTCTTACCGTGGTGGTTGGAAGGAGTATGGTGGCGTTACCTTCCTCCTTCATCTCCCTTTCTAAAGCTTGCACTAGGTCCTCCGTGGATTTATGGTGGCGGTTTGCACGAATGCAGGCGCTCAGCTCGCTACGGAGGTCTGCTACGGTGCGCCCTTCGACAGCGATGTGGTGTCGTCTGCACTCGGTGACTAATCGGTCCTTCTTCAGCCAATAAATCCAACTGGTCGTGTCCGTCTCAAGCGTTAGAGCCTTCATCGCTGGAGTACTGCGATGCTTATGATTGTGTGGGGGGCGCGGCGAACCTGATTCATGAGCGTTGGTGACCGTTTCATGTTTTTCACTATGACTCACAAAGTCAGGTCCCTGCTCGGGCGCCATTTGTAATGGGGTTTCTTCCATAGCTGAGGTATGCTCAGCCGCTCCAGGGTCAGCCTTGGGACCCACAAACCCTTAGCAAATAAAAGATCTAATTAAATAGATGAAGTGTCCACACCCCCCTTTCAGTGGACAGCCAGACCAGCGAGATGTATACAGTGACGATGAAGAAAACGGCGGTGATGAAAACGGCGATGATGAAAACGGATGAAATTAGCGTGCCAGGCGTTAAAGCTTGTTGAGTCTGGCACGGCGATGAAAACGGCGGTGATGAAAACGGCGATGATGAAAACGGATGAAATTAGTTTGTCAGGCGTTGACGTTTGTTGAATCGGGTACGGCGATGAAAACGGCGGTGATGAAAACGGCGATGATGAAAAGGGATGAAATTAGCGTGCCAGGCGTTAAAGCTTGTTGAGTCTGGCACGGCGATGAAAACGGCGGTGATGAAAACGGCGATGATAAAAACGGATGAAATTAGTTTGTCAGGCGTTGACGTTTGTTGAATCGGGTAGTGTTCTCCGGGGCTCCTCTGCGAAGGACAGATATAATTGTCAGCGAACTGTGTTGGTTGACCTCCGGCTAGCAACTGTCTTGCACTCTCCTTACATTACCTGTCGTCTGTTAGTCACGTTAGTTTTTATAACGGTCCGTAAGCAGCGGTACTGATGCCACGTGCTTTCGACGCGGCTACGGCAGTGCCATCGCGAGCATTGGCATCACCCAGCGGTGATGCCTTTGCTGCGCAAGGCACGCATTCCCCCAACTACCGGGTAGTGCCATCGCGAGCACTGGCATCACCCGGCGGTGATGCCTTTTCTGCGCGAGGCCTGCGATCCCTCAACTACTGGGCAGGGCCATCGCGAGCACTGGCATCACCCGGCGGTGATGCCTTTTCTGCGCAGGCCTGATCCCTCAACTACTGGGTAGGGCCATCGCGAGCACTGGCATCACCCGGCGGTGATGCCTTTTCTGCGCGAGGCCTGCGATTCCTCAACTACTGGGCAGGGCCATCGCGAGCACTGGCATCACCCGGCGGTGATGCCTTTTCTGCGCGAGGCCTCCCCATACTGTCTACTTCTACTTTTATATACAGCGCTACCTATTTCTACTATTGTTACACTTACCCTGCCTGTCGCTGCCGATGGCGACCGTCCTCGCCGGAGTGCTGGAAGAAATGATCGCACTCGATGTGAAGTGCTTGCTTATATAGCAGCACAGCGCAGCTTTCGTCACCGTAGCGAGGTAAGTATGCGTATGGTGCGTTAAGACGTATGGTGGAAAGCTCTAGCAGCTTTCAACATCGTAGTGAGGTAAGTTGACGTAAACTGTTGTAAGGTGGTAAAAGCCACGTTACAATCCCAAAAACTGAATTATACAAGGTTTTAGGCCAAGAGAAAAAATTTCTTTGAGGTCTAGTTTATATGTGTATGTAGGTTAACAGGAGTAGTTCTTCCCCAGTAAGAAAGCTTGAGCGTGGCAATTAAAAATGTATAAAGTTTAAAATTTTTACTATATATTGTATGTAAGTTAACATGAGTAGCTAACTCCAGTAAGAAATTTCACGAGTGGTCTCAGTCAGTGCATTACCGTTCTCACGCTGACTGCAAATTCTTCGCTTGTTGATTATGCTTAGTTTTGATGGAAACGCAGTTATCTGGCAAAACTTTATTTACTCATACACACACCCAATTAAAGCATGTATTCCAAAATAACTGGTGAAACAATACAATCTAGAATCTGATGTAGATCATACATAAACAGTATTAGAAACAGTTAACATTCACCATAGATGGGCGAATATTAATATATTAGGGACCGCTTTAAAAATAGAGGGCAGATCTCCCGGTTTTGACAAAAAATCAATCAACAAAGACTAATCGATCCTATATGTATATATGTAGACAAGCAAGTACTCGTATGCAGCTACGAATTAAATAAATACATAAATACCTTCGTAAACTATGAAAAAGATAAACAAATCGAGAATCGCAAGAATCTTAATATCAGAGCTTGAAACATTAATGTTATCAATTACACACGCAAAGATTCAAGTTACTATCCCTGCCAAAAATTTAGAAACAATATTAAATGAGCAAGTATGAAAACCGATATATTGGAAGTAGCATATTTCAAGGCACTTTTAGATATTAATTTTGTGCACAGTCACCGACTATCATTCGTATCGGGCGGACGTGTGTTTTTTCGCGGTTGTTGTGCTTGACGCCAACACAGTCGCTTGCGACATAGGCAAGTGTCGCATTACAGCTTTCGGCCGCAGTGGCTGGGCAGCGAACTTATTCGTCAGCAGAATGTTACAATGTAAACAAAGTGCATTGCATCATTCTTGCATTCCGGTTGTTTTGTAGCTGTTGGTGACCTTTCGTACTTCCTTCGACGTTCGTCTTCCTTTTATGATACAGCCAATGCCAAGAACACAGAGCAAGATGCCTGCTGCAAACCAAACCTTATGTGATCTGGCCTCAAACTTCATTTTGAATTACGCGCAAGTTGTGATTATTCATCCTTTGCAGTTGGGGCATACTTAGCACTGGATCGTGGCTGATGATGTTGAGTAGAGATGACCCTGCTACGCCAGGCGATCTGCTTAAAACTTCGCGTCGATTTACATATCTTTTGTCGTTGATTATGACAGAAGAGAGGAAAGTGATAAGATGTGTCCCGTTTGCAGTAATCTTCGGAGTATCGTCTGTGCTAAGTTTCGCAGTCCTCTCGTTGATAATAATAATGCCGTCATCGAGTTGTATTGTGGGCTTTATGTGGCTTGGCTGAGTGCGGCAAAGGGCTGTGTCTCCGGTGTGCAATGCTCGTGAGCAGGTGTTTTGCGCTGCCAGTTTATAGACTGCGGCATTGGGCTATGATATCATTTTGCAGCTGTAGTGTGACGTGTTGGTGTGCCACCGGGAAGATGATGATTTTCTTACACACAAGCTTGACACTAGGATACGCTATTAATAAATGGACAATAATCTAGGACTGGAGGACCTTATCTTTATATGCTTCAGTCGGATTAACTGTGGGAAATCCGACAGGGTGTTCATTAATATTGATTTCAAATCATCATGGTCAAAAATAGTAGGATTTATTATATCCGCCTTAGCTAGCGTAAGTGTGAGTATCAAGTTTGACATTTGATCTATTAATATTCTATTTCTTGCTAATAGTATTTAATACAAATGCGGTGTGTCAACCAATTCATTTTTTAGCTTTACTTATTTCGCTCACCATACCAGTACGTTTATTAATTTGTATCTGTGTTTGTATATTTATAACTACATGTATATTGTTTGCATCAATTAAATTGGATTCGGACCACCTTACTTTTTCAAAATCAGAGGCATCAGGCGTGCCTGCTATTACCTTGAGTGATGAGCCCAAGAAGTCTATGCTTCTCGCCCTTCTGGGGTGCACTTTTAGTACGGACAATAAATTTCTAATTTGTTTTGTATGTACTACCCCTAATACTAATAGGATTGCAAGTCAAATCATGTAAAAATAAAAGAAAGATAATTAATAGAGTTGTTCAACGTTCAACGCAATTTCTGCTTGCGTTAACAAGTCGAATAGTATGTGTCAATTAATACTTTTTCCAACCCAGCTGTCGCTTGATATATGGCAGCCGGGAGCGTCCTCTAAAAAAGCAATGAGTCATTATCGCATGATTCGCTGTCGTCTTCGATTTAGATTACTTTTTATATTCTTCCGAATATGGGGCGCTCCGAACAACATTGTTCAATCGCTGCCACCTTTGTCCTGTTGCCCTACGTACTTCTTCTTCTTCTTCTTTACTGGCGTAGACACCGCTTACGCGATTATAGCCGAGTCAACAACAGCGCGCCAGTCGTTTCTTCTCTTCGCTACGTGGTGCCAATTGGATATTCCAAGCGAGGCCAGGTCCTTCTCCACTTGGTCCTTCCAACGGAGTGGAGGTCTTTCTCTTCCTCTGCTTCCCGCGGCGGGTACTGCGTCGAATACTTTCAGAGCTGGAGTGTTTTCATCCATCCGGACAACATGACCTAGCCAGCGTAGCCGCTGTCTTTTAATGCGCTGAACTATGTCAATGTCGTCGTATATCTCGTACAGCTCATCGTTCCATCGAATGCGATATTCGCCGTGGCCAACGCGCAAAGGACCATAAATCTTTCGCAGAACCTTTCTCTCGAAAACTCGCAACGTCGACTCATCCGTTGTTGACATCGTCCAAGCCTCTGCACCATATAGCAGGACGGGAATTATGAGCGACTTATAGAGTTTGGTTTTTGTTTGTCGCGAGAGGACTTTGCTTCTCAATTGCCTACTCAGTCCGAAGTAGCACCTGTTGGCAAGAGTTATCCTGCGTTGAATTTCTAGGCATTGACATTGTTGGTGGTGTTTACGCTGGTTCCAAGATAGACGAAATTATCTACAACTTCAAAGTTATGACTGTCAACAGTGACGTGAGTGCCAAGTCGCGAGTGCGACGACTGTTTGTTTGATGACAGGAGATATTTCGTCTTGCCCTCGTTCACTGCCAGACCCATTTCTTTTGCTTCCTTGTCCAGTCTGGTCATACGCCAGAAGTTGTACACTCTTATAGAAGATGGTACCTTCTCTGTTGAGTTCTGCAGCTCGAACTATTTTCTCCAGAAGCAGGTTGAAAACGTCGCACGATAGGGAATCGCCTTGTCTGAAACCTCGTTTGGTATCGAACGGCTCGGAAAGGTCCTTCCCGATTCTGACGGGGCTTTTCGAGTTGCTCAACGTCAGCTTACACAGCCGTATTCGTTTTGCGGGGATACCAAATTCGGACATCGCGGCATAAAGGCAGCTCCTTTTCATGCTGTAGAAAGCAGCTTTGAAATCGACGAAGAGGGTCTCCTTTCACGGGTCTTTTCCAAGATTTGGCGCATCATGAATATCTGGTCGGTTGTTGATTTACCAGGTCTAAAGCCACACTGATAAGGTCCAATCAGTTTGTTGACGGTGGGCTTTAATCTTTCACACAATACGCTCGACAGAACCTTATATGCGATGTTGAGGAGGCTAATCCCACGGTAGTTGGCGCAGATTGTGGGGTCTCCTTTTTTTTTGATTGGGCATAGCACACTTAAATTCCAATCGTTGGGCACACTTTCGTCCGACCATATTTTGCAAAGAAGCTGATGCATGCACCTTATCAGCTCTTCGTCGCCGTGTTTGAATAGCTCGGCCGGCAATCCATCGGCCCCTGCTGCTTTGTTGTTTTTCAGGCGGGCAATTGCTATTCGAACTTCTTCATGGTCCGGCAATGGAACGTCTGCTCCATCGTCATCGATTGGGGTATCGGGTTCGCTTTCTCCTGGTGTTGTGCATTCACTGGCATTCAGCAGGCTGGAGAAGTGTTCCCTCCATAATTTAAGTATGCTCTGGTCATCGGTGGCTAGATCACCTTGGGGGGTTCTACAAGAGTATGCTCAGGTCTTGAAACCTTCTATAAGCCGCCGCATCTTTTCGTAGACTTTTCGAGCATTACCCCTGTCGGCCAGCTTATCAAGCTCTTCGTACTCACGCATTTCGGCCTCTTTCTTTTTCTGTCTACAATTGCGTCTCGCTTCCCTCTTCAACTCTCGGTATCTATCCCATCCCGCACGTGTTGTGGTCGATCGTAACGTTGCGAGGTAGGCAGCCTGTTTTCTCTCCGCTGCGACACGGCACCCCTCGTCGTAACAGCTCTTCTTTTGCACTTTCCGAAAACCAATGGTTTCGGTTGCAGCCGTACGTAAGGAGTTTGAAATGCTGTCCCACAGTTCCCTTATACCGAGTTGTTGACGAGTGCTCTCAGAGAGCAGGATTGCAAGCCGAGTGGAAAAACGTTCGGCTGTCTGTTGTGATTGCAGCTTCTCGACGTCGAACCATCCTTGTGTTTGTTGGCGTGCGTTTTTTGCTGCACAGAGGCGGGTGCGAATTTTGGCTGCAACAATATAGTGGGCCGAGTCGATGTTAGGACCTCGGAGCGCACGCACATCTAAAACACTGGAGACGTGTCTTCCGTCTATCACAACATGATCGATCTGGTTGGTGGTTTTTCGATCCGGAGACAGCCAGGTAGCTTGATGTATCTTCTTATGCTGGAATCTAGTACTACAGATAACCATATTTCGGGCCCCGGCGAAGTCGATCAGCCTCCGCCCATTTGGGGATGTTTCCTCGTGGAGGCTGAATTTACCGACCGTAGTGCCAAATATACCTTCTTTGCCCACCCTGGCATTGAAGTCGCCAAGCACGATTTTGACATCGTGGCGGGGGCATCTCTCATAAGTGCGCTCCAAGCACTCATAAAAGGCATCTTTGGTCACATCGTCCTTCTCTTCCGTCGGGGCGTGGGCGCAAATCAGCGATATGTTGAAGAACCTCGCTTTGATGCGGATTGTGGCTAGACGTTCATTCTCCGGAGTGAATGATAGTACTCGGCGACGGAGTCTTTCTCCCACCACGAATGCAACACCAAACTTGCGCTCCTTTATATGGCCACTGTAGTAAATGTCACAAGGACCTACTCGTCTCTGTCCTTGTCCCGTCCATCGCATTTCTTGGACGGCGGTGATGTCAGCCTTTTTCTGTACGAGGACATCTACCAGCTGGGCAGCTGCACCTTCCTAATTAAGGGACCGGACATTCCAGGTGTATGCCCTCAAATCATAGTCCTTATTTCGTTTGCCATGGTCGTCATCAAAAGGGGGGGCTCCCATCCGAGGCTGTTTTTTTCCTTTCATTGGGGGATGTTTTTTACGTGGCGGTTCCCAAACCCAGCGCACAACCCTATGTAGGGGTGTTTCGCCTTCTCACTTTAGCTCGCCTTCAAACGGATGTTCTTAGACTACCCAGAGGATACTTGGTCAAAGACCGGAAGTCGTGAGCTGCTTGAGTCATATGGAAAAGAATCGTTTCTGGCCACTCCCAAGTGAATGGCGATCAGAGAACTTTCCTCACTTGCGTGAACTTTTACACATGACTCGATCCTCCCCTACCTATCCCTACGTACTATTGTACTATTTTTACGTATTGTACTTTTTTGGACCTATTCGCCACTAGTTTGGTGCTTTGGAGGAGCGGTAGCCTGCCTAAACATAGAAGATGAGTCAGGTAATTCATGGTATTCATTTTTGTATCACCACGTTCATTTTTATAGTTTTTGTTCTCTTTCTGTAATAACTTTGGCGTAGGATGCCGAAAATATACTGTGCTCTCTGCTCGACTCTGCTTCTTTGGCTAGCGCTAATGCAGACGGTAAATCTCTTGGCTGTGCCGGAAAAACCTTTTCAAGCCAGAAATGAAGGCGTGAAGTGCATCTGCTCTGACCTCATCGGTGAGCAATGTAGCCTGCTTCACCTCGTGTGACATTTAAATCTTGTTTGTTTCAAGGGTCAACTTCCTTTCGACCTCATCATAATATTCCATGAGGCTTTATTTCCCTTGTCTAACCATTTCGAGGCCCTGCCTCAAAAGACGTAGCGAAGTTTTGTCTGCGTATGGGCCATCTAGCCGAGTCATTATTGCATCGAAATTAAGTACTGTGTTGTGAGAAACTAGCACTGCCCTAATACGCAGGCATGTCTGGGTTTGGGTGATCTCGGAGTTTAGATATATTATATATTTAATTCTGCTGCCTTCACTTCTTTCTTTACCATAGGGATAGCAAGGTCTTTATGGATATTTTCGTTACGCATGTACCACGGTGAACACGTAATTGTTCTAAGCATTTTCGATTGGAACCTTTATAATATATCAATATTAGTTGCACAGGTCGTATTCATCAGTTGAATGCCATACGTCCAAATCGGCTTTATGACCGCATTATAAATATAAAAGTACTTTATTGACTAGGCTAAGCTTAGAGTCCTTATTTAAAAGCCAATTTAAATTTGCAGCTCTAATCTTCATACATATTATTTTACTAGAGATGTGTTTTCTCCACGTGAGCCTTCTATCTAGGTGGATATGTTACTTCGTTCGCTTGTGGTACTAAAATATTGTTTATTGTCGGGCACATCTTTGGTCTTAGCGAAAATGTAATATGCTTACACTTCTGTTCATTCACATTTATACGCCAGTTCGCTAGCCATTCTTCGACAGAACTTAAATGCTCTGCTTATATTCTAGATGCTAATATGAGGCATTTGTTACGGCTCACTTAGCTGTGTCGTCCGCAAAAGTTGTATATGTATACAATGTATAGTGTTGGGCCTAAAACACTGCCCTGGGGTAGACCAGCCCTTATCTGTCGTTCATCAGATATGAAACTTTTACCATACATTTCCTATTTTCTCGCCACACCTTATCAAACGCCTGAGCTACATCTAGAAATATTACTGAAAAGTACTCCCTATGCTCAAATGCTTTCTTATCTCGTTAGTAATTCTATTTACTTGCTATATTGTGCCATGTTTCACGAAAACCTAATTGATGCATTGGTATTGTATTATTTTCGTTGAGGAAAGGAGACATCTTTGATAGTAATACTTTTTCAAATACTTTTGAAAGATAGGGTAGAAAACTGATTAGTCTGTATGAAGACGGCTGTGTTAAGTCTTTCCCAGGCTTATCTATCAAGATAATCTGCGAATTCTTCCATGAAATTGGATAGTATCCGAAACTAAGAATTGCATTGATGAGCAAAGAGAGCACCTCTACAGCAATAATTGGTAACTAAATTAGCATTTTTGGGGAAATATTATCATGTCCCGACGACTTTTTTGGATTAAGTTCTTTGATGATACCAATAATTTTAGAAGGTGAAGTTTTAAGGGACTCGAATGACTCATTAGCTGTGTTGGGTAAGATTGACAGCTTAAAGTGGTTCTTTGGTAAATTGGGTTGAAATACCTTTTCTAGGTGATTTGCACAGCAAATAGCCTTTTCCTCGTTACTTCGAGCCCAATTTCCACCCAAGTCTTGTATAGGCATGTTAGGGTCAGTTGGTGGCTTCATGGACTTTGGGTTTTCCAAAGGGAATTTTGCTTGTTTGAATTTGTGCTCAGCTTCTATATATACATTTCTGTTTTCAATTCTTCCTCACGTTTAAGCGCTTTTTTTAATTTACGTACTGCAGATTTTAACTGCAGACTCAGAGCTGGAGTGTTTTCGTCCATCCGGACAACATGACCTAGCCAGCGTAGCCGCTGTCTTTTAATTCGCCGAACTATGTCAATGTCGTCGTACATCTCATACAGCTCATCCTTCCAACGAATGCGATATTCGCCGTGACCAATGCGCATAGGACCATAAATCTTTCTCAGAACTTTTCTCACGAAAACTTGTAACGTCGACTTATTGGTTGGTGTCCTCGTCCAAGCCTCTGCATCATATGGCAGAACGGGAATTATGAGCGACTTATAGAGTTTGGCTTTTTTTCGTCGAGAGAGGACCTTTTTTTTCAATTTCCTACTCAGTCCGAAGTAGCACCTGTTGGCAAGAGTAATCCTGCGTTGGATTTCCAGGCTGACACTGTTGGTGGTGTTAATACTGGTTCCTAAATAGACAAACTAACGGTGCGGGTGTTTAGGCCGATGATATCAATATCAAGTATTTATTTTGTACTCAATATTAATGTGGCTCAGGGGTATTTTTTATATTTTAGCCAATTCGTTTTATAAGAAGTTAGACCCACTTTGGGATTAACGAATATGGGTTGTTCACATAACTTTATTATTACAGGAGAGTGATCAAAAGATTGATCAATACATGTACCAGCTGGTATGTGGGATTTATCTATATTTTTTATTACAGCAAAATCAATTAAATTTGGTATTTTCTTACGACCACTAGACCAATAAGTCGGCTTAGGAGATATTAATTTAAGGATATTGCGCCTCTTTATAACAGTTTGATACAGCTGTCGTCCTTTCGGATTAATAAGACGTGAGCCCCAGTACGTGTGGTTTGCGTTGTAATCTCCACCTGCTAGAAATCTTTGACCCAGTGTTCCAAAAAAGTCTTTCTGTAATTTTAAAACGATGTGCTATACGGCTATAGGTTTAACCTAACTAACTTGTTAGTGTAGCATAAGATTCTAGAGCACCATGCGCTTTTCCATCCGGATGATTTGTAAAAAATGCTTTTCTGAAATAAGCATTACATCTATATTCTTTTCAGACAGAAGATTCAGAGGATTTTGCGGCAGTTGCATTTGAACAGTGTTGCCTTACACCACATTTGCATAGCTTCCTTGCATATTATTATTGTTGGAAGTAATAGGATTTGAACTTGTTACTGAGGTTGCTATAATTTTATTACGGGGTGTTTGTATTATTTGGTTACGACATGCTTGAATGCCCTGTGACAACTTCGATTTCAAATCTTTATATACAGGGCAACCTTTGTAGTTAGCAGTGTGATTTCCTCCGCAATTGCTGCATTTTTTATTTAATTCTTCTTTCTTAAGGGTTCATTTAGAATTGGGATGTAAATCACCACACACCACACAAACACTGCGTAGAGTGCAATATGATTTAGTATATCCATATTCTTGGCAGTTAGTATATTGTACCGGACCGTTTCTTTTATGTGGTTGTTCCACAGTTACTCTACGATGGAGCAAATATTGAGTTCGGCAACAATTCAGGTTTAAACATTGGCTGTGGTATTTTGTTTCTATTAAATATATTTACAACTGTTTTAAGTCCAAACCACATTCTTCCAATGCTTCTTTGACTTCACTAGAGTCTACGGCGGACTCTATACCCTTAATTACTACAACTAGACCCTTAGAGCTCTTTAGTAGATATGAATAATAATTCTTGTGTTTATTTGACAAAAATTTAACTATGTCCATAAAACTTTTTTCAGTTTTGAATTTTTGATTCATCTTTATTGACTTTTATCAAAGCAAATATATTGGAGGTGGTTTGGCAATAACGACTGTGGTGTTACACTAAATCTAATGACATTTAAAACTTCCGGTTTATTCTTGATTGGAGTACTGCGTTAGAATTTTTTAGGATTGACCGCTGACTTTGAAGGACTTAATTTCCTTTTTCTGTTAATGTAGCGGTCAATGCCAGTTTTTACAGACTGGCCTTTTTTTTATTGGTATATTCTCACCTTGCTTTATGTTGTTCTTCGCTGCCTGCGTACTGGTACCTGCTTAGATGTTGGTGTGATCACGTTTGCTGCTGGCCGTTGTTGACTGCCGTTCTCTTCTGCTTTTGTTTTTTGTAAGCACTGCTTATGATGCTGCTCAGTTGGTCGCTGCGATGCTCATCCTTCTCACCGTTGCCTTGTTTGTTGGTAGGAGCTGAATTCTCAGGTTCGACAAAACTGAAGTTGGCAGTCAGAGAATGCCTACGGCCTTGTTGGGGGGCTGCGCTGCGCTCATGTTTTTTTGTTTCTTTTATTGTTTATTTCGAACTTATGTATTTGTTTTTTATTGTTTACAAAAAGTCTAATTTTTTGTGTTTTTTATGTTTTTATTAACACTTTCGTCGTTATTGCTAACGCTTGCACTTAATACACTTTTTTGGTATTTGTTTATTTTTTTTTTTATTTTTTTCTACTGAGCGCATCAATGCACGTCCGTTTAGATTGAAATCTCGCTAGTATAACTCGGGAATTGACTTAATTATATCGCACCTCATTTCTGGATTTACTGAAATTCTTTGATAAACTTTCACTTGTGGCGCTTGGACGCACAAATTGTTAAATTTTGCGCTCATATCATTAAGCTGTGCCTGGAATCTTTGTTCTTGCTGAGCCAATGCTTGGCTGACAGCAATCTGCACTAGCTCTTGCACTTGATTAATATTTATGTCGCTTTGTGTGTGGCTATCGCTAACTTCTACGTTCAGCTGATAGTTGCTTTCCTCTGTGTTCCACTCTGTTTCACTATCTAATTCTACTTCAGTATTTTCAGTTGGTTCTAAGCAGCTCATATGCGCTATTACTACTGTTACTTTTTTTTAGGTTGATAGTACTGTCAGTCACGTTTATGTCGAATTTCATGTAAAAATATTCATTAGTGTTTGAGATACGAGTCGTTTTGTGAGCTACTAAAAGTGAGTTTTTCGATTTTTGCGATGTCGAAATGTTTTGAGCAAAGAATTTGCATTAAATTTTGTCTACGGAATCAATTTTCTGCTGCGGATACGTTGAAGATGATGCAGAAAGCCTTTCATGATGAGGTCATGTCTAAAAAAATGTTTACAAGTGGTATAGTGAGTTCCAAGCCGGCGTGAACGTGTCGAAGACGAAAAGCGTCCAGGGCGACCATCAACCTCAACCGACGAAGCTCACGTTCAACAAATCAAATATTTAGTGTTGAAAAACCGTCATTAGAGACCTTGCTGATGAAGTTGGCATATCGAAAGACTCAGCCAATACCATTTTGAAGGATGTTTTGGGCCTCAAGTGCGTCAAATCTCGACTGGTACCGCAAACATTGAACTTTTTTGAAAAAAGGCGTCGCGTCGAAGTTTGTGAAATGATGCTTTCCGACTACTTGGGTGTCATGAAATGCATTATAATTGGCGGGTAGACTTGGATCTATGCTTACGACCCCGAAACAACCGATCAATCGGGCGAATATCGTGCCAAAGGAGAGCCGAGACCAAAAAAATCGCGCCAAAGTCGCTCAAAATTCAAGGTCATGTTGACTGTTTTCAAGGAATATTATTTGAACGTTATGCGTCGTTTGCTTAACGCTATCCGTCTACAAAGGCCAGGATTGTGGAAAGACAATTCTTGGTTTTTACACCACGATAATGCACCATCCCATACTGCCCTCGTAATTCGTGATAATTTCGCCAAAAAACTCAACCCATATCGTTCCGCAACCACCGTATTCACCTGATCTGGCGCCGTGCGACTTCTGGCTGTTCACCAAGCTCAAAAGACCGCTCCGGGGACACCGTTTTTATACTATAGAGGAAATTCAAGCCGCAGAGAAGACGGAACTGAAGGCCATCCCGGAAAGTGACTACAACCAGTGTTTCGAAGATTGGAAAATCCGTTGGCATAAGTGCATTGCATCGGGAGGAGACTACTTTGAAGGGGATGAAATTGATTTGGAAGAATAAATGAAAAAATTTCAAAATAAATACAGTGTCCACCTTATTTTTTGGGCACACGATATTTTTATATTACCGCGAAATATGTATATTTGAACCGCTTAAGTATAAAGCACGTATGTAAATGTTTTATGTTACATTCTTTATATACTTTTATTAAGAATAACTTGATGTAAACATATCACGCAGAGGTTTTGTTACAATTTTGGTATGATTTGAAAAAAAAATTGTAATGAACTTACATACATATTACGAGACATTCCTGATCTAAGAGCGTAGATTTTCGTTCGTTTGCCGCCAATTACGTTGTTTCCTCTGACGATTATGTTATTGTCCGCTCAGAGTCAAATAAGAAGGCAATGTTGTAACGGCGATACCGGAGTAAGTATACAATATATAAGTTAGCACAGGTAACCAAACATCCGGCAAAAATATCACTTGCACCGAATTCGCTGACGGCGCGTCTGCAACTTTACACGTTAATAAGAACTCAATACCGCATTAAGTATGCATCCGGCCATTATGCTGATCGAACACTGTTAGCCTTGCGCGTGACAACAACAAAATAAACGCAAGACAGCAAAGAATTGGGCAAACAGTTGCTAGTGTAAGCAACTAAGAAGTCACGCGGCCAATAACGTGCAGCAACTAAAGTTAGGGCAAAGTAGTATAGGTATTTAGACGCTAACGTCGCTCTTATGTAGTCAGTTATTTCAACTCTTCCGCTGAGACCGGCTGCCCTTGGGATTACCAAGGGAAATAAAATCTTCAAAAAAAAACAAATTGTATTACTGGCACCCAACGTGGGGCCAAACAAAAAAATTCTTATAAAAGGACACGCGAGTTTGGCCATGGGTTCGGACCCACCTGTTTACTAGTTTAAATAAAACCATCAGAATAGAAGTGCCACCAAATATTATGAACAAAAATTTTTAAATAAAACTATCAGCGCCACCATAAAAGTGCCACCAAATATTATGAGCTAAAAATTTTAAATAATCAGTGCCACCATAGAAGTGCTACCAAATATTATTTTAAAACCATCAGTGCCATCATAGAAGTGCCACCAAATATTATGAGCTAAAAGTTTTAAATAATCAGTGCCACCATAGAAGTGCCACCAAATATTATATTAAAACCATCAGTGCCATCATAGAAGTGCCACCAAATATTATGAATAAAAAATTTTAAATAAAACTATCAGTGCCACCATAAAAGTGCCACCAAATTTTATGAGCTATCAGTGCCATCATAGAAGTGCCACTAAACATTATGAGCTAAAAATTTTAATTAAAACTGTCAGTGCCACCAAAGAAGTGCCACAATAAATAAACCGCCAAACATTGCGAGAAAATTGTTTAAGTGAAATCATTACTGTCACCATAAAGGTACTGCAGTAAAAAACTACCAAAAAAATTTCTGTTTGGCGAAACCTGTAGATAAGAACGTTAAGCACCACAATAAAATCATCAATAAACCATCAAGCCACGCAGAGGCGTTACTTTCGAGGGTCAATAATCAAGCATCAATCATCCACTGAAGACCGAAAGCAACTTAACATGGGAATATTTATGTAAGTAGAAAGTTCAGCAGCTACTATTCTGAGAATTCCATTCGAGAGTAATATAGTGTTCGAATTAGATAATTTGATAAATTGTTAAAATAAATACAATTACAAATACAAAATCAGAGATTTTTTTTTTAATTCTAAACGATGGACTCCCAAACTCTCCAGATCCTTCTTAATACCGCAATCCGTACGGCAACGGAACATTCAAGGCAGGAATTCCAGATCCGCATAGATGAGTTGACAAACAGGCTAGCCAGAATTGAAACTCCAACCCAGGTCGTCCAATATGAACCAGTCACAATCCAACCAAACGTGGCCTGTGACGAATCTTTGGATCTGGTAAAAACCAGGCCAGAATTCAAAGGCGACCCTACCCGCTATGTATATTGGAGGCAAGCCGCGCACACTGCCTATAAGGTTTTTGAAAATTCCCAGGGTTGCTCTAGGCACTACCAAGCGGTGGGCATCATCAGGAATAAGGTGGTAGGCGCAGAAGATGGTGTTCTGTCGTACTTCAACCCCATTTTAAATTTTCATGCAATTATTTCACGGCTAGACTTCGCCTACGCCGATAAGTTGCCTATCCATTTGATAGAGTAGGAGCTCTCCATTTTGAGGCA
Source organism: Bactrocera correcta (assembly GCA_027475135.1). Classification (NCBI taxonomy): domain Eukaryota; kingdom Metazoa; phylum Arthropoda; class Insecta; order Diptera; family Tephritidae; genus Bactrocera; species Bactrocera correcta. Next base: position 78,180,005 of record CM050322.1, on the reverse strand, counting down.
GGGTAAACTTTAGTGATAGGATTCTACGATGAGGTTGAAAGGAAATTGACCCTAATAATTAACAAAACCATTATGACCTATGGTGGAAATACCACCCTAATAGAATCACTCAATAATAAGTATCGCGAAGACGCCTTTCGTGTTTTTACCTCAGGACTCAATCGTCCTTTGTGCGACATATTATTTTCCTCCAGGCCTAGCGATCTCACCTCTGCATTAGCTTTAGCACAGGAGCTTGAATCAAATCAAGCTAGGTCAATGTTTGCCCTTTCCTTTAACAGGCAAACAATTCAGGCTACCAACCAATTTTCATATTTACCACAATACCGAACGATTCGGACTGACCAAAAGCGACAAGCTCAGGCACAAAGGGTCGTACCAATGGATGTAGATCCATCGCTCTCAAGGTTCAGACAAAATGGACCACCGATAAATAAGTATGACGAGAGGGTCCATCAGGGAGCCTATCCAAGGGCTCCTCGTCCGGGTATTGGCAACCCCAGTGGCTTGTCCAACCGAAACACCACTCGAACCTTCGGAAAACAGGTGCCAGATTTTTTGAGTAGGGAAAGGCCAGAGAAAAGACTTCACGGGAGTGGCCAGCAGGCACTACCAAAGGTACAAAGGATAAACAACCTTACCCATGAGCAGGATGAGTCTGAAGTAGAATATTGGAATAATGACAATAATGATAATTACCACCAGAGCGAGGTTTATGAAGAATTTAAACCAGCCGAATACCAAAACGAAACAAATGACGAGGTGAATTTTTTAGGGCAAAATCCCTCTTACCCTACATCGAGCGGACAATCGGGGGAAGAGGTATAAAATTATTTATCGACACTGGTGCCGCGAAGAGTTACTCAAGATATCTCAACGATCTAAAGGAAATCAAACCCGCAAACCGCACCTTTACAGCCAAATCCATCCACGGCACCGCTGAAATTGACAAATATTGTATCATCAATATTTTTAACAAAAATACTAGATTTTTTATTCTACCCAACCTGAACACTTTTGACGGTATCATAGGTTTTGACCTATTAACCGAAGTGAACGGTAAAATAGATTGTAAAAACCATCATCTTATAATGGTGGACAGGAAAGGCTCTTTTATCACTATTGCCCGAAAATAAATAAATTAATAGAAACAAACGTGAGCGAGTTAGATATTCTTAAGTTATTGCAACAACATGCTAAAGTTTTCGCGGACCCCAATGAAGCTCTACCCTATAACACCAATATCATAGGAACAATAAAAACCACCGATGACCTTCCGGTTTACTCAAGAAGCCACCTACACCCCATAGCTTCAGCCGAGTTTGTCAATAAGGAGATTTCGAACCTCTTGCGTGAGGGTATAATAAGACCATCCCGCTCTCCTTATAATAATCCGATTTGGGTCAGATTCGTGATAGATTTTAGAAAACTGAACAACAAAACGGTTAGTGACAAGTATCCAATCCCGGATACTTCTGTAATTCTGGCTAACATTGGAAATGCCAAGTTTTTTTCAACAATAGACCTCAAGTCCGGCTTCCACCAAATTAAGTTAGCTGAAAAAGATCGGGAAAAAACAGCATTCTCAGTCAATAACGGCAAGTTCGAGTTCTGTAGGCTCCCTTTTGGCTTAAAAAATGCACCCAGCATCTTCCAGAGAGCTATCGATGACGTATTAAGAGAAGAAATCGGTAAAATATGCCATGTCTACGTGGACGATGTGATAATTTTTTCAGAAAGTGCTGAGCAACATTCAAAGGACATAGACCAGGAACTACGCAAACCTTATGCCGCTAACATGCGAGTTTCCGCTGACAAATCAAAATTTTTTCAGGAAAGCGTCGAATTTCTGGGCTTTACAGTGTCTAATGAAGGTATAAAGACATGCCCCGATAAAGTCAGGGACATTTTGGACTTCGCTGTTCCCAAATCCTTGAGAGCCTTACGCTCATTCTTGGGATTGGCCGGCTGTTACAGACGATTCGTAAAGGACTACGCTGCGATTACAAAGCCCCTAACAAAATACTTGCGTGGGGAAAATGGAAATGTCGGTACTAACCAATCCCGGAAAATCGAAATAACATTAGATGAAGAAGCACTTAACGCCTTTGGTAGAATTAAAAAGATTCTTGCATCAGAGGATGTACTGCTCCTTTACCCAGACTACAAACAGCCCTTTGATCTGACAACGGACGCCTCTTCACATGCCATAGGCGGTGTTTTGTCGCAAAACGGCAGACCCATCACCATGATCTCGAGAACTCTGTCTCAGACAGAGGAAATCTATGCGACCAATGAACGAGAGCTCTTGGCGATCGTATGAGCCCTACAAAAATTGCGTAACTATTTGTACGGCGTAAAACACCTAAACATCTATACAGATCATCAACCACTCACCTTCGCTCTGTCCGATAAAAACCCAAATGCAAAGATGAAAAGGTGGCGCGCTCTTGTTGAGGAGTTTTCACCCAAGTTTCACTACAAACCCGGTAAAGAAAACTTTATCGCCGATGCACTTTCCCGGCAATACATAAATGCCTTGGATCACGAGGTAGACACAGAAAGTATGGCCACCAACAGCGAGTTGTCACTCACTCAAGCAATACCTACAGTAAAGAACCCCATTAATTGTTTCCAAACTCAGATTATTCTGGAAAAGGGAGAAAACTTACCGGTTAGCACGTCAATCCTCTTTAAGACACGAGTGAGGCATCGAATAGCGTTCAGTAACCTACACGATTTACTGAAATCCATTAAACAATGTGATAACCCGAACGTCGAGAGAGGGTTGCTATGCGAACTCCCCACTCTGGCACTGATCCAAAGCGAACCTACCATATCTTTCCCGGGAATAAAGTTCCGTCACACTACAAAACAGGTTATCGACGTTTTCAATAAGGAAGACCAAAGAGAAATCCTCCAAACCGAATACAGTCGCGCACATAGATCCTGTCGCGAAAATGAACAACAAGTCCTAAAGAATTACTACTTTCCTGACTTAAGGAAAATGTTAAAAGAAATAGTTTAAAATTGCAAAATTTGTCACGAAGCCAAATACCGACGACATCCCCCAAACCCTGAAATAGGGTAAACCCCCATACCTTCCTACCCAGGAGAAATCCTTCACGTTGACATTTATTCAACAGACAAAACGCATTTTCTCACAACAATAGATAAATTCTCTTAATTTGCAATAGTTTTTCCAATAAAATCTAGAGCCATAGTAGATATTAAGGAACCAATCTATGAACTTCTCAATCTTTACAAAAACACTAAAGTTCTGGTTCGCGATAACGAGAGGTCATTGAGTTCTGAGACTATTAGAGCAATCCAACAACCACTTCCGAGTCACGGTCAACACCACACCACCGGCTCATAGTGCGACTACCGGCCAAGTGGAAAGGTTCCACAGTACATTAACGGAAATCGCACGCTGCCAAAAGCTCGAGACCTGCATTTCCGACACGGCCGAATTAATCCTGCTAGCCACGGCTAAATACAACCGCACCATACACTCCGTAACAGGCAAGAAACCCATAGATGTCATACATGTCTGACGAACTTCTTAAGGAAATAAAAAACAAACTTACATGCACCCAACAAAAGGACTTAAGAACATACAATATAAAAAGACAAACAAGACAATATAAGTCAGGAGAAAAAGTTTTTGTAAAGATCAAGAGGAGAATAGGAAACAAATTTACTAGACTTTACACCGAAAAAACAGTCCAAAACGATTTAGGTACCTATGTTTTGATAAGCGGACGTAAAGTTCACAAATCCAACTTAAAAAACTAAAACTTCTCCCTCCTCCTTAAGATAACCCTACTCTTGGCAATGAACCATTGGACTACCGCGAGGATATTCAACTATACCACCTCTCACTACATTCTATTAACAACACGAAAAGTAATCCTCCATGAACACTCGTATGAGTTTTTACTACACAAGACAAACTTCGAGACGATAGCCGAAGAGACGGACACAATATTAAAGCTATTTCCGCATTCCCACGCCAGGCAACTACTTCGAAACGACGCTAACGAAATATTTTGCCCTAATAGAAGCAAACGAACAGCAGGCAACAATTAATTTAGTTACACAAAAACAAATAAACGAATTGACGGTGACAGTTAATAAACTTTTTGCACAGGCAAAACGGACACAGATCGACTCTGGAAATCTCTTTTCTTTAGTCAGTGCTAGAAATAGAGCGGTGATAATGGAATTAGAAACCATTATAACGTCGGTAGCTCTAGGAAAAGTAAATGTTATTAACCCCATTCTGCTTAATGACATGGAAATAAATAATATATTAGCTGCTGAGCTCTCTACAAATACCAGTATAGCTGACATACTTTCTGTTTCTAAACTTAAGATATTTCAAAATACACAATTTATTTATTTCATTATTAAATACCCAAAAATAGCTAATGTTTGTAATAAAGTAAAGTTGCTGCGCGTAATCCAGGAAGGAAAGTTTATTTCCTTAGAAACAAATCTTATTGCCGAATGCAACAGAGAATACATCCCACTTTATAATTGCAAGGAAGCCATAACGTGCGGTGTGTTTTACGTGGGTACCTGCTGACGACAGCCTTACTCCACGGCGCTCAAAAGCACAGCGGATCAAATCAATGCGTTGATCAGCGCCCTGAGAATGCTAAGCATTTTCAGTACCAATTGGCAGTGTGGAATGGACACACTAACCAACTTGGTAGGGTTCGAGGCCCATCTAAAACTTCTGCCGTGCTTTGGGTCCGGCACCCGGTTGCAATGCAACTCCACATTCAACTGACAGGGTCAGTTCTTCCCGCGATTTGGGTTTCAACCACAACCACCACGATACTCCCCGAGGGGTAAGTCAGCATGAGCAGGTTGGAGTTACCTCCAAGGGCTCCTGCTCCCCGTGGTACCAGAATTAAGTCTCCGGTCAGACCTCGTAGCCGAAATTACTACCAGTTGAGCTTCCATACTGCTCTGGACTGGTGGCCAGGGGTTGGACCCTATACACACATCACTTACACACACCAATCATACAAAAAACTAAAAAACCCTAACTTCCAGCTAACCGCCTTCGCCGCTTAAATATTTCACGCGCAAACAGCCCTAACTGTTCTGTATTCCGACTAGTGGAGATCACACCACTAACATCTAATCGTCCATCAGTCCAGCTAATCCCCATACCACCCAGATCCCTAATGTCCGAGTACATCGGGCACTCCGCAATTAAATGCGACCAACTCTCTGACCCCGCCCCACAAAAACACCCCGACGTATCCGAAAGGTGCCTCTGATGCAAAAATGCAACCCAATCGCTCCTCAAAATACGTCGTATTTTGCCTACGGTTGCCTGCAGTCGCTCCTTCACTTTCACCAGGTGTGGAGTAAAACACATCCTTTCACTCATGGTCAACCCCAGATACTTGACTTGCGTCACATATCTGATGCTGACCCCATTCACACGGACAATCGGTGGACGAGCCGGTGACAATCTACCTTTCAGCAGAATTGCCACCGTTTTGTCCATCGATATGTCAACTCCCACACCTAAACCCCAAGAATTAACGATCTCTAAGAGATCTCCTCCCGCCCGCTCTAACTCAGACCTGGAGCGACCTTCAACAATAAGAAGAAGGTCGTCCGCATACGCACAACACTTACAGAGTGGCTCGAGCTGCCCAAGCAGAGTGTCCATCATAAGGTTCCAAATATATGGACCACAGATGGAACCCTGCGGGCAGCCCCGAACAACTCCGATCTCCACACTTCCATTCATGCCGACAAGAGAGGCCTTTCTGTCCGAAAAATAACTCCTCCAAAGAGTAACTTCCGGACAGCCAAGCTCCTCCAGTCGTTGTACCACTCGATCCCAGCCTAGGTAATCAAACGCCCCCTTGAAGTCAACAAATATGCCAAGGACATATTTGTTGACATTCTCCCTAACGACATTCTGAACGAAAAACCACGCATCCTCTATACTGCGTCCTTTCCTGAACCCAAACTGCCTATCCGCCACATACCCCGCGTTAGCTCCTGAAGCCGTTCCACCATGACTCTTTCCAGCACTTTTCCAAGTACTGGAAGGAGACTGATGCCCCGATAAGATCGAGGATCGCTCCTGACCTTATCGGGGGACTTCAGGAGAGGAACAACCCTAGCACTTTTCCACTCGTGTGGAAAATATCCCTCCCAGACGCACTTATTATAAATGGCCTCCAGGTATTACGGAATGAACTTCCATAAGCTTTTACACATCTCTCCGTTCAAACCATCAAAACCTGGGGACCGTTTAGACCTAACCAGGCCAAAGGCGTACCCCAACTCCCCATCATCTAATGGAGGGACAGGCACCTCTTGTGCTTGAGGTACCCGCACCTCCGACCTAGGAAAGAACGCCCCTAACAGAACCCATGCACACTCTCTCCACGACGATAACAGAGTGTCACCGACGCGAAGAGAGGTGACATCCTCCCTCCTACGACCCCTGCAGATCCTATAGACCTGGCCCCAGGGGTCGTTCCTATTTTCCCTTACAAAGCTCCTCCACTCATCTTCTTTGGCTTTCACCAACATCTCCTTGTATTCCCTATCCGCACAACTAAACTCATACCTAAGCTGGGACAGCCTATCAGAATTGGACCGCCGAGCGCGTTGAAACTTACGCCTCAATCGCCTGACAGTCCTCCTCTTCAAGGTTAACTCATGCGTCCACCATTTAATTTTACTAACTTTAGAACACTCATACCTAGCAAAAACACTATCATTCACCCCCTCTACTACCTCATATAGACGAGCGCTTTGCTCATCAACCCCCAACTCCTCAAACTCTCTAAGCGGTATACTGGATACCGCTTCCCTAACCGAGAGTCCATATTGGTTCCAGTCAGTGCCAGAGGTACGCCATCGCCGCAATAGACTCTCATAAGGTGAGGGAGGGGATCGAGGGGTAACCACAATTTGAAGCAAATTATGGTCACTCAATCCCCACCCTCCCCTAACCTCCCAACTAACACTAAAAGCCCTACTTGCTGCCTCGTTCATAAGCGTCACGTCAATGTCGCTCACGCCCCCAGGCCCATCGAACGTATACCACTCGCTCGGCTCATTCAAAATGTGGAGGCTATTAGCCACCACCCATTCGCTTAATGCCTCGCCTCGACTGTGGCTTTGGTATCCAGACGAATGCCGGGATACCTTACTGAACCACATCGAGGACGAGGCATTCGCATCCAACCCTAGGATAATTGGGCTACTACTCGCAAGTAGTAGTAGCTTATCCATGTAGCCCAGGTAGGGCTCTAGGGGCTCGCTATATTTACAATAAATACTAGCGACAAACATCCTACCGAACTCTCCTTCTACCGCTACACATATACCCAGTTGTGAAAAATCCACAACTACGCAATCGTAGCTTGGATTATTCACAACTATTGCAGCGTTAGCTCTAAGGTCAGTGAAGACCTTAAAACCCCCAGGAAGACCCCGAACCACACCATTGGTGGCGTAGGGTTCCTGGAGTAGAGCAATACTGCACCCACCCTCAACCATACAATCCCCCAACTCACACATTACGGCATAAGAGCCCTGACAGTTGAGCTGGATAATCCCCCCCATCAGTGTCTGGCGAGGGCGCGCTCAACGATGCCACAATAAATAGGGCAGACAGCTGACATCATCAGATGCCCAGCTGGCCTACCCTTAAACTCACAGTTGCGACAATGCGGTGCATGAGGGATCTCCGTATGGACCCCCTGGACTACCACCCGACGACCCAACTTCCGGTTGACAGAGACGTCCAACCCCACCTCCTCGAATTTTTTGTTATTCGCCACTCTCTCTCTCTCTAAAACAGAGGGAGTACGAATAACCGCCCCACCACCCTTAATAGGTCGTACTTCGTGGACCCTCACGCCAAGTGAGGGACCCACCTCCTTGACAACCTTCTGAATTACCTCTTTGGAGGAAGTTGCCTGCCCCTTACTCCTAACGACGACCGACCAAGTCTCCACGGGCTTCGGCGTCACCGGTGTAATAGCTTCCAGCACAGGTGCTGGAGGCGCAGGCATCGGTGCCGACGGAGCCGGCATTGACCTGTTCGGCGTCGAGGGGTGTCCCCCGCAACTTCCCCTAAGGGCATCTACCTGACCGCGAAGATGGGCATTCTCGGTAATAACCGTCATCAAGAGCGCCTCATATTTTGAGGCAAGCTCCACCAGCCCCTTCGCAGTCCCCACCTCGAAATTCTTCGACTCGAATACAAGCTCGTTTAGCTCCCCCGTGATTCTTTTGGCAGCCGCAACATGGCTAATTGCCCCACCCCCAACAACGACAGGTCCTCGCGAAAATTCCCGCTTTCCCTCTTTTTTGGCACTGACGGGAAGGGCCACGCTCCCACTACCGCTTCCTCCGTCATTACGCGACGACCCCATACGTGCAACTACTTCCTCGGTGGTGGCCACAATGGCACTTCCACCACAACTACCGCTCCTTCCTTCGATTCCACCTACGTTACGCGGCGACCCAGTACACGTAACCGCCTTCTCAGTGGAGGCCACGATGGCACTCCCGCTTCCTCCCTTTTTCCCCCCCTACGTTACGCGGCGGCCCAGCACGCTTAACCGCCTTCTCAGCGGAGGCCACGCTGGCACTCCCGCCACAACTCCCGCTCTCTCTCTCACTTCCGCCCTCATGACACGGCGACCCCGAACGCGGCTTGCTCCGCGGTGGCGACCTTACTCCCGTCCCTCTCGCCACTTCCCCCTCGCCTCCCGACGTGGAATCATCCACGACTGTAGAAGCGGCGGATACTCCGCTTCCAGCGAAGGTCTTCGACTTCCTCTTCCGTCCAGGAGGCATCTCGCTTCCCGACTCACCTAATCAGCTGAACTGATCTGCTGGCGTAACACTGACGCAGCAGGCTCACGGACAGAACGATTCTGGAGCAGCTGCTCTCCAGGTGTTTACGTCTGAACGCGTTGAAAAAAGCGACTCGCGCGCAGGCCCGCTCAGTAATAGCGACCACCCAAGCGGTCGATTATCGCGTTATCGCAGTGGCGCAGCCCACAACCCCAACACTTGTTTGGATTAAGACCACTCAATTGGCCGCCGGACGGTCCGGAGTCAGCCGATGTGGCGCTGAACCGAATCGCACCGTGGGCTAAAACGGTACGCTTTTACGACCGTTGGTCCACACAAGAGTCGCAATCCCCAACGCTGGACAGACACTTGCACCCTTTGGGCAATCCTGTCCAGCCTCCCCTGACACTGAGCCGACTAAACGCCAGATGCTCAGCACAGAACCACTGGCAGGCAGTCCAGTCAGCTAGAGTACCAACAACACGGAGCTGCACTGGAACCGTGCGAAGGTTCCGCCACTAACAACAACGTGGATGACCACGTTGTCCGTATATACGGTAATAATTAAAAATATTACTCACCCGTTATGTTCACCGAGTCAGTACACAAAAATGCACAAAAATTGCACAAAAATGTGTACTCGCGCAAAATCACCGCGGTCACTAACCCACGCACCCGCAATTCCCACAAACAATTTCACTGAAACCGCTACCACACGCGCCAGGCAATAACGGAGCCAACCAAATCGCGTAAACAAATACCCGCACAAAAGGGAATCGAAAAAATCACCGAGAAAAATACTTCGAAAAATCGCAACGATGCACACGCACGTCTATCCGCGTCGACAGTCAACTAACGAATGAAGGAAGCCATAATAGCAAACTTTTGCCAACCCTTGAAAGAAAGTCCCTGTGTACGACAACTATTGAACCAGGACTTCGCAGAATGCAAATCCAAATCCGCCGATCACGTTCCCGCTCTTGAAGAGATCGATAACGGCGTAATTCTAATTAATGATCAACCCGCTGTAATAAAAAATGAAAATTTGACAAGATTAGCTAGAGGAACATTTTTGATAACATTCATAGGCGGAATTACAATAAACTCCACCGTTTATAGCAATTGGAATGAGGTAATACTTTCGCATCCTCAAGCAGTACCCGCGCTGCACGTTAACTTTACATAACATATCGAGTTGTTATAAGGTATAAAGAGTTAATACTTTTTAAAAAAAACCTCAAGCAACTCACGTTCTTTAGAAACTTTAGATTGTTCATACTACAAGAAATTTATTTAAAACCCGCTCCAGGTCACAAGCCGGGAACCAGCATTTGCGTCCTAATAGCCCTGAATTTGCCACAGCTATGAGCATAGCAATATTTCTGCGAAAACAACAAAGAAATATGGTAGCTTGGACGCTTTCACTTCAAGAGGGGAGTAGTTAGCACAGGTAACAAACATCCGGCAAAAAAATCACTTAAATTTCGCTGACGGCGCGCCAACTTTCACTTAATGAACTCATCCGATTAAGTATGTCCGGCCATTATGCTGAATCGACATTTTTAGCCCTTGCTTGAAACCACATGTCAACCAAGTCAGCTCATTTTGGCAACAAAAAGTTTAGTTAAGCACAAGAATAGCGCGCCATTCACTAACGTTGCCAACAGCATTTTGGGCAAAATAGTGTAGGTATTTAGACGATAACGTCGTTCTTATGTAGTCAGTTATTTCAACTCTTCCCCTGAAACCGGCTGCCTTTGGGGATTACCAAGGGAAATAAAATCTTCAAAAAAAAACCAATTGTATTACTTATACAAGTATACAGTATATACAAAATACAAACTGAACTTAATATTGAACTCTAAAAATATTATTGAACCTAAAATCATACATTCGCTTGCGACATAGGCAAGTGTCGGGTTTGCAGTGGCTAGGCAACGAACTTATACGTCAGCAGAATGTTACAATGTAAACAAAGTGCATTGCGTCATTCTTTCATTTCACAAACAAAAAGTGTAATTACACTTGCACACGCATAATGTTGTGTACAAATTACGCGGCAAACAATCCATTTTTTGCAATCTAATGAAATATTAAAATTGCAAGTAAAAAATGTACAACTAAAGAAGCGATTAACGTATACAACCGGGATTACTTTTTGGCTTAGGATCCTATATTGACAGATATGAGATAGCAAATTTCTGCAAAACAACAAAGAAATAGTACGCTTTGACGACTTTCACTTCAAGAATAGACTTACTACACGAGTAACCAAACATCGAAATTACCAAAATCACTTCACCGAATTCGCTGACGATGAGCGTCTCAACTTTACTACGTTAATAAGCAAAATATCCGCATTAAGATGCAATCCAGAGCCATTAGTGCTGATCGAACATTTTTGCTTGCTCATGACAACAATCAAATATAAACGAAAGACCAAAGTATTGGGTCAACAGTTGCTGTTGTAAGCAACGTTAGAATCACGCGCCATCGTGTAGCAACAAATTTTGTTGCAAAAATGGATTTAGAATAACGTCGTTACTTATGTGTGTTTTTCAACTCTTCCCCTGAAACCGGCTGCCCTTGGGATTACCAGGGAAATAAAATCTTCAAAAAAAAACCAATTGTATTACTTATACAAGTATACAGTATATACAAAATACAAACTGAACTTAATATTGAACTCTAAAAATATTATTGAACCTAAAATCATACATTCGCTTGCGACATAGGCAAGTGTCGGGTTTGCAGTGGCTAGGCAACGAACTTATACGTCAGCAGAATGTTACAATGTAAACAAAGTGCATTGCGTCATTCTTTCATTTCACAAACAAAAAGTGTAATTACACTTGCACACGCATAATGTTGTGTACAAATTACGCGGCAAACAATCCATTTTTTGCAATCTAATGAAATATTAAAATTGCAAGTAAAAAATGTACAATTAAAGAAGCGATTAACGTATATAAAAATCAAACTCCATTAATTTTGGCCCTTCGTTCGCATCTATTATCAATAACCCAATTATAAATAACAACCAAAAACACACTTTAAAGGAAATATCACACGAAACATGTATACGAATTCTTATCACAACGTATAACCGAATACAAAAACCTTCTACCTGAGTAAAAAACTATGAAACCCCTTCCTAAAACAACAATCCAACCTGAATCAATAATACCTCAAATAACTTTACCTACAAGAACAATGCCCAAACCATATCAGTATCGAAAAAACAATAAATCCAAATCCAGATGTTTCACATAGTTCTTGTTTCACTAGTTCTTCTCGCTATGCATACAACAAAACACCATCACTAACTAATAAACAATACCCACAATAATGAACATCCGAACTCATTTTTTACACGGATTTGAAGTTACACGGTTGAGAAAATTTTTTATTTTTTTTTTGTAAAACGGTTTCAAAATCATTGTCTTGTAATTATGTTTGTTTTTACCTCACTTAGCACAATTACCGAAATGAACATACATAGTATTAACTGGGAAATCCCCTTATTCCATAACTCTTACCTACACATTTTGTTTGCATGATATTTACATTCCTGAAATGGATATCTCCAGCATTGACACCGACTTTAGTCCAGTTCGTCGCAAACAATTGCGCTTGTTATCAAAGAGCGACGAATATTTATGTAGCTACGTAAATATTTATTCCTTATTTTTATTCTAATTTTTCTGTTCTTAGTTCTGAATTAACAGATTTCTTTTGTTTTTTATTTAATTTGCCAACCTGTATGAATTATGTATTTTAAGTTTTAATGCTCAATAAAATGCCATGTGAACATACAATTTGTACGCATATCTGAAATTTTATATTCTTCAACATTTTTACACAGTTTTTCGAAGTAAATATAGTTCTTTATTTCATCTTACACGGTTTTTAGATGACATGGAACGTATCCCCCATTTTACTATACGAAACGCCTCTTTTTTACACAGATTTCTGAAGAACTTATCTATCATGTAAAAAAAGAGTTGGGTGTATAATACTCTCACAACCGTCTAAAAATCTTTCAATGGTTTTAATTTTACAGTGGAACATCCACGGATATTTCAGTAATTATGTCGAATTGCAGCTATTAATTAAATACTGGAAACCTTTAGTCTTATTTTTATAGGGAACATACATATTTACGTAAAACAGTTCTATCCTAAACCTTCATGTGGCTACAATGGATATTTCTGTAATAACCCTCAATGCTATATTGGAAAGCAAACAAGGTGTTGCAATTTTGGTAAAAGAAGACCTTACTCACTATCGCGTTTGAGATACTAATCAACCCGAAACTAACAGTAATTAATATCTACATCACACCTAAACAAAATTTCCCCTGCTCAGACATCTTACATATTTTGAATACACTATAAACTTTGGATAAGTGATTTCAACTCATGGAGCCCGATTTGGCACTTCGTGGGTAACACGCGGATTTTCAGTACCCCAGAAGCGAAAATTTTGCTTATTTACGTACCCTCTATGAAATGGGCCTCATCACTCATGATTATTTTTATGAAAAATCATCTTCTCTAGTTAATTTTTACATTAAGTAAAAATGAGTCAAAAGAATGTATTTTGAGCTGCACCGAAATATGTACTCTCTATTTATACTCTTAAGACTAACTTATTACATGGTTTTTATTTCTATTTATACAAACTAGTATTACTTATTACTAGTTGATAGTTTGTTAAGATACAGATTATATTATTTGTTCAGGTTTGTTTACATATATTTTGCTTGCTTAGACACAATTGCTTTGTTTTAAGATAAGGTTGTTGTGGTATTCAAACTCAATATTGTTTTGACACTTGTTTGTTGTAGTGATAGTGCATTTCAATTGTTCCAACTCAAGGTTGTTTCTGCATTCTGTTTACTGAAACAAAAGGTTGTTTTGATGTTTGTTACTATAATAAGGAATACGTTCCTAACTCTCTTTGTGGTGATTAAGGATGGCTTGAGCGTATGTTAGACGCGATTGGCTATCAGCTGATGCACCGTCTGGTCTTTGTACGGAAACATCTTCAAATCTGGTACCAATATTCGCTGTAAACACCGTCGACTGATACCCAACTGCGTGGCACGTCGTCTGGTCGATGTCGACGGCGCTTCCATGACATCCTCGGCATTAGCAGCAATATTATCTGCAGAATGGCTACTCCGGGGTCTGCCACGCCTGGCAACATCTCGTGTTGTGCAAAATTTATAGCATCTTCTGATAGGAGGACAATTTTTACGCCACCCTGTATAAAGAAACACGTAACTTTCTAGACCTTTTAACATATAAGTTAACACATAATGCCCAATTTCCAGTTGGGTACGAATGTGATGAGGCCAATACAACATCTTGCCTCATCAGCAGATTGGGTGGGCAACGACTCCGGGGTCTGCCACGCCTGGCAGCATCTCGTGTTGTGCAAAATTTATAGCATCTTCTGATAGGAGGACAACTTTTACGCCACCCAGTTGACCAGCGATCGTTGCTTGCACTATCACCAATTGTATAAACAATTGTATGAAGCAGAGTCAGCACGACGCAGACGTCAAAGCCGGCAGCGTCGACTACTGAATATGCGTTCTTAGGGCTTAATGGTTAAGTTAGGTTTTGGGAGAGGTTAGATTTAAGTTGAGCTTAAGCCGGAGCACACGGGGCCTGGCCAATAAAGTGTACTTGCAAACATACAACTGGTATAATTATTGCCGCGTCCGACGACCGGCTCATACAGTGATTAGAGCAGACATTTTTAATTGGCGTCCAACGTGGGGCACGAAGAGGAAAATTAGCGATCAACAATCAACAACCCAGCCACAGAGCAACGGAATTACCATATTTATTGAAAAATCATGTAAGTGAATGGCACAGCCAATCGTCATCATTTGTGAAATTAATAAAGCAGCATTATATAAAGAGTGAAGTGATCTTTTTTTATTTTTTTTTTTGTTTTGGTGGCCGTTAACGATTGCGCCGCGTTTGAGTGAAAAAATACTTGTGTGTGTTAGTTTGTTCAGGGTCTAATGAGCCACCCCCCTCACGATAAAGAGCTTTACGACAACTCAGTGCAGGAATTGATAAACCATACTAGCAGGTTACGTGTGGCAGACGTAGTGGAAACAGAAACGGGTATGGACGCAAGACAGGTACAAGTGGTGTTAGAAGCCGCATTGGCGGCACTTAGGAACGAGATGAGTGCATTGAGGGTTACGGCCCCTGAAGTAGAAAGCTACCAGAAAATTGCGATAGTGCAGGGAAAATCGTGTAGTCAGACGTTAGACCTCGTTAAGTCCTTGCCACAGTTTGATGGTAAACAAGAGGAATATATTTCGTGGAGGCAGGCAGGGATGGCCGCCTTCGAATTATTCGTACCTTATGAAGGCAGCGTAAAGTATTATGAGGCAGTAGGTATTATTCGGAATAAGATTAGGGGTTCAGCAAATAATATACTGGCCTCATTTAACACAGTTTTAAATTTTAATTCCATTGTGGCACGATTAGATTTCACCTACGCTGACAAAACTCCAGTGCGTATTCTCCAACAAGAGTTAGATACCTTGCGTCATGGCGATTTGAGCTTGTCACAGAAGTATGATGAGATAGAAAGGAAACATGATAAATAAAACGCTTATGACATATGATGCAGCTGCTGCAGCTGTCCTAAATGAAAAATTTAGATGTGATGCCCTAAACACGTTTGTATCGGGTTTAAAAAGACCCCTACACCAGGCTGTATTCCCAGTATTTTCGGGGTAACATCCCCATTCTTTGTATTGGATAGTCTAACCCTGTTCGACGGAATCATAGGCCTTTACCTACTAACGCAGGTGGGTGCGACTATTGACCAAGACGGAGGCAAAATAAATTATGGTATCATGTCAGAAGATCTGCAATATCATAAGTGCAGTAACGGCACAAGCTGCCGGTATTCACAATGCTCCCGTTCAGGGAAATAAGAGACAGAATAATTCAGAGCGTATGACAGATTTTAGGCGTCAAAGGATCAACAATTTGAATCATTCGTATGTTGATCAGGATTTCCAAGCGTAAGAGGTTGCTGCCGCAGCTGCAGTAGCAGAGGTAAACAATGAAAATGGGGTTGACTACGAAAGTGACTCTATTAATTTTTTAGAGGCCACTCCCGCCTACCGTTCCTTGAGCGGACGTTGGCTGGGAAAACACTAAGGTTTATAATTGACACGGGAGCGGCAAAAAGTTATATCAGGCCCGTAAAGGAGCTTAAAGGCGTAAAGCCGGTAGACTCCCCTTTTAATGTGAACTCTATCCATGGGTCCAATAAAATCAAACAGAAGTGTCTGATAAATATTTTCGGGGTAATATCCCCATTCTTTGTGTTGGATAGTCTAACCCTGTTCGACGGAATCATAGGCCTTTACCTACTAACGCAGGTGGGTGCGACTATTGACCAAGACGGAGGCAAAATAAATTATGGTACCATGTCAGAAGATCTGCAATATCATAAGTGCAGTAACGTTAACTTTACAAATGTCAACGACATACAGGTACCAAGTTCAGTGAAGTCAGAATTTAAAAAATTTATCCTGAGAAGGATTAAGGCATTCGCAGACTCTAACGAGCTGTTGTCATTTAACACTTCGGTTGTGGCCACGATCCGAACCAAAGATAACGAGCCTATTTATTCGAAGATGTACCCTCACCCAATGGGAGTAGCAGATTTTGTCGAAAAGGAAATAAGAGAATTGCTACGCAATAAAATCATTAAACCGTCAAGGTCCCCTTACAATAACCCAATCTGGGTCGTAGATAAAAAGGGTTACGACGAGTTAGGCAACAAAAACAAACGTCTGGTTATTGATTTTAGGAAGCTCAACGAGCGCACTATTGCCCATAAGTACCCAATGCCGAATATTTCAATGATTCTGGCAAATTTAGGGAAAGCCAAGTACGTAAAGTACTAAAGTCGTAAAGACTTTAGATTTAAAGTCAGGCTACCATCAGATTGTCCTCGCCGAGCAGGATCGCGAGAAAACGTCTTTTTCCGTTAACGGTGGGAAATATGAGTTTTGTCGATTGCCATTCGGTTTGAAGAATGCTGGAAGCATCTTCCAGAAGGCGATCGACGACGTCTTACGCCAACAAATTGGCAAATCATGCTACAGGGTAGGCCATTTAAAGTTGACCCATTTGTTTCTAAAAAAAAAAGAACAAAAGAAAACAATGTTTTTTGTTCATTTCAAAAATAATTTATTTTGGTCCAAGGGGATTTGTTTCAGCTAATATTTAAAAATTAGATCGCGTAAATGGGCACCTTTAGCTTTGACAGCTAAATGCACTCTTTTTTCGACATTTTCCATGACTTTGGCCAATGTTTCGGATGATATGGCGGCTGTTTCACGTCGAATGTTGGCTTTCAGTTGAGCTAAGGTCTTTGGCTTATTAGCGTATACCTTGGATTTCAAATAACCCCACAAATAAAAGTCTGGTGGCGTCAAATCTGGTGATCTCGGTGGCCAGTCAACATCACCATTTTTCGATATCAATCGCCCGGGGAAAAATGGTCGCAATAAATTGATTGTTGGTCGAGCTGTATGGCATGTAGCCCCGTCCTGTTGAAACCAGAAGTTATCCATATGGAAACATCTTCAAATCTTTATGAATTATGCGTCGGAGAGTGGTGCGAGAGATGTCTAATTCCTGAGAGCGGCGATAACTCGATGTCGATGGAGTCTCCTCAATACTGGCTCGTACAGCTTCGATATTTTCATCAGAACGTCTTGTGCGTTGTCTGGATGCATGACTGGCATTACTGAGATTACCGGTGTTCACAAATTTTGCGTATAAAGACTTAATTGTGTTCTTAACTGGAGCACTTTTCACTTTATTTTTTTTGCGAAACGCACGTTGAGTTAACACAATTGAGAAGTTATTTTGAATATAAAGCTGAACAATTTCAGCGCGTTCTTTTGGAGTGTACTGTTCCATGGTATAAATTGTCTTCGAATGACGCTTCTAACGCGGTATGACATTAGCCGATTTGTCAGCGCTGTTAAAAGTTACAGCGTTGCCAGATGGGTCAACTTTAAATGGCCTACCCTGTATGTTTACGTCGATGACGTCATAATTTTTTCCGAAAATGAATCGGAACATGTCAAACATATAAATTGGGTTTTGGAAAAACTGTGTGAGGCCAACATGAAAGTGTCACGAGAAAAAACACATTTTTTTAAAACAAGTGTGGAATATTTCGGCTTCATAGTAACAAGAAAACTGACCCCGCAAAGGTCAAAGCCGTTCAGGAATATCCTGAACCTAAGGATTTGTTCAGCTTTAGATCATATCTAGGGCTAGCAAGCTATTACAGGTGTTTCATAAAAGATTTAGCCTCCATAGCAAGACCTCCAACTGAGATCATAAAAGGTGAGAATGGCTTAGTAAGTAAACACAAGTCTAGAAGGGTACCCATTGATTTTAGTGAAGCGCAACGCAATGCCTTTGAAAGATTAAGAAACATCCTAGCATCTGAAGATGTCATCTTAATGTATCCAGATTTAAAAAAACCATTTGACCTAACGACAGACGCCTCCGCTCACGGCATTGGCGCAGTCCTCTCGCGGAATGGTAAACCCATTACAATGATTTCAAGAACGCTGAAAGATAGGGAAATGCATTACGCAACGAATGAAAGAGAATTACTGGCCATAGTATGGGCTTTAGGGAAACTTCAAAATTATCTCTACGGAACTAGGGATATCAACATCTATACAGACCACCAGCCTCTAACGTTTGCGGTTTCTGATAAGAACCCGAATGCAAAGATAAAATTGTGGAAAGCATTCATAGATGAACATAATGCTAAAATTCATTATAAACCTGGTAAGGAAAACTCTGTCGCAGATGCCCTCAGCCGTCAGAACATAAATGTGTTGGAGAGCGAACTCAAATCTGACGCGGCGACAGTTCACAGTGAATTGTCACTGACCTACACGGTCGAAGCAACATAAAAACCCATAAACTGTCTCAGGAATCAAATAGTTTTGGAAGAGTCGCGTTTTCCTATGAAACGAAAGTTTATACTCTTCGGCGGAAAACCCCGCCACGTTATTCACTTCGTGGATAGAAACAGCCTCATTGACAAAGTAAAGGAGGTATTAACCCCCTCGTGGTGAATGCGATTCACTGCGAGCTACCGGCGCTAGCCAGCAAACAAAGGGAAATAGTCACTACTGAACACAATCGTGCTCATAGAGCTGCGCAAAAAAATGTGAAACAGATCCTCTGTGACTATTATTTTCCGAAAGTGTCCAAATTGGCAAATGAAATTGTCACAAACTGCAAAATATGCACGCCGATTCCATCGTACGCAGGTGAAATTCTACACTTAGATATTTTCGCCACAGGCAAGAAGCATTTTTTAACTTGTGTTGATAAATTCTCTAAATTCGCAGTAGTTCAACCGGTACCGTCGCGGACAATAACGGATGTAAAAATACCTATCCTCCAGTTGATTAATTTCTTCCCAGGAACAAAATCTTTTTATTGTGATAATGAGGCGTCCTTCAACTCGGACACCATTGTGACTCATTTGAAGAACCAATATGGGATTGATATAGTAAACGCTTCCCCCTCCACAGTACTTCAAAAGGACAGGTAGAGAAGTTTTACAGTACCTTGGCAGAAATTGCTAGGTGCCTCAAACTTGAAAGAAGAATAAGCGATACAATGGACCTGATCACTCAAGCTACCATTGAATACAACCGAACAATACACTCGGTCACAAATAAAGAGCCTATTGAGGTAATATACGCCTCAACCGAAGAATTCCGAAAGGAAGTGAAAGGTAAAATTGAACAAGCACAACAGGCTCAGCTCGATAGAAATAACCCATCAAGGCAGAACAGGGTATTTGAAGTGGGAGAAAAGGTAATGGTAAAAACTAATAGAAGGTTAGGGAACAAGTGAACCCCCTGTGTGAGGGAGGAGAGTAGAGGCAGATCTGGGGACAACAGTCCTAATAAATGGAAGGTAAGTCCATAACGACAAATGACGACATTAATTTCTACTCATCTTATATTGCTCCTTTAGATTTTCAATCACAGTACTTTTCACTTTCGGGATAGCGGCAGCCAAATTAACGGATTACTCACACTCGCATTACATACCGGTAGTGGACGGCGACGCATTAGTATGGAACGAATACAATTACCTGAGGCACTCAACTAATTTGACCGAGTTTATGCGCATGACAGACGAAACTGCCAACATGACGGACCTGTTCCCGCAGTCGCACATGCGAAAGTTGCTAGAGACTGACAATGGACATGTTAGAACATTACTAACCGCTATAAGCGTACATCATAGAATGGCGAGAAGCCTAGACTTTCTCGGTTCAGCCCTTAAATTTATCACAGGTACTCCAGACGCTGACGATTTCTACCAAGTTAGAATGACAGAAGCCCAAATAATAGAATCCAACAATAGACCGGTAGTGATTAACACAAGGACACAGGAACAGATTAACGCACTAACTAGTACGATAAATGAACTCCTCAAAGAAGCGAAGAAAGAGGAAATAGGATTATGATCACGGAAATTCAGAATATAATGCTCGCAATAACCCTTGCGAAAATAAAGGTAGTAAATCCAGTAATCATTGATGACGAGGGTTTGAAATCCATATTGGTTTGGCCAATCACAGATATAGCAATCACTGAACTAATGGAAGTGTCAACCGTTAAAGTTATTCAGCACAATGATGTAATTCATTTTATAATCAAATATCCTAGAATTGTGTTTTTGTGTAGGAAAGTTTTGATTTTTCCGGTGGTACACAACGGCGTCGTGCTGCAAATCAACGAAAACACAGTGGTCGAGTGCAAGAGCGGAATTTGGGCGGTCAGCAACTGTGAAGCAACAACAACTTCAACGTTATGCAGATTAACTACAAATACAACATGGGCTCTGCAACTTCACACCGGTGGCACAGCACATTGTAACACGCAACCGAGTCACCTTAACGCTAGCACCATAGTTGACGATGGAGTCATAATCATTAACGACAGCCCAACCAGAATCGCCATTGATGAAACACCTGAGAGAAATGTAAGTGGCACGTATCTCGTCACTTTCGAGGACGTTGTGTTCCTGAATGGCACTAAGTAGGTTAACAGAATGAGCAGGCTGGAAAAGGCTCCAGGTGTTGCTGTTTCACCCCTGCTGAACATCACTGGCCATGAGACCATTTTGAGTTTGCCTTACCTTCACCGCCTCAACAATCAAAATCTACAAACCATTGACGAAATTAAAGAAGAACTAACGACCGTCACGAGCCGGACACTCGCTTTCATCCTGGGTCTGGGAGTAGCTGCGTTGGTCAGTGGCCTCGCTTTCCTCTGGCAGTACAAGAAGAAAACACGAGCATTACACGACATCAACCTGGTAGTGAAAGATATGGCAACGAACGAGGACGATCGTATTTCGAGGGGGAGAGTAGTTAACACATAATGCCCAATTTCCAGTTGGTTACGAATGTGATGAGGCCAATACAACATCTTGCCTCATCAGCAGATTGTGGCAACGACCGCCACTAAAGCAACGACATATCATTCGCCGTTCTGCAGGTTACGTAAACAACATAAACAGTGTCAATAGCTGATTGCGTAAACAGTTGACCAGGGATCGTTGCTTGCACTATCACCAATTGTATAAACAATTGCATGAAGCAGAGTCAGCACAACGCGGACGTCAAAGCCGGCAGCGTCGACTACTGAATATGCGTTCTTAGGGCTTAATGGTTAAGTTAGGTTTTGGGCTAGGTTAGATTTAAGTTGAGCTTAAGCCGGAGCACACGGGGCCTGGCCAATAAAGTGTACTTGCAAACATACAACTGGTAAAATTATTGCCGCGTCGAACGACCGGCTCATACAGTGATTACAGCAGACATTCTTAACTTATAAACGCGACAATGCTATTTTTAAAGGACAAAAAAAAATGTTTGGAAGAACTTATTGAGAATATCAATTCCGAAACCTTTCCTCAAGAGGTTTGGCGAGATATAAGACACTTGTCTGGTGGGAAAAAATGTATTACAATTAATTACTAAAACACCTAATCTGGATTAACAAATGAGCTACTACTGTAATCAAATTGAAAAGTGAATATTTAAGTTATACTTCGCGTTTTCATCGAATCGGTAAATTTCTATAAAATGGTAGTACTGTAGTTGGTAGTGACATGTGTTAAATTTCACGTCAAAATATTCATTAGCATTTGAGATACGCATCGTTTTGTGAGGCTTTAAAAGTGAGTTATTCGGTTTTTGCTTTGCGTGAATTTATTGAACAGAGAAGTGCGATAATGCATCAACTCTTACTGCATTGCTTGTTCGTGATCATTTCGCTACATTTTCAACTAACATCGTGCCGAAACCATCGCATTCGCCTGATTTACCTTCGTGTAACTTTTAGCTATTCAGCATATTCACATTACCACTCCGAGGAGACCGTTTTGACTCAATTGAGAATATAAAAGCTGCATCGAAGAAGGCTCTGATGGCCATCACGACGGAAGATTTTTCCAAGTGCTTTGGTGACTGGAAAATTCGTTGGCATAAGCGTATTTCAGCGAAGGAAATGAAATGGACAAAATTCACCTTTCAATTTGATCCCAGTATATCATAGTGAACGCGTTTAACCCAGTGTTTCCCAAAGTGGGCGATAATGCCCCCTCTTGGGCGCTGCAGGTGTCAAGGGGGGCGGTAGGAGACCCAGAAAGAAAATGGTGACGTTGTATAGAGGCCTGGGGGGTTATTTGTAATTTTATTTAGCTAGGAGCCCTCTTAGACAACGACTTCGTGAGCTCTCGACCCTCAACAACAACTTGTGAACATCAACTAATATGAATTAAAAGATTGCTCAAACTCGGTTCTATATTTCTCTCCGCGTAGTTCATATATCTGTCCTATTTTATTGAGTATAGAAAAAATTAAAATCATGTCAATCGGTCGCTCCGTTTCATAACGGGGCATCTCGACAGGATAGAATTAAAAGAATACTAACTGTCAAACGTATTGCTATTGCCATTGCCAAATTTGTATGTGGGCTTTTTCTATCATAATATAATCATTTGCGCAAAGATGTAGGGTAGGTAGGTTCGAGCTGATGTGGAGCATGCTCTGAGCTCTTGAAAAATTTATTTTATCATTTGCGAAATGCCGTCGGGTAGGTAGCAGATATAGCGCACGTTTTGAGCTTTTGAACTCCTTAAATCTTTTATGTAGAAAATAAAAAACGACCTTAAAGGATAATTCTTACAAATGTATTTCTGGGGAAAATAAAAAAAGGACAAAGATCCTTTTTTACAAATGTATTTCTGGAAAAAATAAGATAATACGAAAAGTAGAAAGATCCTTTTTTTCCAAATGTATTTCTGGAAAAAATAAGATAATACGAAAAGGAGAAAGATCCTTTTTTACAAACGTATTTCTAGGAAAAATAAGAATTCATTTTTTTGGACTACTATATAATAATTGTGCTTAAGCATTCCTATATAAACAATGTAATATTTATTTTATATTCATTTGTGGTTTTGAGCGCAATAGATGAGCAGTACATACGCCTCCTTTACACTACTCGCGAAGTTAAATGTATTTCTCAAAGCAAAACAATGTCGGGAGTAGAAAAGAAGAGACGGCAATACTGTGCGGAATACATTAAATTCAGATTCATTGAAAGTCCCACAAACCCATCCTCGCCTTTGTGTCTTCTATGTCTAAAAACATTTTCGAATGAAGTCTTCAAGACTGCAAGATCATTTGAATAAAATGCATCCAGTTAAGAGAGACAAGAATGTAGCATATTTTCAAGACCTAGAGAAGAAGCATAATACCCAGCCAAGTGTAGCAAAACTATTTTCGGCGGCTGCTAAGCCAGATGACGACGGACTTCGAGCTTCGTACAATATTTCTTTGTTAATTGCTCAAAATGGCAAACCACATAACATAGGAGAAGAGTAGAGAAGAGTCCTTTGAGTAACAATTCTGTGCAAAGACGAATTGATGAAATGGCTGAAAACATTAAAGAATCATTGTGCAATCACCTGAGGACAAGCCAATTCTCAATTCAGCTCGATGAGTCCACTTTACCAACTAATGAAGCATTGTTGTTGTCTTACGTGAGGTTTATTAAAGATGAGAAAATATGTGAAGAACTATTATTTGCTAGAAATTTAGAGACCGATACAAAAGGCGAAACCATATTCAATATATTGGAAAAGTTTTGCAATGAGAAAGAGATTCCTTTGAAAAATATTATTTCAATTGCTACGGATGGCCCTCCTGCTATGATAGGGTGCCATAAAGGGTTAATGTCGCACTTAAAAAATAGAATTCCAGATATTCTTGGTGTACATTGCGTTATTCATAGACAACATTTAGTTGCCAGAAACTTAAGTGAAAAACTATTTCTTGGAAACTAAAGATACAGAATTTCAAGACAAGCTCATAACATCAAATAATGATATAGCTTACATGACAGACCTGTATAATTGTTCAACGACATGAATCTCCAACTGCAAGGCGATAAACTAAATTTAATTAAAACAAAAAACGTCGTTGCTGCTTTCGCAGCCAAACTGCTTCTACACAAAAAGAATCTGGGCAGACGTGAGTTTCACAATTTTCCGAATTTATCAGTATCATGCAGTAACGACGAATTGTTTGACTACTGCCAACACTTGATAAACCTCCACATTGACTTCACCGAACGATACAAGGACGTTGGAACTTAGAAATACCAGACTGGGTGTTGGGTCCGTTTTCAAATGTCAACACAGCAATGTCACCTCAGCTGGAAGAAGAACTTATAGAGTTGACAACAAACGAGGAAATAAAAATCAAGTTCAAAAATGGTTACCAAGAATTTTGGCTACAAAAACCGATCTCGCAATTGTACCCTGGATTGTGGTCAATCGTTCAATGATTCTTGATAGCATTCCCATCGTCAAGTTGCTGGTTATAGTCAAAGTTTCGTTTAGACTTCTCCGTTAATATGCATATATAGGTCGCATTCGTCACTGGACTGAGAAGTGTAGCTATCAAGAATGCGATCTATGCACGAGCCTGCACATCATTAGCAGATGCCTACAGTATCCCCCGTACAATGCAACATGGTTCATGCCATCAGAACCTCGAGTACATTCCACGATACAACCAACATCAGAATAATTATTCTTGTCAACAACAACCCCCAGTTGAACCAATGAATATCGATTCATCCACCATATTCCGTAGACCAACGAGACAAGGTTATAACAAGAATCAGCAACAACCACCGCAGCCTCGACAGAATTATCAAAATCCATTTAAGAAAGTAGCAGGAGCATTGGGATATAAACGAGAACGAGATAATATAAGTCATGCTAATATGCAACCGAAAAATCAACGGATCAACCAAATTAAACACGATGAACAATCAAATACAGAATATGAACAGGAAAAATATGTTTTTATTCTAAGGCATGGGTTACCAACGCTGGTAAGGACCAGAGAGCTGCAACGGGTATATCATTTTCGTGCACACTCGAAAGTCCATTCTGATTTTGTATGATCAAACTTTTCAGTATGAATACATGTATTGATCGCTAGGAGATATGTTCAAAACGAACGAGCCTTTCGCGACACTCGAACCACAAGCATATCTGTTTGTTTTAATAGAGTGCCGAGTTGACACTCGTTTGTGAACGAGCTGAAACTCTAACCCCATCGTATTGAATGTGATCGATTTACACACGAGTGTGCACAAAATTTGACAATATGTATGTGTGTAATAGGCAGTCATGCTATTATTGCGTAGTGATTGTCAACGGTTAGTGGTTTTGTTTGTTTTGTTTACTTTTTATAATTCATAATGACAACAATAGAAAATTCGGTTTGTGAGAACATTTCCAATGGCACCTACACCTTGCCTGGTAGGCGCAAAGGCCGAAGTTTCGTCTGGAACGTTCTGTCGGAAATATTAAAGCCAGATGAAACTGTAGTAGAAGGTTTCGTGTACTGTCGCTCTTGTTTAAAAGTGTTAAAATATTGCAAAGGTCAGACATCTAATCTGGTTCGTCACCCATGCTGTAAGAAAATAAAAGAGGGTCAACAGTTAAAAACTGTCACAGCGTCAGATAAAAACGAGGCCATTGAAAGATGTACATCGTGGATTATTGAAGACTGCCGGCCATTTTCGACTGGGACCCGGATCGGTAGACAGCTTGTTGTTCTTAAATTCGTACTAAAAAAACTTTACTGATTAAAAATTATAAAACTTAACACGATCTCATATGTTTTTTAACTAATAATATAATGTATTTCTATTATTTATTATTTTTTTCTTGAAATTTATGTTTTAAAAAAATCAAAATATTTAAGAAATATTTAAGTGCAATGAAATGTTTGTTTTTTATTTATAATGTCTTAATTAATAAGTGAAATAAGTTTTGAGTGAATTCTATTCTTTAATTGAATTATTTTTATTTAATATGTAATATGTACATACATACATACGTCTAATTCAACAAACGAAGCTAAGACAGAACGCGACATCCCGACGCCAACAAACATACATATATGTGTACGTATGTTTATCTATTATTCTTTGGTCTTCGAGTGCCACTCGAGTGCCACTCGAGTGTGTTGATCACAATCAACACGTGCATGACACCCGAAAATATAATATACACAATCCGAGTTTGCTGCTTGAACCCGAAGCTGCTCTCTGGTGGACACTCGCTTGTGATCGTTTTGAAGAGAGTATGATCAAACAGACTCGAACACACAGAAAGCAGCTGCCGGGTGTGCCACTCGATCGAACCCATTGCTGCCGAGTGTGGCGCTCGCTCGTGCTCGATTTTTAATGAGGGTGATCGAACAGGTTCGAACACACCCAATGCAGCTCTCTGGTAAGGAACCACCACGAAGAAAAAAAAAAAAAAAAAAAATGAACTGCATACATTGTGAATGCTAGTGATGCAGAATTATTAAAATTAAAAAGATGAAACATTATTCAGGGGGGGAAAAAAAAAAAAAACCTCCCTGGGTGTGCCCCTGATTGAACCCATTGTTGCCAGTGTGGAAAACGCTCGTGCCCCGATTTTTAATGAGGGTGATAAAACAGGTTCGCACACCAATGCATCTCTCTGGTAAGGACCACAGAAGAAGGTAACTCAGTGTATATTTTAATTGATAGTGGTGCAGAAAAAAATTATGTAAATCCTAAAAAGAAAGTGAAAATATTAGGATTTAGTATTGAATTTTTAGAACACCATACCTTATGATTTCGATTTCTTGATAGGAATTAAAGGTTTAAAGCAAATGAAAGCAATGATATGATGATACAGAAAGAAATGTGTTAATTGTGAAAAAGAATAAATTAACAAGAATAAATTATATGATAGGAGAAGAAAGAAATATATAAAAAAGAAATAAATGAATTAATGAAAAGAAATGAGCAGAGTAAAACATTACCCTACGTAACTACAGTAGAGGCAGAAATCAGAACAGATACAAATAATCCTATTTGGGTCAGACAGTATCCATACCCCTAAGCGGATCGAGCATTTGTAGAAACTGAAATAAAAAATAATTAGATAGTAAAATAATACAGCCAAGCAAAAGCCCTTACAATTCACCCATATGGACAGTTTCTAAAAAAAGGAATGACGAGCAAGGCAACCCAAAAAGACACATGGTTATTGACTTCCAGAAGTTAAATGCGCAAACAATCGCTGACATCCCATTCCGGACATCACCATGATGCCCCAAAACTTAGGAGAAGCACAGTACTTCATGATGTTAGATTTGGAATCAGGATTTCATCAAATTAAAATAAAAAAAGAAGACAGAGCAAAACAGCATTTTCAATAAATAATGCCAAGTATGAATTTCTACGACTACCATTTGGACTGAAAAACGCACCGTCGATCTTTCAAAGATGCCTTGGCGACATCCTTAGACCGTTCAGAGGAGTATGCGCATACGTGTATATAAGTGATGTCCTAATATATCCAGCTAACCCTGAACAACATATGAAATATATCACCAATATAATACATACTTTACACGCAGCCAACATGAAAATCTCGGATGAAAAGTAAAAGTTTTTTCAAAGACGGACAGAATTTTTAATACATACTACATATATAATTAAAACGGTAGAATTACAGTAGATCCAGGAAAAATAGAAGCTATAGATAGGTACAAGACCCCTACAAATTTGAAAGACTTTAGATCTTTCTTGGGAATGACCTCATATTATAGAAAATTTATAAAAAAGGATTTGCATCCATAACGAAACCATTAAAACTCTACCCACGAGGAGAGAATGGTAATATTTCAAAGAACAAAAGTAGCTCAGTACATGTAAAATTAGATGACGAAGCACTTAAAGCAGTTGAAACACTAAAAAGGACTACAGAAACAAATAGAGTTATTCCAACCAGATTTTGAAAAAGGATTTGATTTGACTACAGACGTAAGCAATCATGCGATTGGAGCTGTACTGTCACAAAGCAAGAAACCTATAGCATTAATTTCACGTACATTAACGCGAACTGAAAAAAATTACTCAAAAAATGAAAAAGAAATATTAGCAATCGTTTGGGCACTCAAGAAACTGAGGAATTATCTGCATGGTCTCATTTGTAATACTACTATTTACACCGATCATTAATCCCTAATTTTTTCAATATCAGAGGACAACCGAAATTCAAAATTAAAACGATGGAAAAATCTAATAGAAGAATATGGAGCAAAAATTAAATATATTAAAGGAGATTTAAATGTAGTAGCCGACGCACTCAGCCGGTAAGTAAACGTAACTACGAACGACTCAATACACTCGCAGGAATCATCCTCGTCAATCAGAAGTAAAGATGTCAGCGCTTCACTGAACCAATTTAAAACACAAATTGTGATAAAAAAAATGTGAACAAAATGCATTAGAAAGAGCAGCAATTTTTGCAAATTACGGGAGATTTTATGTTAATTACGTCACACCACAAGACTTGATAGATAGATAGACTAACAAAAATTATCAAACCTAATATCACGACCTCATTTCACACTACACTAGATACCTAGTATGAAATTCATGATACTATAAACTCTTCATTCAATATGGAGAAAAAGTTTTTTGCAAAAATCTATTAAAGGAGAGGATAGAGAAAATGTAATTAAACATACACATGAAAGAGCACATAGAAACGCAAAAAATAATACATTAGAGATACTAGAAACTTGCTATTGGCCAAATATAAAAAATGATGTAATCCGACTAACTAGAAATTGTAGCATTTGTAAAGAGAACAAATACGAATGCCACCCGACAAAACAAGTTTTTGCAAAAACACCCATACCCGAAGTTATAGGCACACAAATACAAATGGACATATTTGAAATCGATGGAACAATGTATCTCTCATGCATATGGACATTTCCACAAAAAGGTCTACCACGCGTGCAAAATTCAAACAGTTCCTGAAAACTTTTTGTTGATGAATAATAAATCTCAAATGTGTTTATTTTATAAATATTAAGGAATTTTTATTTTCTTCTAATTTTTAGCCGAAATATACAACGAATACACAAAATTTACAAAAATCTGACTCTTTTGATCAAATATACCAACGTTTTTCCTTTTTATATTCCCTAATTCAAAGTAATACTATGATGTTTTTTATAATTTAAAAATCTTCTGCTGATAGTAACATAATGTTCAACAAACAGACAGACTGAGTGGAGATCGAATAACGGTACTTTTTTGTGCTTGCTTCTGCTTATATTCGTATGTCGCGTCCGTTACCGAAAAACATCATTTATTGTTCTCATTAGTGAACAAAGTGTTGAAGTGTAAATTGCTTTCAGACTAAAAGCAGATACATCATTTCACTTAAAAAAAAATAATAATTGGCTCTCGGCAAAAACGATTAATAAAATTTATTGGTGTTTGAAATTCGTCGCGTCCGTTACCGTAAACCTTAAATATTAAATAAAGTCGTAGAAGTTGCACAAAATTAAAATTTTATTGATGGCAAAAACGGCAAAAGAAACAAGAAAAGCAATAACAATGAAATATAGAGAGAAAATGAAAGAAAACGTCGAGAAATGGCAGGAATACAAGAAGAAAGAATCAAAACGAAAGCAAGAGTACCGAAAAAGATTATCGCAAAAAATGAAAAGTGATAGCAATTTATTAGAAAAGAAGAAAGAAAAGGACCGTGTTAGGCAGCAAGTTTTGCGGCAAAAAAAAAGTACAAATAATATTGACAATTTGAATTGCGAAATTTACAGCTGTAAACAAATGATGGGAAAAGCAATTAAAAAAGTTGAGGCTACGCTACCTAAAAACCTGAATAGAAAAATAGCTATCCTCAAATCTTTATGCAATAAATATATTAAGCCAACAGAAACGATGAATGAAAATACAACCAAGTCATCAAAAAGTCATATGCGCGAAAAATTAATTAATTGGAATCAGCGTTCAAGCTCCTGGGAGAAAGGATACAATGATAATCAATGGGAAAGTAGTCTCAAAACGTTTTATGCTTATGACCTTAACAGAAGCATATCAACTTTTCAAAGCCGAATATACCGAAGAAAAAGTCTGCAAAACTATTTTTATTCGCTCAAAGCCAACTTATATTCAGTTAATCAATAATTTACGACACAATATGTGTGTCTGTAAATACCATGCAAATTTTATTTTTCTACTAGAAGGCTGTGCAAAGATTATACCGCAGATTCCTGCCAAAGCTGAATTATTTCTTACATCAGTTTGCTGCGACGTTATGAATGAAAAGTGCATGACTAATAATTGTGACAGCTGTGTACGCGATATTAAAGACGATCTAGTTCCAATACAGTTTATTAATAAATTTAATACGCAAATCAAATGGAAACAGTGGAGAAAAGTAGATGATCGCATATCTTAAACTACACTATTGGTCCATTAATCGACTTAATTCATGATATAGAGATTCAGCCACCAGCTTTTAAAATGCATTGTTTTGTTAAACGTCACCAACAAAATTACTTTGAAACTAAAAAAAAAAATGTAGCAGCTAATGAAATTGTTATGCAAGTTGATTTTGCTGAGAATTATCGCTTGACATTCCAAAACGAAGTTCAAGATGCCCACTTTAGTTATAGCCAAGTAACAGTGTTTACGTGCGTAGCTTGGGTTCTTGGTGAAACCAAGTCTTTTGCTGTAATCAGTGACAGATTGACCCACAGTAAATTCGACGTTTATTGCTTTATTTCCAAAATTATCAATATATTACAAAACCAGTACAAAGGAGTTAGCGGCATTTATATTTTCTCTGATGGCAGCACTTCAAATCGTTAAAGCAAGAAATATTGTTCTCAGTGATGCTTCATGCTTCTATGAATGTGCTAAGAACAACATTCATTGAGTTAACATTTTGTATATCTCTGGAACACAAATTGATAGTTTTTGTAATCAACTGTCAGAGTTATGGCAAAATATTCCAAATATCAAAGGAGTTAAGAGTTTGCATTGGTTTTCCTATTTCGACAGTAAATTTATTGAAGCTGCTCGGACCGCCTATTCATTAAAGAAAATAATTAAAATAGACCATACTAAAAACTAATAACTTTTTTCTTAAATTTTTAAGTCATTTTTACTATAATGTTACTTGAATTTTTAATTTACGTTATTGTTTTGCTTAGTTTTCAATAAAATTGAAGTGTTATAATGAAAAATTGTCGCGTCCGTTATGTCGCGTCCGTATTTCTTCTATACTCAATTAAAAAAAACTAAGAGAAAATTAACATATTTCATAAACCTACGAATAACAGTCATCTGTTCGCATTTATTAATACACATATTTTTATATATGTATAAATCCTTAATTTGCTGAATTTTGTATATTTCTGAATGCGCCTCAAAAAAACTTCTATTTTTTGTCGCGTCCGTATCACTTTATAATTGCTTATAACTACATACTTATTTGTAGTAGAACCTTTCCGTATATATTAAAATCTAGTACTGCGTCAGCCCTTCAAAACTATGTCAATATATATAAACTTTTCCTTTGTCTTCTTTTTGGACGCACTTAAAAGCGTACGAATGTTGCGTCCGTTACCGTGAAAATGCCCATATGTAGATAGATACTCAAAATACGCATACATGAGAAAATTAAACGACAAAAGAGAATTCTACAAAATATTCCCATACAAATATTCCCATTTTTTAATAAACTAATGACAGATAACGAGACTATATTTAATAGCATAGCAGAAGAAGCTCTATTCCAACTGCTATATATTGAACATTCAATGACCGCTGCAAACCATTCCACATCGAACGCTCAAGTTGAACGGCTGCATTCAACCATTCAGGAAATTACTAGAATTCGCATTAAACAAAATAAATTTACCGCGACTGAAGAACTCAACGCAATCAAGGAATAGAATAGGACAATACATTCCGTCACAAAAAGAAAACCTATCGAACTATTTTTAAAAAAATAGAAGCGCACTATCAGTACAAAAAACAATAAAAACCCAAATAGTTATTTACTAGTAAACAACCAGCATTTCAATAGTAAGTATAAGCAACCGGAACAATAGCCTCGGGGTCCCTACAGTTTAAGTGTAATATATAATAGACGCCCTTTTATACTTCAAGAAAAGTTCTAAACCATATAGCTAATTGAAAATTAGAACGAAAGAGTGCTCAATTCAGAAGAATGGAAATTCATTTACATAGATGTGTCAAAAACCTTCCAAAACACGGCTATGCAGTGGTTTCGGACAACTCAAAAATCATTAAATATGTATTACTTTTATCGCCATGCTCTCTCTTTACCGCTGGAGCATACGCCATAAAAGAAGCTATCCAATGGATCACGACCTGCAAAGGCAAATAAGTAATCTGTACCGATAGTCTTATAAGAATCACAGCCGCTCAAAATAGATCCAACGGCAGTCCTCTAATCAGAGAAATTGGGGACAACTAATGTAGATTTCAGGCCACTGTGACATTTCAGGTAACTCCTAATCCACGTGAAAACTAATGAAAGCAACAACTTTTGTCGATTCGTTAAAAACTACTGAAAGCGTAAAGCGAGAACGACATGGGGTTCTTTTGATAACTGCTGTCGACTGATAAATCCCGAACATAAAAAATATCCTTCCGCATGCAGAATTTCGGAGATCAAAATGTTCACACGACTTCGCTTAAGACACTGTATCTTAACTCACCAACATATTCTGGAACGGAACATAACTTCTGGCTGCCGGCTATGCAACAGTTCAACAAACTATGTGTGTTGAATACATAATGAACTTCTATCCTACGCTTTGTAACATACCACGAGATTTCCTATCCCTCGAAACTTTTCCGAGAACTAACCAACAACTGTCAATATAAAAAGTATTTACACTTTCATCTGCAGAGCCCAATTAAAGCATCTTATTAAAATCAACGTAATATCATATAATATCACAGCTCTGTATACAATATATTCAACATATACTACAGCTTAAAGCAATTCAATTTCTGCACATACTTCTAACCATAAGCATACGCGTTGTAAGCATTGGTTTTAGCATTTGAATGAATATGTGTATATATAATAAATATATTAATAAAAAATATTTTATATATATTCTTTGGAGACTGTAATATTTATAACTTACATTTGTACTACACATATATAATATACCTACAATACTTTCACATTAAGCATAACTCTAACACATAACTAAAGCTTAAAGTGTTAATAACTTAAATGAGGAGCCTATATCGCCAAACAAGGTGGAAAACTGGACGCAGATTCTTCATAATGTTAGACACCGGTGCAACTAACTATTATTGTAGACCACCAAAGAGTTAGCAATAAAAAAATAAGTAAAAACTATTAACGGATCTCTACAATAACTCACTATTAATGAGCAGAAACATAAAATATCAAAGAACATATTTTTGACATAGAGAATATAGAAGTTTTCTTTAAATTTAAATAAATAGTTTAAAAAACCTGCAAGTAAATTTTGCAATTAATTAATAATAGTCATATTTCTGAATATTTTGTTCATTTACAAAGTGATAATGAAGATAAAGAGGGAAATGAAAAAAAGAAAGGTGAATAAACTTAAATATAAAACTAATAAAGAGTTCAATAATATTTTTTTTCAAAAATAAATACAGGGTTGCCATTTCGAACAAGTACAAGGGCTGCAATTTATACAAGAGACTCCCGTCTTTGGAGAAAACAATATCTTTATCCATTGGCTGCAAACAATTTCGTTAAGGAATAACTGAAAAACTTTTGGATAATGGAAATATCAGAGCGAGCAAAATTCCGTACTATTCACCTATTTTGATTGTTCCTAAGAATGGAACTAATGATGCTGACAGATGTTGTCTATTAAAAAAAAAAAAAAAATAAATGGAAAAAATTCTTAATCAGTAAGGATGATGTTTCAGTCCCTACCTCAGGAAACACGAATTTTTTTTTTGAAAAAATGGCGACTGCCTGAAAATAAAAATCATTTTTCACGATTGTTTTTGAAATTCCTGAATTTTTTAAAATATTAAAATATTTGCAAGAGCAAACTGCACGAATCGAAGCCAGGGAATCCAAGCAATTTTATACACACTATACGTCCCAAGTGGAAAGTGAAAGAATCAAAAGGAATTTAAAATTGTATTATTTCTTACTGTATTATAGGAATGTTAGACGAATTTTATGTACCAAATTTTGTTGAAATCGGTCGAGCAGGTTCCGAGATATGTGATTTCACCTAAAAGAGGTGCTACACCCATTGTCCAATTTTAACGTCGGATCTTATAAGTACAATACCAACTCAGTAGAAAAATTTAATGTTTCGGGTGTTTATGGTTCCTGGTTTATTGTGGTTTTATGTAGAGTGAGCGAGGTTTTGATCCCGATTTCATTTTTGCTAATTCCACATGCCACTTTCTAAGAAAAATTTTTCTTCCTTACTTATTTCGAATGCATTTGTGTGGCCTTTATTACCCATTTGCGCAAATGACACTTTACCGACGAAAGTAAGTGATTTTACTTCACCTGTGTTCACCAAAAACTAAACGAGTTCGATATAGGGACCAATGCCACGCTCAAAAAACTTAACTTAGGACGAAATTTGGCAAAGGAGATCATGTTAGTAAGGGGCACCTATTTGCTATTATAATCAACTCCGACAAATCCCTTAAGCATCCCTACCGATAGTATAAAATAGATGAAATCGGAAGGTAATCCTGTCGACTCTCCATATAACTCCATATACTATTATAAACCACTTAAAGTGCGATAAATCAATAACTAAGTACGCCAGAAACCTAAAATTGTACACCCAAGTTGGTATAAGCGAGATTTTAGTCAAATTTTGTACATGACTTTCTCCTCGTATTCCTATGTGACAGTATGATATTGGGCGAAATTGGACTACAAACACGGCTAATACCTATATAATGCCATTTTAAATTTCATCAGCTTCTTTCACTTTCAAGTGTAAAAATTGAGAAGCATTTAATACCCCAGGGTAAAATTTTGCTTGAATAACTCCTTTATAGCATGCCAAATTCGCCTAGGGTAAATGTTACATCTACCGACAGTGTAAAAATAGATGAAATCAGATTATATACTCTAATTTCTAACCATTTATCAATAAATACTTAAAGAGCAATAAATAAATGACCAAATACACCAAACACATTAAGGGGGTATTCTAGTCTAGAAGCATGAAATTCAGGTAATTTTTAATGTGTCGTAAAAAAAGGCAATTAATATATTTAGTATCTATTTTTTTACTAGGTATTTGTTAATTTTAGAAGAGTAGAGAAAAAAATTAAAAACTGAAAAAAGTAAAAAATTTCAAAAATTATGAGCTAAAGAAGTGGGGGGTCTCTAAAAATTTCCACGTGCCATACCCATGATTTCAACTAACTAGGAGGTTATCTGAAACCAAAAAAACAGATTATTAATCTAGAATAATGTCGCAATGGCCAGAACTACGGAAAAGTGGAAAAAAAACATTTTTCACAAAATGGCGACTGCCGAAAAAAAAGTTTTTTTGGATCACTTTTTCTGACTATTTCGATTTTTTTTTTAAATAATAAAAATAAAAATTTGGCGATGGGAATAGTTCCAACCATAGACAAGCCTATAAAAAAG
The DNA here is from genome assembly GCA_027475135.1 of Bactrocera correcta. NCBI lineage: Eukaryota > Metazoa > Arthropoda > Insecta > Diptera > Tephritidae > Bactrocera > Bactrocera correcta. The sequence continues at coordinate 78,143,946 of CM050322.1, read as the reverse complement.
ACTCTATAAAAATTTCAATAAATCGGTCCGAAAATATCAGTTTTGAGAGAAACGCGTTTAAAGTTTTGTGTTCCGGCCGAACCAGTTTGGATGCCGGGTCGGAAAAATGCTTACATCTCCGAAAATAATTTGAATTTTGAAAAATCCTCTTGTACACATATTCTTGAATAGTTGAACTTTGAAAATATAAAAAAAAACATGTTTTTTTTTTTAATTTCTTGACTAGAGTACCCCCTTAAATTTTACGCCGAGATAGTATAAGAGAAATTTGAAGGAGCTGAGGGGTAAGACGAAATACATATCTCCTGTCATCAATCAAACAGTCGTCGCACTCGCGACTTGGCTCCCACGTCACTGTTGACAGTCATAACTTTGAAGTTGTAGATAATTTCGTCTATCTTGGAACCAGCGTAAACACCACCAACAATTTCAGCCTGGAAATCCAACGCAGGATTACTCTTGTCAACAGGTGCTACTTCGGACTGAGTAGGCAATTGAAAAGTAAAGTCCTCTCTTAACGAACAAAAGCCAAACTCTATAAGTCGCTCATAATTCCCGTCCTGCTATATGGTGCAGAGGCTTGGACGATGACAACAACCGATGAGTTGACGTTGCGAGTTTTCGAGAGAAAAGTTCTGCGAAAGATTTATGGTCCTTTGCACGTTGGCCACAGCGAATATCGCATTCGATGAAACGATGAGCTGTATGTGATATACGACGACATTGACTTAGTTCAGTGAATTAAAAGACAGCGGCTACGCTGGCTAGGTCATGTTGCCCGGATGGATGAAAACACTCCAGCTCTGAAAGTATTCGACGCAGTACCCGCCGCGGGAAGCAGAGGAAGAGGTAGACCTCCACTCCGTTGGAAGGATCGGGTGGAGAAGGACCTGGCTTCGTTTGGAATATCCAATTGGCGCCACGTAGCGAAGAGAAGAAACGGGTGGCGCGCTGTTGTTGACTCGGCTATAATCGCGTAAGCGGTGCCTACGCCAGTAAAGAAGAAGAAGAAGAAGAAGAATAGGGGTAAATTGGAAAATGGGCGTGGCACCGCCCTCCTTTAAGTGAAATCACATATGTTTTTCGGGACTCGGAGCCAAGTATGAGACATAACATTATTTTGACATTCCTATGTAATAGCGGGAAATCGGGTTGCAATCACGCCTTCTCCTCATTCAACACAATTTAAAATTTCATTTAGTTCATTCACTTTCTGGTGTACAAACTAAAAAGCAAATAAGAGAAAACGTTAACTTCGGTTGCACCGAAGCTAAATACCCTTCACAGGTGCATTTCTGTTAGTAGCTATGTGTTTAGTTTGTATGGAAGCTATATGCTATATTAATCCGTTCAGAACAATTTTTTGAAGATTATGTTGCTACCTTTAGCAGTAATCCATGCCAAATTTCGTGAAGATACCACGTCCATACAAGCCCTTGATTTCGATCGTTCAGTTTGTATGGCAGCTATATGCTATAGTTAACCGATCTGAACAATTTCTTCAGAGATTACATTGTTGCCTTAGAAAATTTTCCATACAAGAACTTGATTCCGATCGTTCAGTTTATATGGCAGCTTTATGTTATAGTGCTCCGATATCGGCAGTTCCGACAAATGAGCAGCTTCTTGAAGAGAAAATGACGTTTGCAAAATTTCAAAACGATATCTTAAAAACTGAAAGGACTGGTTCGTATGTATACAGACAGAAAGACGGACAGCCAGACGGACATGGCTAAATCGACTCAGCTCGACATACTTATCATTTATATGTATACTTTATAGAGTCTCCGAGCTTCCTTCTGGGAGTTACAAACTTCGTAACAAACTTAATATACCCTGTTTAGGGTATAATAAAATGACGAGAAAAAACGAATAGTGCCTTTTAAATTTGTCACCTTATCACCAAAAAATTTATAAATCGAAAAATGTGTGAGATATATTATTGAAATTCGGAAAGTATCCTTCCTGGTATGTTATGCAATTGTGGGCAAAGGCCCGGCCCTAATAAATTTAATGAATACATCTCCAAAAGCAGACGTGGAAAATTTTGGCACCAGTGTTAACGTAAAAGGGGACTACTTTGAGGGGAACGACATACATAGATTTTGAAGAATAAATTAAGAATTTTCAAAATTTGAACCAAACTCAGAATATACACTCAGAGAATATCTATTCATGTTTGCGATATGTGATATTTCCAAAAAGTACATAATTCGTGTCAATTTTACCTTTTTTAAGAATACAATTTTGCCCACACCTTAAGGTACTTCTTCGGCCTTCCACTCTTTACTACTTGTTTAGTTTTATTGCTTTAAAATTTAAAATGGAATATTCACTAAAAACACCTTTACATATCGATAGCATCCTTCAGCAGGCAAAAGAAAATTCAAAATTCTTTAAGATCTCAAATTCAGATTGGGATTCAGGTAATTAATAAAGCAGTTTTGTACGTAAAAATTGGATGAAGTTTACACAGATTTTGTGTTTAGTGATATCTTTGCATGTTTGTAAAAGTAAAAATGAAGTAGAATCAATAATATATATATTTCTAATATATTTTTGTAGTGACTTCGCCAACGCAATGTATACAATTTATACTTGGAGAGGATGATTGCAATGCAGTTTATGAAGTACATCCGGTATTTTCCGAAATGATGGTGAACGATGAGTTTGAATGGAAAGAAATTGCAAGGTGGATAAAATTTGAAGAAGATGTAGAAGAAGGCGGTAACAGGTGGTCAAAACCACATGTCGCTACTTTATTTTTGCATTCATTTTTCGAACTACGCACTTTATTACGAAAGGGTGCGGTTTTGTTAGATGTAGAAGCCAATACCTTTGATGTTATAATAGATTTGTTATGCGACAGCATGGTTAATTATGGTACTTTGCCGCTAATTTTACGTGAGAAGGTAATACACATGTTGTTGAGACGACATCGCCATCAGCACGAGTACAGTAAAAAAGGTAAAGGATTACCAATTATGCGGTCATTTGCTGATATCAGCTGTAATCAAAAAGATTCTAAAAGTAAGTATTTAATATACAAATGCATTTTTTATTCTCTAAAATAATATTATTTTCCTACAATTGTTGAACTGATACGAGTGGGAGTGGCTAACATCTTTTCATGAGAATTTTGAATAAGTGGAACTAACACTTTCGAATATTATATTTTAAAAGAAATGTCAGTGTGCATCTCATTATACATATAGTGGTCCCTTAGCTACCTTTAGAGTCGTCTTTTAAATTTAAAGTTTTTTAGTTAAAAAATTCAATGCCCATATCTTTAAAGAAGACCCCATCATCAAATGGACGCCCTTTCTTACAATGTAAGAAGCTTTTTTACCGTTTTATTATAATCATCATCATCAACAACAGCATCATCATCAACAACAGCAACATCATCAACAGCAGCAACATCATCAACAATAACAACATTATCAACAACGGAAACATCATCAAAATAAAATTTGAAGTAAAACAGGGCTTTTAATTCATACAGAAGACGTGTCCGTTCGTCACCTGAAATAAGGTGAAATCGAGTATGACAATTCATATAATGTCTTTCTAAATTAAATTTCAGTTTTGTTTGCATTATTTTATAGAAAATAATTCAAGGAAAAAGAAATTGTACAGCCATTCTTTGTTGAACATTTTGAATGTTTTTTTGCAAGTGTGTATCATAAAAAAAATAGTGCTATGTATGTGCGCACGTTTTTCTTTGCTCAACTGCTAAATAGCCAAGAATGATAGAGTATGAATGATCATTCTTGCTAAATAGCAACTGAAAGCAAAAGCATTGCTTCGCATGTGCGGAAGTCAGAAATCTAAGCTTAGTCGTTTTTGACGATCTTTTTTTTGACGCTGGCAGAACTAGCGTCATAGCGTACATGTTTCGACTGCATTTGCTTGCCTATACTCCGAGTATAGGCATGAAAAATTGCGCATTATTTTGAGCGGCTCTGTTCTACATAGAACTAGGCGGGAGGTTTCTCAACATCACTCTGAATAACAAAATAGAGATACCCGAAGACACAGAGAACTTTGAAAAAGAAGTCCTGAGTTTAGGAGTTTAGAGATGAACGTGCTGTTACGGATTATGGTTTTCACACCAGATACGCAAGTTAATTTTTAAACCTGTTACGCAAGGTCACCCGAATGCTCCAACTTGCAGAAATGCGATTGGCAAAAAAAACTATTTCAAAAATATGTTTAGCAAACTTTCTAGATTTTCGTGAAACACCAGATTATTTGAAAAGTTTAACGCCAATTGAAGAACCGTTGATAATGCCTAGACAATTCGGTCGTTGGTCAATTGAAATCAGCATTTAAGATCCTTAGACCTTCCCTCAGGTCTTAGTTTTATTGAGAATTATTATTCTATAGAAGATTCGTTTAGTGACTTAGAAAATTATTTGGATTTTCCAGGCGTAACCACAATCGGTCTTGTACTAGAGAAATAAGAGGACAACAGGTATACCTTGTCCACCAATGCCTTCAACACAAATATTGTTACTTCTTACAGAAACAATTGAAAATTTTTGAAAGGCATAAGAAACTCTTTTCCAAATTTCACAACGTTTTAAAATCAAATCGTACCACAGAAGACATTTCCAATTTAAATAACATTGAAGACTTTCCGTCTGATAGTACAATAAAAATATTTTTCGATTAGTATTTGTAAGCTTAGAGATCAACAGGGTCGTTTTATAAACGCTTGCTATCCTCTGATTTTAGAAATATTAGGACAAATATTGATATTGAATATACATACAAGTATACTGGATGCATATGCTTGTTGCTCTTACATAATTAAGTATATATATTAACAAATCTAATAGAGGAATTTCCAGGATCTTAAATGGAGCTACATCAGAAGTAAACGCTGGAAATTATACAGTTAAATAATGGAAGGCATACACGCAACCATTATTGCACCAATTTCATCGAATTGTACAACTATTTGTTACGTATATGGGGCTGTTATATGAGTTGTGCCAACTGATTGGATGCAAATCAAAATTTTTTGATATTTTGTCAAGTTGGTTGGGTTAGTTGGATAGTGTTTGGGTTGGTCGTGCAATTTCAAACGATTTCGCCATTTTATTTCGGCTGTCAGAGAAAGAGCGTCATATATAATAAGTAAAGCAACAACTTCCGAACTCGTGTTTAAGCAACGAAGTGGATATTCAAAATGAAGTTGGCCTCAAAATTTTGTTAAAAGTTGTGTCGTATGTAGCGACAAGAGCAATTTCTAGCCCAACTCAATCACCCAACTAATTGTTGCATGTATGCCTTCCATAAGAACTAAAGCATATACATATGTATGTAGGTCACAAATTTATATCAGGCACAGAAATATCTACACAAGAAGCAGTACATAGCAGTTTTGTGTTCCATCTTTCGGAAACAAGTAATGCAGAAATATTTATAATTACGTTTCGACCTGATGAACTTGTTTAAATGTCAAAACGTATAGCGGAACTTCAAAACCTTCCTTCAGGTTCGATAGAAATATTCGTAGCAGGTATTTTAAACCGTTATGTTCAAAGACCCGATCAGTTAGGAACTGTTTATTTGGCTTGTTTTGCATCTGTTTATAAATATTTAAAATACAATAGAAGAGCACAAGACAGTGAGCATGAGGAGGAAGAGGAAGTAGATGATAATTTACCAGAAAGTGGGGTTGTCATGTATCTTAAAGACGGTAGCGGTTTTGTTAAAAAACGTACCAAACCTTGCAAAATTCGGTATAAAAGGTTTTGCCTAGATATGACCAGAGTTGAATATTTCCGCGAAATGGTAATGCTTTACTATCCATGGCGGAATGAACAGCAAGATCTAATTGAAAACGAGAATGAAATTGAGGAACATCGGAGAAAATATGATGTTTTTGAGTTAAGAGAACTTGAAAATGTTCTAGAAGATCCTTATAATGAAACAGACTTAGGAGAAGATGCACAAAATGAACAACCTCTAATGGAAAATTAGTTTAGAGTGTTGACACTTCCAGAAATAAATCCAAATATAAATTTGCTGGAATTGCATGGCGAAGATTGAGCAGGTAATAGCACTGAATTAAATTACATTACTGGACTTATTAAACTACCTCCTTTAATTCTAGTTGAGCAAGTTTTATTTAGTTGAAAGTTTAAATGCTAAACAGAGAACCTACAACATTTGATGTACTAAGGCGGCCATTTGATAAGTTCATTGGCTGCGGTGCTGGTGTATTAAAGATCCGTTTGATATCTGCAATATATCAAGCTCTTAACCATCGTAATTCTACACCTGGATCCAATCCAAGTTTCTTGAAAGTTCTCCTTTGCGCAGCGAAAGGTAAAGCAGCATTCGGAATAGGTGGGCTTACACTTCACTCAATATTCTCTTCGATTGTTATATTCCAGACTTTTCGATTTAAAATTAATCATAATTAAAAAAACATCGATTGTAGGTAGTCGTATGTTAAGCTCTGTGGATGATGTTGATTATTAAGATTAAAACAAATTTTCAACATAGATAGCCCCTTCAGTGGTATACTCGTACCTATCTTAGTGTTTGGTGATTTGAAGCAACTCTCACCTGTTGGAGATAGGTGGATATTGTCTTCTATTGCTAGTGATACATATAGCACTTTAATTGATTCCCCTCTGTGGGAGTTGTTCAAATACTTTGAATTAACTGAAATATTGAGGCAAAGGGAGGATCAGGCCTTTGCTATTGTATGAAACCATATGGCATCTGGTACTATGACAAATGATGACATATCATTATTTGAAACTTCAGTAGTTAATTCCGAGGAAGTTCCCGATGATGCCATATTTATTTGGGTCCAATGAAGAGTTAAATAATTTCATTGCTCTATACTCAGTCGAATCCCAACTGAGGCTATCCTTTCAACTGCTAAAACTCAGTTAAAGGAATTGGTATAAGTGAAAATTATAATGTTGTGGAAAGAGTTAAACTTTTCAAAACTTCTGAAAAGCAGGGACTGGCCTATGAGTTGACACTGAAAATCACCGCCAAATATATAATTACAGTGAATATAAATACGTGTGATGGCTTGGTTAATGGGGCAACTGAACAACTTATGAAAATTGATTTCCATTACTCTTTTCTATCTACTTTATGAAATAAATTCTTGGAACCTTCTGTTGGTTTGATAGAACGTTCAAAAAAGCCTCATCCTCTAGAAAATACATGAATACCAATTGAAAAAGTTATGAAATCTTTTCAATACAAACGAAACGAAGAGATTTTAATTGAAAGAAATTAATTTGCCGTTATTTCGGCTGAGGGAATAACAATTCATAAAAATCAGGGTGCCACATATAGTAAAGTTTTCGTTCATACTAGACCCAGAATGCCTACACCTTCGATATACATATGTTGCTTGCAGTCGAGCTACCTCTGCATAAAGTCTTTTCATTATAAGAAATTTCATTTCTCCTAAAAAGTTTTTAGAGTTGGATCTTGTATTTAGAGAACTGATAGAATTAAACACAAATAAAGCTCTAATAACAAGTTTAAATTTTGTGATTTCCCGAACATCAGGGCATCAAATTTTATTCCATAATGTACAGAGTCTCCACGCCCAAATTAACGATTTAAAAGGCGACTGCCTGATGCTGTCTCCAGATGTTTAATGTTTTGTAGAAACTTGGAGTTATACATACCTGTGAAAATTTATATATACCAGGATTTACTCCAATTAACGACCTGAGTATAGATAGCTCGTAGACAAACAACAGAAATAAACGGTTCATTATAAAATGTGGGGTATTCCATACCAAATCGACCACTTTTGAACCCGACCCCTTTAGATTTTGCTGAAACTTATCCAACCTTTTCTACCCTTTGAAAAACATTTTTGAGAACTTTTTCAAAATTTTTTGTCCAACTTCAAAAAGTTATGAATTTTGCTATTTTTTGCTAAAAAAAAAGTGGTTTTTTACTTTCAAATAGCCATAACTTTTGTAGAAATTGACTTTTGCAGACCTTTTTTTAATTTTTGTTTTGAATGAACTTTTCGAAAAAATACACGAAAAAAATTTAACACGATCAACTATATAAAATAATCTGTTTTTTTAGTAAAACCGTAATTTTTTTTGGGAGTTCGCCATTTTTTTTTTTCTTTAAAAAAACTTCAGTTAATTTGACAACTATCCCTGCTAACTCCGGATTGGGCCAATTTTTTTTTTATTTAAAATTTTTCCGTAAACTTTATTTCTATCATATAAAAAATATAATTTAACGATTTTGTGATTTCACTGAAACAATACAAAAAATTATTTATCAATGGTCAGATTGAAATTTAGAGGTATTTGACGAAAGGTTTTGTAATTTGGAGCATCATAGTACTGTTTTCAATGGAGAATGATCAAAAACATTTAATGATTGAGAGCTAACAAGTTTAAATCCTTTTATTGGGTATTGAAAGGTCAAAAGTCAGTTGTTCAAATATACTTTAAAAACATTTAAATAATTCCTCCGTATAATAAATAATCAATTTATAAGTTTTTATTCGTGCTAAATGTTGGGTGTTGGGTTGTTAAATGCCCAAAAATTATTATTTTGTTCAATCTGGCCATAATGGAAAATGTTATAAAAAACGCTAATTTTGAGGTGCTCTCACAGTGGAACTTTATTCCTGGTTTCCAGTATACTGACTATAGAGGTATGTCTATTATTGTCCAACCCTCGTTTATCGACCTTACTAATAGGTAAAAATGTGAATCTTGGTGATTATACTCGTAAATTAAGTCTATAAATTGAGAATATTATATCATAAACTCGTTAAATTATATTTTTATATGATAGAAATAAAGTTTACGGGAAAAAATTTTTTTCATTTATTTTTTAAATAAACAAAAATATATTAAAAAAAATCGGCCCACTCTGGGATTAGCAGCGATAGTTGTCAAATTATTTGAAAATTGTTTTAAGGAAAAAAATGGCAAATTTTCCCAAAAAAAAAAAAAAAAAATTTACTTAAAAAAAACCGATTATTTTATATAGTTGATCGTGTTAAATTTTTTTCGTGTATTTTTTCGAAAAGTTTATTCAAAAACAAAAATTTAAAAAAAGGTCTGCAAAAGTCAATTTCTACAAAAGATATGGCTATTTGAAAATAAAAAAGCCATTTTTTAGCAAAAAATAGCAAAATTCATAACTTTTTTGAAGTTGGACAAAAAATTTTGAAAAAGTTCTCAAAAATGTTTTTCAAAGGGTCCAAAAGTCCCGTTTACTTTGGAACGCACCTTGAATATACATATATACATAAACTTATGTATTAGAATCTCTATAAACACTTATACTTAATAATGTAAAAATTACATATACTTTAAACTGATATAATTATATAATTTTTAAAATTATTAATATTTGTTATTTTTAAGCTAAACATGTATAATAATATTGATGTAATAAACAACTTTTTTATGCACTGCAAAAAACGATTTCTTTTCATATTCCTCGATACTGCTGTAATGCAATTTCTCATATTTTTTAGTAGAAATGGGATTAAGTTAATTTCACTATAACTGTAAATAACTGAGGCATCACCTCCCACTTCTAATTAAAGTATGAGTGTTTGTATATACAGAAATCGCATACGAGTATACCATACTACTTTGCAAGAATTTGAAATGTTCGGTTACACCCGAACTTGGTCCTTCCTTGCTTGTTTATAATTAAAAACTTTTTTTTCAAATATTTAAAAGCGAGAAAATAATTTTCTATCTTATGAAAAGACAATTAAGGGCTCATACTTGGTGAGCCTTTCTTAGCGATGTCCATCAAAGAGTTTTTCAAAGTGGAAAGCAAAAAGAAGAACATTCGTTTTGTGTATAAATTAATGAATGTTTTTTAATAAAATATGTCGTATATATACGCCTTTATCTTTTTTAAAGAGGATGCTACTAGTTTAAAGACTTATGTCACTTCTGCAATTGAATCACTTGTGATAGACCCTGGAAATGTTAGCAAACCTTGCCAACACTAAAAGAGATTGAGTGAAATGTGTAGAAAACTTTACACTTTTCGTCTAGCGAAGTTTTTTACTGGGTTTGGGACCTGCCACTTAGAAATCCTAACAAAACTATAAAACAACATCTTCTGATGATTGATCTCAGTTTTGTTGACGACCACAGCAAAAGAAATAAGCACTTTGATTTAAGAGCATGCACCTACAATGTTCTGTACTTAACTTGCGAAAGTGTCTTGATTTTCTCGTGAAAGTAAAAGCTGACATAACCGGCGTCCAAGAAATCAATGGGCAGTACAAGGACTGAGACAAGTAAGTCCTCGTGGTACTTACTACAAGTGCCCATATAATGCAGTAAAAATTCGTCGGGGGATTCGTGGTGGATGAACGTCTAGCTACAATCCGCATGAGGGCAGCATTTTTTCAAAATAAGACTAATTAGCCCATACGCTGACGAAAGAAAAGGGCGGTATGACCACTGCCTCCGCCGATGTGAAAATTGTGTTTGGCGATTTTAACTCCAGGGTGCAGTAAGGGCATTCCTGGTGAGAAAAAACATATCCCGAAATAGTAAAAAAAATGCAAAATATTTAATTATTCATCAATATTTCAAAGTGATCCCCATCAGAAGTTTTACACTTATGTCCACGATAACGTGTACTCAAAACACTTTTTATAAGCACTTTTTGGAACAACTTATGGTCAACATAATTGCCCTACTGAGCGCACTGTTCGCAACACCGTTACCCATCTCAAGACTTAGCATTCATTATTCGATACTATTCGACCGAATAGACCACATCCAGAAAGCAGTGAACAAAATAAGTCGAAAAGCAGCCCAAGCTGATAGTACACTTGAAACCCGTGAAAAGTCGATTCGGCGCCGTTCGCAGCAACTCGTACTGAATTCTACGCTCGACCTTCCCAAGCGACATCGCTTCGCTCTATGGACTCTTGAAAAGTTCCAAGAAGATCCGACGTCTTCGAACATTTTGTTCAGGGGATGAGACCCTTTTCTGGCTCAATGGGTATATATATAAGCAAAATTCCTCATTTGGGACGAAGAGCAATCTGAAGAGATTGAAGAGCTGCCATTTTATACAGAAAAGACAACGGTTTTGGTGCGGAGAGCCGTTATAATCATCGGTCCATACTTCTTTAAAAATCGCGCCATCATAACCGTGGCGATCGTGTGATATCACACCATTAAACTTTTCCTAGGGGATATGTAAACTCTACAGTCTAAGTGGACAATTCCGCTTCGATTCATACCTTGAACCAAAACATCACGCGTGTCATTCGCTAGTTATCAATCGAAATGTTCGAATGAGTCATCGAAAATTGGACTCAACGGATGGACCATCTGAGACGTAGCCGCGACGAACATTTGAAAGAAATAGTCTTCAAAAAATAATTGCTAAAGAATTTTATTTCGAAAGATAATAATCATTCCCCATTAAATTTGAAGTTTCAGCATTTTTTCTTTTAAAAAAGTATAAAACCTCGAAATGAATCACATTTTAAAAAACGTCGTCATCTGATTATAATTTTACAAATCTTTTTCAAGCAGCTTTTTTTATAACCCATTTTTTATTTTTTGCCAAAATTTGGTTATGTCGGATCAATAGTTCTGTTAGCTCTATATACCAAATTAAAAATCGGGATTGCTGCAAGGTAGCATGGCTAAAAAAAGTTGAAAGCGATCCAAAACTTTTGAAACCCTCAAAAACTAAGTAGACCCCAGTGCCTTTGACCGATTTTTACTGAAAATATAGGTCAGTCCTTGAAATTTATTCCAGGCTTCCGTTTGATCTTTCACTTTACTTTGAGTGGGACTTTTTTTCGTAACTATGACGTGATTAACTGCCGAGTTTTAAATAAAATTCCCAATATTTAGTTGACTTTTTCCTCATTGTATGTATTGTTACGATTTTACTGCTTGCTTGTTCACTTTGTTAGGTTCGTATCTCTGGATTGACAAATAAAACTACAACTGTTTAATTTAATTCAACTACTCTTTATTTCACAACTCGTCTACACTATAGCAGTTTACTCTTAGCACTGATTGATTACGTTCGCGCTGCCACGGCTTATATAGCCACGCACTTCTCGCTGATGCCGACGTGTCCTTCTAGAATATCGCGTCTGGAAATTACCAGAACATAATGCTATACGGCGCCAGACGCAAGCAGACAGCCGCGGCGCCAGATGTATACAACAAGACAAATGCTATTCCATATACCTACAGCTATTGTTCATAATAAGGGATGCATATAGCAATACAAATACAACTTAATACTACTTTTTGTAACACTGCCCTCCACTAAAGCCTAATCGTCCCGATTAGGCACAAATCCTCTTGAACCAAATGGGGCGAGCCTCTCCAAATGCACTACTTTAATTTTACATCGTGCTTTCCCATTTCTTTGTATGCGGTATACCACGTCATTAAGTCGTTTCATCACCATATAGGGTCCTTCCCAGGCTGTCTGCAATTTCGGGGACAAGCCTTTCTTTCGAAGTGGATTGTACAACAGGACCAGATCACCTTCTTCAAAACCTTTTGAATTTGCCGCTTGATCGAACCGGTCCTAAATCTTATTGCTCATCAGATGCGTGTGCTGTCTTACCATTAGATGCAATTCATTCATTTCTTCCTTTAACGCAGAACAATAATCTCCATCATTTCTTACAGCTGTAGGATTCGTTCCAAACTTAAGATCAGCAGGGAGTCGCAGATCAGATCCGAAAATAATCTTTGCTGGCGTGTAACCAGTTGTCTCGTGCTTCGCTGAACGATACGCCAGCAGGAACATCTGGATGCACTTGTCCCAATTCCGTTGATCTTTATCAACGATTTTCCGCAGATGTTCTTCGAGCGTTCGGTTGAATCTCTCCACCATTCCATCTGATTGTGGATGTAACGCTGTTGTCCATGTCTTGTGGATGCCCAATAATGTACAGACTTCTTGGAAAACGGAAGATTCGAAATTCCTGCCTTGATCTGAGTGTAATTCGACGGGCACTCCGAACCTTGTTATCCAATTTTCTACAAACGCTTCGGCTATTGTCTTCGCTTCTTGGTTTGGTAAGGCATATACTTCTGGCCATTTACTGAAATAGTCCATGACAACCAGTAGATATTTGTTTCCGGCCGTACTGGTTGGGAACGGACCTGCAACATCCATTGCGACTCGTTCAAATGGTGATCCCACGTTGTACTGTTGTAGCCTACCGCGACTCTTGGCTTTAGGACCTTTAGCTGCCATGCACTCTACGCAATTACTTATCCATTCTGCTATGGAATCTCGACAACCGATCCAGTAGAACCGTTGTTTAATCTTCTCAATAGTTTTTGTAATCCCAAGGTGCCCTCCACTAGGTCCATTGTGATATTCTTTCAATACTTTCGGGATCATGGACTTCGGTACTATGATCAGCAGACGAGACTGTTTGCCATCTTCGCTTTCCCAGGTACGATGAAGGTATCCATTAACGAGGTTTATGCTGTTCCATTGGGCCCAATATGCTTTTGCCGTTGGACTCTCGTTACTTATTTGTTCCTTTGGTGGTCGTACCCCATTTTCTTTGGCCATTACCAGCTTTGCAAGATCAGGGTCCTCCAGCTGATTGATTCTGATGCGATGAGGAGTCCAATCATCTTCAGGTTCTATATTCAGTAATCGCACGTCGATTATACCTTCTTTTCCCTCTGATTTGGAGCAATGTTTACATTCCAGTGGACAAGGGCGACGTGATAATGCATCCGCATTTTTGTGGTGAATCCCCTTTCGATGTTCCGTTTCGTTTAACGACTTGTGAGATGTGGATGCTTCGTCCTCGTTATCTGTTGGTTGTTTCCGTTTTGATGGGTTTACTTTTATATTGCAATTTCGGGCAAAGTGACCCGCTTTACCACAGTTGAAACACCTGCCTGTTGTATTTACTCGCGGTGCAGCAATTGTCTTCAGAGTCTTCAATATTTCTTCCATCAGCGCCGGTTGTTCCATTTCAACCCTTTGTACCTTGTGTGCTGGTTTACTTAGTAGGGAAGCTGTTTCCTGTGTGAGGGCGTGCGAAACCGTTTGAGCAAACGTTCTTTTTGGCAATGCATATGTGGCGCGTTTGGTGTCCACATCACGAATTCCATTTATGAAACATTGAATTTTTACCCTCTCAATGTAATCCACAGGTGCATCTGCATTTGCCAAATGAGCCAGTCGTTCTATTTCAGTTGCGGACTCTTGCAATGACTCGTTCATTTTCTGACCCCTATTTTGCAGTTCGATCTGGTATATTTGTTTCCGGTGCTCACTACCATATCGTCTTTTTATCGCACTCATCAATGCCTCATAGTTGTCCCGTTCACAGTCTGGAATAGTCTGAAGGATTTCTGCCGCAGGTCCTTTTAATGATACAAACAAGGACGCCACCTTGTCCGCTGCATTCCAATTATTGGCCATTGCTGTCTTTTCAAACTGAAGTTTGAAAATTTGAAATGGAATACTTCCATCGAATGTGGGTGCCTTCAATCTTTGATTATTTGTTCATGGTGCAGGGCCATGTAGTTGCAGTTCTCGCACACGATTACTCAATTGAAGAACTTCTGATTTTAAATTTTCTTCGTCATTTTTTAACGTGCTTAATTCGTCTTCAAATTTTGAAAATTTCTCTTGCACTTGTTTTTGTACTTGTAAAGTATATTCTGTAATCTGTTGTACCAAACGATTTTCTAACTGCGTATTATTTTCAGTCATTTGTTGTGTAAGGCGAGACTCTAACTGTGATGTATTTTCAGCTATTTGCGTCATTTGTTGTGCCAGACGATTTTCTGTTTGCACTGCATTTTCAGCTATTTGCTGTGCCAGACGATTTTCTGTTTGCACTGCATTTTCTGCCATTTGCTTAATAGCCACTAACAACGTGTTCATGTCTACACTTGATGATGTTCGTTGTTCTTCTACTTTCTCTTCTACCTTTGTAGAAATTTCTGGCCCAACAAATTCGAACTCGTCCACATTAATTCCATCCGCTTCCATTGCTTCACGTAATCGTGCCTGCAGATCCGCCTTTTGCCCGCTTATCGGCAAATTACGCTCCTCCAGTCCCTTTTTTAATTGCTGAATTCTCAATTCTCCGAATTTAACCATCTTGAATTTGGATTATTTGACAATCCCACTTCTGACACCAATTGTTACGGTTTTACTGCTTGCTAGTTCACTTTGTTAGGTTCGTATCTCTGGATTGACAAATAAAACTACAACTGTTTAATTTAATTCAACTACTCTTTATTTCACAACTCGTCTACACTATAGCAGTTTACTCTTAGCACTGATTGATTACGTTCGCGCTGCCACGGCTTATATAGCCACGCACTTCTCGCTGATGCCGACGTATCCTTCTAGAATATCGCGTCTGGAAATTACCAGAACATAATGCTATACGGCGCCAGACGCAAGCAGACAGCCGCGGCGCCAGATGTCTACAACAAGACAAATGCTATTCCATATACCTACAGCTATTGTTCATAATAAGGGGTGCATATTGCAATACAAATACAACTTAATACTACTTTTTGTAACAGTATTAAATGAAGTGTCTTTAATTGAGTTCATATTACATATGTATATGTACAAGGAGCACTCCAAAAACAACAGGACTTTTTGAACCTAGCGCCGCTGGTGCCACCATCTATATGTCGACTAGTGCGTTGGAATTTGCTATCTTTATTGCCCAGTAAGCATTTCATGACATTTCATTGAAGTGAAGTTATTGTGTTTTAAATGTCAATATGTTTGTGTTATCGGTGTGAAAATGAGGTTCGAACAAAGAGCCAACATTAATGTTTTATCTTTTAAAATTGGTAAAACTTTTACCTAAGCTTTTGAATTGACGAAACAAGTTTATGGCGATGATTGCCTTTCCCGTAGCAGAGGCACGAGTGGTTTCAATGTTTTCCAAGTAGTCGTGCGGACCATAGAAAGCCATGACCACCGGAAATTCCATCGAAACTGTGCGTGAATTCATCAAAAATCAGCCGAAAACATCATTGAAATTTATGGAAATGGAACTGAATATCTCCACAACATCGATTTAACGCACTTTGACCGCACATTTGGGCTTACGAAAGGAGTAAAGCAGAAGCAGACTATTTTGAATAAAATAAATTGGTTTTGCCCCAAAAAAACGTTTGTTCTGTTTTTTTGTAAAGTCCTGCTTACTTTGGATGTAAGTAAATAAGTAGGTAGCATATATCAGTTATGCTCAATTTGAACACAACTAAGTGAGTCTATAGTAACTACAAGTATATGTAAGTAAAAGATATAAGGAAGCGAACATTTTATGCTCTCGAAATTTGGAAATATTTAATATTGCAAATATTTATGATCAACAAGTTATATAAGATCGAGTGTAACCGAACATTTTACTCTTACACAATTTGCAATGACCTAAAGAGGATTGGCAAAACTTTTAGTCTAAGAGCCAGTGAATGGCAGAGTGCATGTATTTTACCAAAGATGATATTTTGTTCGGTGACCCTTCTATACATACCTTACATGAAATGGGGAACAGATAAGCCCAGCGAAGGTAGCTATGACGTCATACAGGTAAGACAGGTACGTAAATCAGACCAAGTTCGCAAGTATTTTAACAAAGCTGGCGCTTGGTCACAGCAAATAATATAGTAAATATAACCAGAAAAATAAATGGCAGACGATTTCTTCGGTTGTTTCTGATTTTTATATATTAATAGTAGAATTAGTTTATTTTTCAAACAGCAGACGTTTTCTCCGGTTATAATACTCCGGCAGACGGCAATATATATTGACAGTGTGATTTCCCACGAAAACATGTTTTCAATGTCGGTCCGTACATAGTATAAGGAGCCAAGAAGAAGTTGAGCTCTTTATGACACCAAAACTATATACAGTAATAAACCTTTGCATTGTTTACATACATATACTCAACTCTAGAAAATCTTAGGGTGTTGTGTAACACGTTTTTTGTTACTTTCTTGGTAATCAGGGTGTTGAGTTAGCATTGAAGGTACATATAAATTTAAAAGTTTGATGGACAACACTTTAAAAGAGATTAAATAATGCAAGGGTTTACACTATCTAAGTTATTATATTGTACGAGGTATGTTCAAAAAGTATCGCGAATTTTGTGTTTCTGGAGGATTGCTTCGCGCAAATTGCGCATAACTTGCAGGTAATATTCCTTATTGACCGTTCTTCCCTGTGGCAAGAACTCATGATGAACCACGCCCCTTCAATCGAAGAAAACTGTCAGATACGATTCGCGATACTTTTTGAACACACCTCGTATTACTTTGCATATCTGTTCAATTTTATTGGGAAAATACTTGTTGTTTAATGTTAAATCAGTTGTTTTTTTTTTGTGCAATTTTTAAACACGCTTCAAGTATTTCTAAATTTTTTGCATACAATAGGATACAATCCTAGGTGGTAATTTGTCGTTTGACATATACAAATTGACAAATCGTTAACCGAACGTACATTATAGAGAAGGTTCATGGTGTGCCCATTGTCACCACGTTCCTCTTTTTGGAGTGGTTGAGTTTTCTATTAGTGGATATCACCACAAAAATATTATTAGCGGATTTCACCAATATTTAACATGAGAGGGTCGAAAATAGCAGAATTCAGCACTTTCATTGTTAAATGAGAAAAGTGATGCTAATTTCGATGTTTACAAATGTACGCTTACAGATTCGCGTATTTACAATGCGCAAACGTTATGGATATCATAATAATGTGTGGCACCCATACATCGAGCTTATTAGTGACTCCCAAGCTTCTTCAAATGGTTTATAACGGTTTGATGACTACTATGCCGGTGTTTTTCGACCAATTCAGCGATTTTATCGCAATTTTCGACAACAGGCCTTCCGGAGCGTGGCGCATCTTCGACCACCTCTACACCAGAACGAAAACGTTGAAACCATCGTTGTGCGGTGGAAATGGAAACTGTATCGTGTCCATAAACCGCACAAATTTTATTGGCGGCTTGAGATGCATTTTTGCCTTTATCGTAGTAGTACTACAAAATATGCCGTATTTTCTCTTTATTTTGCTCCATGTTTCCGACGCCATAACTCACAAACGACTTAAAAGAAACGACATTCAATCAAGCACGTGTTAGCTCGTGAAATGATCTTTCCAAAAAGGTATAGCATGACCCAATGCGACGAATAAAACTAGAACTACGCGCTTTCAGCGCCAACTAGCGAAAATACCGCATGACTTTTATGACAACTAGTTATATTGACAGTGTGATTATATGTACCTACTGTGGTTACTTCTATTTCGACAATTTCTGCATAGAAATAGATATATCATGAAAAATATGGGAACAAAATTATGTTTACAACTTTATAATAATAAATGGGGAAGATGGGTTGTTTATAAATCAATAATAATAACTATTATGACAACATTCACTTAATTGGTGTAAATAAAAATATGTTTCGAGTTTTTATTGATATATCTATATAAATAAAAATTAATCGCCAAAATGTATGTACGCTCATAACTTTCATACGACTTAACCAAATTTGATAATTGCTGTTTTAATGTGTTCGTTGTGGATCGGGGAAGGTTTAGAAATAAAAATACTTTATACTTTTAATTAGGAAAAGTTGGAAAATTGGACAATCCCAAAAAATAATTTCTTTTCATATAATTTTTTTTCAATTTTTGTTTTTCAATATTTTGATTCGTAAATCATTTGAATCGTTCAATTTTGGTCGCTTGCTTTTTTAATCCAGCTATTCAAAAGAAAAATTTTTGAAAATTATTCAGTGAAAACTAAAAAGATCAGTTACAGATTGAAATTTGTTGCGAAGCCACGAAGGGGTCGCGTTCTGTTTGGCATCAATTTATGGCAGCCTAAGGCAAGGCAATTCAGGAAGTACTCCCAAGATGCGATGACATATAGTACGTACTGAATTATGGACCGCGATAGCCACTCAGCGATCGTCACGATGTCACGATGTCACAACACGACTTTTCAATCAACAGTTACGATGTTTGATGGACTTTATCTTAAATCAACGTGCTGTTAGATGCTGGATGTACTCTGTTGAAGGGCAAAAAAGAGGTTTGCCGCTTCTTCTTTTTTGGATGGTGGATGGTGGTTACATTAGATTAAATTGATGCAACATTTTTTTCGTAAATTCCTGATCCAGATATAGATCCAGAATTATAAGAAGTGGTAAAAACCAATATGGTTCATGAACATTGCGAACACCACAATCCTTCTTCGCTTTGTATGTCTGACAATAAATGCACGAAACACTATCCACATGAATTTCTTTAGGAAACGCAGCAAACTGGAAATGATGGATATCCGCTATGTCTGCGTCGGTCACCAGACGACAATGGCAGAACATTTAGCATTCAATTTAGAGGAGTGAATATCGATGTTGACATCACATGAATCGTACTATATTCGCCACTGTTGTCTAATTCACATTCAAAACCTGAGTATTACAGTTTGGTGAAATCACTGACAACATTGCGATTATTGGCCTTGAATGAGATGAGATCAGTAAGTATCAAATGGGTCGATGCGTGAACTGCAATAAAGCGATTGTAGGATATTTACTTTTGCATTTCACGAAAGTTTTCCGACTATGGTGCGCCTCGCGGTTCAACTTCATTTAAGTCATTGCGTACTGTGAATGGTAGAGTGTTTGCAACCCAGCAAGTACAATTACTGGAACATGATAGTAACTGGAATCAACTGATGGACGATGCGATAGCTACTCCTCATGCCACTGAAGTTCGCATCCTTTTCGCGAAGATCATTTCGATATAGCATCCTTCAAATTCGCGTCAATTAAGGGTTACGAAAAAAATGATATTGTCGATGACATTTTACATTGTATTCGCTAATGAGTGGAAATGGGCAAACTCCGATTGATACTTCCATTGGTTTGATATAAATTTCTTCCTGCCTATTGTCAATTCACTTCAACGAAAGAACTCATCATGTTTATCCCAACAATGGCAAATTGTCATAACTGCGATTGCTTGAGAGTCCGCGCAATTTTAGTTGCCAAAACTGCATAGTTTGCATCTCAAAGTTAGATCTGTCATTAGTATGTTTCACAATCTTCATTTATTCACGCAGTTACCGAATATAAGGGGACAGTAATTTCATTTCAAATATATTCCGTTTCCAGAGAAAATTGCATTTGTGATGGCAATCAACAGGACAAAAGGATAGATAGATAGAAGTGTGGCATAAATCTAGAAAAGCCATGGTCTTCAAACGACCAGATATACGTGGCGTATTCACGAGTTGGAAACCCATCTTCTCTGTATATTTATGCACCAGAACAGAAAACAAAAAACTTTGTTTATCAAGCTGCGCTACATTAAAAAAAAAAATTAGAAAAATCGCAAATAAACGATTTTCAACGCAATATAAATTTAACTTTCTTTTCATTTCAAAACACATAAATTCACACAGGGCAACGGCTGCGGGGTCAGCTAGTTTTTATATATAAATTTTCCATCGTATTATGATTCGTCATCTTGTTCATCACCTTCGTTGTCGTCTGGAAAATTATGTATAAATGTTTCAACTGAACAATTTGAATATAAAATAGCATATAGTATAATAAAATTACTTAGTATACTTGAATAAAATCACTAACTAAACAAACCAATAAACCTCAAACCACTTGAACACTCTGCCGTTCACTGGCTCTTAGACCATTTATTTTACAAATTTTGCGAAGGAATTCTTCATCCATTGTTTGAGGAAATCGCTAAAGTATTACAACCAAAATTGTATGTTCTTAACTTATATTATATGTCATAAAATAAAGTAGTTTTATAATATTATATGGTATATTGGAGGCAAATAAAGTCGGGCCTAAATAATAATATGTAGTAAAAGGGGTTTGGGTAATTCGTGTAGCAATTTTTCATATTCCTTTCTTAATAAAAAAAAAGTCAAATGGAAGATTGATACATCATATGATACGGTTTTCCGAATTCTGTGAAGTTTTTTTTTATTTTTTCCAAATTTCAATTCTTACAGAAAATGACACAGCTAAATTGACAATGGACGAACTGCAGTTTTTATTGTGATTGTTGGGGTCACTTCCCGGCACACTCGATTAGTTGGGGTTTCCCTTTCTTTTATAATATAAATTCACTTAGTACAATTTTTAACAATACGAATTGAACACTCGATTAGTGGGAGTTTCTTTTTCTTTAACAATCCACTTAAATTCACTGAGTATACGGAACCTCAATTTTAGAATAAATTTTAATAATGCTGCGTAGCGGTGGCGGGAAACCGAAGCTGATGCAAAGGCGATCGAATCTGTACTGACTTGTGTACAAGCTGACCCTTTTTCAGTGGAGTGGTGTGGTGTGTGTTTGAGTGTGTGGACCCTGCGCTCGCGCTAGTTGCGTCGTCAAACGACTCCACCACTTTCAAACTTGTCGATATACAAAAAGGACAAGTATTTTCTAAATATTTTTCATTGCTCTAAAATGTAAGTTGAATCTTCAGATTCAACTACATACATACAAATTAACATGTATAAATACATAAATACAGAAAAATGCATGCATGTAGTCATCTACTAAATTCTTTAAAAATGAAATCCAATGCCACTGTTATTATTTTATATGTTTATTTAAGATATACCGGGTCGTTGATGCTGAGGAATGTCAAGTCAGCACAACGGCTCCAAGTAAATTTAGCAAATAAGATTTTTATAAAGAATAAAATAATTAATAATAAACTGAACGGCAAGCCGCACAGTACGGAAAAAGTCAGTTTTTTATTCAAACGAATTTTATATAATTTCCGACAAATTACATATAGTATCGTAATTGGCGCAGTCGGTAATTCGGTGTTTCCCATTTTTCTATTATAAAATACATCGTAACAATTTTAGTGCGTTGAAAGCAAAAGTTATTCTCAAACTTATACTAAATGGACGAAATATTATGAAGTAATAAATTAAACTATATAAAATACGCTAAATAAATAAATTGAAAACAAATTATTAATAAACTTTGCTTAATAAATGAAAGTTGCAAAAAAAAAAAATAAAAATAAAAGAAAAACTAATTTTTTAAGGCGTCATAAATATGTAAAGCATATACAATTTCGCATAATTTGTTGAAGTAAAAAAGTAAACTTTAAAATAATTTTATAAAAAATATATGTAATTGTGTACCGGAGATGTTTAAAAGTGCCATACAAAAGCAACATCAGCAGCAGCAACAACAACATTGACAACAACAACGACACCAGTAACAGTAACAACAGCAGCACAAAACAGCAACAACATTAACAACAACAACAACGACACCAGTAACAGTAACATCAGCAACAACAGAACAACAACAACAGCACCAACAGCAAGATAAAATAATATTAGCCATTATTTTTTTTTTTTTGTACAAAAAAAAAAAAAAACAATTCAACGCAGAAATTATACTCACTAAATGTTTCAAACAATTCAAAAACTATACCGTTAGAAAAAGAAACGAACAAACGAGAAAAGAAACAAGCCAACAGAGTTACAATTGTTTTATAATTTTGTTGCAAAAATAAAATAAAAATAATAATAAAAATAAAAAATATGGCAGAGAAAATAGAAATGCTAACTCGATGCTTGGCATCTTTAACACAGATAGCTGCACAAAATGCAGCAATAAATCAACCTACATTTAGGCAAAGTGTCGAAAAAGACTTAAGATATGTATCTCCCTTTGAAGGAATTGTAAAAAAATTGCCATCTTTCATTGAAGGAATTGACAGGGTACGAAGGGACTATGTAGGACAGGAAGAAATAGTATTTAGGGTTATGTATGATTTGAAAATTGGTGGATCAGCAAAAAATTTTTCGCAAATAAACCCGCCTGAAAATTGGGAAAGTTGTAAAACTAAATTATTGTTGTGATCACAAAAGAAATTTCGAGTCTGAAAGTAAATAGTATAGTGGAATTAAGTAAAAGATTAAACGAAATCGTGGATGATATAACATAATATAGTGCACTAAGCGAAAATGGTGACACTATGAGAGAAATTTTTTCGGGAATGCTAATTCAGCGAATAAAACAATAAGCATCAGGGACATTTGCATATACAGTGCAATCGGTCACATAATTAACGGAAATGACGAATGAAATTTATAAATTTATTGGGTTGGATAAAGGCAATCTAAATCCTTATCTAAAAAAAGGGGGAAACAACTTTCAAGCTAATACCAAAAATAATGGTGTTAATAACAAACATTTCTATTCAGGGCAATATCGTTCACAAAATCAAAATTTTTCTGAACAACAGTATCGTCCACAATCCGGACAACGTCAAATAAACCTTCATGGACAACAATCCAATCAAACAAGACAGCCTCGATGGCAAAATCATACAAACTATTCAGAAGAAGTTCGAACAATTCAAAATCATTATAATTACTCACAACAGCAAAGAAATTCAGTAAATAGAAGACAAGTACAAAAAGAAGTGATCCACAAGAATCAAACACGAACGAGGAGTTTTTTACAAATTAGCCTCGGAATTATCAAACAAAATTAAAATAATATTAACATTTTTTGAGGAGGATGGGGTCATGTGTAGAAGTTCATGCAAGTGAGGAAAGTTCTCTGATCGCCATTCACTTGGGAGTGGCCAGAAACGATTCTTTTACATATGACTCAAGCAGCTCACGACTTCCGGTCTTTGACCAAGTATCCCCTGGGTAGCCTAAGAACATCCGTTTGAAGGCGAGCTAAAGTGAGAAGGCGAAACACCTCCTGCATAGGGTTGTGCGCTGGGCTTGGGACCCGCCACGTAAAAAAAAACACCCCCAATGAAAAGAAAAAAGCAGCCTCGGATGAGAGACCCCCCTTTTGATGACGACCATGGCAAACGAAATAAGGACTATGATTTAAGGGCATACACCTGGAATGTCCGGTCCCTTAATTGGGAAGGTGCCGCTGCCCAGCTGGTACATGTCCTCGTAAAGATAAAGGCTGACATCACCGCAGTCCAATAAATGCGATGGACAGGACAAGGACAGAGACGGATAGGTCCTAGGCATTTACTACAGTGGCCATATAAGGGAGCGCAAGTTTGGTGTTGGATTAGGTGGTGGGAGAGAGACTCCGTCGTCGAGTACTATCATTCACTCCGGAGAATGAACGTCTATCCACAATCCGCATCAAAGCGAGGTTCTTCAACATATCGCTGATTTGCGCCCACGCCCCGACGGAAGAGAAGGCCGATGTGACCAAAGATGCCTTTTATGAGTGCTTGGAGCGCACTTATGAGAGATGCCCCCGCCACGATGTCAAAATCGTGCTTTGCGACTTCAATGCCAGCGTGGGCAAAGAAGGTATCTTTGGCACTACGGTCGGTAAATTCAGCCTCCACGAGGAAACATCCCCAAATGGGCGGAGGCTGATCGACTTCGCCGGGGCCCGAAATATGGTTATCTGTAGTACTAGATTCCAGCATAAGAAGATACATCAAGTTACCTGGCTGTCTCCGGATCGAAAAACCACCAACCAGATCGATCATGTTGTGATAGACGGAAGACACGTCTCCAGTGTTTTAGATGAGCGTGCGCTCCGAGGTCCTAACATCCACTCGGACCACTATCTTGTTGCAGCCAAGATTTCACCCGCCTCTGTGCAGCAAAAAACGCACGCCAACAAACACAAGGAAGGTTCGACGTCGAGAAGCTGCAATCACAACAGACAGCCGAACGTTTTTCTACTCGGCTTGCTCGAGCAGCACTCGTCAACAACTCGGTATAAGGGAACTGTGGGATGGCATTTCAAACTCCTTACGTACAGCTGCAACCGAAACCATTGGTTTTCGGAAAGCGCAAAAGAACAGCTGGTACGACGAGGTGTGCCGTCTCGCAGCGGAGAGAAAACAGGCTGCCTACCTCGCAAAGTTACGATCGACCACAACACGTGCGGGATGGGATAGATACCGAGCGTTGAAGAGGGATCGATACGCATTTGTAGACAGAAAAAGAAAGAGGCCGAAATGCTGAATGGCAGTGAATGCACAACACCAGGAGAAAGCGAACCCGATACCCCAATCGATGACGATGGAGCAGACGTTCCATTGCCCGACCATGAAGAAGTTCGAATAGCAATTACCGACCTGAAAAACAACAAAGCGGCAGGGGCTGACGGAATGCCGGCCGAGCTATTAAAACACGGCGGCGAAGAGCTAATAAGGTGCATGCATCAGCTTCTTTGCAAAATATGGTCGGACGAAAGTATGCCCAACGATTGGAATTTAAGTGTGTTATGCCCACTCCATAAAAAGGGCGACCCCACAATCTGCGCCAACTACCGTGGAATAAGCCTCCTCAACATCGCTTATAAGGTTCTATCGAGCGTATTGTGTGAAAGATTAAAGCCCACCGTCAACAAACTGATTTGACCCTATCAGTGTGGCTTTAGACCTGGTAAATCAACAACCGGCCAGGTATTAACCATGCACCAAATCTTGAAAAAGACTCGTGAAATGAGAATTGACACACACCACCTCTTCGGCGACTTCAAAGCTGCTTTCGACAGCACGAAAAGGAGCTGCCTTTATGCCGCGATGTCTGATTTTGGTATCCCCGCAAAACTAATACGGCTGTGTAAACTGACGCTGAGCAACACGAAAAGCTCCGTCAGAATCGGGAAGGACCTCTCCGAGCCGTTCGATACCAAACGAGGTTTCAGACAAGGCGATTCCCTATCGTGCGACTTTTTCAACCTGCTTCTAGAGAAAATAGTTCGAGCTGCAGAACTCAACAGAGAAGGTACCATCTTCTATAAGAGTGTACAACTGCTGGCGTATGCCGATGATATTGATATCATCGGCCTCAACACCCGCGCCGTTAGTTCTGCTTTCTCCAGACTGGACAAGGAAGCAACGCAAATGGGTCTGGCAGTGAACGAGGGCAAGACGAAATATCTCCAGTAATCAAACAAACAGTCGTCGCACTCGCAACGTGGCTCCCACGTCACTGCTGACAGTCATAACTTTGAAGTTGTAGATAATTTCGTCTATCTTGGAACCAGCGTAAACACCACCAAAAATGTCAGCCTTGAATTCCAACGCAGGATAACTCTTGCCAACAGGTGCTACTTCGGACTAAGTACGCAATCGAGAAGCAAAGTCCTCTCTCGACAAACAAAAACCAAACTCTATAAGTCACTCATAATTCCCGTCCTGCATGGTGCAGAGGCTTGGACGATGTCAACAACGGAAGAGTCGACGTTGCGAGTTTTCGAGAGAAAGGTTCTGCGAAAGATTTATGGTCCTTTGAGCGTTGGCCACGGCGAATATCGCATTCGATGGAACGATGAGCTGTACGAGATATACGACGACATTGATATAATTCAGCGAATTAAAAGACAGCGGGTGCGCTGGCTAGGTCATGTTGTCCGGATGGATGAAAACACTCCAGCTCTGAAAGTATTCGACGCAGTACTCGCCGCGGGAAGCAGAGGAAGAGGAAGACCTCCACTCCGTTGGAAGGACCAAGTGGAGAAGGACCTGGCCTCGCTTGGAATATCCAATTGGCGCCACGTAGCGAAGAGAAGAAACGACTGGCGCGCTGTTGTTGACTCGGCTATAATCGCGTAAGCGGTGTCTACGCCAGTAAAGAAGAAGAAGAACATTTTTTGAGAAAAAATTTTATGCTTTGGTCGATTCAGGTTCAACCATAAGTATAATGAAAAAATCTAGTTTCGAAAAATTTAAATTACCAGTGCTTGAAAGTGAATGCACTTTGGTGAATACTTTAAACGGAATAATTAAAATGCCAAATGTTAAGGTAAAAAGCCCTTGTCCAAAGAATTCAAATATCCGGAAAACGACAGAATGAGACGGTTATTAATGGATTTTAATAAACCATATGATTTGTTAATAGGAAATGATTTCCTTTTTAAAAACCTTAAAACCATTGATATCGAAAAAATTACAATAATTTTGAAAAATGGTGTGAATCTTCCATTCTATATGAAAACTATGCAAGAGCAAGTTTATTCATTAGATATAAGTGAAGTAAAGAACATCAACCTTGATCATTTAAAATCAAATGAGAAAAAGGAAATCGAAAAATTATTAAAGCATTTCAATAAACTTATCTATAAAAAAGGGGACAAGCTCACAAATGCAAAAGCAGTAGTTCATGAAATTAAAACAGTTACGGATCAACAAATAAATTCAAGAATTTATAGATTGCCTCCAAAACATGAAGAAGAAATAAGAAGACAAATTTCTGAATAAGAAGAGCAAGGGATAATTAGAAAAAGTCACAGTAGATATAGCTCACCTATTCTAATAATACCGAAAAAGATAGATAATTCAGGAATACAAAAATCCAGGCTAGTGGTTGATTATCTCTACCGAATATCGAAGGAACCTTAGATAAATTGGGCAAAGCGCAGTACTTTAGCACCATAGATCTAGCAAAAGGTTACCATCATCCAGAAAACAGCTTTTGTCACTCCGGCAGGACTATATGAATACGTCCGAATGCCTTTCGGGTTGAAAAATGCCCCAGCTACTTTTCAAAGATTTATGAATGACATATTGAGGAAATATATAAATAAAATATGTGTCGTATATTTAGATGACATATTAATTTTTTCAACTTCATTAGAAGAGCACATAAACTCATTAAAAAAAAATTTTTGAAACTACAAGAGAATAAATTAAAAATACAGGCAGATAAATGCAATTTTCTTCAAAGAGAAACTACATTCCTAGGACACATTTTAACAAAAGAAGGCATCAAGCCTAATCCAGATAAAATTATAGCAATACAAAATTTGAAATTACCTAGAACTGAAAAACAATTAAAAAGTTTGTTGGGAGCCACTGGTTATTATAGGAAATTTATTAAAGACTATTCGAAAGTAGCCTATCCGATGATTAAATATTTAAAAACAGGTTATAAAATAAATTCAAGAGATCCACAGTACATAGCTAGTTTTGAAAATTTGAAAACATTAATTTCATCGCATCCAATTTTAAAATTTCCTGAATATGATAAGGAATTTACTGTTACAACGGATGCAAGTGATTACGCAATAGGCGCAGTGCTTTCTCAACAAGGTTAGCAGAACTTTAAATAACCATGAACAGAAATATGTTTCAACAGATAAATAATTTTTAGCTATTATATATTCAATTACTTATTTCAGGCCGTACATATATGGCACAAAATTTAAAATTATAACTGATCATTGCCCGATAGTAATTTTAAATAATAAATATAAAGGAAGGGAGTTTTCACAACGTCACCAAAGGTGGCTATTGAAACTGCAAGAGTTTAATTATGAAATTGAATATCAGAAAGGGAAAAATAATGTAGTAGCAGCATGTAGTTAAGCCGAATTGAAAACTCTCCAAAAATCAACGAAAATAATGATAAAGAATCCAATTTAGAAATGTCAAATACAATACATTCCGCAGAAGAGGAACTATAAGAACACTTCGTCATAAAAGAAGAAATTGTCAACAAGTATAAGAACCAAATTATAACATATAGTCCTCAAACTGAAGTTCAAATAATACATGGAAGGAAATTAATCGAGATCAACCCTGTGGATACGGCGAACATATTGAAAAATATTTTCCGAAGACACATTGACAAGGGCACAGTGGGTATTTTTTCCGAAGTAGAGGAGACCGATTATCACAAAATTCAATACTACTTATAAGCATGTTTTCTTGCAATAGCAGATTGCAATTCACAAAATGTTCAAAAAGAGCAACAGAAATTATACAAGAAGAAGATCTGCATAAACAAATTTCACTTTACCATAGTAATGAGTCAATGCATAGTGAAATGAACGAAACTTACAACACACTTAAGGATAGAATATACTATCCAAAATTAAGGGAACATATTCAAATAATTATAGGTAATTGCGAAAAATGCAAGCAAATTAAATATGACAGGAAACCGTTAAAGCCGAAGTTCAAATTAACAGAGACATCTTCAGATAAAAATGAAATAATACATGTGGACATTTTTCATTTTAAAAAGCAGTCATTTATCACAGTAATTGATAAACTAATAAAATTTGCAGCAGCATACAACATAACTGACAGAAATTGGAGAGGAAAGAAGGCCATCATAAATGAACATTTTACGAAATTTGGGAAACCAAAGAAGATCATCATGGACAATGAATTTAGGGCCGAGCAGTTGATTCAGTTTTTAAATACAGAAGGAGTCGAAGTACACTTAACAAAACCAAACTCCCATACAGGTAGTGCAGACATTGAGAGGCTGCGCTCAACCTTGTTAGAAAAACTAACAGGAATTGAGGATACAAGTCTCTCAACAGAAATGAGGATACAGATCGTTATAGGTAACTATAATGATCGCTATCACTCAACCATAAAATGTACACCCAATAACGCAAGAAATAGTATTGACCCAACCATTTTAATAAAAAAAACAATAGACCAGAAGAAACAGCTAATAACACACAATAGAAATAGGTACAGAGAAAATTATATGGAAGCAAGAGAAGAAGGTCCAATAAAAAACTACAAAAGAGTACGGCATAAAGATCAACCATATTTCAGAATATTTCCCTTACAAAACGTCCATCCGGCAAATATAAAAAGACCAATCAAATTGGCAAACATAGAAAATCCAAATGAGAATAATGACGATTCATTCAGTCTAAGGACATTTAATGGAGATAATAACATTTAATCTTTTTTCTACATATATATACATGATTTTTTTTTACCCCAGTGGGTAAGGGGTCTTTCTAGAATATACCCATGGTAAGAGATGCCTGTCGTAAGAGGCGACTAAAATCCAATTTAATTTTTTTTTAATCAGAACCTAAAACGGTTATACATTTTTACTTTTACAGATGACGATAATAATTAGTTTTTTAACAATAATCATATCATTGGTGACAGCACTTGTGCAAATTACACCAATAATAGAAGATGCGGGGTATACAATTTTACAAACAGCGGACATAGAAATAGATAACGAAATAAGTACAGTTATACATACTATAAATCCGAACAAGATAGCAGATATAGTTGATCAGGTTAAAGAAAATATTGAAAAACTAAATATTGAAAATAAAGAAATTTTGTTTGATGAAATAAAAAATATAAAAGCAAAAATCGCATCTATAACACCGAATATCAAAAAGAGAAATAAAAGAGGCTTGATAAATATAGGAGGAATAGCATATAAATGGATGTTTGGAGTCATGGATGATGATGACAGACAAGACATTTTGTACCATTTAAAAATTATTGAAGAAAATGGCCATAATGCCATTGTAAATTTAAATAAACAAATAGTAATTAATAAATATTTAAATAGATCACTAAACTTATTAAAAGGAACCATAGAATCAGATAGGAAACAAATAATAGAAACTTTAAATATAATAAACAAAGAGGAAAATAGAATTGAAAGAAAAATTTTGTATAATGATGAAATGAATAAACTAAACTTCATAGAAAGTAAAGTTCAAGAAGCACAAAATAATATAGCGGCGGCTAAATACAATATGGTACATCCAAGTATGTTAACTAGGGAAGAAATTGAAAAATATGAGATTGATTTTTACAAACTAAAATTATCAAAAGTAGGAGTAGTAGTATACAGAAACGATACAATAATATTCGCAATTCAGATACCAAGAACATTTTTTCAAACTAAGATTCAATTAATACCCCAATGCCAAATAGAAACAAATTACAGATTATTGAAAAAGAAAAATTCGTTATAAAAATTGGCGAAAACTATTTTGATTATGTGGAAAATAAAGCATTTTAAAATCTAAAATTGAGTAAAAGCTGCATATTTTCAAAAACTTGCGAATTTAAATATAATAATACAACATCAATACAAGAAATAAGCGATGACACAATATTAATAAGAAATGTAAAAATGATGTAATAAAACAAAACTGCGATGACAGAAAAATTGTATTAAAAAATAACTATATAATCAAATTTGTAAATTGTAAAATGGAAATTTTAAAACAAGAATTTAAAAATAATAAAACAGAATATATTCATACAATTATATACCCTGCCGAAAAATTAAACCAAAGCTGCACACCAAAATTAACATTCAATGATATTGCAATAAAAATTATAGAAAACATAAACGAAATTGCAGAATTAAAATACCATAAAAATGTATCATATGGTATTAATATAACATTGATAATCATTGTAATGGTATGGTAGCAATCCTAGTATTAATATTAAAGAAAAAACCAACAAAAATAAAAATTGTAAATACAAGAACTCAGGAGAGTTCAAACAGTAACGCTGGGGGAGTTGCGTCGTCAAACGACTCCACCACTTTCAAACTTGTCGATATACCAAAAAAGACAAGTATTTTCTAAATATTTTTCATTGCTCTAATATGTAAGTTGAATCTTCAGATTCAACTACATTCATACATATTAACATGCATAAATACATAAATACAGAAAAATGCATAAGCAAGTAGTCATCTTCTAAATTCATTAAAAATGAAACCCAATGCCACTGTTATCATTTGGTATGTTTATTTAAGATATGCCGGGTCGTTGATGCTGAGGAATGTCAAGTCAGCACAACGGCTCCAAGTAAATTTAGCAAATAAGATTTTTATAAAGAATAAAATAATTAATAATAAACTGAACGGCAAGCCGCACAGTACGGAAAAAGTCAGTTTTTTTATTAAAACGAATTATATGTAATTTCCGACATATAATATCGTAATTCGCGTGTGGGTGGTGTTGATGTCGAGGTGAAAGTGGTGAGTGTGCGTGTTAGTGATGGGTGTATGTAGGTGTGGTGTGGGGCAGGCGACTAAGGCTCATTTAGCCAGTGATACTTAAAGATTTTTTTCAGTTTGGAATTTTAGGCGTGCATAACTGGACGCATGAGTTCCTTTTGTTTTACTATTACATTAGTGCTATATTTTGATTGTTATTGTTATTCGATTGTCATTTTATTAGGTATAAGAAGGCTAAGGAAAGTATTGGTCCGATTCAACCTATTTGTGATGTGCAGACATTATCAAATAATTACTATCCCTGAATGTCAATTATATACCTTACACATTAACTGATATTTTGAATCAAATGTCAGCTAGGGGTACCAGGGTCTAAATATTCAGTATATAGGGGCTTTAGTAGTTTTAATTGGATTTAAACAATTTTAAGTCATTTGGTGGCACACACTAGAGACATAATCAGTGGAAAGTTTTATCCCGTTATATTAATTGCTTCTTGATTTGTGTACTGGAAACTGAACAAATCAAGTGGAATTTAAAATTGTGCTACATGGGAAGTAAGCGTGGTTATTGCTCGATTTCGCTCATTTCCAAAGCGCGGTATAGGAATATGAAAATAATGTTACTTTTCAAATTTTATTGAAATCGGTTTATCGGGTCCCGAGGTATGGGAAATTTCTATAAGATTTGTACTTAGCAAACTTATAGCTTACGTGGTTTTAAAGACATGTACATTAAACTTGTTAGAGAGCGTGGTCACGCCCACTTTAAAAAAACTTTCTTCACAAGTGTCCCTTGGTACTACGATCCTCTGTGCTAAATTACAGCTTCATATCTTAATTTAGTGGTTAGTTATGGCACTTTTTAGGTTATAGGTTAATGGCGATTTGTGGGCGTGGCAGCGTCCGATTACACCCACCTACAAACTCGAGTTTTTTTTGCACTATGGCAACAAAATACCGACTTTCATAGAGATATTCCAATTTTTACTCAAACTATAGCTTGCGCGGATGAATGGATGGACAGACAGTCAACCGAATTTAAACTCTCTCTTGAATATTTATATATATATATAACCCTATATCTAGCTTGATTAGTTTTAGGAAATGCGTTCAACTGTTAGTTAAACAAAACTATAATACACTGAAAGAGGCTGAAGTCATGTGTAGAAGTTCACGCAAGTGCGGAAAGTTCTCTGATCGCCATTCACTTGGGAGTGGCCAGAAACGATTTTTTTACATATGACTCAAGCAGCTCACGACTACCGGTCTTTGACCAAGTATCCTCTGGGTGGCTTAAGAACATCCGTTTGAAGGCGAGCTAACTGGAAATATCCCCTCCGAAGGGTTGTGCGTTGGGTTTGAAACCCGCCACGTAAAAAATCATGCCAATGAAAAGGAACAACAAGCCTCGGATGAGTGACCCCCCTTTTGATGACGCCCATGGCAATAAGGACTACGAATTAAGGGCATGCACCTGGAATGCCCGGTCCCTTAATTGGACAGGTGCTGCTGCCCAGCTGGTTGATGTCCTCGTGAAAATAAAGGCTGACACCACCACCGTCCACGAAATGCGATGGACGGGACAAGGACAGAGACGGGTAGGTCCTTGTGGCATTTACTACAGTGGCCATATAAAGGAGCGCAAGTTTGGTGTGGGATTCGCGGCGGGAGAGAGATTCCGTCGCCGAGTACTATCAGTCCCTGCGGTGAATGAACGTCTAGCCATAATCCGCATCAAAGCGAGGTTCTTCAACATATCACTGATTTACGCCCACGCCCCGACGGAAGAGAAGGACGATGTGATCAAAGATGCTCTCTATGAGCGCTTGGAGCACACCTATGAGCGCTGACACCACCACAATGTCAAAATCGTGCTTGACGGTTTTAACGCCAGGGTGGGCAAAGAAGGTATCTTTGGTACGACGGTCGGTAAATTCAGCCTCCACGAGGAAACATCCTCAAATGGGTTGAGGCTGATCGACTTCGCCTGAGCCCGAAATATGGTTATCTGTGGTACTAGATTCCACCACAAGAAAATACATCAAGCTACCTGGCTGTCTCCAGATCGAAGAACCACCAACCAGATCGATCATGTTGTGATAGACGAAAGACACATCTCCAGTGTTTTAGATGTGCGTGCGCTCCAATGTCCTAACATCGACTCGGACCACTATCTTGTTACAGCCAAGATTCGCACCCGCCTCTGAACAGCAAAAAACGCACGTCAACAACCACAAGGAAGGTTCGACGTCGAGAAGCTGCAATCATAACAGACAGCCGAACGATTTTCTACTCGCCTTACACTCCTGCTCTCTGAGAGCACTCGTCAACAACCCGGTATAAGGGAACTGTGGGACGGCATTTCAAACTCTTTACATACAGCTGCAACCGAAACCATTGGTTTTCGGAAAGTGCAAAAAACAGCTGGTACGACGAGGATTGCCGTGGCGCAGCAGAGAGAAAACAGGCTGCCTATCTCGCAACGTTACGATCGATCACAACACGTTCGGGATGGGAAAGATACCGAGAGTTGAAGAGAGAAGCGAGACGCATTTGCAGAGAGAAAAAGAAGAAGGCCGAAATGCATGAGTATGAAGAGCTTGATAAGCTGGCCGGCAGGGGTAATTCTCGAAAATTCTACGAAAAAATGCGGCGGCTAACAGAAGGTTTCAAGACCGGAGCATACTCTTGTATAACCCCCCAAGGTGGTCTAGTTACCGATGCCCAGAAGATACCTAAGTTATGGAGGGAACACTTTTCCAGCCTGCTGGATGGCAATGAACGTATAAACGATGAGCAGACCGGGAAGAAGTTCGAATAGCAATTACCCGCCTGAAGAACAACAAAGCGGCGGGGGCCGATAGATTGCCGGCGGAGCTATTCAAACACGACGGCGAAGAGCTGGTAAGGAGCATGCATCAGCTTCTACAATTTATTTAGGAACCAGTGTTAACACCACCAACAATGTCAGCCTGGAAATCCAATGCAGGATTACTCTTGCGAACAGGTGTTATTTCGGACTGAGTATTCAATTGAAAAGTAAAGTCTTCTCTCGACGAACAAAAACCAAACTATATAAGTCGCTCCCGTCCTGCTATATGGTGCTGAGGTATTGGACGATGACAACAACCGATGAGGCGACCTTAAGAGTTTTCGAAGGAAAGTTTCTGCGAAAGATTGACGGTCCTTTGTGCGCGGTTGTTGACTCGGTTTTAATCGCGTAAGTGGTATCAACGACAATTAAGAAGAAGAAGAAATAATGTTGGGTGGTATATGTAAACGGCTGTGAACATGTACCGGAAGGATGGCCGTTGTTCATAACCCCCATGAAA
The DNA here is from genome assembly GCA_027475135.1 of Bactrocera correcta. Lineage (NCBI taxonomy): Eukaryota > Metazoa > Arthropoda > Insecta > Diptera > Tephritidae > Bactrocera > Bactrocera correcta. The sequence goes on along the minus strand of CM050322.1, from coordinate 78,108,813 downwards.
AGTTTCTGTGTCACATGCGGGCAACTCGAGTTGGATGCCTGAACTTGCCTTCTGACTGTCTTCTTGTGGCAGCTCTACTCTTGGATGTGGAGTAGGTGCAATTGCTTTAATTAGTTTCAATTACCAGTAATCATTGCTTTCGTTTCTTCAAATTGGTCCAAGCAATTTTCATATGTGACTTAAGCCGAGGATTTGAAATATTCTGGTAGATCTGAGTCATCAGATTCTACTATTGCGTCATAAGAAGCTTGGAGGCGTTTCCAAAAATTATTCAGATTTTCCATTTTGATTTCTAATGTCGATTTAGAATTATCTTGAATCGGCGAAGATGAGAATCGAGTGCAGTATTTTATAAAACTGTCACTCTCAGCAATAAATTTAGTGTATATAATGTCTTTCCACCTTTTTTGTTTTGCAACACCTAGCTTTGAGCGTGTAGCTTCTGCAGGTGTACATGGACTTTTTTCGTCCGAAAGCATTTTTTGTACTTTCAGTAGTTGAGAAGATTTAGATTCTTAAGAATCTGCGTTCATTTAGAATCGTTCAATTTTATCAAAAAATTTCTTTCAGTGTAAACTGATTGACTGTGAACAAATTCGTTATTTCTCCACGAAGTTTTTGATATATAATAGAATTTATATTTTTTTTTTTTTGCGAATTAAATCAAATACCGTGTTTCGTTTTTTTCGGAATAAATCAAAAATTATGTTTATTAATCTCGAAAATAGTAAAAAATTTATTTATTATTTATTTAATTATGAAAATTGCAAAATTTATTTTTAACAATAATTTGTATTGTGTTTGTATGTCTTATAGGGTATACCCATAGACGAATATGTTTGTTTGTACTTGCAAATGGGTGCACGTATAAGAGGTCAATGCACTTTGTACATAAGTACGCAATCCTGCTTGTTTTTGCATACTAAAGAACAAAGGATATTGCCGAAAATATGCCAATTTGGACTTTGAACATGTAAAATAAATTTTTAGCAATAGTTTATTTATTTGCTTATTTATGTAAAAAATATGTTATGATATTTTATATTTTCTCTACCGAACCGTTTAATTTCTTGCGAACACGTTTTTTTTTTTTTTTGAAAGTATAAATAAATTTGTGGTACCATAGTAGGGATAATGTGCCGCATATATGTACTTATGTATGAGGACCTGTAAGCAGGAGTATTTTCTTTTTCCTTTGAGCGTGCGCGCATAGACGGAATTGAAAAACAAAAAATTAAATAAAACAAAATAGTAATTGCACTTCGATTTGCAAATGTGCACTCTCTTAATGTCCCGTAAATGTGTACGTATGTATGTACTATGGTGATCACAAATTCCGGTAGTGCACTTGGCTGTTCTCCAACGAATGAGTATGGATATATACGTATGATAAGGGGCCATCCATAAATTATGTCACACGAATTTAAGGACTTTTTAACCCCTCCCCCGACCTTGTCAAAAGTTGTCACATTTTGGACTAGACCCCCCACCTCCCGCTTTGGTGACGTCACACATTTTCCAATGGATGATGGATTTATCAAAACAGGTTATTCTATTTATTCTTATATTTATTGAATAATCTTTAATAAAATCAACATATAGTTAAATATTAAAGTACAGGCACAAGGAATGACTAGTCAAGAAATAATAGATACTTAATTATGCTAATTAAAAATACAAAACTTAATCACATTGTGTCCATGGACTTTTGACCCACTCCTTTATATCATTTATTACTTGTGAATCAGGCACATCATTTTCGTTCTGAATTTGGATGTCAAGAACATCTTCCGTATCAACATCGTCTTCTTCCATCCATAAAGCAACGTCATTTTTCATTAAACAGAGAATCTATCGGGCACGTCTAGCCGCAATTCTTTCAGGAAGAATTTTTGGTGGCTTTATATGAAGAAAAATATAGGCCATATGTGCTATACGATCTTTTAAATAAGTATGACTCGACACTAGGGCACTAACTATTATATGGAACTTGTTTCAGATGGGATGATGCTTGGAGACTTAATAATATCTGTAATAATAATGGAGCAAACTTAGCGTCGTTGTCATCGCTCCCTGTGACTCCATACCCTTCTGATGTCGGCTTAATTAACACAAGTGGTGGTAAAAATCCTTCTTTTAATAATTTCCAAAGACTAGAACGTCTTACACCGCAATATACAATAATTTCAAATTTAACTATTGTAAAAAATATTGTGACTCACGTACATGATTAGCATACCATGTAGCATTATTTTACAACATCATAGCCTGGTCAATATCCAGTCCAGTAACAGTTGGTGCAACACATTCAGCAACGACTGGAAAACTATCAATGACTAACTTGTTCCAAATGTCAGCCAACACATTGCCCGCACTTTCGAAGTTTCGTTTTTCTAGATCTAAGTCAGTAGTTCGGTTACTTGAATTAAGATGTGACCCAAATCATCATACCAGTAAGTTCGCGACTGAGAGGTGCCATGCGTCGTTGAACTCTGTTAAATGCACTCCTTCCTGGGGCATTTGTAGCCATATAAATTGCATTTAAATGAAAATCTTTTAAATGTTGTAAAGCTAAAACTATAACGCGGGAGACAATTTTGTAACTTTGATTAAAATTATAATATAAAATAAAATAAAGTACGATTCGCAGAAGAGCCACAATGTTTACAAATTTATTCTAACGAACCCTGGACATGGTGAGTATACCTCAGCAAGTTATACTTATAAGAAGCAGGGGCAGTAAAAAGCTTCGTTACAACCTAAGTATTAAAAAACCAAGATTGTGTTTATAAATGTTCAAAATTTTTGTTTACCTATAAATTTCACGTTTGTACATCACAAATTTTGAAATGTGATGTCACAAAGCTTTTGACCCCCCCTTCCCCTTGTCGCACAATGTCACTTCTGAATGATACCCTCCCCCCCTCAAGGTGTGACGTAATTTATGGATGGCCCCTAAGGATAGTTAAGTATATTAAAATATGTATATACACTTGTATGTATGTAGCCAATAAAGAAGCAGCTGCATGTAGATGAGCACAAATTCCAGTAGTGCAATTGCTATCCGGCTTATTGCTTGATCAAGCATAAGGGGTATCGCCGGGTACTTGTGCAAGTAAAAAACTTGAATTTTTTTGTTTTTTTTGTTTATATATATTTTGTGTTATGATACACGAAGGTAAACAGTAAATGGCAATTAAAATATTTATATATTTCGATATATATATTAGGTTGTCAAAAAAGTCTTGCGGTATTTTTATTTAATCAATTCGTGTGGCACCCATACATCGAGCTTATTAGTGACTCCAAGCTTCCTCAAATGGTTTATAACGGTTTGATGGCCACTATGCCGGTCTCTTTCGACCAATTCAGCGATTTTATCGCAATTTTCGACGACAGGCCTTCCGGGGCGTGGCGCATCTTCGACCACCTCTACACCAGAACGAAAACGTTGAAACCATCGTTGTGCGGTGGAAATGGAAACTGTATCGGGTCTATAAACTGCACAAATTTTATTTGGCGGCTTGAGATGCATTTTTGCCTTTATCGTAGTAGTACTGTAAAATATGCCGTATTTTCTATTTATTTTGCTCCATGTTTGCGACACTATAACTCACGAACGACATAAAAGAAACGACAATCAATCAAACACGTGTTAGCGCGTGAAATGAGCTTTCCAAAAAGGTATAGCAGACCCGATGCGACGAATAAAACTAGAACTACACGCTTTCAGCGCCAACTAGCGAAAATACCGCAAGACGTTTTAGACAACCTAATATATACGGTGTATAAATATATATATTTATATTGTCGGTTATACTGTTCTCTTTGCAGTATTTCCCTTTTTACCAAAAGTTACTTACAACTGTTTGATAACCGGTAATTTTTTTTTTTTTTTTGCAAAATCAATAAAATAAAGTAAGAATAACTTGATGAGTTATTCTATGCAAGTTAAATGAATTTGTCACAAAATTTTCATCGTAATAATATACATACTATATATGCAGAAATTGAGAAATGAAAAATGAAATACTAAAAGGAATCGATACGACTCACTTTGATATCCGTTATGGGAGTTTGGGGATTAGTGCTAGCCAAAGTGTGCGTCTGTAGGTTTATGTCCCTGTAAGCCTGGCCTGGGATAGTTCGGTGGGTTCCTTGTTTGCTGGCTTGTTGTTATTTATGTTTTTATTCCGCGCCAGATTTATGTATTAATATGTAATTAATTACATATATAGCTTTTTGATGCGCGCCTGTTTTCTTTTGATAATATAAATATATATACATATATTATTTATATTTCGCGTCCGATTTCTTTTGTTTTTTATAATTCCTAATTTTTGGCACTGGATTCCAGCATAAGAAGATACATCAAGCTACCTGGCTGTCTCCAGATCGAAAAACCACCAACCAGATCGATCATGTTGTGATAGACGGAAGACACGTCTCCAGTGTTTTAGATGTGCGTGCGCTCCGAGGTCCTAACATCGACTCGGACCACTATATTGTTGCAGCCAAAATACGCACCCGCCTCTGTGCAGCAAAAAACGCACGCCAACAAACACAAGGATGGTTCGACGTCGAGAAGCTGCAATCACAACAGACAGCCGAACGTTTTTCTACTCGGCTTGCACTCCTGCTCTCTGAGAGCACTCGTCAACAACTCGGTATAAGGGAACTGTGGGACGGCATTTCAAACTCCTTACGTACAGCTGCAACCGAAACCATTGGTTTTCGGAAAGTGCAGAAGAACAGCTGGTACGACGAGGAGTGCCGTGTCGCAGCGGAGAGAAAACAGGCTGCCTACCTCGCAACGTTACGATCGACCACAACACGTGCGGGATGGGATAGATACCGAGAGTTGAAGAGGGAAGCGAGACGCATTTGTAGACAGAAAAAGAAAGAGGCCGAAATGCGTGAGTACGAAGAGCTTGATAAGCTGGCCGACAGGGGTAATGCTCGAAAATTCTACGAAAAGATGCGGCGGCTTACAGAAGGTTTCAAGACCGGAGCATACTCTTGTAGAACCCCCAAAGGTGATCTAGTTACCGATGCCCAGAGCATACTTAAATTATGGAGGGAACACTTCTCCAGCCTGCTGAATGGCAGTGAACGCACAACACCAGGAGAAAGCGAACCCGATACCCCAATCGATGACGATGGAGCAGACGTTCCATTGCCCGACCATGAAGAAGTTCGAATAGCAATTGCCCGCCTGAAAAACAACAAAGCGGCAGGGGCTGATGGATTGCCGGCCGAGCTATTCAAACACGGCGGCGAAGAGCTGATAAGGTGCATGCATCAGCTTCTTTGCAAAATATGGTCGGACGAAAGTATGCCCAACGATTGGAATTTAAGTGTGCTATGCCCAATCCACAAAAAAGGAGACCCCACAATCTGCGCCAACTACCGTGGGATTAGCCTCCTCAATATCGCATATAAGGTTCTGTCGAGCGTACTGTGTGAAAGATTAAAGCCCACCGTCAACAAACTGATTGGACCTTATCAGTGTGGCTTTAGACCTGGTAAATCAACAACCGACCAGATATTCACGATGCGCCAAATCTTGGAAAAGACCCGTGAAAGGAGAATCGACACACACCACCTCTTCGTCGATTTCAAAGCTGCTTTCGACAGCACGAAAAGGAGCTGCCTTTATGCCGCGATGTCTGAATTTGGTATCCCCGCAAAACTAATACGGCTATGTAAACTGACGTTGAGCAACACAAAAAGCTCCGTCAGAATCGGGAAGGACCTCTCCGAGCCGTTCGATACCAAACGAGGTTTCAGACAAGGCGATTCCCTATCGTGCGACTTTTTCAACCTGCTTCTGGAGAAAATAGTTCGAGCTGCAGAACTTAACAGAGAGGGTACTATCTTTTATAAGAGTGTACAACTGCTGGCGTATGCCGATGATATTGATATCATCGGCCTCAACACCCGCGCCGTTAGTTCTGCTTTCTCCAGACTGCACAAGGAAGCAAAAGAAATGGGTCTGGCAGTGAACGAGGGCAAGACGAAATATCTCCTGTCATCAAACAAACAGTCGTCGCACTCGCGACTTGGCACTCACGTCACTGTTGACAGTCATAACTTTGAAGTTGTAGATAATTTCGTCTATCTTGGAACCAGCGTAAACACCACCAACAATGTCAGCCTAGAAATCCAACGCAGGATAACTCTTGCCAACAGGTGCTACTTCGGACTAAGTAGGCAATTGAGAAGCAAAGTCCTCTCTCGACAAACAAAAACCAAACTCTATAAGTCTCTCATAATTCCCGTCCTCCTATATGGTGCAGAGGCTTGGACGATGACAACAACCGATGAGTTGACGTTGCGAGTTTTCGAGAGAAAGGTTCTGCGAAAGATTTATGGTCCTTTGCGCGTTAGCCACGGCGAATATCGCATTCGATGGAACGATGAGCTGTACGAGATATACGACGACATTGACATAGTTCAGCGAATTAAAAGACAGCGGCTACGCTGGCTAGGTCATGTTGTCCGGATGGATGAAAACACTCCAGCTCTGAAAGTATTCGACGCAGTACCCGCCGCGGGAAGCAGAGGAAGAGGAAGACCTCCACTGCGTTGGAAGGACCAAGTAGAGAAGGACCTGGCCTCGCTTGGAATATCCAATTGGCGCCACGTAGCGAAGAGAAGAAACGACTGGCGCGCTGTTGTTGACTCGGCTATAATCGCGTAAGCGGTGTCTACGCCAGTAAAGAAGAAGAAGAATTTTTGGCACCGCACTGTTACGTACATGTATTTGAAACAAATGATTTATATGTGTATGTCTGTATGTACTAACTATATACAGAGTTTTGCTTTTGCTGTTTTTTTTTTTGTTGGTTTGCACTAAACTTCGCCGTAGGGTTTGCGCCAGCACACAGTAAAGACTTTTTTATTGTTTTCATATTTTTATGCACTTTCCCTCTCTTTTTTTCCACTTACACTTGTCCACGTAAGAATACATAGTATATACATAGTTTTTTCCACTGTAATCTTTTTCAATTTTCGAGTACTTTGTATTTGTATTTTTTTTCTGTTTCACTATACTTTGTATGCTTTCCACTGGCGCACTTTTTAGTTATTTATTTAATTTTTTTTTTGTTTGTCACACCTTTTTTTTTGTTTTAGTATTTCACCTTTCCGTTTTTTATATTTTTAGTTAAACTAGTTTACCAGGTTTTTACCATAGTGTCATTCAGAATGGCTCGAAGGACCATAGTTACTTTACCACTTACTTATGTAGACAAATAATCAATTTAGCACTAACACCTTAGCACCTACTCCGGGATAAAAACCTTTTTTGTGTTATGGTCAAAAATTGCCTTTTAATTCTTTAAGGTATTTATATCCACAAGCTTTACACAGTGTTTCAAATAAAAGATTAAAAGAAAAATATCCCTGATCGGATACCAGTGGAATGACAATAAATGTATGGAAGAACACAGTAAATGTATATTGATGGGCTCCTTGGTCGGATACCAATGGAGGTTGTACCAAGTATGTAGAAAAATCGAAATTAAAATGATTGGAGAAAACCGAGAAAAGCTGCTGCGCGCCGAAAATAGCCAAAAAAAACGTCCGCTGATGTGAGTCGCCCGTAGATCGTGATCGAAAGTGGCCGCCTCTTCCAGGACGAGGGTTTTTGCTCGTTGCGCTGTGGAGAGTTACGGTGGGTTGATGTACGGCGTGTATTGGTTTGTGTGTGGGTGTAGACTGCTGCTTCCTGTCGATGAGTGTTGTCTCCAAGTGTGGCGAGTATGCCAGTGTTGCTTTGAGAGTAGTGTGTTGTGAGGTGTAGTTGTGTATGAGGGCGGGAAGCTTAACTCATTTGGCCAAATGTGTAATAACAATAATACTAATAAAATTAAAATAAAATAATTTCCACTTGTTGTTTTTTATATATTTATATTAATAAATCTTATTGTAAATATGTATACATATATATCGTTTTATATAGCGATTTGAAGCTATCAAAAAAGCTTGGTGGCTCAACGGGGAAGCTGAAGAAAAATATATTTCGTGAATGTTTCTTTACAGCACTATTGATGGTTTTTCGCAAATAATAAATTATATTACGTTGTCGTCTGTATGTATCGCAGAGTGGATGCGAGAATTAGCACTGAACTACGCGCGTACTTTGCGCTTTATTTTACTGTGCAAAATATTCAAGAAAGGAAAACATACATTAATAACAAACGTGATAAGCGTGGCGAATTTTATTACTTCAAATAAAGATTTAAGACGTTACCCGAGCCATTTCAGCGCTAGTCGGCGCCGGAACTATTTTTAGCTCTGCCTGTGTAATTTTTATGAAAATATTCCCATACAGCTTTGAAGATTGTTTCTCGTATCAGTGTCCACTTTGCACGCACTTACTAACTAATTGAGAAAACAAGAAACAACGTTAAACTCGGCTGCATCGAAGCTAATATACCCTTCACAGGTGCATTTCTTTTAGTAACAATGTGTTCAGTTTGTAGGGAAGCTATATGCTATAGTAATCCGATCTGAACAATTTTTCCGGAGATTATATTATTACTTTAAGCAGTAATCTATGTCAAATTTCATGAAGACACCATGTCAAACGCGAAAGTTTTCCATACAAGCCCTTGATTCCGATCGTTCAGTTGGTATGACAGCTATAGTGAGCCGATCTGAACAATTTCTTCCGATATTACATTATTTCTATAAACAATAACTAATACCAAATTTCTTGAAGATATATCGTCAAATCTCCGATCATTCAGTTTGTATCGCAACTATATGCTAGAGTTAACCGATCTATACAATTTCTTCGGATAATACATTGTTGTCTTAGAAAATAGTCTATACTAAATTTCGTGAATATGTCTTGTCAAATGCAAAAGTTTTCCATACCAGCACTATATTCCTGTCATTCAGTTTGTATAGGAGCTTTATGATATAGTAAGCCGATATGAACAATTTCTTCGGAGATTACATTGTTGCCTTAAAAAATAATCTGTACCAAATTTCGTGTATGTATCTTGTCAAATGTGAATGATTTCCATACAATGTGAATGATTTCCATATAAGAACTTGATTCCGATCGTTCAATTTGTATGGCAGCTATACGTTATAGTGACCCGATATCGGCAGCTTCTCGAAGAGAAAATGACGTTTGCAAAATTTCAAAATGATATCTTAAAAACTGAGGGACTAGTTCGGACAAACAGACAGACGGACATGACTAAATCAACTCATCTCAACATACTGATCATTTATTTATCTACTTTATAGGGTCTCCGACACTTCCTTCTAGGTATTACAAACTTCGTGGCAAACTTAATATACCCTGTTCAGGGCATAAAAACATGTTTTAATGTTTAGAAATATAGTTCAAATATATTCTTCTTTTTTTATTGGCGTAGACACCGCATACATGCTTATATCAAAGTTTATAACTGATTGGCGCCAATTGGAGATTCCAAGTATAGTTAAGTCCTTCTTACCCTGGTTTTCCAACAAATCTTCCACGGCGAATACTGCGTCGAATACTTTCAGAACTGGAGAGTTTTCATCCGTACGAACAACACGATGGCAGCCGCTGTCTTTTAATATGTCTTTGTCATTGTCGTCGTAAGTATATCTCGTACAGCTCATCGTTCTATCAAATGCTGTATTCGTCGTTGCGAATACGCAAAGGACTATAAATCTTCCGCAGACCCTATATCTCGAAAACTCTTTGTTGGGAGGCCATTCACTTGAGAATGGCCAGAAAGGCTTATTTTAGATATTGCTCAAGCAGCTCATGGCTTGTTTTAAGCGTTTCCAAGAAGGTCGCGAGGACCTCTGTGACGATCAAAAGTCACCGAAAAAAAGTCGTCTTCAGAAGTCAAAAATAAAGACAATTCTGATTTGCTTTTACGATTCCGAGGGTATTGTACACCGAGAGTTCGTCCCACCTGGCCAAACCTATGATGTGTCTCGTCATCTCGCGTCGAAATGGCTCTACTCCTCGTCGTTGTCCTTCATATATCCCTTCGTACTCTTCTGACAGTGTGATGAGTTCGGCTAGCGTCTCGAAATCTCGTCGCCGAATGAAGAGCAGATAATCGGTGTGACTATTTCGGAAAATTTTTTCCAGTCGCATTAAGCTCTGCATAGCTAGAACGTAGTCCTTGTATTTTTCTCGCACGTGTTGTTTTCGTTGCCGTATGTTATCTTCGAGGCGTTCGAAGTAACGTGCTAGTAAGAAGAAGCGCAGAAAATCCTTTTTGAACGTTGTCCAACTCTCCCAATGTTCGTTATTGTTGCGATACCATTGGAGAGCAGTACCGCACAATAATTCGGGCATGGTTCTCGGAAGGATTTCCACTTTTATCATGTACACTTCGGAGAGCTCTTCCAATCGCTCAACGAACGCTAATGGGTCTCGCCCACCGTCGTACTTTACGGACCACTTCCTCACCTGTTCGATGATTGGTGCGAATGTGACCATGTGGTTCTGTTGAAGTAAACTGCTTATTGGTAGCGGCTGTAGCAGTGATGATTCCGCGAAAGTGCTCGTGGTCCCTCTGTCTTGATCTGGTGGGAATGTTGTCTTCTGACCGCCTTCGTCTCGCAAAGCGATCTCGCTTGTTTTGTATGCAGCTTCCATTTTCAAAATTTTTTTCTCTATTTTGGGGTCTTCGTGCGCCTTGGCCGCCAGTGTAGTTATGCGCTTACGAATCTCCCGCGTGGTGCCTATGTGGTCAACTCCCAGACTCTGTGCGAAGGAGATTAGTTGCTCCTTGGACACGTTGTCTAACCACATAAGATCTGCCATTTTTCCGTTAAACGCTTTACTGATATTATACGATTCGCAGGGTCCCTGCTCGGACGCCAATTGTAACGAAGCTTTTTGCTGCCCCTGTTTCTTACAAGTATAAAGTGCTGGGGTATACTCGCCGTGTCCAGGGTTCGTTACAATAAATTTGTAAATATTGGGGCTCTTCTGCGAATCGTACTTTATTTAATTAAACTTACATATATTTTTATTTAATGTTACAAAATTGTTTCCCGCGTTGTACTGTCTTCGCCCGAGGGAAGTGCTGTCTCAGGATAACGGTTCTGTGTGGTCCGTTAGGACAATACCGCTTCCCGATCTGCTGCGCTCCTGGGTGCTGGACGACTTGCTGCTCGATCACGCTCGGCTACTTCTGCCGCGTAGGCTTCGCTGGCAATATCCTTCGGCGTGCGTTGACGCTCCCGCACGTCCTGGCGTACACGTTGTCGCTGCTCTGCTACGACGACTGCGCACGGCTATTTCTGCCGGCGCTCCTGTAATCTTCGATGACGATGTCCTGGCGTATATGTTGACGCCCGCGTGCTACGACGACTGCGCCCGGCTATCTCTGCGGACGCTCGTGTAGTCTTCACTAACGCTGTCCCGGTGCACACGTTCACGCTCCTCTGCCACGCTGGAGAGGTCCTTTTTAACCGCGTAAAGATCCCGGACCACGGAAGACTGCGTTAGCGACCGCGATGTTAAAGGTTGAGTTGGTCAGAGGATAAACTCACTACCAAGCTCACTCTTAACAGACGGCGTTCACAAGTTAGGGTACCAAGACTAGCCAGAGGATAAACTCACTGCGTAGTCTGATGCCGAACGTTCGTACGCTGTCACAGTCCCGTGCTGACTGACTGATCATCCGCCATCTAACTCCCCACCAAGCCTGTGCTGCATGCTAACAGATTCGCAACATGTTGCGTTGGGATGGCGTGTGTTGCTGGGATGGCGTATGTTGCTGGTAGTGGCGTGGTTTTACCGCTGTGTATGCTTGCTTGTTGTTATTCCGTTTGCTTGCCTGATTTCTCCGTCTCCGCGGTTATCCCGTTGAATAGTTTGCGTGGCGTGTTTTTACCGCAGCGTACGCATTCTTGTTGTCATTTCATCTTCTTGTGTTTCTAGAAATGGCGTGGTTTTCCCGTTATGTTAAGAACAATAGGGTGTGCCTTTATGGGTTGTGTGGACTAAATTCTGTATACATAGATATTTAGTTCTCACAATATTTACTTGTACCGACATAGGTTTCTTCTTAAGTTCCTTGGCCTTAGTAGACAACAGGGCTTGCGCTGTAAAATAACGCATCTCCACTAAAGCTACAAAGTCGTCATATGCACTGCTTGTGTAGTGCCCTGATCCAAGTGCTTCTTATGTGCATCTACAAACCGTGCGTAGTAAACATCGAAATTGATTGTATTTCTAGAACTTTCCCAACATAGTTTAGTCCTTATGACGCCATCAAACATAAACATATGTACATTTATTCATCATCACCCATTTCACAAATATGCATACATATATTATTAGTTATAATAATACCACCTAGTGGATTCTGCAAACATGGTTCATGTCCTTTTCATTATCTCTCATCAATTTTACATTTTCTACTACAATTATTCCCCACATCAATATGAAACTATCATATACACATCAGAGAGCTTCAACGAGTAGGTACGATTAAATCAGAACAAGCACTCGTGACAAAAACACAATCAAATCAATTCAGTTTATCATAGACAACATTGTCGATCAATTCGAGTACCCGTCAGCGTCAACTGATTTGATGCAACACGAGCAATCTGTTCTTCGGCAATCGAGAAAACTGTATGGCTGGCTTGGGTTCCAATCGTATCATGTCAGTTCATAGCGTTGCGACGATTGTTTGAATCGATGTGAAACTGCGGGTAAACTACGAGTAAATCTACGAGTTCAGCAAACAACAACAATTTTATGCTGGATTGATTTGAATCATGTGTGGCGAAACATATCAGCTTTGAACATCTGCGCATATTACGAATTTTCGATACATACAAAATGTACTTGATGGAATTTCTTATATGCATGTAACATATGCACATGCATACATACATATGTGTTTGAAATAGAACAGAACTAAAGTAAGAAAAGTAAGTCAGTGTTTAGGAGATGATATACAAACCTAACCCTGTCGATCATTTCATTGAGGCATTAGTATGCATCACAAATGGTTCGATTCGTGTTCATGAATCGAATTGACAGAATCAGACAGAGTAACGGATCAATGCTCGATTTCGAACAAAACTTTATTACTCGTTGCAGTTCTGATACACATATATGACTTAACTTTTCGCGATGCATACACATGTCTCCACTTTTTACCAGGAATGATATTAGCTGCGTAGTAATTTCCGACCTATTTGTAAAACACGCTCTCTCATTTTCAAGGCGATAATTCACATATTGACCGATATATCCGGTAAAAAGTTACCTTTAAGTTCGAAAGTCTTTATTTTAAGTAAATGGGAGCATAGGGTAGTATTGATCCGATTTAATTTGTTTTTGACATACAGACATGCCATTGTAAGAGAAGGATATCCCTTAATTTAAGTTATATAATATATACATATATCACACATTGACCGACATTTTCGATCAAAAATGAACAATGGGTACCGGGGTCTAAATATTCGGTACCAAGGGACTTGAACAGTTTTTATTGGATTTAAATAATTTTCTGTCAAAAGGAGGCGCACATTAAAGACATTATATGGACGATATATTAATTCCTTCTTGGTTTATGTAATGGAAAGCAAAATAATCAAGTGGAATTTAAAATTATGCTATATGGGAAGTAGGCGTGGTTATTGTCCAATTTCGTTCATTTTCGAAACTTACTAGTACCGTTATATAATATTTTTACTGAGCGAATTTGGTTAATATAGCTTAAGTGGTTTCGGAGATGTATACAATAAACTTATAAGAGGGCAGGGCCACTCCCACTTTTTCAACATTTTTTTCGCACAGGTGCCCCTGGCTACTGCAATCCCCTGTGCCAAATATGAGTTTTATATCATTATTAGGTGCTTAGTTATGTCACTTTATAGGTTTTCGGTTAATGGCGATTTGTGGGCGTGGCAGTGGTCCGAATATGCTTATCTGCGAACTCGAACTTTTTTCCTACTAAGAAGTCCGCATGCCAAGTTTCATCAAGATACATATGTCAATTTTTACTCAAGTTACAGCTTGCACAGACGGACAGAAACAGACAGTCAACCGGATTTCAACTTTTCTAGTCACCCTGATTATTTATATATATAGATAACCCTATATCTATCTCAATTAGTTTTAGGTGATACTTACAACCGATAGGTGAACAAAACTATATTTGTCTGTATCAACTGGTTGCAAGAATATACAAACATTTTTTAATGGTTTAAAATTATATAATGTACATTTGACTGTTGTTCGTTCGTTAGAGCAACTTTACTTAGTAGAGTTAGAAAGAGAGATAACGATACCAACTGAGTTGTGTATATACGAATACATGCGCTATGTAACTACCGCTGTGACTTCGTGGCGCTCAGTATGATAAAAATTGGTAAAGTGCTTGTTTTGGATTTACAAGGAATATTTTGATAACTATTTTATGTGTAGTGAAAATTACATAATAACCTCAGTTCCAGTGCAAAATAAAGTCACGCGATAGGAATATTACTTTAATTTTATAGCGTTTTAAATTATATTGTAGTTACGTAATGCCCAGGACTCGCAAAGATTATCGAAATGTGTTTTGCTACGTTTGTGGTAAATTTATCATAAAAGCTCAGAGCAATGGTTTGTTTAGACTAGAAAAAGTGTGTATTAGCGCTATTTTGGGTTTCCGGTTGATGACAGAATAAAAATTTGCTCTCAGAAATGTTCTACAGCAGTTGCTCAAGAACCTTACGTGGTGTGCTTACAGGAAGCCATAAGACCCTGCCATTCGCAAACATTATCTACTAATTCAGACAGATTTTAAAGATCTTGTTCGAGATTTCTTCTTCTTTTTAATTGGCGTAAACACCGCTTACGCCGAAATAACAACCGCGCGCCAGTCATTTCTTCTTTTCGCTACGTGGCCCCAATTGTATATTCCAAGCGAAGCCAGGTCCTTCTTAACTTGCTCCTTCTAACGGAGTGAAGGTCTTCCTCTTCCTCTGCTTTCCCCGGCGGGTACTGCGTCGAATACTTTCAGAGCTGGAGTGCTTTCGTCTATCCGGACAACATGACCTAGCCAGCGCAGCCGCTGTCTTTTAATTCGCTGCACTATGTCAATGTCGTCGTATATCTCGTACAGCTCATCGTTTCATCGAATGCGATATTCGCCGTGGCCAACGCGCAAAGGACCATAAAACTTTCGCAGAACTTTTCTCTCGAAAACTCGCAACGTCGCCTCATCCGTTGTTGACATCGACCAAGCCTCTGCACCATATAGCAGGACGGAAATTATGAGCGACTTATAGAGTTTGGTTTTTGTTTGTCGAGAAAGGACCTTACTTTTCAATTGCCTACTCAGTCCGAAGTAGCACCTGTTAACAAGAGTTATCCTGCGTTGGATTTCTAAGCTTACATTGTTGGTAGTGTTTACGCTGGTTCCAAGATAGACGAAAGTATCTACAACTTCAAAGTTATGACTGTCAACAGTGACGTGAGAGGCAAGTCGCGAGTACGACGACTCTTTGTTTGATGACAGGAAATATTTCGTCTAGCCCTCGTTCACTGCTAGACCCATTTGTTTTGCTTCCTTGTCTTGTCTGGAAAAAGAAGAAGAAGGTTGAAAAAGTCGCGTGATAGGGAATCGCCTTGTCTGAAACCTCGTTTGGTATCGAACGGCTCGGAGAGGTCCTTCCCGATTCTGATGGAGCTTTGAGTATAGCTCAACGTCAGTTTACACAGACGTATTAGATTTGCGGGATACCAAATTCAGATATCGCGGCATAAAGGCAGCTCCTTTTCATGCTGTCGAAAGCAGCTTTGAAATCGACTAAGAGGTGGTGTGTGTCGATTCTCCTTTCACGTGTCTTTTCCAAGATTTGGTGGATGCTGAATATCTGGTCGGTTGTTGATTTGCCAGGTCTAAAGCCACACTGATAAGGTCCAATCAGTTTGTTGACGGTGGGCCTTAATCTTTCACACAATACGCTCGATAGAATCTTATACGCGATGTTGAGGAGGCTTATCCCACGGTAGTTGGCGCAGATTGGGGGCCTCCCTTTTTATGGATTGGGCTTAGCACACTAAAATTCCAATCGTTGGGCATGCTTTCGTTCAACCATATTTTACAAAGAAGCTGACGCATGCTCCTTATCAGTTCTTCGCCTCCGTGTTTGAACAGCCCGGACGGCAATCCGTCGGCACCTACCGCTTTGTTGTTTTTCAGGCGGCCAACTGCTATTCGAAAGTATTAATGGTCAGCTAATGGAACGTCTGCTCCATCGTCGTCGATTTGGGAATCGGGTTCGCCTTCTCCTAGTGTTGTGCGTTCACTGCCATTCAGCAGGCTGGAGAAGTGTTCCCTCCATAATTTAAGTATGCTCTGGCCGTCAGTGACTAGATCACCTTTGGAGATTCAACAAGTGTGTGCTCCGGTCTTGACACCTTCTGTAAGCCTCCGCATTTTTTCGTAGAATTTTCGAGCATTACCCCTGTCCGCCAGCTTATCAAGCTCTTCATACTCACGCATTTCGGCCTCTGTCTTTTTCTTTCTGCAAATGCGTCTCCCTCTTCAACTCTCGGTATGTATCCCATCCCGCACGTGTTGTGGTCGATCGTAACGTTGCGAGATAGACAGCCTGTTTTCTCTCCGCTGCGACACAGCACTCCTCGTCGTACCAGCTGTTCTATTGCACTTTCCGAAAATCAAAAGTTTCGGTTTCAGCTGTACGTAAGGAATTTGAAATGCCGTCCCACAGTTCCCTCATACCGAGTTGTTGACGAGTGCTATCAGTGAGCAAGCCGAGAAGAAAATCGTTCGGCTGTCATGCATGTCATGGCATGTGTAGAAGTTCACGCAAGTAAGGTAAGTTCTCTGATCGCCATTCACTTGAGAGTGGTCAGAAACGATTCTTTTACATAGGCCTCAAGCAGCTCACGACTTCCGGTCTTTGACCAAGTATCCTCTGGGTAGCCTAAGAACATCCGTTTGAAGGCGAGCTAAAGTGAGAAGGCGAAACACCCCCTGCATAGGGTTGTGCGCTAGTCTTGGGACCCGCGACGTAAAAAAAAAGCCCCCAATGAAAAGAAAAAAGGAGCCTCGGATGAGAGACCCCCCTTTTGATGACGACCATGGCAAACGAAATAAGGACTACGAATTGAGGGCATGCACCTGGAATGTCCGGTCCCTTAATTGGGAAGGTGCCTCTGCCCAGCTAGCTGATGTCCTCGTGAAAATAAAGGCTGACATCACCGCCGTCCAATAAATGCCATGGACGGGACAAGGACAGAAACGGGTTGGTCCTTTTGGCATTTACTACAGTGGCCATATAAAGGAGCGTAAGTTTGGTGTGAGATTCGTGGTGGGAGAGAGACTCCGTCACCGAGTATTATCATTCACTGCGGTGACTGGATGTCTAGCCACAATCCGCATCAAAGCGAGGTTCTTCAACATATCGCTGATTTGCGCCCACGCCCCGACGTAAAAGAAAGACGATGTTACCAAAGATGCCTTTTATGTGTGCTTGGAGCGCATTTATGAGAGCTGCCCCCGCCACGATGTCAAAATCGTGCTTGCCGACTTTAACGCCAGGCTGGGCAAAGAAGGTATCTTTGGCACTACGCTCGGTAAATTCAGCCTCCACGACGAAACATCCCCAAATGGGTTGAGGCTGGTCGACTTCGCCGGGGCCCGAAAGATGGTTATCTGTAGTACTAGCTTCCAGCATAAGAAGATTCATCAAACTACCTAGCTGTCTCCAGATCGAAGAACCACCAACCAGATCGATCATGTTGTGATAGACGAAAGACACGTCTCCAGTGTTTTAGATGTGCGTGCGCTCCAATGTCCTAACATCGACTCGGACCACTATCTTGTTACAGCCAAGATTCGCACCCGCCTCTGTGCAGCAAAAACGCACGCCAACAAACACAAGGAAGGTACGACCTCGGGAAGCTGCAATCACATCAGAGAGCCGAACGATTTTCTACTCGGCTTGCTCACTGATAGCATTCGTCAACAACTCGTTATAAGGGAACTGTGGGACGGCATTTCAAACACCTTACATACAAATGCAACCGAAACCTTTGGTTTTCGGAAAGTGCAACAGAATAGCTGGTACGACGAGGAGTGCTGTGTCGCAGCGGAGAGAAAACAGGCTGCCTATCTCGCAACGTTGATATCGACCACGACACGTGCGGGATGGGATAGATATCGATAGTTGAAGAGGGAGCCGAGACGCATTTGCAGACAGAAAAGGAAAGAGGCCGAAATGCGTGAGTATGAAGAGCTTGATAAGCTGGCCGAAAGGGTAATGCTCGAAAATTCTACGAAAAAATGCGGGGGCTTACAGAAGGTGTCAAGACCGGAGCATACTCTTGTAGAACCCCCAAAGGTGGTTGAATGGCAGTGAACGCACAACACTAGGAGAAGGCGAACCCGATTCCCCAATCGACGGCGATGGAGCAGACGTTCCATTACCTGACCATGAATACTTTCGAATAGCAATTGCCCGCCTGAAGAACAACAAAGCGGCATGGGCCGACGGATTGCCGGCCGAGCTATTAAAACACGGCGGCGAAGAGCTGGTAAGGATCATGCCTCAGCTTTTTTGTAAAGTATGGTCGAACGAGAGTATGCCCAACGATTAGAATTTAAGTGTGCTATGCCCAATCCATAAAAAGGGAGGCCCGACAATCTGCGCCTACTACCGTGGAATAAGCCTCCTCAACATCGCGTATAAGGTTCTATCAAGCGTATTGTGTGAAGGATTAAAGCCCACCGTCAACAAATTGATTTGACCTTATCAGTGTGGCTTTAGACGTGGCAAATCAACAACCGACCAGATACTCACCATCCACCAAATCTTGGAAAAGACCCGTGAAAGGAGAATCGACACACACCACCTCTTAGTCGATTTCAAAGCTGCTTTCGACAGCACGAAAAGGAGCTGTCTTTATGCCGGGATGTCTGAATTTGGTATCCCCGCAAAACTAATACGGCTGTGTAAACTACTGGCGTATGCCGATGATATTGATATCTGTAGGCAATTGAAAAGTAAAGTCCTCTCTCTACTCTATAAGTCCCTCATAATTCCCGTCCTGCTATATGGTGCAGAGGCTTGCACGATGGGAACAATCGATGAGTCGACCTTAAGAGTTTTCGAGAGAAAGGTTCCTTCGCGCATTGGCTACGGCGAATATCGCATTCGATGGAACGATGAGCTGTACGAGGTGTACGACGACATTGACATAGTTCAGCGAATTAAAAGACAGCGGCTACCCTGGCTAGGTCATGTTGTCCGTATGGACGAAAACACTCCAGCTCTAAAAGTATTCGACTCTGCCCTCGCCGGGGGAACCAGAGGAAGACTTCCACTCCGTTGGTAGGAGAAGTGGAGAAGGACCTGGCTTCGCTTGGGATATCTAATTGGGGCCACGTAGGGAAAAGAAGAAACGACTGGCGCGCTGTTGTTGACTCGGCTATAATTGCGTAAGTAGTGTCAACGCAATTAAGAAAATGTAACAATGTTAACTGGCTTACAAGGAGGATACATAAATTATTGTTGTTTTTTGTGTGAATGGGATAGTAAGGCGAGAGATAAACATTACGTAGTAAAAACCTGGCCACGTAGAACGAAGATATTGCCTAATTTCAAGAACGTTAATGAAGAACCTTTAACTTCTAGTCAAAAAAATTTTATTCCTCCACTCCATATAAAGCTGGGTCTTATGAAAAATTTTGTTAAAGCCTTGAATAAAGATGGAGCAGGCTTTCAGTATCTAAAGAAAAAATTCCCCCGAATCATTGATACAAAATTAAAAGAAGGAATCTTTGTGGGTCCCCAAGTACGCGAGCTAATGAAGTACGCACATTTGAAAATATAACCGAACGAACCCGAAAAACAGCATGGACTGCTTCCGTTGAAGTGTGCCATAATTTTTTAGGAAACACTACCAGGATACTGTCACATGACTTGTTTCTTCGTATAAAGACCTAGGGTGTAACTTGTTTTTAAAAATTCATATTTTGAACTCTCACTTGGATTTTTACCTTTGGAGCAGTATCAGATGAACATGGTGAGAAGTTTCATTAAGATATTATGCTCATAGACAGGCGCTACAATGGTCAGAAACTCCACTTTGAAACATGAAATAAAAGAAAACCACAAAGTAAAATACCATTAATACTTGTATATAATAATCATATTGTAATATACATACGTTTTAATGTTTTTTCATGGTATGTATCTAAATTACAAAAAAGAAATATATGATTAATATATAATGCTAAAAAGGAAATTATCTTTAAAAATTCCATTGTAAAAAAAATATAGGGGATAGAAAATTTTTGATACTATATTTCTCTTTGGTACTATTCAATCAATAGTAATAATTCATAGTTATGTAAAGGAAACATTTTTTTCTTTGCAAACCAGTGTATTTAACAATACTGACTCTAGATTTGTTTTGTTAACTGATGATTATGCATATGATCGAAAACTGAAAAAACTAATAGTAATACTTCTTTGCTAAATTGGTATTCACTTTAACCTATTTATATTTCTGTGTCATCAAACAATATAGGGGAAAATATGGTCGCAAGCCCAAGTAACGTATGTATACAACACCACAATAGCTCCAGTGATCTCAGCGAACACAGAAGTAACATTAACTTCATGCGAAAAATTCCGTCAGGTGCCGAAGCAAATAACATTCTTGTCGGGGAAGTTGATTTTTTGGAAAAACCTTTGGTAGGATTCATTCGTCTGAAAAAAGGATTGTTTTTAGGAGATTTAACAGAAGTTCCAATTCCAACTCGGTTTGTTACGAAATGCGAAAATTTAATTAAATAATGTTTATTCCTTTTTTTTAGCTTTATTTTTATAGCGTTGGGTGGACCTGGAAGTCAAACTAATATGCAGGAAATAGGTCGAGCTATGGGTTCGCTCATGTCTGATGAAATATTCCATGAAATTGCATATCGAGCAAAACACATCGACCACCTAATTGCAGGTATGGAGGAATTCTTAAATGCGGTTACTGTGTTACCGCCAGGTGAATGGGATCCAGCTATACGAATCGATCCTCCAGCTACAATACCTTCACAGAAGATTCGCAAACGGTCTCCGGAAACCAGTAAAGAAATGAACGAGGAGGAAGAAGAGAGCCGATTACGCCAAGAGTCCGGATTAGTACGCACTGGACGGCTTTTCGGCGGGTTAAGTAATGATTTTAAAAGAAAAGCAACATGGTATTATACTGATTTTAAGGATGGATTATCGATGCAGTGTATTGCATCTTGGATATTTTTATATTTTGCTTGTCTTTCACCAATTATAACGTTTGGAGGACTGCTATCCCAAGCAACAGGTAAAAATATTGCAGCCATGGAGTCTCTAGTTTCTGGTTTCGTTTGTGGTATCGGGTACGGTCTTTTTTCTGGACAACCACTCACAATTTTGGGATCAACTGGCCCAGTCTTAGTATTTGAGACCATCGTTTACGACTTTTGCCAAAATCAAGGTTGGGACTATTTGACCTTTCGTTTCTGGATTGGCACTTGGGTTGCTGTCATATTATTATTTTTAACAGCTATTGATGCAAGTGCTATAGTTTGCTATATTACTCGTTTTACGGAGGAAAATTTTGCTACACTAATTGCTTTCATTTTTATATATAAGGTAAAAGTTGCATTCATATAATCCTAAACCTTAATAAAACTGTGAAAATATTTTTCCTTTAGGCTGTTGAAAATGTTTGGATGATAAAAACTAACTTTCCGATAATAAATCCTGTATATGATTGTATATGCATACCACCCGCAGATAGTAACTTTACAGTTTTGGATTATGCAAAATATGACAAATCTTTTTGCATAGTAAGTTTAAATTACACATTTGATTTTAGATAAAAAGTCTATTCATACAATACTTTAACAGGCTAACAATGGTACTCTGGTTGGTTCAGACTGTATTCGAGAAAGTACTGAAAATATTTTCCTGATGTCACTAATACTGTTTTTTGGTACCTTCATAATATCAGTGCTGCTGAAAGATCTTAAGAATGCGCCATATTTCCCATCAATAGTAAGGCAATATATCAGTGACTTCGCTGTTATTATTGCCATATTATCAATGTCAATTCTGGATTTTATAATGAACATCCCAACACCAAAACTTGATGTACCTCATGAATTTAAGCCAACCTTAAGCTCGCGTGGTTGGTTAATTCCACCATTTTCAAAAAATAACCCTTGGTGGACACCACTTGTAGCCATATTTCCAGCAATGTTAGGAACTATTTTAATTTTTATGGATCAGCAAATTACGTCGGTAATAATAAATCGTAAAGAAAACAAACTCAAAAAGGGTTGTGGCTACCACTTGGATCTATTCATATTATCAGTACTTATACAAATATGCAGTACAATGGGTTTACCATGGCATGTAACTTTTATTATTTAATATCAACAAATCTGAATTATTTGCTTTTTCAGGTTTGTTGCCGCAACTGTTCTTAGTATAAATCATGTGAATTCACTAAAATTGGAATCTGAATGCTCTGCACCAGGAGAGAAACCACAATTTTTAGGTGTACGAGAACAACGTGTAACACATGTATTAATATTTTTAACAATCGGGTTTTCTGTTATGTTAACACCTCTACTTTGTCATATTCCTATGCCAGTACTTTTCGGCGTGTTTCTTTATATGGGTATAGCATCACTTTCAGGCTTGCAGTTTTTTGATCGTTTACTAATAATACTTATGCCTGCAAAGTACCAACCGGATTTCATGTTCCTACGAAAGGTGAGTTTCAAAAAGTTAGGTATAGGCATTAGAATGAGTCGATATTTTCTATATAAAATCAAGTATGCGGGAAATATTTCACGGATCATTCTGAACAACTTTGTCTAAGAGACTATGGGTTTAAAACCGGTTTCGAGGCGAATTTAAAAAATCTGAAGGACCAACTGTATTGGAGGTATGTGATATACATAGTTGTTCGATACCTCAAAAGACCGACGAGGAAATTTTTATAATCTCGAAAAATTAAACTTCACCTAAAAAATCACTGACTCGAGAACGTGTTTAGACCCTTATTCTCTTAGACAAATTTGTAAAAAAATATGCATACAATATTTCTGGTTTAGTCAACCTTCTCTAATATACATTTTTTTTGTTTTTATTCAAGTTAAATTTACAATCTGTCTTAATGTTACAAGACAATAAGTAAATTTGCTGTTAAGGTACAAACAAATTTTGAGTGTTACTTCATTAAGTGACCCTCTGTTTAGTGACAGTATAATAAAAATAAAAATCCAAACTACATACATACTAATTTACATCATTAGTTGCTATTTTCTTTATATTAAAATAGCATAATCATACACTAGTTTGTGCTAAAGTTATGTATTTACAGTACATGCATGCGTGCTGGTTTACAAGTTTAATATGTCTTTTATTTTTAACCTTGTTTTAGTGGGTGCCTGTAGTAATGCCACTGCTAAAGGATTGGGATGGATCTCTAACCTGATTTTGTATCTTTCATTAAACTTTTTATTTCATCTTTCACTTTGCATATATTTAAATCTCTGTGAATGGTATGATTTGAAACATACCAAGGAGCTTTTGTAATTGACCTGAGAGTTTTTGATTGAACGTGCTGTATTATTTCAATATTTGAATTGCTTGCCGTGTCCCATATTTGTATCCCATAAGTCCAAATAGGTTTGATGATTGCTTTATAAATTAGCAGTTTATTTTCAAGAGAAAGAACAGATCTTTTACCCAGAAGCCAATAAAGACTTCTCATTTTTATATTAATTTGTTCTTTTTTCGCTTTTACTTGATATTTCCAGGTAAGCCTTCTATCTATGTGTAACCCCAGGTATTTCACATGATCACTAACAGGTATGGCTGTATTAAAATTTTTAATTGAAGGACAATCATCTTTTCTTAGGGCAAAAGACAGATTTATCTAAATTGACTTTAATGATCCACATCTTGAGCCAGTCTTCTAGTTGGAATAAGTAATTTTGTAGTATGTCAGAAGATTCTGAAGGCACTTTATTTGAAGTTAAGACTGCGGTGTCATCAGCGAATATTGCTATCGTAACATCGTTGTTTTTTGGGATATCCGCTGTGACTATCGAATGAAGAATTGGCCCTAAAACACTTCCCTGTGTCTGCGAAACCCGTACTGTTGGTCCGGAATTATATTTAAATTTTCCAATACCGGTATCAGTCTTCGTAAGATGATTTCTTTCGCTTTGAGAAAGCGACCAGTAGACTTATGGGGCGATATGAACTAACTAAGTTTACGGGTTTTTTTGGTTTAGGAATCATAATTATTTATGCACATTTCAGGCTGTAGAAAAGTGCTGAAGCCTTAATATGGCATTGAATATAATTGTAAGAGATCGCATGGACTTCTCAGTTAGGTGCTTTAGTACTGCGTGGTCTATCTGATCGTAGCCTGGGCTTTTTCTTTTGCTACAGATCCATTTGGCATGGAGTATCCAAAAAGTGCATCACTTCCCTTTCATCAGAAGCATTAATAAAATTAAATGGTGTGAATACTTCATTTAAGTACTTAGCAAACGCCTCTGCTTTATCCTCGTCTGACCGATACCATGAATTGCTGGAGTCTTTTATTGGAACCATTCTGACTTTTGGGAGTTTGAGAAATTTTGTGGCATTCCACAGACATTCAGAACGAGTTGCGTTAGGGCTAAGGTTGGTTAAAAAGGTTTCAAGGTAGTTGTTTTTTAACTGTTTAAGCCTTCTTTTTAAATATTTAGTAGCTCTGTTTAAAATTAATTTGTCACTTGGATTCTGGGTCCTTTGCCATATTTTCCTCAACGATCGTTTTTCCTTTATTAGGGTTTTGATTTCCACAGGGATAAAGGTACTGTTTACTACAAAAGTGTCTTGTAGATTTGAGATATACTGCCTCTACAATGGCGTTGTTAAATTTTTCAACAAAGCCGTCTAATTGGTCAGTGGTTCTTAAGTTAACACTAAGATCAATATTATTGTCTAACCAGTAAGAAAATTATGGAATATTAGTAGGTGGAGTCACAATTTTTGGTTTACTTTGAAGAATTATAGGTGATGATTGGAGTACCGCAAATAAGGGTAAGTGATCAGAGCTTAGTTCAAAGTTTTCTTCAATTTTTAGCAAATTAGTAGAGAGGCCTGAGTACACAACAAAATCTAATAGATCCGGAACGTTAGTGGGATTCAATGGCCAGTAGGTAGGCATACCGGTCGAGAGAACTGATAAATTCCTATTCATAATGCATTTAAACAGTTCGTTGACATTCGATTATTTAAGTGAGAGCCCCACCAAGGGTGCTAGGCGTTAAAGTCTCCACGAGTAAGAATGTCGAACCGAATTCGCTAAACCTATTTGCATATTCAATGCAACTGATTGTGTGCCTGGGTGGAAAGTATCCAGCGCCAGTAGCTATTGATCGTGTGTTTGTTTTGATTTTTATGCATGAAATTTGCATCGAAGGTGAGAAAATTTCTTTCAATGGTTCATATTTAATTTTTGAGTTAATAATCACCGCCGACCCGCCTCGGGCTCTACCCCCAGGGTGGTTACAATAAACTATATCGTATCCTCTAATTTTAAAAAATGATCTTTGTGAAAAATGAGTTTCGGAAACTAAAACTACATCTATAAAATTTTTTTTAAGAAATCTTTCGATTTCGTTAATATGGTTGACATTGTAAATTGCTATTCTTAAGTGCATACTTGCATACTTTGTTCAATAAACTATATATTATAAATAATAAATTATTTATCTCAGCAGTCTGTGCGTTAATTATTTTCTTAATTTTTTCTAAAAATTGATCGAGGTTAGTTGTTTTTACAGCATCAGCATACGAAGCCATGTTGTTTGCTTTGCTGTTGAAAAATGAATTTTCTTTTTGCAAATTTGTGGATTCTGTGGCATTATAAACAAGCGGACTCTCCATCGCGCGTGCTTTGCTAGCATTATTTTTGGTTTTCAGTGACTGGTGTACTTGACACCCTCTCTAATATATATTCATATATACACCCCATTCTGTGCACTTGAAAAGTTCAACATATTTCTAATTAGTCAAAATTTTAAATTTATCAAGCATTTAGTATTCTATGTCTGAAATTAAAAGCTCTTTTACTTATAAGTTGATAAGATGTCAAATGCTCTTGACAGTGCTTGTTATGAATTAAATATCTGATCGGGAATCTTGTTGTAAAAATGGTAGATATTCTACTTTTATTATTATTGTTAAACAAAGATGAAAATTGTGAGAATAGGCATCGCGCGGCATTTAAAATGTTTACGCGATGACAACAATCCATTTTCTTTGAGCGAGAATACCTTTGTGCAAGCAGAAACTTTTATAAAAACGGGGCAAGTATTAATAATATACTAATTTAAGCTAATTTATTTTAAATATATTACAGATTTTTTAGGAAATTTGGAATAAAAAGCACCATAGGAGCAATTGACTGCACGCATCAATATAATTTGTATAGAAACCAGCTGTTTCTATTTACATTATTTTGTACACCACACCACATCACACGGGTGGGGAAAAGCTTTGCGAATTGAAGCTTTTACTTTTATCAAGATTGTCACAGAATACCAAAATATTTCTCGCTTGATATATATTTGAATTAATTATCAATATTTTATTAATTTGTCAAGTGCACAGAATAGGAATGTTAATGATATCTTTTAAAGTACTTAAGCTAAAATATCCAAATTCGCTCATAGCAAATCCCTTCAGCAACCCTATACAAACTGGATGAAATTGGAAGATAACTCCGTCCACCCCTGCTATAAAGGTACGGTTTTAATGGTGATAAATCAATGACTAAATATGCCAGAGACATACAATTTTACTTCCGAGGTGGTATGAGAGTGCTTTAAAGGAGCCTACTTTTAGGTGAAATCCCATATCTCGAGATACGCCGAACTGATTTTGACTAATTTTACTTCAATTACACAATTGAAATGGAAATTTTTCTTTTTCAGTTTTAATTAATCTATATTAATGTTATACTGCACGGGAGGTTATGTTACACGTTGGCGGTTAAATTGTAAATGCTGCTACTTATATGCCGGTTATGCAACTCAAATGAAAATTAATAATTTTCATCGGGTTACCATACAGTCGGCTATCCTGGTAATATATAGCGTCCTCGCTATGCTCGTCGCTCATTTACTTCATGATTGTCGTTTTCAAAATCAGAGGGAAGTTGGCACCATGACTTCATCTTATCGGATGCGTAGATTGAAGTAGGTTTGGCGACGTTCGGTCTATTCCTGGCAAGTCTTCAATTAAATAACGGTCTTTAGCACGCACTTGCTTTATTATAAAAGGGTTTATCTAACGTGGCTCCAGCTGTCTGAATGTTTCAGACCCTGAAGGTTCATTTTCGACTAGCACGAAGTCACATGAAATTCCTTTGGTTTCAAATGATGATCATCGTATCGCTTCTTTCCTCTCTTCATTGTGTTCATTGACCACAATCTGGTAACTTCTCGTAACGTTTCAAATACGAGCCTCATTGCTGTACTCTTTACTGCTTAAGTAAACATATATTTCGTGAAAGCGTCAACTATGAATAATATGTATGTGTTCGTTTCTTTTCGTCTTTTAAATTTGATTTGACGAAATTATGCATTCGTGGGAACAATATATTCGTTTTCATCTGTGGTCTTTTCGAAGCCCAACTGATCATTTTTATCGTACCATTCTAACATTTTATGACTTTACGCTTTCGGGACTACCCAAAAATTATAATTTTTTTTTTTTTTTTTTTTGGATTTTTCCCAATACAGAATTCTTTCCAATCGAATTCGCCACGTATTATCGATACTTAATCTACTCGTAGAGTTGCTACATATGTATGTTCCACCTTCGTTTGGGCAGCTACTTAATGCATCGAGGTGTTCCACATGTATATGTAGCCTGAGGATATTTAATATCCATATCTACAATCGGTTACAACTTTTGCAATTGTACCGGAATCGCTGTAACGTTTCAATTGAAGCTAAATTTTCAAGTTCGTAACTATAGAAACTTCTTTCAGTGTCACTCGTGGATCTACTGTAATACGCAACTGATTTTAATCCGTCACGTTCATTTTGTAAGAATTCACGAAACCATCTGATTTCTACCTACTCGATATGTGATTAGTAGTGGTTTTGACGTCAATTTCAGCTTTAATTCTTCTTGGTCGTTGTTCTAATTAAACTTATTTTTACGTAATAGTTTTCGAACAGGTTTAGATATTATTGCGCAACTTGGAATTTTTATATATAATCTATTATCTTTCGTAGCCTTTTCTTAGACTTTTAGATCATTCTTCAGCCCAAATGGCATTCTTTTAAATTCGTATAAGCCGTCAATAGTAAAAAAGGATGTATATTTACGACTTTTTGGTTCAATTTCAATTTGATTGTACTCACTATTCAAATCTAGCGTTATGAAATACTTATTTATAACTGAAGACATTCTTCAAAATTTGTAAGTGGAAATATTTCTTTGACAAATTAATCGTCGGTAGTCAATACATAATCTATTGTTACCGTTTTTATTTTTTACAATCACAACTGGACGTGCATATTGTGATTCTAAACGTTGAATTATAAATATTAAATCGTTTATCATTTCAGATACCATATGTTTTTTAAGTTCTGATACACGATAGGGAAATCGGGACACAATTACATTTGAATTTAATTAAGTTTTCATTTATACCAAATCAGTTTTTCCGAGTTAATTCATTTCTATTTTCGTTTATAATTTCCATTAATGTTGTTTCTACAGATTTATCGTTTATTTCACATATAATTTCGTTTTCATTAACGTAACGTCTTCAACTTTAATTTCTTGTTCGTGTTCTCGTTTCATTTGTATTTTTCTGTTTTAATATTTAACCGCATGTTGTTTATAAAATTGTCTAGTTCTGTTAAAATGTCACTAGGTAATAATTCATCGTCAAAATACAAGGTAACTGTTACAATAATGCTTTCGATTGTTTGTTTTCACAGACTTTCCCGCGTGTCCACTACCACCACATAGTCCTCTGAATTGTATTTCTCGCTTCATGTATTTGCAATTAAGATTTCGGCATAATGATTTTTGAATGATGTTACACTGCTACGCATCAACTTTAAAAAGTTCCTTCTTTAAAAAAATGTATTTCGTATTTTAGCTTCGGATTTACACTGAAAATCATATCTGATTGTTTACGTTGAGCTTTATGACAATTTTTCGATATGGGCCCAAATTTATCACAATTATAGCTTTACATTTCTTTTATTCAGCCTTCTTATTAGAATTTTCGTATTTCTTGAAAGTTTTATTTTCATATTTTTTTTTATTGACTGAAAGCCTTGCAGCTAGTCTCATTTTAAAGTTTATGCTGTAATTTATTGCTGTGTAAACTATTGTAAATAAATAAATAAATATTTTTTTTTTACCTTGGCTTTCTTTAGACTGCGGTGTGAATTTATCGGTCCGTTTCTTTTTTATTCGTTTAATGTTTCTCTTAACTATCTCATAGTACTTTTTCTTGAAGCTTTTTCTCGTAGTCCTCTCGCTGTTACACTCTCCGTATATTGTCGCCTAAGCGCACAAACACGAAAACCGTATTCGCCTATTTTTTATTCTCTTGCAACCAGTTGCTACAGAGTATTATAGTTTGTTCACCTAACGGTTGTACGTATCACCTGAAACTAATAGAGATAGATATAGGGATATATACTTGTATACATAAAAATGATCAGGATGACGAGAAAAGTTGAAATCCGGTTGACTGTCTGTTTGTCCGTCCATGCGTCCGTCCTCCTGTGCAAGCTGTAACTAGAGCAAATTTGAGATATCTTAATGAAACTTTGTACACGGGTTCCTTAGTACAAAAAAGTTCGTAGATGGTCGTCATCGGATCACTACCACGCCCACAAATCGCCATTAACTGAAAACGTATAAAGTGCCAAACCTAAGTACTAAATTAAAATATAAAGCTGTAATTTGGCACAGAGGATCACAGTAGCAAGGGGCACCTGTGGATTAAAAAGTTTTAAAAAGTGGACATGGCCCCGCTTCTTAATACGTTTATTGTACATATCTACTAAAGCACTACAGCTACAACAACCAAATTCATCCAGCAGGAATATTAAAGGAACGACTGCCGGTAGTGTAAAAACGAATGAAATCGAATGCAAATCCCCCTCATTCCCTATAAAACGGTACTGTTCAACACTACTAAAAGCGCGATAAATCACTAACTAAATGCGCCAGAAATGCAAAAATTTGTCGACGGTATGTATGTTACTATGAAAAGGGTTGTTAGGGGCCGAGTTAAAAATTGGACGATGGGCGTGGCACCGCCCACTTTTTGGTGAAATCCCATATCTCGGGAGTCGTCTAACTGATTTTGACAACAATTGGCATATCACCCTGTGAATATGAGTGGAATCCGACAATAAACATGCCTACTTCTCATATAGCATAATTTTAAATTCCACTTGATGGGCCATGCCCATCGTCCAATTTTTAATCCAGGACACAAATCAAGAAGCATTAATATAATGAGATTCATCTTTGCACTAATAATGCCTTAAGTGTATGCTACTTTATAACAAAAAATTTTTCAAATCCAACCAAAGCAGTTTAAAACCCTAGATATCAAAGATGTGGACCACGGTACCTATAGTTGACTTTTGAGAAAAAATGTCGGTCAAGGTGTGATATATATGGATTTAAGGGATAGTCCTTCACTTACAATAAGAGTCTCATAAGAATGTGTCTTTGTGCCTAAAATATATAAATGTGAGCGAAAACTTGGCCTAGCCCTTAAATAACTAATATTAGGATTTTTGAACATCCGGCTGACTTTACTCTATATGATTGGTTTTACACCTTAACGGATTTTCCTGGTTTTGATTCTAGCAATTTGCAAAAGTATAAAATGTTCGGTTGCACCCTCTTTGAGCCCTTCCTTACTTGTTAATTTTTAATTTTCTGATTTACCCAGCATAGAAGCAATTTTGCGAAGCATGAGTATTCTACTTGCTGCATGATGCATGGGGGTAAAAACGTCGTATTCTTTTGACAAGTTTGCAATACTGCTGGCGTGATGGCGATCTCGAACTCACTCTTATCCTTCTTTTGTTGTAGATATAACCAGTGTTTATAATTTTAATATAGAGTGTAAAAAGTTTAAATTTAAGGGAGTTTAGTTGGATTTTTAAGATGGGACGGGATATTTTATATTAATCGGCTATTTTTCTTTGACCGTCAAAAGTGTAGTTTCGACCTCTTCAAGTGTAATATCAGCTTTACGGTGAAGTTCGTTTGGGGAAAACGATGTGCTAGTTTCATTTCCTATTGGTGGTTGAATTCATATTGGATATTATATTTTCCATTCCTCTGTGACATTATAGGGAAAGGAACAAAAAAAGAATAAAAGCAGAAACGAAATAAATAAAAACAAATAAGGAAGGGTTAAGTTCGGGTGTATTTATTGTCAATTATCATTTCCAATATAGTTAAATAGTTATGAGTTTAGCACAAAATAGCAGCGTAACCGTGTCGATAGAAAAAAAGTACGGGCTCAATGTTCAAATAAAACAGGAAAAAATGTTAACTTCGGTTGCACCGAAGCTATAATACCCTTCCAAACACAAAAGTTTCATTACAAGAATTTGATTCTGATTGTTCAGTTTGTATGACAACTATATGATATAGTGATCCTATCGATTCTTTAGGGGTTGCAGTATTGCCTTAGATAATGAACAAAGTCAAAGTTTGTAAAAAAAAAGTTGTTCTAAAAAGTATGACAGCCATATGTTACAGCGGCTGTATCGGCTGTTCGAAATGAGCGGATTATTGAGGAGAAAACGGGTTAAAAACTGCAGATCGATATCTCAAACTTAACTCATTTAACAAAGCCAACGAAATACCTACAGCTTTCTAGCTGCTTTCAATGTGTCAGTTTAGTTTTTTTTCTAGGAGTACTCCAAAAAATTAGACAAAGTTCAGCAATGCGATTGGAATTGCAAAATTTGTATCTCTCCTGTGAAAAGGCAGATTTCTATTTACTTCATATTAACAGTAACTCCACGACCCTCACAAAGTTGATGAGACGACAAAGACTCTTCTACAGGTCATCTGGTGATATCAGGTTTTAGTTAATATCAAATGCAGCGATATCAGAGTCACAGTTTTGGAATTGTTAAAAATATTCTATGTCCCGCTAGGGAAAACTTTTATTTATAAAAATTTTAAGCTTTCAACAAATTATAGGGCTAATGCTTGAAACTAAAATTTTACTGAATTGCTTTTTTCGGGAAAGGAGAATTTTACCATCAGTGAAAGAAGCACTAAAAAATTGGGCTTGGATAAGAACACATATCAACACAACTGCTATCCGTTTATTTGGAAGCCAACCCTAAAATATCGCACTCTACAGTTATGTTGAACTTAAGGACTAAATACATATCTTTTATGAACCAATCTCCCCACAGAGCTACAAAAATTACTCAAGGAGTAAAATACCTTCTAAATTTAACGAGTTTTCCTTTTCCGAAGTATATTTATAAATGTACTTAAGCTTAATTAGAATATAAGTATCCGAGGGCAAGACGAAATATTTCCTATCATCAAAGAAACAGCCGTCGTACTCGCGGCTTGCCTCATACGCTATTGCTGACAACGTCCGGTGAGTTTAACGTGGGTACTAGCTGACGACAGCCTTACTCCACGGCGCTCAAAAGCACAACGGATCAAATCAATGCGTTGGCAGTGTGGAATGGATTCAGTGCCAAGGACATATTTGTTGATATTCTCACTAACGACAATGTGAACATGAAATCATGGATCCTCTATATTGCGTCCTTTCCTAAACCCATACTGCCTATCCGACCACATACACCGCGTTAGCACCTGAAACTTTTCCACCATAACTCATTCCAGCACTTTTCAAGTACTGGAAGGGAACTGATTCCCGACAAGAACAAGGATCGCTCCTGATCTTATCAGTGGACTTCAAGAGAGGAACAACCTCAGTACTATTCCACTAGTGTGGAAAGTGTCCCTCCCAGACGCACTTATTGTAAATGGACCCAGGTATTCCGGAATGTGCTTTTGCACATCGTTCCGTTCAAACCATCAAAACTTGGGGAACGTTTAGACCTAACCAGGCTCAAGGCGTACCCCAACTCCTCATCGTCAAATGGACGGGCGGATACTTCTTGTGCTTGAGGTACTTGACTTTCCGCCCTGGGAAAGAACGCTCTTAACAGAACCGCAACTCCATCCACGACGATAACAGAGTGTCACCGACGCAAACAGAGGTGATATCCTCCCTCGTACGACCCTGGCAGATCCCATAGACCTGAGACCAGGGATCGTGTGTATTCTCACTGACAAAGATCTTTGTATTCCTTAGTTGCACAACTAAAATCGTACCTAGGCTGGGACAGCCTGTTTAAATCGGACCGCGTCGGGCGCGTCGGGCGCGTTGACGCTTTCGCCTCCATCGCTTGACAATTATCCTCTTCAAAGTTAACTCACCCGTTCACCACTTAATTTTCTTAACCCTAATACTTTTTTTGTTGTCTTTCATTGGGGGTGTTTTTTACTTTGCGGGTCCCAAACCCAGCGCACAACACTAAATAGGGAATATTCGCCTTCTCACATTAGCTCGCCATCCAACAGAAGTTCTTAGGCTACCCAGAGGATACTTGGTCAAAGACCGGAAGTCGTGAGCTGCCTGAGTCATATGTAAGAGAATCGTTTCTGGCCACTCCCAAGTGAATGTCTATCAGAGAACTTTTCTTACTTGCGTGAACTTCTACACATAACTCCATCCTCCACGCGGCTACGCTGGCTAGGTCATGTTGTCCGGATGGATGAAAACACTCCAGCTCTGAAAGTATTCGACGCGGGAAGCAAAGGAAAAGGAAGACCTCCACTCCGTTGGAAGGACCAAGTGGAAAAGGACCTGGCCTCGCTTGGAATATCCAATTGGCGCCACGTAGCGAAGAGAAGAAACGACTGGCGCGCTGTTGTTGACTCGTCTATAATCGCGTAAGCGGTGTCTGCGCCAGTAAAGAAGAAATAATACTTTTGGACCTGCCAATAGTCCTATCATTTACCCCCCAAACTACAATAAAGACGAGAAATTTTCTCATTTACCTCCAGCTCCTCAAAAACCCTAAGCGGTACTACTAATACCGTCTCCCATACCGTAAGTCCATACTGTTTTCTGTCAATACCAGTGGTGCATCATTGCCGTAATGGACTCTCATCCCTCGATGGTGGAGATTGAGGAGCAACCATAATTTCAATCAAATTATGATCACTCACCCTAATCTCCGATCTAACGCTCCCCAGGAAGACATCATTTTGTCCATACCCTACGGGTTCTACATTTGTGCTACCATAAGGGGCCACCTTCCAGGGACGACCTCTTCTCGTGAATTCGTCTGGGCGATCTCTGCATGGACCCCCTGGACTACAGCCCGAGTACCTACTCAACTTCCAATTGACAGTCCCGTACAACCTTCTTTTTAGAAGTCAAGGTGTACGGATATGTTTTTAATTCGATCCGTGTATTCTGATTTTCGCAAAAAGTAAAAACAATAAACAATAATAATAAATCAAAAACAAGGAAGTATGGAAGGACTTAGTTTGGATGCAACCGAATGTGTTATACTCTTTCAATTTGCAAGAATCAAACCCAGGTAGATACTTTAAGGTAAAACCAACTATATATAGTATAGTCAGCCGGATGTTTTAAATTGTTATTATTATTATTTTATTATATTGGATTTAAACAATTTTTAGTCATAAGGTGGCACACACTAGGGGACATTATCAGTGTAAAGTTTTATCCCAGTATATTAATTGCTTCTTGATTTGTGTACTGAAAATTGAATGAATCAATTGGAAGTGCACCTTACTACTGAAACTGTACCAATTTACAGCTTTATATCTTAATTTAGTGCTTAGTTATGGAACTTTATAAATTTTCGGTTAATGGTGATTTGTGGGCGTGGCAGTGATGCTTTGGCACCCACATACGGACGGACGGACGGACGGACGGACAGACAGGATTTCATCTTTTCTCGTCATCTGATCATTTATATATATAAACTTATATCTACATATCTCGATTACTTTAAGGTGATACGTACAACCGTTAGGTGAATAAAAGTAAAATACTATGTAGCAACAGGTTGCAATAGTATAAAAATGAAGTAATTGTGGGGGATATCATATTGTAAAATATGGGGCTTGCCCTGTACATAAAGATTCAAAAACGAAATTTTATGTCGGAATTAAAGCACGACGCAATGAAATGATAAATATTTCTCCTAACGAAAATATTGATTTCCCAGTCAATATTTTAGAACCTTAAAGTCAAAGGAGCGTAAGCGGTGTCGACGCCAATAAGGAAGAGGAAGGAGATTACAATGCAAAACACATGTATTGAGGCTCACGACTACTTAATTCGAAATGACGACAGCTGTATCACACTATTATAAATAGGCATAATATCTGCTAATAAACCGACATAGTAGCCTAGTGATCGTAACAAAATACCAGATTTAATTGATTTTGCGGTAATCAAAAATATAGATCAATCGTACATAACTGTTGATACATGTACTGATCTATCTTCTGATCACTCTCCTGCACTAGTAAAGATATGTAAACAACCCGTATTCGTTCGGCTAAATTATAAAAAATCGTGAGTATCAACATTAATATTGAGTACACAACTAATACAGGACGAGATATTGACGAAAGCATAAGTGGACTCAATGATATAATAACTAACGCAGCTGTCTTAGTAACACCAAACAGAAGCTATAAGCCGCTCGGTTTCAAAAAAATCACTAATAGTTAAATAGAAAAGCTTGTAATGAAGAAAGGCCTGCAAGAAGAGAATGGCAAGTAAATCGCTCCCATTCCACTCAGCTGCCTTAAAAATCAGCTGTACGTAAATTAAGAAACGCGCTTAGAAGCGAGGAAAGCTCGAAATGACGAGGAAAATGATAATTGTTTTGCAAATCACCTAGAAAAGGTATTTCAATTTAACTGCTCAAAGAACAACTTTAAACTGTCCATCTTACCCTACACAGCAAACGAGTCACTCGAGTTTCTTAATATGAACTATTCATGATAATAAAAGAACTTAACCCAAAAAGTCACCAGGATATGATAATATGCTAATTGAGTTACCAAATATTGCTGCAAAGGTGTTCGCTTTGCTCTTCAATGCAATTCTGAGTTTCGTATACTATCTAATTTCATGAAAAAAGACGTTGATTATTTTGATAGATAAACCTGGAAAAGACTTAACACAGCCGTCTTCATACAGACCAACCAGTCTTCTACCCTCTTTTCTAAAATATTAAAAAAAAAGTGTTACTATCATAAATGTCTCCTCTTTTCCACGAAAATAATATAATACCAACCCACCAATTCGGATTTCGTGAACAACATAGCACGATAGAGCAAGTAAATAGAATTACTAACGAAATAAAAAAAAACATTTGGGCACAGAGAGTATTGTTCTGTCATATTTGTAGATCTGGCACAGGCTTCTGATATGGTGTGGCATGAAGGACTTTTTTTTAATATTAAAAATATTATACTTGTACATTTAGAATTGTATAAACATTGTTGGAAATCATTCACCACATACTCGTATGTATGTATGTACATAAATATGTATATTAATATTCAATTTCTATTGTCGCATACTTCATATTAAGTATGTACATTATTTCAACTGTAAAGCTTCTGGATGGAGTCATGTGTAGAAGTTCACGCAAGTGAGGAAAGTTCTCTGATCGCCATTCACTTGGGAGTGGCCAGAAACGATTCTTTTACATATGACTCAAGCAGCTCACGACTTCCGGTCTTTGACCAAGTATCCTCTGGGTAGCCTAAGAACATCCGTTTGAAGGCGAGCTAAAGTGAGAAGGCAAAACATTCCCTACTTAGGGTTGTGCGCTGGGTTTGGGACCCGCCACGAAAAAAAACCCCCCCCAGGGAATAGTCATAAACAGCCTCGGATGAGAGACCCTCTTTTGATGACGACCATGGCAAACGAATTAAGGACTATGATTTGAGGGCATGCACCTGGAATGTCCGGTCCCTTAATTGGGAAGGTGCCGCTGCCCAGCTGGTAGATGTCCTCGTAAAAATAAAGGCTGACATCACCGCCGTCCAAGAAATGCGATGGACGGGACAAGGACAGAGACGAGTAGGTCCTTGTGACATTT
Organism: Bactrocera correcta; assembly: GCA_027475135.1. Taxonomy (NCBI): domain Eukaryota; kingdom Metazoa; phylum Arthropoda; class Insecta; order Diptera; family Tephritidae; genus Bactrocera; species Bactrocera correcta. Next base: position 78,071,530 of record CM050322.1, on the reverse strand, counting down.
ACTACAGTGGCCATATAAAGAAGCGCAAGTTTGGTGTTGGATTTGTGGTGGGAGAGAGACTCCGTCGCCGAGTACTATCATTCACTCCGGAGAATGAACGTCTAGCCACAATCCGCATCAAAGCGAGGTTCTTCAACATATCGCTGATTTGCGCCCACGCCCCGACGGAAGAGAAGGACGATGTGACCAAAGATGCCTTTTATGAGTGCTTGGAGCGCACTTATGAGAGATGACCCCGCCACGATGTCAAAATCGTGCTTGGCGACTTCAATGCCAGAGTGGGCAAAGAAAGTATCTTTGGCACTACGATCGGTAAATTCAGCCTCCACGAGGAAACATCTGCAAATGGGCTGAGGCTGCTCGACTTCGCCGGGGCCCGAAATATGGTTATCTGTAGTACTAGATTCCAGCATAAGAAGATGCATCAAGCTACCTGGCTGTCTCCGGATCGAAAAACCACCAACCAGATCGATCATGTTGTGATAGACGGAAGACACGTCTCCAGTGTTTTAGATGTGCGTGCGCTCCGAGGTCCTAACATCGACTCGGACCACTATATTGTTGCAGCCAAAATTCGCACCCGCCTCTGTGCAGCAAAAAACGCACGCCAACAAACACAAGGATGGTTCGACGTCGAGAAGCTGCAATCACAACAGACAGCCGAACGTTTTTCTACTCGGCTTGCACTCCTGCTCTCTGAGAGCACTCGTCAACAACTCGGTATAAGGGAACTGTGGGACGACATTTCAAACTCCTTACGTACAGCTGCAACCGAAACCATTGGTTTTCGGAAAGTGCAAAAGAACAGCTGGTACGACGAGGAGTGCCGTGTCGCAGCGGAGAGAAAGCAGGCTGCCTACCTCGCAACGTTACGATCGACCACAACACGTGCGGGATGGGATAGATACCGAGAGTTGAAGAGGGAAGCGAGACGCATTTGTAGACAGAAAAAGAAAGAGGCCAAAATGCGTGAGTGCGAAGAGCTTGATAAGCTGGCCGACAGGGGTAATGCTCGAAAAGTCTACGAAAAGATGCGGCGGCTTACAGAAGGTTTCAAGACCGGAGCATACTCTTGTAGAACCCCCCAAGGTGATCTAGCCACCGATGCCCAGAGCATACTTGAATATACTTCTCCAGCTTGCTGAATGGCAGTGATCGAACAACTCCAGGAGAAAGCGAACCCGATACCCCAATCGATGACGATGGAGCAGACGTTCCATTGCCGGACCATGAAGAAGTTCGAATAGCAATTGCCCGCCTGAAAAACAACAAAGCGGCAGGGGCGGATGGATTGCCGGCCGAGCTATTCAAACACGGCGGCCAAGAGCTGATAAGGTGCATGCATCAGCTTCTTTGCAAAATATGGTCGGACGAAAGTATGCCCAACGATTGGAATTTAAGTGTGCTATGCCCAATCCACAAAAAAGGAGACCCCAAAATCTGCGCCCACTACCGTGGGATTAGCCTCCTCAACATCGCATATAAAGTTCTGTCGAGCGTATTGTGTGAAAGATTAAAGCCCACCGTCAACAAACTGATTGGACCTTATCAGTGTGGCTTTAGACCTCAACAACCGACCAGATATTTACCATGCGCCAAATCTTGGAAAAGACCCGTGAAAGGAGAATCGACACACACCACCTCTTCGTCGATTTCAAAGCTGCTTTCGACAGCACGAAAAGGAGCTGCCTTTATGCCGCGATGTCTGAATTTGGTATCCCCGCAAAACTAATACGGCTGTGTAAGCTGACGTTGAGCAATACGAAAAGCTCCGTCAGAATCGGGAAGGACCTCTCCGAGCCGTTCGATACCAAACGAGGTTTCAGACAAGGCGATTCCTTATCGTGCGACTTTTTCAACCTGCTTCTGGAGAAAATAGTTCGAGCTGCAGAACTCAACAGAGAAGGTACCAACTTCTATAAGAGTGTACAACTGCTGGCGTATGCCGATGATATTGATATCATCGGCCTCAACACCCGCGCCGTTAGTTCTGCTTTCTCCAGACTGGACAAGGAAGCAACGCAAATGGGTCTGGCAGTGAACGAGGGCAAGACGAAATATCTCCTGTCATCAAACAAACAGTCGTCGCACTCGCGACGTGGCACTCACGTCACTGTTGACAGTCATAACTTTGAAGTTGTAGATAATTTCGTCTATCTTGGAACCAGCGTAAACACCACCAACAATGTCAGCCTAGAAATTCAACGCAGGATAACTCTTGCCAACAGGTGCTACTTCGGACTGAGTAGGCAATTGAGAAGCAAAGTCCTCTCGCGACAAACAAAAACCAAACTCTATAAGTCGCTCATAATTCCCGTCCTGCTATATGGTGCAGAGGCTTGGACGATGTCAACAACGGATGAGTCGACGTTGCGAGTTTTCGAGAGAAAGGTTCTGCGAAAGATTTATGGTCCTTTGCGTGTTGGCCACGGCGAATATCGCATTCGATGGAACGATGAGCTGTACGAGATATACGACGACATTGACATAGTTCAGCGAATTAAAAGACAGCGGCTACGCTGGCTAGGTCATGTTGTCCGGATGGATGAAAACACTTCAGCTCTGAAAGTATTCGACGCAGTACCCGCCGCGGAGAGGCAGAGGAAGAGGAAAACCTCCACTCCGTTGGAAGGACCAAGTGGAGAAGGACCTGGCCTCGCTTGGAATATCCAATTGGCGCCACGTAGCGAAGAGAAGAAACGACTGGCGCTCTGTTGTCGACTCGGCTATAATCGCGTAAGCGGTGTCTACGCCAGTAAAGAAGAAGAAGAAAGCTTCTGCTTACTTGTTTGTGCAATCTGTACATTTGTCGTTTCCCCTTTTTCACATAAGGTGCTCTAATTAATTATCTAGGCTTATATACTTGTTGTTTGTAAGCTGCAGTATACTTACCCTCTATCCTAGCTGGGCTGATCTGCACGGTAAATGCATATGTATGCCACTGCATATTGATCCTCCAGGAAAGAGGAAGGACATACAGCAGTAACTAATAATCAATAATGTAACTCTTTATAATTGCCTATTCTTAAACATTGTTATTTTAAAATAAACCATTTGAATGGCTACATTTGAAGTAATTCGAAAAGCAAACCAAATGCGTTCAATTCGCACCACTTGATTGATGACAAATATTTATTTCGCATTCAAATTGTTTGCCTATTTGGTTTGTGAAATTTCAACATTCGATGGGTAAATAACCCCGCCGGCAGACTTCAGTGGATTCGCCAAATATGGACAGCGGTGCTTCTACGTCATCATCATCAAAACCTACATTACTCGACGAACTTGTCTCAAAATTACCATTGAGCAAACGTGCCGTCACATGGGCCAGCCTCGCAGCTCTTATACAGCCACATGCAACAGTAAAATATTTTAGTGAATAGCTATCAAAATAAGCTACTATAATTTGTACCCCTACAAGAGGTCTACATACAGTGGAGCCGAAACGATCAGTGAGTTGTCCAATTTGTCAGGAGCAACACAAGGTAGAAGAATGGGCGCATTTTGTTGAATTTTTGTTGAAACGATGTCGTTTGCGTTTTGCTTGTTTCCATTTAGGCCACTGTATAAGCAATTGCCATCGACGCAGGTTATGTTAAATCTGATCGTTGCCAGAGAATGCATCATAAACTTTCACTGTTTCCAATTCATCAAGACAGTCAAATCCGCATTTCTCCGTTGCAAATATAAATGCAAATCGTAAGCCTACATCACCAAGTCGTTCACTCAACAGCCAGCAGACATCACTGGAAGCAAGATCAGCAGTTCTGAGCTGCAGTTCCACTGAAAGTAAGCTCCTCTTCTGTATTTTACCGGTCACCACTCATTGCTAACACAGAGTTGGATTGGGATGTATTCGGCCCAACATCATCTACATTTCCGTCTCCAGTAGCGTGTTTATTCGTGAATAGTCAAGCTGATCAAACACTTCACAATATGGTATCTAACTTTTTCGAAATTGAGAGTTTCGGTGTTAGAGCTGCTCCGCTAGAGAGTGAGGAGAATATCCGTACAAGATATGTCCTGAAGTCTACCACTTGCCGCGTAGACGGACGTTTTAAAACGAGTCTCACATGGAAATGTGACAAAGTTAATTTACCTGATAGCTACAATAGGCCGTTGAAACGATTAGTCGGTTTGGAGTGAAGGATGAGTCATGCTGCAGATTATGTCGCCGAATATATGAACATCATGGATCACGAAACTGCGGCCAGCAGAGGCTGCTGTGTGTACACCTACAACTTGATATTTGCCACTTTTTGCTGTTGCTAATCCCAACAAACCCGAAAAGCTACATAGGGTTTTTTCGACGGTTTCGACTGGTTTCCTAATTCGAGAAGACGACAGGTGCTCACAGCGGTTCCTCCGGCGAGGTAGGGATGCTACAAAACCGCTGGACGATATGTGCGCGATGACGTTTGGTGCTGCTTGCTCAACATGTGATGCAAATTATGTAAAAAAAGTTAACGCCCTGGAGCACCAAGATAAACACAGAACCACGGCCCGCGCAGTAAAAGCAATATTGGACCACAATTATGTAGGTATGTAGATGACTTCGTTGATAGATTCAGCTCAGAAGAGGAAGCAATTTCCGTGTCAGAATAAGTTCGAGCGAGTCATATAGATACTGGGTTTGAGCTTCGCAATTTTACGCTTGGTTTTACTGATGTTCGATCCGGAGACAGCCAGGTAGCTTGATGTATTTTCTTGTGCTGGAATCTAGTACCACAGAACTATGTCAACGTCAGTCCATCGAATGCGATATTCGCCGTGATTACCGCGCAAAGGACCATAAATCTTTCGCAGAACTTTTCTCTCGAAAACTCTTAACGTCGACTCATCGGTTGTTGTCATCGTCCAAGCCTCTACACCATATGGCATTTGTTTTGCTTCCTTGTCCAGTCTGGAGAAAGCAGAACTAACGGGGCGGTTGCTGATATCATCGGCATACGCCAGTAGCTGTACTCTCTTATAAAAGATTGTACCTGTTCGATTAAGTTCTGCAGCTCGAACTATTTTTCCAGCAGCAGATTGAAGAAGCCGCAAGATAGAGAGTCGCCTTGTCTGAAACCTCGTTTGGTATCGAACGGCTCGGAGAAGTTCTTCCCGATCCTGACGGAGCTTTTGGTGTTGCTCAACGTCAGTTTACACAGCCGTATTAGCTTTGCGGGGATACCAAATTCAGACATCGTGGCATACGGGTAGCTCCTTTTCGAGCTGTCGAAAACAGCTTTGAAATCGACGAATAGGTGATGCGTGTCGATTTTCCTTTCACGTGTCTTTTCCAAGATTTGGCGCATGATGAATATCTGGTAGGTTGTTGATTTGCCACGTCTAAAGCCACACTGATAAGGTAGTTGGCGCAGATTGTCGGGCATTCCTTTTTATGGATTGGGCATAGCACACTTTAATTCCAATCGTTGGGCATGCTTTCGTCCGACCATACTTTACAAAGAAGCTGATGCATGCTCTTTACCAGCTCTTCGCCGCCGTGTTTGAATAGCTCGGCCGGCAATCCGTCGGCCCCTGCCGCTTTTTTGTTTTTCAGGCGGGCAATTGCTATTCGAACTTCTTCATGGTCGGATAATGGAACGTCGGCTCCATTGTCTTTCATTGAGGAATCGGGTTCGCCTTCTCCTGGAGTTGTACGATCACTGCCATTCAGCAGGCTGGAGAAGTGTTTGAATAGGCTCTGGGCATCGGTGACAAGATCATCTTGGGGGGTTCTACAAGAGTATTCTCCGGGTTTGAAACCTTCTGTAAGCCGCCGCATTTTTTCGTAGAATTTTGGAGCATTAACCCTGACGGTTAGCTTATCAAGCTCTTCATACTCACGCATTTCGGCCTCTTTAGTTTTCTGTCTGCAAATGCGTCTCGCTTCCCTCTTCAACTCTCGGTATCTATCCCATCCCCCACGTGTTGTGGTCGATCGTAGCGTTGCGAGGTAGGCAGTCTGTTTTCTCTCCGCTGCGAGACGGCACTCCTCGTCGTACCAGCTGTTCTTTGGCACTTTCCGAAAATCAATGGTTTCGGTTGCAGCTGTACGTAAGGAATTTGAAATGCCATCCCACAGTTCCCCTATACTGAGTTGTTGACGAGTGCTCTCAGAGAGCAGAAGTGCAAGCCGAGTAGAAAAACGTTCGGCTGTCTGTTGTGATTGCAGCTTCTCGACGTCGAACCTTCCTTGTGTTTGTTGGCGTGCGTTTTTTGCTGCACTGAGGCGGGTGCGGATATGGCTGTAACAATATAGTGGTGCGAGTCAATGTTACGACCTCGGAGCACACGCACATCTAACAGGCTGGAGACGTATCTTCCGTCTATCACAACATGATCGATTTTGTTGGTAGTTTTTTGATCTGGAGACAGCCAGGTAGCTTGATGAATCTTCTTATTCTGGGATCTAGTACTACAGATAACCATAATTCGGGCCCCGGCGCAGTCGATCAACCTCAACCCATTTGGTTATGATTCCTCGTGGAGGCTGAATTTACCTACCGTAGTGCCAAAGATACCTTCTTTGCCCACCCTGGCGTTAAAGTCGCCAAGCACGATTTTGACATCGTGGCCGGGGCAGCTCTCATAAATGCGCTCCAAGCACTCATAAGAGGCATCTTTGGTCACATTGTCCTTTTCTTCCTTCGGATCGTGATATGTTGAAGAACCTCGCTTTGATGCGGATTGTGGCTAAACGTCCATTCACAGGAGTGAATGATATTATTCGGCGAGGGAGTCTCTCTCCCACAACGAATCCAACACCAAACTTACGCTCCTTTATATGGCCACTGTAGTGAATGCCACGAGGACCTACCCGTCTCTGTCCCTCACACTTTAGCTCGCCTTCAATCGGATATTCTTAGGCTACCCAGAGGATACTTGGTCAAAGACCGGAAGTCATGAGCTGCTTGAGTCATATGTATAATAATTGTTTCGGGCCCCTCCTAAGTGAATGGCGTTCAGAGAACTTTCCTCATATCATATACCCGTCGAAATGAGTAGATGCCGAATACTGTTGTTATCGCAATAACTTTTAAAAACTTGTAAATTGAACGCTGATCCCCTATCAGAAATAATTCTACGCGAGTAGCCGAAAATCTCAGCTTGTTTCCAAAGCCTGTCTATAGTCACCTCCGCGCTTGTATCTTTTGTTGGGTTGAGCCACAAAATTTTTGTAAAAACATCGATCACATTAAAATAAGTGCTTACTATATTTCTGACTTTTCCTTCGAACCCTGGAATATAGTAGTATTTCTCTACACAGTCTTATTAATTGAGAAATGGCCTTGCTTACGTGTTAAAAAAAAATGATCTCATTTTTCATTTGCTTTGCCGGATCCTTGTACAATATGTCATGAGAGATAAAAAAAAGTCTTCGTAATAATTATTTTCTAGTATTTTGCGAATTGCCCGCGCCCATTCATTTTTTTCCTCTGCCTCTTTTAATCTGTGCTCTAACGATTCGTCTACTAACATACACGATAATCTACTTAAGTATCGACATGCTTTATTTTAGATCCTAACTTATGTTCTATAGTATAATTAAATTCCTGCAAAAAAAGTGCCCATCTAGCTACGCGTGGCGGAACATCTTCCTTCCTTAATGTCAGAGCAAATGCGTTGCAATCCGTTACAATTTTGAATTTCAAACCTAATAAATACACTCTCTATTTCATTTATGGACGATGGCGAGCACTTCAAGTTCTCTTCCGCTGAACTTGTTTTCTGGCGCATGAATTACACTGGATGATATGCTTCATCCTCTGCTCTCTTTTGTAACATTACCGCACCATACCCGTGCTTTGATGCATCTTTATGAACTTCCGTTATTGCATTTGGGTTATATAATTCTATAACTGGAGATCGTGATAGGGAGGACTTAAGTTGCTCGAAAGCACTTGAAATGTTTATCTTTTTTCAGAAGATCTGATAACAGCTTAGCCACTAGCGAATAGTTTTGAATAAACCTCCGAAAGTAGGCTTTTAACCCTAAAAACTACTGAATGTCTCTAGGTAGCTTAACAGCTTTAATCGCTTGATTACATACCCCAAAAAATTTACTTTATGCTTCAAAAAATTACACCTTTTCCACTTAATTTGTAGTACAGCATCTGTTGCTACTGTAAGCACTTTCTTTAGTTTTATTAACCCCTCTTCCTTGTCTATAGATGGAATAATTAAATCATCCTTGTAAGTGACTACACTTGCCTCATCTTTTAGATCTTTATAAATCGAATGGATAAATCTACAGAATACTGCTGCTGGATTTGAGATACCAAACGGCACAAATTTAAATTCAAATTGACCTTTCAGTGTTACAGACGGTGCATATTTTCTAGAACTTTCTTCGATAGGAACATACAAAAATCCTTTAGCCAAAGCTAAGTAAAGTTATCGCGCAAAATTTTCTAATTTAATTTGCGATAATCGCAACATAACCGCTTTGATTTATCTTTTTTAGACACAAGCACAATCGACGACGCGTAATCGAATACACTTGGAGTAATAATCTTTTCTTTTAGCCATTGCTTTACTTGATCATCTACGATTATTTGATCTTGATACACGCCTAGGTAGCTTATACCGGCAAAAAAGCAGCATACTATTTCTGCCTCTTCTGCAATTTTGCCATTATACTCTTTGTTGTTCGCCTGACAAGTATCTGATCTTTCCTTAGAAACATATCGCTCTCCGCGCTAACTATTAAATCGACTTGACCCAAAATTGAACGTCCTATTAATGCCGGATATTGAAGATCCCTATTGTTGACAACATGAAACATGAAATTTATCTCAATATCATCTACTTTAGATCTGGTTTCGAAACTACCTAATGTGATCAGTTCTGAGTTACCGATTCTATACAGCACTCGTTTATCTTTGTTTGGCTTAGCTTTAAGATTAAGTTTTTCGACTGTATCTACCCTTATCAAACACAATCGACTGCCTGTATCAACCAACGAAAGAAAAATTACGTTCCCTACCTTTATCTTTTAAAACTTTAGTCCAAAATCTGCCTCTGAAGGTTTGAGCATTACTTCGGTAATTGTATTCAAATTATCTCTTTCACCTTTCATTTGAGCTGCCGGAAATTCGTTGCGTTTATTGCCGACTTTGTTGCACTTGTAACATCTAAATTGTTGGTTTGTGCAATTCCTTGCTATATGCGAAGTTTTGCCACATTTAAAACTTGCGTGGTTTAGAATTTAACGTTGAGTATTTTCCTTTCCTATCTTCCTTGATACTGACTATGTTTTCAACTTCCACCTTTAGTTTATATTTAATTTTCTCATACATTTTTATTTGCTCTTTTAATTCCTTTATACTCCCTAGTATGAAATACTCTATTACGCTAGCTTCCTCCAGTTTTACCCGCTTCCCTATTTCCATTAAGTCATATAAAAATGCAATAAATGTTTCGTTTTGTCTCTTTTGACGATTCCTTAACCCGGCGTCATTGTGGCTTGTCCGTTGTGGCCGGGTGTATTTTACCCGTGGACATTGTTGAACACTGAATCAATGTTATGTCAATACTAGTATGCTACATTAAATAACTGGCTAATAATACACATTACTTATAATAACTAAACATTTATTTATTAAGAAATCAACAATACAATCAAACAAACAAAAAAAACAAAACTATTTATTCTGAGATCAATCAATTTTAAAATCGCTCGGGTATCAGATACCCGGCAATAATGACGCCGGGTTAAAAGTCTATGTGCCTCAGCTGATGAAAATGATATTTCGAATTCATCAATTAAAGCTTGTTTTGAAGATATCCAATCCCGAATACCGGTTTGCCTTCGAATAAATGCCCTAGCTGCTCCTCTGAGAAGCTGTTCTGCATAAATAAATTTATGGATCCGACCTCACTCTCGTTTTCATCGTCATCGTTAAGAAGACCGTAGTACGTCATAAGACCTGATTCTTTGAACATTTATTTTAATATTGTCACTGTCATATTTAATATAGTCTAAGCCTCCATTTTGAGTACATACTCTTTTACAATTATGCAATACAATAAATGGTATAAGTATATATGATCTTATATCATAATGTTAATTTCATAAGACCTAATAATATAAAAGTAACCTGTAAACCTCGTTGTACCGCGAACTACCTCAGTCAAACCAGCCGTTCGAACTGTGCTGCTGACGATTAACATACGCTGCCGTCGCCAACACACTTTTTACCGCTTCCAGCCGACTTTGCTGCTGCGACCCGTTCGTTGGCAATTTGATAGTAACGCGTAACGCTTGCTGTATGTTACGCTTATGTTTTTTTATTGCAGTATCCACTGTTTCTGCTGCGCTATTGCGGCACAACTGTTTCGATGAATATTTCGATTGACAACATGAACTATCTCTGACTAATTTGTTGCGAAATATGCTGCGCTGTTGCGTCGCAACCGTTTCTATACACTGCTCGTGCGAAAACACGAGCCAACCGCAACCAGTTTGTTGCCGACTTGTTGGTGACGCTCAAACTCGCTGCTTGCTACACTTGTATAAGTTTGTCGCCGTCGCACTTGCACTAATCTCCGTTTCTGATACGCTATTGCGGCGCAACTGTTTTGCTGGATATCTCGTTTGTCGCCACGAACTGCAACTAACTTGTTGTCAACTGTAGATAACGCTCAATCTCGCTGCTTTTTTTTATGTTGCTGGAGTGGGAATCTTCGAAAGATACCGTCCTGTTTCGGACGGCATGCACGATTCATTATACTTGCGCAAGTGCCGCCATTGTTATGTTGTTGGGAAGAACTTGCAGGGTAGGACCCCTACGTACTAAACTATAACTCCGGCTCCTCAAACCATTTATTTTCCTTGTGGGTCCGCCGCTAGGCATTTCTTCACAAGGATAAGCTTTAGCCGGTTTTGGTCACCCGTCTTTCGCTCTTTCTTTGCCATTCCTATTAGGGCTGTCGCGCTCTATTCTCTAACAAAATTCCACACCTGCTGGGAACCTAACATGAGTGGTACAATACTATCAGATGTTAGCCGTTCTGAGATAAACTGATCTAGCTCCTCTCTTTCATCTTTATAACAAGGGCACAGAAAGAAAATGTGCCGTTTCCGCAAAAAGAGCAATTAAACCTATTGTCATGTCCATATTTTTGTAAATATTCTCTGAAGCAGCGTGTCCAGTCAGGAACTGCGTTAAGTAAGTAAGTAAGTCAGTTTCTCCGTGATTTCTCTCTATCCACACCTGCACGATTCTGATCAACGTGTGTGTCCATTAGGGTGGGTCGATTCCGGACTTTTTTCGATTCGGGATTTCTAATAGTGCGGAAAAGTTGCCTTAGTACTTCCTGATTCCAATGCAAATTTTTGTTTTGAGATCGGATTGCATCTTCAACCCCAACTCCGGCCTTGAAATTTCGGAAATTCGCCCAAAATCGTGAAATTGTCTACCAAGCTCCTGAAATACGCATCTCATGGCAAAATGTATAAAACAAGAGTCACGTCATTTGCTACCTAAATGGTATTTGTGATCATGGCCGTAGGACGAACCGTTCCCGAGATACGAGCGAAAAGGCGGCGCGCCACAGCGCAAGGTGAAAATCCCACTGCGTGGAGGTGGCTGCTCTTCGGGTTCCTCCCAAGCGCAACACAACCAACCAACCATATGTCAGGCTTGTGTTAGTCTGCATCTGTGTCAAAGTTATTGATAAAATCAGATTTTGTACTAAACTTTAGCACTTTTTTCCTAGATTTCAATGTAGAGCGTATAAAACAATCACGAGATTGGGGGCCAATAACTTTAGAAGATGCCTCTATCACCAGTTTGACGGTTCTCTCGACTGCCACGGTGTGAAAGGGGAATTCACTAAATTTCCATACCTCTGCAGTGTCTCCCGACACCCCTTTTATGAGTTCTTCGTTAGAAACTGAACAAAGAACTGGTGGAACAGTCAAGGTAATAGTCTTCCAGTTAATCATATCGTAATAGTTATTAGCTTTGAAATTCAGCTTTGGCACTTTATTACATATAACCCTTCCATTAACAGTGTCAGACTCTGCTTCTCTGGCTGCCAGAAGACGGTCAAGGGCCAACTTTCTGACTTCTATCCGTTCGTCAGTCATCATACTAAGGAGAATGTTTTCTGGAAGAGCAAAGAAAGCATTCTGTTGAATGGATGAATCGACAACCTTGCGCAGTTTAGCAGGTAAGTATCTCGACCTTTGAATTGCAGCATAGAGATGGCGCGAGCCATCTTTGATTGAACTGTTGAATCTTATTGAGAACCACAAAGGTGAGTAAACTGTAAGAATGTACTTGACTAAAATCGAAATTTCCTTTGTTGGTTTGTCTGTAGAAATGTATAATCTCAGAATTTTATTTGCACAGGTGAGCCAGCGAGATTTGCACATGTTACCTGGATGCATCGACGCTAAATCTGAGGAACATTGACCAGAAATTACAGCTTCTGATATTTTATAGAAATAAACTTGGTCTGTGCTAAGTTGGGTCGGATTAATAACCTCAGAAGGTAATTGGCAGGATGGAAAACTTTCAAATTTGACAACAGGCAACTTCTCACAATCAGGGAGAATGTATTTGGACTCTTTGAGACACCACCTATGTGTTCGAAAAGAGCACGAATTGGAAGTTCGTTGAAATGTAGAAGACAAACAACCCACTGTAATGGCCTACCTATTCTTTCTTCTATTTTCCGAATGATTATACCTTTCCAACCTGTGTTCGCGTTGGTGCCATCAGCACCGACAACTTCTAGATGTTCCACCTCAACTGAATTGTCTTGTAAATGTTGCCATATAGCTTGCGTCTCATCCTCAGCTGACACGGAAGGAGAGGTGACGTGGGCAAAGTAATGACAACCAGGTTCCGCTATAAGAGAAATATGTTCCTCTTTGACAGTGTCGCGGTAGTACTTTCCACCATCGCTGACTTGTGTAAATGTATTGTCATTGCGGCCGTCAAAATACAGCTCATACGTAGAGTCAATACTTTCGGTGTTTTGGAGCTTAACTACAACACTTTTTTTTGCCCGACTAATCTTGCATTTGTCGGTGACAAAGCCTGCCTGATCCTCTGTTATCAAACCTGCTTTTTTGGCATCCAGAAAAGCAGATGAAACAATCAAGGCCGCTGCTCTATCACTTACTCCAAATCTTTTGGCAGCTAAAGCAGTGTGTTCTAATACTAGTGTGTTTTATTTGGTTTTAAAGGATGGAAGAGAAAATTCATCATCAGCATCGTTTTTGGAAGAATCCATGTGCGACGCACCTAAGTTGTCGTCGTCTGTATGAGAGTCTGGCTGATCTGAATGGTCACGTGTTCTAGCTGATACTTTTCTGGTAAGTGTTGATGTTGAATGACGTTTTGAAAGCTTTTCTTTACGTTTATTTTTCTTTGTAATATTTTTTGTTTCAGGTAGATCAACACTTCCAATGCGACCCATTCTTCTGGTTCTCTGGTCCAGAATAGAAAATAAATGCATTTACAAGCGGCGATGTCAAAAAATTTTCCGGCAGAACAGATAAAGTCGTCTCTTTTAGAGCTCAAACCTATTAGGTTCCGTAAAGCATTTGTTTAAGAGTCAGAAATTTCTTATGGTATGTGGTGAGCATTTGTACAACTCTGGTGTGTGAAACTATCGGTAGATGACTTTTTGAAAGTATTTTCAACCTTTTTTGCAACTATTTCTGTAACCTCTTTACTCCTAGGTTCATAGTTGTCGCCTCGGAGTCGTCCTATACGAAGTCTTTCAAACTGATAACACAAAAGAACATCCTGGTAAGTGGCTAACTGGGACTCAGAGAGATTGTACGGATATATGCCAAACACAGGACATTTCTGTCTAAATTTAAATTTAGATACAGACATTTTGAGTTCTGTGTTCTGTTGAGAGAATATAAGTGATAGCACTCGGCGAAATCAACGACAAGAGTGAAGGAACTCGATGAAAAAATATTTATGTGGAGACCAGTCCGAACGTGTCGTATGGCGCTTGGAAATGAATGTAAGTGATAGAACTCGGCGAAATCACCGACAAGAGTGAAGGAACTCGATGAAAAAATATTTGTGTGGAGACCTATCCGAACGTGTCCTTTGGCGTAGGTGAATGAATGTGAGTGGTAGCACTCGGCGAAATCAACGTCAAGAAGTGTGGCCGCAAGCCGATTTTCATCTTGCGCTGCGGCGCGCCGCATTTTCGCTCGTATCTCGGGAACGGTTCGTCCTACGGCCATGATCACATATACCATTTCGGTAGCAAATGACCTGACAAATAACTTTTGTTTTATACATTTTGCGAGATGCGTATTTCAGGCGCTGGGCAGACAATTTCTCGATTTTAGGCGAATTTCCGAAATTTCAAGGCCGGAGTTGGGGTTGAAGATGCAATCCGATCTCAAAACAAAAAGTTGCATTGGAATCAGGAAGTACTAAGGCAACTTTTCCGCACTATTAGAAATCCCGAATCGAAAAAAGTCTGGAATCGACCCACCCTAGTGTGCACGGTTGATGAAAGTTGGCGTTTGTTGCACGATAATGCGCCTCTCATCTATCGACGCTTGTGATCGATTATTTGACCAAAAATCACATTCTAACCATTAACCACTCCCCGTCTTCACCTGATATGGCACAGTGCGACTTCTTTCTTTTCGGAAATATGCATTTCCTCAGGAAAAAAAGCGTTATGCAGACGTAGAGGCCATTTAAGAGTTCGACATGCTTTTTGAACGTGCAAAAATTGTATTCTACTGAAGCAGAAGGAGACTATTTTGAATTAAATAAATTGATTTTTTTGAAAAAAACATTTGTTCTGTTTTTGTAAGTCCGGTTTACATTGGAACGCACCTTGCCCCTCGCTTAGTTTTAGGTGATACGTACAACCGTTAGGTGAACCTATCTACAAAGTTTGTCCAGAAAACATAGGACTTCGCTTTAAAAAAATTTCGTTACAATTATTTCAAAATAGGCTCCTTCTGTGCCGATGCATCGCTGCCAGCGCGATTTCCAAGCATTGAAGTCATTCTCCGGAATAGCCTTGAGAGTCGAGGGGCATGCTGCTTGGATCTCCTTTGGTGTCTCAAAATGCTTGCTTTTCATCGGAAAATTGCCTCTTTGTCTTGGGATCATACTTAAGGATCCATGACTCATCACCTGTGATAACATTATTTAAAACTTGGGGATCACCTTCACACATGTTCCAATTTTATTGTCACAATTCCTTTCGTCAGAAATTCTCGTCATCAGTGCCCACTTTTGGGATCATCTCACTCACACCGTCACAATGTCATGAACCACAGATTTTGATAAATTTAACATCATGGCAATTTGGCGAATACTTAGTCAACGATGGTAGTTCAAAACTTTGCGCACAAGAATCACGTTGTCGCTGTTTGTCGAACTCGCAAGTCTCCCAGCACAGTCCTTATCATCGACCTCCTCCCAGCCCTCCAAAAAGGCCTAATGTCACCCAAACACACCATTTTTTGCTAAAACAACATCTGGGTAAGCCTGCTTGATCAAATCAAATGTCTCTTTTGCAGATTTACCGAGTATCACGAAGAATTTATTCGCCTACTTCTGCTCTAAGGAACACTGCATTTTCGGTTTGCACCACTCACAGAAACACCTGGCGCGAAAATGCTTTTCCTGACTCTCGAATCCAGTCGGTGCACGAGTTAACAAACTGTTGTTTGTCGCGACTAAAAGAGATTATATTTATTTGGCAGTACACTTATTTTCGTGTTGCCTTTTTTATTCATAATTTCTTACTGACTACATTTTATAATCTCAGGGCTATTTACACTTTTGGAATGCAGATGCAGTTATCTGCATACAACTTCTTTGTTGTAAATCGATGTCCGTTATCTTGCTAGAACAAGGATATAGGGTATTCACAAGGTGTCATAGTGTGTCATATTGTCATATTTTTTTATGATTGTCATACCAACACTGTTGTTGTTTCACATGCAAAATTAAAATATGACTGATACAACACTGCGTGGTATGTTTCTTGAGTTCGCTATTCCTATTCAGCTGATTAAGTGTAGAAATATGACAAAATATGACATACAACAGTTAAGGGTGCTCACAAGTGTCGTATTTTTTAAAAATATTAAAATATGACATAAGACATACAACAAAGCTTGTGAATTGCCTAATAGTTTTGTTATGCTTATCAGTTTTTCGTTATGGAATTCTGTCTCTTGTGTTTATAGTGCCGGAATTTTATTGTTTGTTTAGGTTAGGTGTGAAATTTACTTAGGCTATCTTCAGCGTCTCTAACTTCCCTCCTTCTTAAAAACGGAGCGTCCTCGCTATGCTGCTACAAATTGTTGTTGTTGAAGACGATTCATTTCGCTGGATTATCATTTAGTATATTGATAGTGCAATTATCAGATGATTCTGATTTACAAATAAAATTGCTGAAAAAATTCTTGCATTTTGATAATTATTACATTTTGCTATTTTAGGATCTAGAATAATTTTACCATGCTTATGACCTAAGGGGTATATATTTATTAATTTGCATTTCTTTTCGAGTATTGGGTATTTGTAAATTGTAATTATAGCCTGTTCTAAATAACAAATATGGATTTCAGAATATTCCAATATATTTATTAGTGGAAGATCCAACTATTCATGGTTTATTAATTTTTGCACATCATTCAGATTAAGTGTGGCAGAGTAAAAAAAATTTTTTTTTCTATTAATAGCATAAGCTATTGTTGGTAATTCGTTAAAAATTTCTCCTATTATTAAATTCTCATTTATTGATTTAGGATCGAGTGTTTCAAGAATTCTTTCAAACTGCAAATTATTTCGATAAGGTCGTCATGATGTACACCAGTTATAAATTTAAGTACAGAACCGAGAAAGTTAAGAGATCTTTTGAGCCTATATATATTTGGCATAAGTTGATTTTTTTATGTTTCTATTTTATTAATTAATATTTTTGATTCGGGCTGTTTTTCTAAATTATAAGATCTCATTATGTCTTCATAGGGCGCAAGTATTTTTGATAAATTTGAAATATGATATAGAAAGGAACTATTTTTATAAATGTATACGAAGTCAGAGAACATATTTTTGTTAGTTAAATCTATTATATTGTCGCATAATGTGATAGGGAAAAGTAAGAAGAAAATTATTCCCTACATGCCTTTACTGTTATTTTATCCTTAAGGATAATCCGTCCTTTTATAAAACACTATTATAAAACACGTCTTTGGGTTTCTCGTTGGTAACGGAATGTATGGTTTTGTTGTACTGCCGAACAGCTTAAAAAATTTGGTCTTCTGGTACTGAATCATTCTGGTCAGCTAAAACTTTTGCAATTTCAATAATTGTACTGTCCGTACACTCAACCTGTCCATTTGTAGTAGAATGGAACGCTGTCGTTTTTGTGTGCGTTATTTGTAATCGTTTGTAAATTTGCTGTGCACATATGCTTGTAAACGATAAATCGTTATCAGTCATTAAAAATTTTACGTTTGGGTATATTTGTGAAAAAAATCTCGTTGACGTATATGTATGTATCTTTCCTTGAAGGTATTTGTGTAATACTATGTTCGGACCGACATTGAAAACATGTTTTCGTGGGAAAAACTGGTTTTCGCACGAAAACTTGTGTTTTCGTCGATGTAAAATCTGCCAAACGAAAACACAGTTTTCGCTGAAAACTAATTGAAAACTTACATTCATTGGATTCTCCCTTGGCTTTGCATATTTTGAAATAGGATTTTTGTATTTTGTGTCATCTTGCAAGAGCAAGGGAATCCCCGTATTGATAGTTGTCAGTCAAAACTCAACGAAAACACACATTGTCGGTCCGAACGACTTACATTCCACAACATACAAATATGTTTTCAAAATGTTTTCAATGTCGGTCCGAACATAGTATAAAGTAGCAAAATTTTGAGTATTTGTCCGTTGAGCTAATGTATATGTTATCGCTCATGTAGAATAAGTCCACTGCCAACCATGAGCGGGTAAAAAACCAGATAATCAGTGGGTAACATGGTGGTAAACGTGGGGATCAACATATAGAGTTTGTCTTAGGCCGAGCGAATATCCTACCGTATTTTCCCCTCACACGTACGTATACAGGTGATCATACATCTATGTTGCGCTCACTAAGCAGTGTCACATAAAAAAGTACATCTGTTCTGCTCTAATATCCCCAATCGACGGCTGATACAGTGTTGCATTTTAAACAGCTGATGCAGGGTTGCATTTTTTAATTCCTACTTTAAAAATTTATAAAAATTTCAAAGAAAAATTTTTAGTTTTTAAATTATTAATTTTATTAATTTTAATAGATATTTTCATTTATGCAATATATTTAATTTAAAATAATAATTTCATCTGAAAAAAGATTAATTAAAGAAAGGATTATTAATAGCTGAAAATAAAAGAGTGAAAAAATTATAAAAGACAAATATCTGAAAATAAAGTAAGGGTTTTTAAAACCTGAAAATAAAAGAGTCGAAAAAGAAAAATACCTGAAAATAAAGTAAAGGTAATAAAACCTGAAACTAAATAATAATTACATTGAATTTGTAATATCTAAAAGAAAAAGAAAGATTAATTGTGTAAAATGATAATAATATCTGAAAGAAAAGATTAATATTATCTGATAAAATAAAATATATTAAATTCAAATAGAATTTACTCTGCAAGCAAAGATTAGTTAAATATAGTGATAAAATCTGAAAAGAAAAAATAATTAAATAAAAATAATAATAACATCTGAAAGACAAGATAAATATTATTTGATCATTTAAAATATAAAACCAACATTAGTTTTCACATATACGCATAAAATACATATGCACATATGTATGTATTTATTTTTGCGTATTTTCTTGGACTGCGCAGTCCAATTTCCAAGTACACACACTTTTTTCACATACTTACTTAACAATTGATATTTGACGCTTCTGATGATATAGCTGCTGCTGCTACTGCCAATTCATTTCTGATTTCCAATGCTATAAAAATAACTGAAATAATTATTTTCAAAATATTATTAAAAAATCACATAAAATTCATTTACTTACCTTTTTGTTGTACGAGCCTCCTTTACGATGGTACGATCACGAACGACATGCGTCTTTCAATCGTTTTGTTTTATTACCCTTTTTGGGAGTTTCTATTGTCACTATTGACAATTATGTTTTCTCCTTCGCACTCATTCAAATAAATCAAGAAAAAAAGCAAACTTTTTTTCATCGCATTTAGGTAAACAAAAAATAACCCGAAAATGTGCGTTGGTGTTAGTGTATAGAGAAAAAATGTGTAGTTTGATTGGAATATTTGTCACAAACGTGTAGCCGTGGTTGGCAGGGTCTAAGTGTATGTATTCGCCTACTTTGTTTGGCGTTCCAAAACCAATTGGTTGTTTGTTTGGTCGGCGTTCGTATTTGTTTGTGAAACAGATTTCACAGTCTTGTACTTCTTTTTTACAAGCGGTACGTATGTTTGGCCAGTAATATTTTAGGGAAATTTCCTGTGCATTATTTTTGTAGTTTCTGTGTGCACGTCTATGTGTGTCATTTATGATTTGTTTTTGTTGTTCGATGTCGGTTATGTCGTCAACCATGTTATGAGTTAGACCGATAGAGGCATTGGGAAATGTATTGATAATGTCATTTTCGACGTAAAATAATAATTGTTCGTCTATTTTTATTACATTTACTACCTTCGGTTTGATTACATTTTTTAATATGTATTCCAAAAGCTCAGTCTTAGTGTTAAAGAAAAGTGTACGTCTACTGTAATAAAAAATATTTTGCAACTAGCTGACGCGGCAGGCGTAGTCCTGCGTGAAATTATGTGTTTTAAAATGAAAAGAAAATTTAATTTATATTGTGTTAAAAATCCTTTATTTGCGATTTATCCACATTTTTTCAATGTAGCGTAGCGTTTCGGTGTGTAAATTTACAGAGAGGATGGTTTTCCAACTTAAGAACGCGCTACATATAGCTGGCCGTGTGAAAAACATGGCATTTCCAGATTTATGTCACACACTTCTAGCGACTATCATTGTGTCCTGTTAATTATCATTGAAATGTCAAATTATTGGAACTCAAAGGAAATCGTAAAATCAACCAGTCTGCCCCTTGTACATATTCGATAGCTGCGTTACAATCAATCGGGTTCCATTACACAGTTTCGGCGCATGAAGATTGGATAACATGATAATGACAGATCCAACTTTGAGACGCAAATGATGCGGCGGCATACCAAACCCCAAAGAAGTTAGAAATTTTACTGGATAATTCACGGCTTCGTATTCATTGTCAAGACGATAATTTTATATGAGCGCAAAGCTCTCGGAATTTGACATAGAATCTTCCAGTTTAAGTCATTAGCATCGGTATTTTTTGCTGCTTGAATTGAAAAAAAGCACGTGGAATTGGTATCAAACGCCTGGAAGTAACAGTCGGAATTTTCCTATTTCCAATTCTTATCGAAAACGATTTAAAGGGTCCTCGGCAAAGTCATTTTTATTCGTATCCCATAATTGACGCCGATTTGAAGGCTGATGTGTCGAAATGATCATGGCGATCGTCCATCGTTTGATTCCATTGATTATCATGTCCCAGCAATTGTAACTGATGGCATGCTTCTCAAAAAGTTGTAAACGCAATGACTCAATTGAAATTGAACCGCGTACATTTATCAATGGCAACCGAAGGCAGAAGCAATCGTCGTTTTTCGGCCGGATTGTGTAAATTCAATTCTATGTAAATGCATTAGTTGAAAACGCACCTGGATGTCAATCTACTGGTTGGCCTTGCTTTATGCGTAGCTATTTCTTCGACGATGCATTCCATGTATAATATCACGTAATTTCCGAATAGAGCAATGTTCTCGCCAACGGATCACTGACGAAAGTTGAGAAAAAACTCATCAATGTTAATTTTGTTACTGGCGGTGCTTCCACTGGCTGTACTGTATTCTAAGGATTAAAATACGCTCTTTGGCCATTCTCCAAATGAACTACGAGATGCACAATAGCCGGAAAACGTTCATGAATCATCATAAAATGCTTCATTGCACTTCACGCAACGACTTATTTGCTAGTTGCTGATCTCATCTCTTTCACACCCAAAGCGGCTATTGGCCGCTACGTCTTTTGGTGACGTACTTGCAAACTTACTTCATCGATTTCGCCAAACTGCAATACTTATGGTACAATCCATGTGTTGTCAACTTCGTTATTCACATCTCTTAATTTAATGCTAAATGTTCTGCTATTGTCGTCTGGTGAGCGAGACCGATACAATGGATATCTATCATATCCAGTTTGCGTTTCCGAAAGAAAAGCACGTGGCTAGTGTTTCGTGCATTTATTGTCAGACATACACACCGAAATGCGATTGTGATGTCCGCAAGGTCCATAAACCAGATTGGTTTTCACCATTTCGTATAATTCTGGATCTTTTTCTTGATCAGGAATTTCCACAGAAATAATTTCATCAATTTGATCTGGTGTAACCACCATCCACCATTTCAAGAACATCTTTTTTGCCCCTCAAAAGAATAAATCTTGCATCTAACAGTACCATATACACATACGATGCTTTAAAATAAAGTCCATCAAACATCATAGCTGTTGTTTGAAAAGTTGTGCTGTGATATCGTGACAAACTTGCTGATTGATTACGATTCAATAATTCCGTAACCTGCGAGTACTCGCACATGTGCTTTGGGCTGCCAATATTAGCACGATCTACTCGTGGCATCGGAACAAATTTCAATCTGTATTTGATCACTTTGTATGAAAGATACATACAGTTTTCACTGAATAATTTTCAGCAATTTACCTTTTGAATAGCCAAAACAATGAAAAAAATCGACGTAAATTGAACGATTCAAATAATTTACAAATAAATTAATTAGAAAACAAAACAAAAAAAATTCAAAAAAAGTTATATGAGAAAGTCACTTTTAGGAAATTTACGCTCGTATATCTGTTAAAAATGAACTTTTTCATATCATATAACGGTTTAGTCAGCTATAACTCAGCTTATTTTTATATATGTACATATGGCGCAAAAAAAAACTTCCGATGTTTTTTTGCTGTAATTTTTTTTTTTTAATTAAAAACTTTGATTCTGCTTGTGGATTATTTTTATTTGGTCTGTAGATTTTTTTACATGAAGTCGAGAATATGATATCATGTAAATTGCCGCCTCCATAGTTGATTGTCATTTGAGCTATTTTTATGACATTTTCCATCTCTTTTGCCAGAACTTCAGGCGATAGGTCCTCACATTATTGACGAATGTTGTCTTAAAGAGCTGCAAGAGTATGAGGCTTATTGACATAAACCCGCTACTTCAAAAAGCCCCACAAATATAAGTCTTGAGCGGTCAAATCAGGCGATCTTGCTGGCCAGTGCATTTCCTTCAGCAAATCGGTTGTGGCACGTGCAGTGTGTGCCGTCACACCGTCTTGTTGGAACCACATATTTTCCACTTCAAATTCATCAAGTTGCGGCAAAAAGAACTTGTTGATCATTGCTCTGTAGCGCTCACCACTCACATTTACCGTTTGGCCTGCGATGTCTTTGAAGAAAACAGGATTTTCAGTACCCAGAAGCGTAAATTTTGCTTATTAATGTATCCGCTACGATGGAAATGGGCCTCATCACTCATCATTATTTTTGATGAAAAATCATCTTCTTCTTGATGGTGATTAAAGATGGCTTGAGCGTATGTTGGACGCGATTGGCGGTCAGCAGTTAACACCTGATGCACCGTCTGGACTTTGCACGGAAAAATCTTCAAATCTTGTACCAAAATTCGGTGTAGACACAGTCGACTGATACCCATTTGCGTGGCATGTCGACGGCGCTTCCATGACATCCTCGGCAACAGCAGCAATATGAGCGGCTCAACGTCGCAGTGTTTCACCAGTAGGCGTCGGACTGCCAGGAAATCTGCGACTAAATTCACGTTGTGCCAAAGTCATCGACCGATTATTGGTCAAATAAATAGTAACCAATAACCCGAGTTCTGAAACAGTGTAGCGTCCAATTGTCAAAACAGAACTTACATAGAGGTCTGTAGTAGAATTACTTTCGCGCCACCCTGTATATGATGGGTAATTATGCAATGTGATGTGATATCATGCCATGTGATGTGACATCACGTCACTTTTGTCTGGGAAATAGAAAACGCCTGTTTTTAGAGTTTTCCCGGCAATAATTCGATTATCTCTCGCCTACCCTGGACTACGACAAATATTTTAAAACCAAAATCAGCTCAATCGGCCCAGCCGTTCTCGAGTTTTAATCAGACTAACGAACAACAATTCATTTTTATTTATATAGATAATACAGCTCCTATTGCAAAGTTACTAGCGTCTGTGGTCAATTCAAAGGGTTTGCTGAAATTTGTTTGGAAAAATTCAACTTGAGCTTGAAGTTATTCTTTTATTCTACTTAATGCTGCTATTGCAGGTTCATCTAATGATGAATCCTTTGATTTTTTGATATTTTACCGTTTTGTATAGTCATAGCTACATCAGATATGTGGTATCTATCTGTAATAGTTTGAGCGTTTAGCGTTTGAAAATCTACAACCATTCTGCGTTTAGGTTTCCATTGTTCACATGGGTGAATTGTACAGACTTTTACTAGGTTGGATTATTTCACTTTCTCAAAGTTTATTTATTTCTTTGTTAGTAAAATCATTATCCGATATAGGGTACGGATATTGTTTTGTCCAGATAGGATCTTCGGATTTCGTCCTAATTGTGGCTTGTACAGTGATAGTAAATGGTAATGATGAGTTATTACGTTCATTTTGATGCATTCTTTTTTCAATTTCAGATCTATTTTTTTTCATTGCTTACTTTATAATTAATTTTTTGCAAAATTTCTTTCTTTCTTGTCCCTTTATTTATAACTGAGCTTATACTCGAGAAAGTTAATCTCTTCTTCAAATTCTTCTTATGCATCAGTTTCAAAAAATGTATGGAAATTATCTAACACTGATATTATTTTTTTTGATTTTGATATTGGGAAACCATGAAGAGTTTGTAATAGACTCACCGATATAACATTTAGTACTTATGTGATTGTTTGTTGCTCCAGTGTCGATGAGGATATTAACTGCTTTGCTTGTATCCGTGCAGTGGCGTTGAAGACACGGCAATTGATTCACTCGCTTGAGAAAAACAAAGCCTTTCTTATATTCAAAGTCGTCACTTCACAAATTGATTATTTGGAGGTAGTCCTTGTAATTGACGGTTATAGCTGTTTTGTAAAGGTGCGGCGTTGAAGTTGGTGGGTCTTCTGTTTTGCCGTGAGGAATCTAGGGTGCACTCTGTGTATATTGCACTTGCACGTTTAGTCTTTATCTTCGCTGATCATAGCGGTATCTTCTGTTTTGAAAGAGTTGATGTTGGATATTATATTTCCTGTAGTCATCGTACTGAGGAAAATCGAATTGCAATTTCTCATTGTCGTGGTATATCGTACTTGCGTTGGCGTAGGCGGTTTCTAAGACCTTTGGATTGTGGCTATAGAGAGTACCGCTTGTATACTTGCTGTTCAAGCCATGAGTAAACGTTCTGACGACCTCTTGATTCGCATACTTTTGCATTTCCGATGGGTCACCTGAGCTTCCCATTTCAATTTTTGTTAGGGCAAGATTCAATGCCCTGCTGACTTCGCAATGAAATTCCACCAGCGTAAGTTTGTTTTGCGTAATCCTTTTCATTTCGTCTAATAAGACGTAAAAAGGTCTCTGGTCCGCATACGTATAGTCGAGGCGATTTATGATTGAATAGAAGTTGAACTTCGTGTTGTGGTTGATTAAAATATCGGCTACTTTTCCTTGAATTTTCGAATGCAATATCGAAAGTGCGGTATAATATGTCGGGATTGTGGCATATTCTTTTTTGTTTTCCATGTGCGTTTACGCTCGTTTTCTCCAAGATCGGCATTGATTTATATTGCCCGTGAAGACTGGCAATGCTTTAAAAATATCCAGATTAATCTGCATTTCGTTGATTATATTTGGTTTGCAGTCCTCATGCTGATCTGTAATTGTCATATTTGGTGGCAGACTGTTCTTCACGGTAGCCACTCTTTGTTGGTTCTCAGTTAGAGATGTAGTTAAAGCAGCAATTTGAGCCCTGAGATATGCAATCTCCTGCGCAGATATCTCGAAGTTGGTGTTCAATAAGGGATGACGCAAATTGAACAGTTTTTGTCTCTTATAATGAGATTCCAGCGTGATTTCGATGTTTATCGGTGCTGCTTCCAATTTTTCATGAACTTATTTTTTCCTTCTTCAGGAACGTGGATTTTATTTTTATCCCTATAGGTCAGGATTTGGCAGGTTCAGTTCAAACGGAAAGAACGGTTGAGCCCCCCGTTAACAAACTGTTGTTTGTCGCGAGTAAAAGATATTATATTTATTTGGGCAGTACACTTATTTTCGTGTTGCCTTTTTTATTCACAATTTCTTGCTGACTACATTTTATAATCTTAATGGTTTTTATACTTATGGAATGCGGCTGCTGTTATCTCCATACAACTTCTTTGTTGTAATTCGATATCCGTTATCTTGCTAGAACAAAGATAGTTTTGTTATGATTATCAGTTTTTCGTTATGGAATTCTGTCTGTTGTGTTTGTTTAGTTTAAGTGTGAAATTTATTTAGGCTATATTCAGCGTGGCTAACTTTCCGGACAAAACCAGTATTCTGTAGCAATTGGTTGCAGGTGTATAAAAATCATAAATTGAACAAAGTTTTAATGTTCGTTTGAGAAGGGAAAAGTGACAACCCTTCAAATGTAAATATTTATATATTTTTTTATTTATTAAGAAGAGAAGTGGAATAACTACCCATATATGTGCAAAGCACTGGCTGATAGGGCCTCCGGCCTTATTAATATTTACAGATTAAGTTATTACATTTTTATTACTTAAGACTAAAGCAAAAAAATTAGTTTGTACTTATGTTACTTATATATTAAATAAATAATTTACATATTTGTATATATTTTACAAAAAGGTTAAGGTTATTGTCATCTGTCCGAACGAGTAAGTCAGATGGTTTGTTGTTACCAAAAATCAAGACTCTTTGTTGTTGTACGTGTGTGTAGTCATCGAGGATATGAAGTATTATGAGATCTTCCGAACCACATAAAGTGCATATGGGTTTGCTTCTACCATTCAAACGGCGTCCATGTGTCGCAAGTGTATGTCCAATCCTTATGCGTGTGAATGTTTTTTATATTTTCACAGATGATGGTTATGGAATAATGTGGTTTTTGGCCTATTGGATTAGCAAGTCTATTGTAGTGGTTATTGTGTCTCCAATCGTTTAGACAACAGATCGAGATATGTATGTTGTTTAACGTATTTCTTAATATCCTTTGTGGTGAAGTATGCTGACGTAAGCAAAGGTTCTTTGTTTGCTTCTTTCGCTCGTTTGTCAGCCATTTTCGTTTCCTTGAATCCGTGTCATCTATGTCGGATTTACTGTCGCTGAAAATAATAGTTTTCTTTTCATTCTTAGCGGCAAAACGAACCGCTTCCAATATTGCAGCTGTTTCAGCTCTACAAAAATACCGAGCAGAGGCAAAATGGAGACACCGTTCTTGTTTGTCAAAGCAAATGAAGTAGAGGTATCACTTTTAGATCCGTCTGTAAATATAAACACCCAATCATCTCTATAAAGTTGAATAGTTTCTTTATATATAGTATTACTTCTTTTAAAATAGCTTTGATTGGTGATGTTGGGTTGCATGGTAAGGTGCATTTAAGAGTTTGATATGAGTTTTGGCACAATGCCCGTATATTGCAAGTCCATAGTCAATTTTTGATAACAATAATGCTCTTGTGACATTAATGAGAGTGTTTGCGTCACAGAAACAATTTTTTTAAGATAAGCACTTTATAATGTTTAGTCTTAGAAATAAGTTTGTTAGAATATATTCACAATGTTCTTTATAAGAAAGGGGTTTGTCAAATATTAAGCCTAGAATTTTTAAGCTACGAGTATGGGGAATTTGTGTATTTAAAAAGGATAAGGTTGGAAATGAACAATTATGTTTTCAACAAATATGAAATGTGGAGCTTTTGTTTAATGAAATTTTTACATCTGAAATTTCGGACCATTTGTTGACATGATTTAAAATTTTTATAAATGCATGCTTAACTTGTCTTAAGTTTTTAATTTTTGTAAAGTCTACGATGTCATTTGCGTAGATAAAGTGTTTTATTTGTGGGTTAGTACTAATTACGGAGCTGACTTTATTAAACGCAATAATGAAGAGAGTTGCCAAAAGTGGTGGACCCGTGGGTACACCATTGTTCAACTTGAAAACCTGTGATTGGCATTTATTTTCACATACGTTACATTTTCGTTGATATGAGAAAGATTTTTTAATGTTAAAAATTATTTTTCCAATTTTGCATTGCTTAAGTTCACTGAGTACCATGTGAGCTCTAACCCTGTCGAAGGCCTTTTCTAAATCCAGGCTTAGAACCGAAACGTGATTTCGGGATTCCAAGTTAGAGGAAGCGAAGTGTTTGCATACCACATCAGTCTCGAGGAAATTATTTTTTTCTAATGTCTTGGACATACGGGATAAAAGGGAAATGGGTCTGTAATTCTCAATGTAGGAAGAAGGTTTATTAGGTTTAAGGATGGGAATGACTGAGAAAACTTTCCATTATTAAGAATACATACCAGAATTTAGTATTTTATTATAGAGGTTCTCAAGTCTTTCTTTAAGTGAGTATGGAAGATTTTTTAAGATGGGATAGGATATTTTGTCTGCACCGGGTGTTTTTCCTTTTAAGGTCGAAAGTGTCGTATCGATTTCGTTAAGTGTAATAGCGGCTTCAATGTGAAATTTGATAAAGGTGACGAGTTAGAGTAGGTTTAATTTTCTATTCGTTTTTTGTGTTAGATGTAGGAGAAAAATTTGTTTCAGAGGAATATGATGCTCAGGTTTCTGCAATTTTTTCCGCGATATCTTGGGTAAATAGGTCCTGAAGGCGTGTTAATATGGGATATACTGAATTTGTTGTGGATCCTGTTAGCATCTTTATATCGGACCATATTTGTTTCGGCTTCGTAGTTGGGTTTATATTGGCTGTTAATTTTTCCAATGATTGCCTTTTAGCCAACCTCAACTCCTTTCTAAAGTTAGCATTAGCCTTTTTACATTTAATTAAATTATCGTCAGTTCTGTTATGTTTGAATGTTGCACACAAAGACTTTTTCCTACTTCTTAGCATAGATAATAACTAGACCAAGACGATAATTTTGCTGAAAACCTTTGGGTCTTATTTTGGGAAATGGTTAAATGAGCTGCAGAACGAATAATAGTCTTAATAGCAGATGCTTCAGCATTTGCGTTTTGTCAAGAGCTCCTAGTATTGGATAAACTTGTGAAATATTAATGAATTTTTACCAGTCTGCTTTATCGGTTAGAAATTTGGATCTTGGTAAATATATGTTGACCCAATTTATTGGGGAATACCAATCACTGTATCTTGAAGTTTAATTGGCACTCACCCTCGCGCGAGTCTTTAAAAAAGAAAGGATGAATTTGAGAATTTAAATGTACAATTTATTTAAAATTATATTTTGTTTACAGTACAATAGTTTAATTAGGTTATCGCGTCTAACTGTGTTGGGTCGCTGTAAGTCGGCGCGGGTGGAACGGTGTCGACCGAAGCAAGGTGGGAATTCCGCGGCGCAGTATAGAAACGAAAGTATGAAAGTTGTGGTTAGGCGGTTTGTGTAGAACGAATTGCTTAGAACGAATGGTATCTGCTTTCTCCTTGTCCATCCTTTTTGATAAGTGGGTTTGCGCACATGGGTTAAGTTATGTTGTAGTGTCATTAGCTGTGTTGAATTTCCATGTAGCATTAGGATGCGCCAGTTTTACCGAGTAGAGGGGGTGGGTGCTTAACTCATTTAAACATCTTGGGCCCCCTAGGCGAATATTTTGCCTAGTTTTATACATATATATAATCTGATGCATATAATTCAGCTTACTGTTGGTGTAGTAACCGAGGCCGCAGAATATTAGCAGTAAGAAACGATATTGGTTTTAATAGCCAATTGTATTTTGTGTAAATATTGGTGCTTGAGGTATGTAATAATTGATTTTGCGTGCTTTGGCGACTTTTTGTTTTAAAAAAGTTGTTTGCTTTTATTAATTTAATTAATTCCCGGCTTATGAAGGATAGTAACTCCACGCCTGGCCAGATATGGCCAGAATGGATACTCCTTAGCCCTGGTGTTAGGACTCTGACAGTAGAGGGATCTTGCGGGAGAATGGCCGTGAATTGCGAACGGCTTCAATTCGTACAGTACAGAATTCTTCATAATTGTTTAATGCTTTGTATGGCTGATTTCCCTAACTCACCCATATGAGGAGCGCTTGCATAGATGCGATAAGAGCGACCTTTGCTTTTTGTAAGTGTAGGTGCGTCACTTTATCGCATAGGGAGTATGGTGATCCCTTGACTTCGTTTTGAGATTTTATTTATTTTTCAAAATTAATGAAAATGTCGATTTTTCGACTTTTTTTATACAACTGTGTATTTTATGTTTTAGTGCGCATGCACTAATTTGGGTTTAGTAGCCCGCCACCGCTCTAGGATTTGTTCAGAACTCTTTTTTTTCATTATTGGCCAAAGCCATCCTGCGGGGCCGAAAAGTTGTATGTGCTTTAATTAGTTTGGACTGTCAGAGGTAACTCTTATACCAATTTGTGGAGTATTGGGAAATTGTGGCTCTAGTGGTAGTCGTCCGACGAACGGGCCATTATTTAAACGAGTAGTTGCGGCTTTAGAGAAGTGCTCACAATACTGATCTCTTATCGGTTTGTTTGTTATTGGAAGTTTTCTTAACGTCTGCAGTTCACTTATTTGTGAATTAAGGTATTTGTTTTTGTTATACTCAACTTGAGTTGGTATGGTGGTGACCAGTTCTGTAACTAGTCCATTTTGTATTTCGCTGTGCAGGGTTTGAGATTTTTGTGCCTTTGAACAGCATGGTATCTCTTGGCAATTTTTAGTATTTTGGCTTTCGGGATTTGCTTTTGTAATTAAACCTTTGGTTCTTTTTGTATATGCGATCCTTTGAGGTGAGATGGGATATCTGCTGTAATGAAGCATAGAATTGTGTCTTTTCTGACAATATAAACAGTTAAATATGTTTTTACAATTATTAATATTTTGTGAGTGGGACAAGCAGTTTGTACATAGTCTTTTTGATCTGACAAAGTTGTTCCTTTCGTTAATGCTTAATTTTTTAAACTTCTCGCAAGTTTTAAGCTTATGCCCTCTTGTGCATAGTTTGCATGACGTATGTTTTCTTTGCTCGGATGTGAACGTTTGTGTTTTGTTAAAAATTATGTTTGATTTGTTTTTGCTTCTATCTTGGGGTCTATTTAAGCTTCTATTCTGGTCGTGTTTAATGGCTTTTTTGATTATTTTTTCTTCTAACCTTTCTGCAATTTCGTATGGGTGGTGAGAAAATCTTCCATTTGTTGCCACGTTGGGCACTTTTTTCGTGATGAGAGCGATTGCTCCCATAGAAGTAACGACTTTTCTGGTAATGCGGCTGTGCAAATGTTTACCAGAATTGGGTCCCAGCTGTCTGTAGGAATATTTTGTGTCGACAGAATCGACAAACATTTAGAAACAGTGGATTGTAGTCTTACAAATTCTTCACTTGCTTCTTTCTTGATTTTAGGCAAGTTTAATTGTGTCGTTACTTGCTTATCGACCAGTATTCTTTCGTTTTCATATCTAGCTCTTAGAGCTTCCCAAGCCAAATTGAAATTATCGTCATTAAGAGCGAACTGTTTTACTATTACGCCTGCTTGACCTTTTGTCTTGTATCGGAGGTGATAAAATATTTGTGCTTTTGATAGTTCTGGATGGTTGATGTAAACGGCTGTAAACATGTCCCGGAAGGACGGCCATTCTTCATAACCTCCGTAGAATGTTTCTGTGTCACATGGCGGCACCTCGAAGTGAATGCCGGAACTTGCCTTTTGACAAATCTAGTGTAGTATCTTATTAATTTAACAACCTGTTTTGAGCGTGTAGCTCCTGCAGGTGTATTTTCATTTGTATCATTATGAACCATTTTTGATATATTGGGTATTAAAATATTTCTCAAACGAATTAAATTTTCTCAGAATAAACTGATTTGAATATGGAAATTAAATTGAAACTTTTTTAGGTAAATTTTTTTTTGTGCAATTGAGAGCTCGCTGAGGAGATCAATGCGCTGTTTACATAAGTATTACGTTTTTGCTTATATTCTTAAGCAATTGTAAACTCGTTAGAGAGATCAATTCGCTTTTGTACGCAATCCTGCTTGTTTTTGTTTGCCAAAGAACAAGAGGTATTGCCGGTTAAATGCCAATGTGGACTTTGAATATGAAAATATGTGTATACGAATATGTACTGTATACATATGTTCAATTATTTTTTATGCAGAGCTGCGTTTTTGTTTACATTTTTTTGTTAGATTTTAAGATATTATGTATTTGCTTTAAAAATTTGTCGTATTGTTAATTTCCTCAAGTCTTTTATTTAATTTTACAATCGAATATTACTTTTTTAATAGTTTTGTAATATTTAATTGACCCATTGTAAATAGGGTATAGCATAGGCAGATTTGAGAGGACGCGAAAACGGAATAGAAAGAAGATATTTTCTCTTGTATACAAATATGTTCATATATAAGCAAATATGCGCTTCTACATAGTTTCTATAAGAACGGCGGTTTGATATGCTTTATAGATAAGTATATGTGAGTACATAAATATATATTTTGGGTTTTCCCGAAAAATTTTCGCGAGTAATTTCTTTCATATATGTATAACTATTTTGATATATTTTACCGTATTTGGTAAAATTTTATTAGCCGGTGAAGCGGATTTTCATTACAGGTATAATGATACATAAGTACGACTGTAATTTTAGGTATATACATACATATGTGCATATGTTAAATATATAAAGGACGTAATACGCTCACTTGGTATTAGTTTGCATGTTATGTTTTGCAGGGTATATGTATGCACATATCTTGCTCTAATGCCTTCTGCGTTTTGGTTCTCTTCTTTTCTCCACTCCTTTTCTCCTTAAGCTTTGTAGCCGTTTCCAGGTACACCTTCTATCTTTGTTGTTTTAATATGTATATTTTAGCTTCGCGCCCGAATATTTGTTTTTGTTTTCGCGCGCGTTTATTTATTTAACTTTGTTTTTATTTAAGTTTTGTTTTAAGGTTTCGCGACCGATTGTCTATGTTTTTTGTTTTTGTTTTGCCTGTTGAAACTGTTTGCTAAATTTTGTTTTTGTAAGTTTATGTTTTGTCACTGCAGCTTTGGCTTTTTCTTCGTCCCACTGCCCTTTTTTATTTTTGTCTTTTTGATTGTATACGTATGTTTCGTTTTTGTAGCGACTAGCGCCCGCAAGATATTATTTTAATTTTCTTTTTCGCAGCAGATTTATATTTTGTTTTTAGATTACGCGCATTTGTTGCTTTTTTGTTTGCTTAAAATGTTTGGTGTCTTAATTTTTCAAATGCACTTTGTTTTTGTTCACAGTTTTGTCACCTCACTTATTAGGTATCTTTTTTTTTTGTTTTTTTGTTCTGTTTGGGTTTTTTTGTTTTTATTTTTTTTTTTTGCCACGGCACTTCACACTCGCGTCTTTACAAAAGAAAAGATGAATTTGAGAATTTAAATGTTCAATTTATTTAAAATTATATTTTGTTTACAGTACAATAGTTTAATTAGCTTATCGCGTCGAACTGTGTTGGGTCGCTGTAAGTCGGCGCGGGTGGAACGGTGTCGACCGAAGCAAGATGGGAATTCCGCGGCGCAGTATAGAAGCGAAAGTATGAAAGTTGTGGTTGGGCGGCTTGTGTAGAACGAATTGCTTAGAACGAATGGTATCTGCTTTCTTCTTGTTCATCCTTTTTGATAAGTGGGTTTGCGCACATGGGTTATGTTATGTTGTAGTGTCATTAGCTGTGTTGAATTTCCATGTAGCATTAGGATGCGCCAGTTTTACCGAATAGAGGGGGTGGATGCTTAACTCATTTAAACACTTGGATTAACATTGTACGATTTAAGGATGGAGAGAGATGTGACTATGGGAATGTGGTCGCTACTGTGGAGGCAATGGATTGTACGAGAAGAGAGTTTGGGTGCTATTGTGGATGAGGCCTGGATAATGTCGGGATGTGTAAAGGTATTATGTGTAGAGAGGTGAATTGCTTTACATCGCTTAGCACGATAGATGATTTGAAATTACTAAATTTTCGATGATTTCGCCTCTTTTATTCACTGTCGATGTTGCGTACTATTGTGGAAATTACTATGGAATTTATTGGAAGGGTATACCTTTTTATTGTAAGGGGTATGGGTTTCTTGGAGTGAAATAATTTCCGGAATAAATTTATTAATATGGATATTTAAATCAAGGTAGTTACTAAGTAAGGTATATATATATTCCACTATAAGATTCGGATTGTTTACTCTATCATTTCATTATCTGTTATCGGAGAGGGGAATATTGTTGGTTCAGCTGAGTATTGTGTATTGTTCGTGTTGTTAGTACAGGATCTGCAAGGTGAGTAAGAAATGATGAGATCATTGCGTGGGTTTGACAGTCATCGACTGACACTGTTGTTGTTGTATTTGTTGTGGTGTAATCGCTTTCGATTATTTCTTTTTCTTGTGTTTCGTTATACGAGGTATGTTCAAAAAGGTAATGTATTTAGAGAATTTGAAAATTGACATAAATCTCTGTTCTTTTAAGTGTTCCATGATTTCATCGTCTGAGATTTCATTGAGGAATGGCGCGTGAATTGTTCCTTTTGTGTAGCTAAGGTTGTTGTGGAGTTTTATTTCTACATCACATATGCCATATAAGTTTTCGTTGATGTGAATTTTGGAGCTGTGTTGTTTTTTTACTAGTAATAATAGTTTTCCGTCTCTAAGCTCTGATATATTTATTATTTCGCTGCTTATATTTTTTAACGCTTTGTGCACAGCAAAATACGAATATTGTTTATGGATTTTTGTGAGTTCGTTGCAATTACTATATATACACCAAATATCTTGGATTATCTTTTGTCGTTCGAGGAAGGTTTGGGAAATTTTTAATGGGAAATGTTTGAATTTTTTTTCTTTTTGATTTGAGACTTGTTAATAACAGGAATAACCTGTTATCACCAAGAGAGTGTCCCTTGTTGTTCACTGTACCATAATATATACATACACTCTTTAACACGTGCTTTAAATATAAGTTCTTGAAGTTAGAATGCACTTACGAAAAAAGGTGTGAGAAAAAAAAACCGATATACTTTTTTAATATTAGGTTGTCAAAAAAGTCATGCGGTATTTTCGCTAGTTGGCGCTGAAAATGCGTAGTTTTAGTTTTATTCGACGCATTGGGTCATGCTATACCTTTTTGGAAAGCTCAACACGTGTTTGATTGATTGGCGTTTTTTTTAAGTCGTTCGTGAGTTATAGCGTCCCAAACATGGAGCAAAATAAAGAGAAAATACGGCATATTTTACAGTACTACTACGATAAAGGCAAAAATGCATCTCAAGCCGCCAATAAAATTTGTGCAGTTTATAGACCCGATACAGTTTCCATTTCCACCGCACAACTATGGTTTCAACGTTTTCGTTCTGGTGTAGAGGTGGTCGAAGATGCGCCACGCTCCGGAAGGCCTGTCGTCGAAAATTCACGATAAAATCGTTGAATTGGTCGAAAGAGATGGGCATAGTAGTAATCAAACCGTTATAAACCATTTGAAGAAGCGTGGAGTCACTAAACGAATTGATTCAATAAAAATACCGCAAGACTTTTTTGACAACCCATTATATATTATACAATAGTTTGTGTAGTATTGCTTGACTTGGGCGTTAGCTCCGACGTTCTCTTGACCGTTTTACTGCACATCATCAGAGGATGATCTTTAAGACCTAAGTTTCAATCAAAATTTACATCGTAATCATTCTCACAATTAGTTCTTTTATTTTTAACATTCTGCCTTAGGCAGTCGAATGTGTATTCATACCTGACTGGCTCGAAATTTCCAATACATCGTAATATAACTTCACAAGCAATATATAGTTTGGTTCCTTTTGATCCTTAATTGGACAAATAATCATGACCATATTCTTTGGTAGTCGAAAAAATACATTTTTAGTAATCAAGCTTCAATTTAGTTTCACGCCCTGAACAGGGTATATTAAGTATGTCACGAAGTTTATAACACCCAGAAGGAAGCGTCGAAGACTCTATAAAGTATATGGGATATTTCATACCACATCGACCACTTTTGAACCCGACCCCTTTAGATTTTGCTGAAATTTATCCATCCTTTTCTACCCTTTGAAAAACATTTTTGAGAATTTTTTAAAAACTTTTAATCCAACTTCAAAAAAGTTATGAATTTTGCTATTTTTTGCTAAAAAATTGCTTTTTTACTTTAAAATAGCCATAACTTTTGTAGAAATTGACTTTTGGGGACCTTTTTTTTTAAATTTTTGTTTGTGAATGAACTTTTCGAAAAAATACACGAAAAAAATTTAACACGTTCAACTATATAAAATAATCGGTTTTTTTAAGTAAAATCGTAATTTTTTTTGGAAGTTCGCAATTTTTTTTTTCTTAAACAAAACTTCAATTAATTTGACAACTATCCCTGCGCATGAAGATGAACATAACAATGACAGATCCAACTTTTGAGACGCAAATGATGCGGCGGTATACAAAGTCTCTCCAAAGAATTTAGAAATTTCTCTGGATAATTCACGGCTTCGTATTCATTGTCGAGACGATCGATTTGCATGAGCGAGTTAATTGTTACATTAAGTAAAAATAAGTCAAAAGAATATATTTTGAGCGGCACATGGTTCTGACTTCAATTTCTACTAACTAGTATGGTTACTCATTAATAGTTGAAAGCTTGTTTAGATACAGATTATTTTATTTGTTTAGGTATGTTTATAAATACATATATTGTTTGCTTAGATACATTTGCTTTGTTTTAAGATAAGGTTGTTGTAGTGTTCAAACTTAAAGTTGTTTTGACGTTTGTTACAACAAGTATTATAAGGAAAACGTTCCTTAACTAGCGCAAACCTCCCGGACTTTGACATACAGGGTGGGCCAAAAGAAAGCAAGGGGTGTAAAAGTTTAATAACTTTTTCGTTTATTAATTTTTTTTTATTTTTTCTTTCAGATTATATAATCTACATACAAAAGGGAAATTTTTTACACTAAGTATGAAAAACGATGTCTCTTAAATGACCACCGTTTTCAGCTTCGTACTGATGGGCTCTTTTTAGAGCATTTTCCATAACATCTTTCAAAACTTGTGGCTGTAGCGTTCGAATTTCTGCACCAATGTTTGCCTTGAGTTCAAGGATTGTCTCTGGCTTGTTCACATACACTCGCTCCTTCAAATAACATCAAAGAAAATAGTCGGGTGCTGTCAAATCTGGCAACCGCGCTGGCCAAATAATTTCCGAATTTCTGCAAATTATTCGCCCTCCAAAAATTTGATTTAAAAGTGCCATTGTGTCTCGGGCAGTATAGGCAGTAGCTCCGTCCTGCTGAAACCACATACCAGATCTATTTTCAAGAGCAGGACGTAAAAAATTTTCTATCATAAACCGATACCGCTCTCCATTTACGGTTACAGCACTTCCATCTTCATTGTCGAAGAAGTAAGGCCCAATGACATTTTCAGATGTGATCCCACACCATACTGTACACCTGATGGGGTGTAATTGGCGTTGATAAATGGCTCTTGGATTTTGAGAACCTACAGTTCTGCTTATTAACAAAGCCATTCAAATGAAAATGAGCTTCATCACTCATAATCAAATTTTTAATAAAGTTGATTTCATTTCTGGCCAACTCTTGAAATTTAACTGCAAAATTTAGACGTTGCCGATGATCTGCGGGTTTTAATTCTTACACCATTTGCACCTTATATGGGTATAACTGTAAATCTTTTTTTAAAATGTAGTGACGTACGAGACATTCCTAGCTGAGCAGAACGCCTTCTGGCAGATCTTTCTGGTGCTTCGTAAACACTTTGCTGTACTCGTTCAATATTTTCCGCAGTGCGACTTAAACGTGGTCTACCGGTTCGAAGCAAATCTGTTACGCTGCCATGTTGGTGATGACGATCAACTAAGCAACGAATCATTGCTTCAGAGGGCGAAATTCTGACGTTAAAATGTCGACGATATGCTCTTTGCGTTAAAATAATTGATCTTTGGTTTAAATAATAAAATTCTACTGTTCTGGTTCTCTGTTCAGTTGTGTACCTCTCTATTATAAATTCTCAGAGTGTTCTCTATATGATCTGAAAGAAAAAATAAAAACAAATTAATTAACAAAAAAGTTATTAAACTTGTACACCCCTCGGTTTCTTTTGGCCCACCCTGTAGAACCTTCCAGTTTAAGTCATTAACATCGGTATTTTTGGCTGTCGTAGCTACGATAATTTGGCCAATGTTCGGATAAACATTCGTGATGAGTTCACCTTTCGTTGAAGTGAACTGACAAAATGCAGGTGGAATTGATATCAAACCACTGGAAGTATTAACCGGAATTTGCCTATTTCCAATTCTTATCGAATACGATTTAAAGCGTCTTCGGCAATGTCATTTTAGTTCGTATCCCATAATTGACGCCGATGTGAAGGCTGATATGTCATATTGATCATCGCGAAAAGTGTGCGAATTTCAGTGGCATGCGAAGTAGCTCTGAAATCGTCAAACGTTTGATTCCATTGATTATCATGTTCCAGCAATTTTAATTGCTGGCACGCTTCTCAAAAAGTTGCACATACCGTACCATTCACTCAATTAAAATTGAACCACGTATATTTATCAATAGCAATCATCGTTTTGCAGGTGGATTGTGTAAATTCGTCCTAAGGCATTAGTTGAGAACGCACCTGGATGTATCTACCGGTTGGCCTTGCTTGCCATTTCATGTATAATATCAAGTAATATCCGAATAGAGCAATGTTCTCGCAAACGGATCGCTGACGAAAGTTAAGAAAAAACTCGTCAATGTGATTTTTTTTGTGGGAAGTGCTTTCGCTGGCTGCACTGTATTCTAAGGATTGAAATACACCCTTTGGCCTTCTCCAAATGAACTGCGAGACTCATATCAGTCAGAAAATGTTCATGTATGGAAAAGTACTTACTTCCTGATCTCATCTCGTCCACGGTCATAGCGGTTATTGACCGCTACATCCTTTGGTGACGTACTTGCAAACTTACTTGATCGATTTCACCAAACTGGAATACTCACCATTGATATGAGTTTTGAATGTGAATTAGAGAATAATTGCGAATATCGTACAACTTGGTTATTTACACCTCTAAATTGATTGCTGAATATTCTGTCATTGTCGTCTGGTGAGCGATACCGATACAATAAAAATCTATCATTTCCAATTCGCGTTTCCGAAAGAAAAGTACGTGGATAGTGTTTCGCGCATTTATTGTCAGACATATACACCGAACAGCGATTGTGATGTTCACAAGGTCCATAAACCAGATTGGTTTTCACCACTTCGTATAACTCTGGATCTATCTCTGGTCAGGAATTTCCGATGAAATGATTTCATCAATTTGATCTGGTCCTAAGAAGAATATGTACGCGCGGAATACATCTTTTTTGCACCTCAACAGAATCTTGCATCTAACAGCACCGTTACCAGTACGTTGCTCAAGATAACATAGCTGTTGTTTGAAAAGTCGTGATTGATCACGATTCAATAATTCCGTAATCTATGGTCATTTTGCATTGCAAGAGAATGTAACAAACAAATCCGCCCGTCCACAATTCCGCACGTACAGGTATATAATCGCATCCTGCGAGTACTTGTGCATATGCTTTGGGCTGCCAATGTATAATGCATGTTGATGGTAAAAGACCGCCGACCGATATTAGCGCGACCTCTTCGTTGCATCGTAACAAATTTCAATCTGTATTTGATCGCATTGTATGAAAGCCACATAAAGTGAATAATTTTCAATAATTTACCGTTTGAATAGCCGAAATAAGGAAAGCAAACGACAGAAATTGAACGATTCAAATAATTTACAAATAAATAAGTTGGAAAACAAAACAAAAACAAAATTAAAAAAAATGTGGTATGAAAAAGTCACTTTTTGTAAAATTTACGCTCGTAAGTCTGTTAAAAATGAACTTTTTCATATTATGTGACGGTTTAGTCAGATATAGCCCAACTTATTTTTATATATATGATGGGTATTTATGCAATATGATGTGATATCATGCCATGCGATGTGACATCACGTCCTTAAGGTATAGGAAATGGAAAGGGGCTGATTTTAGCGTTTTCCCGGCATTTATTCGATTTTTTCTCGCCTTTGAAACCTTCCCT
Organism: Bactrocera correcta; assembly: GCA_027475135.1. NCBI lineage: Eukaryota > Metazoa > Arthropoda > Insecta > Diptera > Tephritidae > Bactrocera > Bactrocera correcta. Next base: position 78,032,077 of record CM050322.1, on the reverse strand, counting down.
AGACCTCCACGAACTTTTCAAGACCAAGATAAGATAAATCCGTTCAGCCGTTCTCGAGTTTTAGCGAAAAGTTAAAATCCGAGTGACTGTATGTCTGTCCAGTCGTGTAAGGTGTAACTTGAATAAAAATTTAGATTTAGATGTGGGTTTCTAAATACAAAAAAAAAAATACGAGTTCGTATATAGATGCGCGTAATCGGACCACTACCATTCCCAAAACACGCCATTAACGGAAAACATATTAAGTGCCATAACTAAGCACTAAGTAAAGATATAAAATTGAAGTCGCAGTATCAACGGGCCACTTGGACAAAAAAGTTTTAAAAAGTGGGAGCGGCCTCACCCTTTAATAAGTTTAACATATATATCTCCTAAACCCATAAAACTAACACAACCAAATTCGCAAAGCACAAATATTACCAGAACTCCTACCGACAGTGTGCAAATGGATGAAACCTGAAGATAATCACCCTCACACCCCATTTAACGGGAATGTTCAAAACTACTAAAAGCGCAATTAATAAATAACTAACTACGCCAGAGACATTCAATTTTTTCTACGACATGGTAAGAGAGGGCTTCAGGGGAGTCGTTGTGTAAATTCGGGACCCGACGCACCTATTTGACTAAATTTCGCACTTGATATTCTCATCACATTCCCAAGTCAGAGTGTGGAAATGGGCGAAATCGCACTACGTCAAGCCTATTTCCCATATAACACAATTTTAAATTCCTTCTGATTTTTTGACTTTCCAGTACGCAAATCAAGAAGTAATTGATATAACGGCAAACAATTTTCCACGAATAATTCCGTTAAAGAATGCCACCTTTTGACCAAAAATTGTCTAAATCCAACGAAAACTGTTTAAGCCTCTAGGCACCGAATATTTGAACCTCAGTACCTACAGTGTACTTTTGATCGAAAATATCAGCCAATTTGCGAGATTTAGAACGAAATTCAAACAGAAAACTTTGCAGATAATAGTTATTCTGGGTATCGAAAATGAGGTAACCAGTCCAGTACTTCCCTGTGCCCTCAAGTAATTAATATAAAAGTTTTCGAACTTTCTGGTGATTTTATCCAATGGAGTCATGTGTAGAAGTTCACGAAAGTGAGGAAAGTTCTCTGATCGCCATTTACTTGGGAGTGGCCAGAAACGATTCTTTTACATATGACTCAGACTCAAGCAGCTCAGGACTTCCGGTCTTTGACCAAGTATCCTCTGGGTAGCCTAAGAACATCCGTTTGAGGCGAGCTAAATGAGAAGGCGAAAAATCCCCTGCATAGGGTTGTGCGCTGGGTTTGGGACCCGCCACGTAAAAAAACACCCCCAATGAAAATAAACAACACCCTCGGATGAGAGACCCCCCTTTTGATGACGACCATGGCAAACGAAATAAGGACTACAAATTGAGGGCATGTACCTCGGACATTTCAGGTGCATGCCCTCAATTCGTAGTCCCTTAATTGGGAGGGTGCCGCTGCCCAGCTGTCCTCGTGATAATAACCGCCGTCCATTTATCGATGGACGCTGGGCAAGAAAAAGGACTACAATTAGGGATTACGAATTGTGACATGCCCTAATTCGTAGTCCCTTAATTGGGAGGGTGCCGCTGCCCAGCTGTCCTCGTGAAAATAACCGCCGTCCAAGAAATGCGATGGACGGGGCAAGGACAAAGACAAGTAGGTACTTGTGACATTTACTACAGTGGCCATATAAAGGAACGTAAGTTTGGTGTTAGATTCGTGGTGGGAGAGAGACTCCGTCGCCGAGTACTATCATTCACTCCTGTGAATGAACGTCTAGCCACAATCCGCATCAAAGCGAGGTTCTTTAACATATCGCTGATTTGTGCCCACACACCGACGGACGAGAAGGACGATGTGACCAAAGATGCCTTCAATGACCGCTTGGAGCACACCTAAGAGCGCTGCCCCCGCCACGATGTCAAAATCGTGCTTGGCGACTTTAACGCCAGGGTGGGCGAAGAAGGTATGTTTGGTACGAGGGTCGGTAAATTCAGCCTCCACGAGGAAACATCCCCAAACGGGTTGAGGCTGATCGACTTCGCCTGGGCCCGAAATATGGTTATCTGTGCCACTAGAATCCAGCACAAGAAAATATATCAAGTTACCTGGCTGTCTCCGGATTGAAAAGCCACCAACCAGATCGATCATGTTGTGATAGACGGAAGACACGTCTCCAGTGTTTTAGATGAGCGTGCGCTCCGAGGTCCTAACTTCAACTCGGACCACTATATTGTTGCAGCCAAGATTCGCACCCGCCTCTGTGCAGCAAAAAACGCACGCCAACAAACACAAGGACGGTTCGACATCGAGAAGCTGCAATCACAACAGACAGCCGAACGATTTTCTACTCGGCTGGCACTCCTGCTCTCTGAGAGCACTCGTCAACAACTCGGTAAAAGGGAACTGTGGGACGGCATTTCAAAATCCTTACGTACAGCTGCGACCGAAACCATTGGTTTTCGGAATGTACAAAAGAACAACTGGTACGACGTGGATTGCCGTGTCGCAGCGGAGAGAAAGCAGGCTGCCTACCTCGCAACGTTGCGATCGATCCCGACACGTGCGGGATGGAATAGATACCGAGAGTTAAAGAGGGAAGCGAGACGCATTTGCAGAAAGAAAAAGAAAGAGACTGAAATGCGTGAACGAAGAGCTTGATAAGCTGGCCCACAGGGGTAATGCTCGAGGAGGGAACACTTCTCCAGCCTGCTGAATGGCAGTGAAGGAGAAGGCGAACCCGATTCCCTAATCGATGACGATGGAGCAGACGTTCCATTGCCCGACCCGAAGAGGTTCGAATAACAATTGCCCGCCTGAAGAACAACAAAGCGGCAAACACGGCGGCGAAGAACTGGTAAGGAGCATGCATCAGCTTCTTTGTAAAATATGGTAGGACGAAAGCATGTCCAACTATTGGAATTTAAGTGTGCTATGCCCAATCCATTAAAAAGGAGACCCCACAATCTGCGCCAACTACCGCGGGATAAGCCTCCTCAACATCGCGTACAAGGTTCTATCAAGCGTATTGTGTGAAAGATTAAAACCCGCCGTCAACAAACTGATTGGACCTTATCAGTATGGCTTTAGACCTAGTAAATCAACAACCGACCAGATATTCACCATGCGCCAAATCTTGGAAAAGACCCGTGAAAAGAGAATCGACACACACCATCCCTTCGTCGATTTCAAAGCTTCTTTCGAGAGCACGAAAGGAGCTGCCTTTATGCCGCGATGTCTGAATTTGGTATCCCCGCAAAACTAATACGGCTGTGTAAGCTGACGTTGAGCAACACTCAAAGCTCCGTCAGGATCGGGAAGGACCTCTCCGAGCCGTTCGATAGCAAACGAGGTTTGAGACAAGGCCACTCCCTATCGTGCGACTTCTTCAATCTGCTACTGGAGAAAATTATACGAGCTGCAGAACTTAATCGAGCAGTTGCAATCTTTTATATGAGTGTACAGCTGCTGGCGTATGCCGATGATATTGATATCATGATAATATTTATGGTCCTTTGCGCATTGGCCACGGCGAATATCACATTCGATAGAATGATGAGCTGTACGAGACAAACCACGACGTTGACATGGTGTAGCGAATTAAAAGGCAGCGGCTACGCTCGCTAGGTCATGTTGTCCGGATGGACGAAAACACTCCAGCTCTGAAAGTATTCGACGCAGTACCCGCCGGAGGGAGCAGAGGAAGGGGAAGACCTCCACTCCGTTGGAAGGACCAAGTGGAAAAGGATCTGGCTTCGCTTGGAATATCCAATTGGCGCCACGTGGCGAAGAGAAGAAACGACTGGCGCGCTGTTGTTGACTCGGCTATAATCGCGTAAGCGGTGGCTACGCCAGTAAAGAAGAAGAAGATATCATCCAATATGTGAGTTATCTTATGACAGTTTATTTTTATACTCTCGCAACAAAGTTGCTAAGGAGAGTATTATAGTTTTGTTCATATAACAGTTGTTTGTAAGTCCTTAAACTAAAAGAGTCTGATATAGGGTTATATATACTAAAGTGATCAGGGTGACGAGTAGAGTTGAAAACTGGATGTCTGTCTGTCCGTCCGTCCGTCCGTTCGTGCAAGCTGTAACTTGAGTAAAAATTGAGATGTCATGATGAAACTTGGTGCACGTATTTCTTGTCTCCATAAGTTAAGTTCGAAGATTAGCAAAATCGTCCCACTGCCAAGCCCACAAAATGGCGAAAACCGAAAACCGGTAAAGTGTCATAACTAAGCCATAAATAAAGATATTCAAGTGAAATTTGGCACAAAGGATCACATTAGGGAGGGGCATATTTGGACGTATTTTTTTGGAAAAGTGGACGTGGCCTCGCCCTCTACTAAGTTTTTTGTACATATCTCGGAATTTACTATAGCTATGTCAACCAAACTCTATCACTAAAAGTGCGTTAACCGACTAACAAAAAACGTCAGAAACACTAAATTTTACGGAAGAAATGGCAGAAGCTGCACCCGCGCTTTTTTTTAAATTGAAAATGGGCGTGGCGTTGCCCATTTATGGACCAAAAACCATATCTCAAGAACTACTAATCTTATTTATTTAACAGCAAATTAAAAAATATGTAAATGACGGATAATGAAATCTCGATTATCACTTTATCATGCGAGAGTATAAAATGTTCGGTGACACCCGAACTTACTATACTCTTCCCTGACCCAATTTCCATGTTGATGGCCATTACAATATGGGCTCGAGGAAAGAGAGATCTTCTTACCTACCGTCAACCGGGCTGCTATCCATTGGGCCCCCAAATCCGTCAAGGAGCTCCTGCGTGGAGGGTAGCTCCGTGTTTAGGCCATCATCGGGGACGTCTGTGGTGGTTACTGGCACTGCCTGTTCAGACCTGTTCCCGCAGGGCTGCTCCAACATCTCGTCCACCTCCATCCCTGCTGCTTCCGGGGCGGGTTCCGGCACTGCCTGGTTATCGACGCCCTTGTCCCGTGGAGTCGCAGGCGTTTTGGCTCCCTTGCTCACGGTGTCAGCAGGCTTGTAGAGCCGCATGACTACCGTGCTATACCTGTAGAACAGGCGAGAGCTCGCGGCCCGGACGTTTTTATACGACTCGTCGTCTATGTATAAATTTAGCCTCCATCCTTCCATGTCACCTATTTTCTCCTTTCTGTTGCCGGCAACACACCAGGACGAGATACTGAGTCCCGACAGTGTCCGTCTAGCTTCCCAGCATTGGAGCATGTTCCCTCAGACAGTCGGCGGACGACTCGTCCAGGCAGTCTACCTGAATCATACCTCCTCTGAAGTCGATGCCTTGGAAGGACAACGTGTAGTCCTCTTCTTTAGACACCTCGACCATGAGAATGTCCTGCAGCGCGGTGAGCTCCTCCGGTTTCAGCGACTACGCCGGGTATTTGAAAGGCAGAACAGCCATGCGGATGCCTTTGACAGCATCGGCATATCTGCGCCGCCCCTCTTCTACCCGGTGAGGAGCCGGTCCAGATGGTTGGCCCCCGGCTGCCTTTGCGTCTGTGCCCCGCACCCTTTTGGATCGGGGGGGCTCCTGCGGCGTGATTTGGCCGCTTTTACGTTTTTCGGCTTGGGCAAACGTACCCGCGGGCAGTGCCTGCTGTCGTACCCGCCCTGCGGTCAGAGTTGTGCTGATCGGGCCACGGTTGCTGTTACCGCTGCCTTGCGCGCGAGCTGGCACATTTTTATCGTGCCCATTTGCCGGGGACGCGTTGCTCCCTTTGCTCTTGCTCCTGGCTAGAGCCTCCGCTGCCTCCGGGGTTTTCCAATCACGGAGGTGCCGCAGGTACCACTTCATGGTGGAACCACTCATCCCTTTTCTATGAGGATCATCGCACCCGCCGGGTGGACCAACTTCTGGGAGGGGCGTTGTCCACCTCTTCTGCGCCTTCTCCTCCTTCTCCTGCTTTCGCCGTCAGGCTCTGCCTGATGCGACTCGCACGAGAGCGACCAACTGCACCTACCGGCAGGAGTCTTGGCGACGCTCGTTGCTGCTACAGCGGCACCAGTCATTTCCACCAGGTGAGCGCCGCTGCAAGAGGGCACGTCGTCATCATCCTCTCTGGCGTGCTCCTCGAACAGCGAACGCTCCTCTGGCGTAAGAGCGTCGAGGAAGCTAAACTTCCACTTAGCCCCTCGACCCCCCTTACCTTCCGCTGCACCGACCTCCTTCTACTTTTCCGCTTCCATTGTCCTTTGTTGTTGCCATTTGTCCGTCATTAAATCCAATTTTTGTTTTTGTGTTGTGTTATTGTTGTCCATCTTTTTCTTACGACCCTTGGCTCAACAGGGTGAGCGGTCGGGTCTACGTTCTAGCTGGGGAACTGGAAGGTCCGCCACGCCAAAGCCCCTTGGGGCGGTAAGGCCACCGTTACTTCCCAATTCGCCCCGGTGTTGGGAAGGCTCCGTTAAAATACAGCACATTCACCTCCTGGCTGCAAAGTTCCAATGGGCACGGAAGTCGCATTACACCCTGGATTAAGACGTGGTACCTCTTGGTTAGTGCACGCATGCGGCATCCGACATCCCGCGTGGTCCGTGCTTAAAAGCACCAATCACACAGAATTTGGGGGCGCCGAGTATGCCTTGGGCCTAAGCCCTTGCACCGCGACAAGGTGCCTACCATTCGCAGAGCCAACAGCTTTTTGATCGATAACATCCATTGTAATTATCCAATTGTCTTAAAATTTTTACGATATGTCAGCAAGAGATCAAACTTTTTATTTCATATAACCACCAATAAGTGGCGCCCCCAGAAACAATTATAATTAAAAAGTTCTGTTTCTTTTGCGACAGACCTTGTATGTTCTCGAATATGCCTTAGAAAGCCTCAGACCTTTTCAGCCAGCAATATACCCAATATAGTGATTTTCAACTTCCCATCTGTCTTTACCCCAGTTAGGTTGGTCAAAATGTGTAATTTTTAAGGAAATTGAGTGGACAAGCTCTCTTAAAAATTATAATATTTTATCAATGGCCGAATAAGAATGGAATTAGTTTAGATGTTGCTCGAACCCCTGTGTGCCTAATATATTGAATTTCGATCCTCAATATAAAGTATTGACGTTTTGCCTCAATATAAAGTAGGTATACACGATTTTCATATATTTTTGATCACTATTTAGTCTGTTATTATGCGCGTCTTTGCTGTCGCCCATTACGTTCACACAATCAATTTGTGTTGCGCAACTCTGTTCGAGTTTTTTTCCCATTCTCTTTCATATCATTTTCTCAAATTTTTTTGCTGTACCGAAAATAGTAATCCTTTAAATGTGTTTGCTTCAACTGCGGGAATTTCCACATTCCATTTATCGAGTATTCGTTGCGCAAACAATAATCATGGGAAAATCCCCCTATTAATATACTTGTGTATATGCAATGACAATTTTATGATAGGAACTTCCTTCTCCATCTCAACTATTAAATATATCTCTCTATGAAAGAGTGTTTCTGTAATGTTGCATTTAATTATACAACATATTTTTCTTTTTGTATGAAATATAAATAATTCCATTTTTATTACATTTCATATACTATATATATTAAATTTCATAATGTTACATAAAAAACTTTTTAAAATTACAGAATTATGGCTGCCAATCTACTGTTCCTTCCGTATTACAATAGGCCATATATTCTTGCCAAAAAGTTTCGGGCTCACCCCTCCTCGGATTGTTGCTATTAACAGAAGCCTGAGAATATCTTTCAGCTGTCGAATTGATTAAATTTATACCATTGGTATTATTTGTTCCTAGAAAATTGTGTAAAACACAGCAAGCCAATGCAAAGTTTTCCACAGACTCTACTCTTAAATTTATAGGTGCTAAAAATATTCTGAATCTGTTTGATAGAATCCCGAAAGCATGTTCAACTACGTGTCTTGCACGAGAAAGACGGTAATTGAATATTTTCTTCTGTAAACAGGTTGTGTGGAAAGGTTATGGCTATCATTAGGTGTGTCTGAAGCGGGAAAGCATCATCGCTTACGACCACATATGGGAGACATCTATTACTTCTTCTCGTATTACCAAAGCGAGTTCACTTTGGAGGAACACTCCTGCATCATTACATCGAAGGTTACACCCAATATCCACGTAAATGAATTTGCAATTTGCATTAACCAAGGCCAACAAAACTATACTGTTTGTGCCTTTATACTAGTTGTTGTAGTTAAATGCACCATCTTTTCGCGATGGCCTAAAGGTTATGTGTTTACCATCCAATGCGCCCAGGCAATTTGGAAATTGCCAACGTATTGCAAATTCATTTGCAATTGATACCCACTCTGCCGTATTGCTTGGAAACTAAAATTATGAAATCATGTAATTATTTATTATAAGAAAATAAAATGTTTATACCTTCAAATATAACGCCTTCAGTCTTTTGTAAATAGCGTCACAAACTTCGGGAATTATTCCACCATTTGTTGGCTGCGAAATTTTTGACCCAAAATTTAAACATTGAAACGATTCTCCTATAAAATATAAAAACATATTAAGTTTTTTAAATTCTTAGTTTAGAATACGAAAAAGTTTAATTTAAAATCTACCCGTTGCGAGAAAACGGAGGGTCAATGACAGCTTATCCGTTGCAGAAATTGCAGCTCGCATCACAGTATCTTGCTTCATTATGTCGTCCTGTATTGCAGATAATATGTTATTACACTGCGTCTCTGACATTCTTAGATAATTTTTGTGTGAAGTTAAAGTGCAGTAGTTTCCTCATTAAAAATGAATATGAATCTGTTTGCGCCTTGGTTGTTCTCCATACTTTAACCCAGAGATTCCAAATGTAGCCAGGTCTTTCTCCACTTGGTATTTCCAACGGAGTGTCGAATAGTCTCAAAGATGGAGTGTTTTCATCCATTCGGACAACAGGACCTAGCCAGTGTCGTCTTTCAATTTGCTGCACTATGTCAATTATATCCTGCACAGCTGATCATTCCGCATTTATTCGAATGCGGCATTCGTCGTGGCCAATGCATAAAGGACCATAAAATGCATATGTACCGGGTTTGTCCGGAAAGTAATAGGACCGAGTCTATTTAAAAAAACTTTACTAAACTAATCGTTACAGCTCTTTAAAATCTCCAGCGTGATTTCCAAGCAATGAAGTCGTCACGGAAGGTATTCTTCGGAATAGCCTTGAGAGCCGAGGTGCATGGTACTTTGATCCCCTTTGTCGTCTCAAAATGCTTGCTTTTCATCGGAAGATTGCCTCTTTGTCACGGGATCATATTCAATGATCCATGAAACGTCACCTGTGATAAAATTATTAAAACTTTCTTGTTACAATTCTACTCGCCGGAACTTCTGGTCGTCAGTGAGCACTTTCGGGATTACAATGTCATGAACCACAGATTTTGATAGAATTAATATCTAATCAATGAAACGATTACTTAGTCGACGGTCTGAGTTCAAAATTGTGAGCACAGGAGGCACATTGTTGGTGTTTGTCGAAGTCGCAAGTCTCCCCACATCAGCGACCTCTTCCCGTTCCTCCAGAAAAGCCTGATGCCACCGAAACACAGCACCTCTTGCTAAGGCAACATCTGGGTAAGCCTGCTTGACCATATCAAACGTTTCTGATGCAGATTAGCCGAGTTTCACAAAGAATTTAATCGCGTAACTCTTTTCTAGCGAACACTGTATTTTCGGCTTGCACCACTCACAGAAATACCTCGCGCGAAAATGTTTTTTCAGACTCTCCAGGTGCTCGGAGGCAACCAACCGCTCTTTCGTAAGTAACGAGCACCCTCTACCGAATCCAGTCAGTGCTCGCTCTCTACGACGGACAAACCCTTGTATTTAGGCAGATTATAAAGAAGTCAAAGTTTCACAATTTCTGCAGTGTGCTTGGGGTCTTTGATCTGTTGGATCGACTACCTATCCAGTTTTGCTTTACTTTGCTTCAAATACGCCCTATGTATTTCCAACTAAATTCTCTTATCCATTGTTGCTTCTACAAACTCCGTATTGCCAGCTCCGTTACTCGGCACATACCCCGAGGTTATTTACTGTCGCCGTATGATTTTGTTTATTGAGTGCAGTATATGCTTTTATCCAAACAGTTTCCGTTTTTTATTCCAAATCTGCAAAATTTACTTTCATCTGATTATCTTATAATGCAACCAGAAGAATTGAAATTTGGTTGCATACAAATTTATAACGATCACTTACACAATTCCTACGAGCCACAATCGTTTGTCTGTCTGAATATTTGAGAACTAGTTGCTCAGTTTCTTTCACACCAAAAAGCTGCTCATCAATCGGAACCGCCGATATCGGACTAATAAGGCATCTATACGAATTTGCGAATTAACCGATCAAAACCAAATTCTTATATAGAAAACTTTTTTATTTTAGAAGATAATAGTAATATCAAAAAATTTAGAATAGGCTATTGCCTACGACACCGCTGTATCAAATCAAAGTACTATATCATACCTTGCATAGTGAGCGAAATTGATATTGAAGGTGTGTGGTTCTATCTGTGAATTGGATCAGTTCCGTCTTACTAGGCTTAACACCTAGTTCATTTTTCTTGACCCATAGGTATGGCCTCAGCAAGGCTTCTTCAATATCTCTCATGATACCATTAATTATCATCTGCAGTAGCTTAGCTTTCACATGAAGTTGACCTTTCAGTGCCACTACCCATAGAAGCAGGAAAATAATTCTTCTTTTTCGTGTCACTGAACTGTATGATGCTATAATATTTATATCTTAACCATAGATTGAATCCTTCTACAAACTAAACGGCAGTGGCAGCTCTGTGTAAAAGACTCTATGATGGTACTTATCTTTATATTGTTAAAGCTTATTATATGTCCAGAAAGGCATCTACTGTATATTAGCTTGAGCTATGTAGGGCAGTTTCTGCTGATGGGAATGATGTATGAATCTTGTGCAGTCAGTAAATTATCCGCAATAATTAATCTGATGTGTATATCTATGGGAGGATGGAGTCATGTGCAGAAGTAGTCTGATCGCCATTCACTTGGGAGTGTCCAGAAACGATTCCGTTACATATGACTCAAGCAGCTGACGACTTCCGGTCTTTGACCAAGTATCCTCTGGGTAGCCTAAGAACATCCGTTTGAAGGCAAGCTAACGTGAGAAGGCGAAACATCCCCTGCACAGGGTTGTGCGCTGGGTTTGAACCCGCCACGTAAAAAAACACCCCCAATGAAAATTAACAACCAGCCTCGGATGAGAGACCCCCCAATTGATGACGACCATGGAAAGCGAAATAAGGACTACGAATTGAGAGCATGCACCTGGAATGTCCTGTCCCTTAATTGGGAAGGTGCCGCTGCCCAGCTGGTTGATGTCCTCGTAAAAATAAAGGCTGACACCACCACCGTCCAAGAAATGCGATGAACGGGACACGGACAGAGACAAGTAGGTCCTTGTGGCATTTACCACAGTGGTCATATAAAGGAGCGCAACTTTGGTGTGGGATTCGTGGTGGGAGAGAGACGCCGTCGCCGCGTACTATCATTCACTCCGGTGAATGAACGTCTAGCCACATCCCGCATCGAAGCAAAGTTCTTCAACATATCGCTGATTTGTGCCCACGCCCCGACGAAAGAGAAGGACGATGCGACCAAAGATGCCTTTTATGAGCGCTTGGAGCGCACTTATGAGAGCTGCTTCCCCCACGATGTCATAATCATGCTTGGCGACTTTAACGCCAGGGTGGGCAAAGTAGGTACCTTTGGCACTACGGTCGGTAAACACAGCCTACACTAGGAAACATCCCCAAATAGGCTGAGGCTGATCGACTTCGCCGGGGCCCGAAATATGGTTATCTGTAGTACTAGATTCCAGCACAAGAAGATTGATCAAGCTACCTGGCTGTCTCCGGATCGAAAGACCACCAACCAGATCGATAATGTTGTGGTAGACGGAAGACATGTCTCCAGTGTTTTAAATGTGCGTGCGCTCCGAGGTCCTAACATCGACTAGGACCACTATATTGTTGCAGCCAAAATTCGCACCCATCTCTGTGCAGCAAAAAACGCACGCCAACAAACACAAGGAAGGTTCGACATCGAGAAGCTGCAATCACAACAGACAGCCGAACGATTTTTCTACTCAGCTTGCACTCCTGCTCTCGGAGAGCACTCGTCAACAACTTGATATAAGGAAACTGTGGGACGCCATTTCCAACTCCTTACGTACAGCTGCAACCGAAACCATTCGTTTTCGGAAAGTGCAAAGCTGGTACGACGAGGAATGCCGTGTCGCATCGGAGAGAAAAAAGGCTGCCTACCACGCAACTTTGCGAGCGACTACAACACTTGCGGAATGGGATAGATACCGAGAGTTGTAGAGGGAAGCGAGACGCATCTGCAGACAGAAAAGTAAGAGACCGAAATGCGTTATTATGAAGAGCTTGATAAGTTGGACGACATGGGTAATGCTCGAAAATTCTACGAATAAATGCGGTAGTTTACAAAAGGGTACCAGAACATACTCTTATAGAACCCCCAAAATTGATCTAGTCACCGATGCCCAGAGCATACCTAAATTATGAAGGGAACATTTCTTCAGCCTGCTGAATGGCAGTGAACGCACAACAGCAAGAGAAGGCGAACCTGATTCCCCAACCGATGATGATGGAGCAGGCGTTCCATTGTCCGACCATGCAGAAGTTCGAATAGCAATTACCCGCCTGAAGAACAACAAAGCGGCGGGGCCGATGGATTGCCGGCAGAGCTATTTAAACACGGCGGCGAAGAACTTCTAAGGAGCATGCATCAGCTTCTTTGTAAAATATGGTCGGATGAAAGGATGCCCAACGATTGGAATTTAAGTGTCCTATGCCCAATCCATAAAAAAGGAGACCCCACAATCTGCGCCAACTACCGTGGGATAAGCCACCTCAACATCGGGTATAATCCAATCGAGCGTATTGTGTGAAAGATTAAAGCCCACCGTCAACAAACTGATTGGACCTTATCAGTATGACCTGGCAAAACAACAACCGACCAGATATTCACCATGCGCCAAATCTTGGAAAAGACCCGTGAAAGGAGAACCGACACGCATTAGCTATTCGTCGATTTCAAAGCTGCTTTCGACAGCACGAAAAGGAGCTGCCTCTATGGCGCGATGTCTGAATTTGGTATCCCCACAAAACTAATACGGCTGTGTAAACTGACGTTGAACAGCACCAAAAGCTCCATCAGAATCCGGAAGGACCTCTCAAACTTTCGAGGTTTCAGACAAGGCGACTCCCTATCGTGCAACTTCTTCAATCTGCTTCTGGAGAAAATAGTTCGAGCTGCAGAACTTAATCGAGCAGGTACCATCTTCTATAAGAGTGTACAGCTGCTGGCGTATGCCGATGATATTGATATAATCGTACTGTACGAGGTGTACGACGACATTGAAATAGTTCATCGAATTAAAAGACAGCGGCTACGCTGGCTAGGTCATGTCGCCTGAATGAACGAAAACAACTCTGAAAGTATTCGAAGCTGTACCCGATGGGGGAAGCAGAGGAAGAGGTAGACCTCCACTCCGTTGGAAGAACCAAGTGGAGAAGAACATGGCTACGCTTTGAATATCCAATTGGCGTTACGTAGCGAAAAGAAGGAACGACTGGCGTTCTGTTGTTAACTCGGTTATAATCGCGTAAGCGGTGAGGCCTATGGGTTTAAGTCTTTAGTACTATCGTGTGTTGGTATTACCACCTCCTCGACTTTTTTCTAGCGTCGTAGAATATATGATAGTTGAATTTTTTCAAGCTTTAGAATCATAAGATTTTTAGCATTATGGGAGTAATACCGTCACACAGTGGGCGATTGGGCCTCGTTATCGGCATTTTATTAATAACTTCTAAACGAAAAAAGATATCTTCAGACGGTTTTTTCACAACTGAGAAAAAAGTCATAGAATTTTTTAAGAAAAAAAATTTGTTTAATTTTTTTTTTATTTTTTTAATTTTTAAAATTTTAAAAAATTTTTTTTTTTTAATTTTAAAATTTTTTTTTACCTTCAATAAACAAATTTTATAAATCAAAATTATCTTCGAAATCTTCGTAATCAGAATAAGGCATATCTAGATGCTTCATTAAAAGCAAGCTCTTAACAACATCGTCCATAATAATATTTTTTGCAGTCGAAATTGAAGACCCATTTGACAATGAAGATATCAAAGGGTCAGACGAAACTAATAAAGCATTTATGATATCTTCCATTGTATTTTTCCTGGAATTTTTTCTTGTATTGTAAGAGCTTCTTCGGGCATCATACCAATCGGAAGGGAAAAATGGTTTATTATATCTGCTCCATGAATTAAAATTCTGTGAACAGACGATGGCATGTAAAACCTGAGTATGAAGCTGATTCCGATATGATACTGAACGTTTTGCCATCAAGCATGGTCATATGAAATTGGTGATCAATTCTTAAGGTACTCACAAATGTTGGAAAAATATTTAATATTTGGCTCTTAATGTTTTGAATTTCTCTGCGAGACAAGTCTGCCGATTCTTTCTCGCAAAGTAATTTAATGGGTCGACAATATCGGGTAGAAGAAGGCCGATTGTTTTTCCATAAAACTGTCGATCCTTTCTGCACTATTAATGGTACCATACATATTGAAAATAAATATTGATCTATCATCTCCTCATCGAAGTCATTAAATTTTTGCCTGTAAGTAGAATGGCCGCTGCTGCCATCACAACCCCATTTGTAGGTAACAGTTAATTGGGTGTTATTGTTATTTTCAATATGGTTTTGAAAACTTTCTAGGTGTGCTTCAATAATCCTAGCAATCGTATGGTCTACTAAGCTTTATAATGGTACTTCATCAAAATGATCAGTGAACGTGATGACGCTAGGATAGCATTTTTTTCGCACAACGCAGTTTGTCGTAGCATGGATATACGAGTATATCGGCGTTTTGCCCTCTTGCGGTTCTCTTTGACAAATTCCATGTGTACTTGGTATGTCCAATACTACAAATAGCGCCAGTGATTTTTCATCAGAAAGTTTTGTCGGTAAACGCTGAGGGGTACTCATAGTTTTCAAAATCTTACCGCTAACTCTTCGTCGGCGTTTAGCATTGACACCTCCTGTGAAGCACTACGTTTTCCACCTTTGTATAAGCTGCAGCGTGCAACTTCCAACAATGCTTCTGATAGCACATCTTCAGTAAGGCCCGACAATTTCTTAACTTGCGTTTTTTTGCAACACTCCGAAATAAAGGGTGATTTTTTAAGAGCTTGATAACTTTTTTTAAAAAAAAAACGCATAAAATTTGCAAAATCTCATCGGTTCTTTATTTGAAACGTTAGATTGGTTCATGACATTTACTTTTTGAAGATAATTTCATTTAAATGTTGACCGCGGCTGCGTCTTAGGTGGTCCATTCGGAAAGTCCAATTTTGGGCAACTTTTTCGAGCATTTCGGCCGGAATAGCCCGAATTTCTTCGGAAATGTTGTCTTCCAAAGCTGGAATAGTTGCTGGCTTATTTCTGTAGACTTTAGACTTGACGTAGCCCCACAAAAAATAGTCTAAAGGCGTTAAATCGCATGATCTTGGTGGCCAACTTACGGGTCCATTTCTTGAGATGAATTGTTGTCCGAAGTTTTCCCTCAAAATGGCAATAGAATCGCGAGCTGTGTGGCATGTAGCGCCATCTTGTTGAAACCACATGTCAACCAAGTTCAGTTCTTCCATTTTTGGCAACAAAAAGTTTGTTAGCATCGAACGATAGCGATCGCCATTCACCGTAACGTTGCGTCCAACAGCATCTTTGAAAAAATACGGTCCAATGATTCCACCAGCGTACAAACCACACCAAACAGTGCATTTTTCGGGATGCATGGGCAGTTCTTGAACGGCTTCTGGTTGCTCTTCACCCCAAATGCGGCAATTTTGCTTATTTACGTAGCCATTCAACCAGAAATGAGCCTCATCGCTGAACAAAATTTGTCGATAAAAAAGCGGATTTTCTGCCAACTTTTCTAGGGCCCATTCACTGAAAATTCGACGTTGTGGCAGATCGTTCGGCTTCAGTTCTTGCACGAGCTGTATTTTATACGGTTTTACACCAAGATCTTTGCGTAAAATCTTCCATGTGGTCGAATAACACAAACCCAATTGCTGCGAACGGCGACGAATCGACATTTCACGGTCTTCAGCCACACTCTCAGAAACAGACGCAATATTCTCTTCTGTACGCACTGTACGCATTCGTGTGGTTGGTTTAATGTCCAATAAAGTAAACTGAGTGCGAAACTTGGTCACAATCGCATTAATTGTTTGCTCACTTGGTCGATTATGTAGACCATAAATCGGACGTAAAGCGCGAAACACATTTCGAACCGAACACTGATTTTGGTAATAAAATTCAATGATTTGCAAGCGTTGCTCGTTAGTAAGTCTATTCATGATGAAATGTCAAAGCATACTGAGCATCTTTCTCTTTGACACCATGTCTGAAATCCCACGTAATCTGTCAAATACTAATGCATGAAAATCCTAACCTCAAAAAAATCACCCGTTATCTTTTTGTGGACGTCCAATGATTTCGGAAGATGATCTTTCAATCAATACTAAGGGCGTATCTAGCCATTCCTGGTTTTTTTTTTCAAAAATTTCTTCTACAGTTTTTCCACTTTTCTACAAGCTTACTAGTAAAATTTCGCAGCTTTTTGCCAATCTCGTACTGCTCCCCCTGAGTATATTTAAGGTTTTTGAGAACAGTACCAAATACAATGTTTTCTATGATGAGAAACTTCTTGGTTGGGATCGCTTCTTCATGCCATACTTAAAAAAGTACCAGTTTTGCTACCAACATTGTTCCTAAAAAGTGCCATGATTTAAAGGTTAGCAGGTAATAGCAGTTCATATTACACATTTTGGACGCACAATGACCCATACTTCCAGCTAAAAAAGGTTTAGACCTAATCCGTGCGAATGTTGTAACTTCTACTCCACGAACGACAGGTGCACGCTAGTGCGGGCTAGTTGTTAATACACTTAATTACCACTACGTTTTATGAACAACACATTTACAGACCGGTCACAAACACTGATTTTTTATGTAATTCATACCTTGAAGTTAATAAAAAGCCACACTTTTAATAAAACAAGTAAAAATTGTAAATTTCGAAGTGGCTCGAAATCAATGCGCACAACAAAGAAAAAATATTGTAAAGCACTTGGTAAAACATATTTTGTGTTTGACAGCTCACAGCTGATGATCAGCTGATCGTAGAAGCATCTGTTATCGATTTGTGAAAAAAATTAACGCTTTTTCAAATTTGAAAATTTAAATTAAATGCCGCTAGCGAGGCCCAATCGCCCACTGTGCGTCAGGCTTTAAATCGTAAGCAGCTATTACTTGGGTATTCTATTATCTTTTTTCTGACTATGAGATTGGACTCTATCTTTTCCACCTCCGCATTTTACTCTTGAATATTCCTGATGTTAATACTATTGTGGCTTATAGTTACTAGTATTCTCGCGAAATTGTTCAATACTGTTCATCAAGGATTTCGATATTGGAGAGGAGTACTGGATTTCAGTCGAATGCTGAAGGGTTTCCAGCACTGATCTGATATAGAAGGCTCCTCGCAGACTCTCCAGCCATCAACTATGAATCTATACAGGACTTCCTCCCACTCTTAAAATCTATTTGAACTAAATAATATGAACGTTGGCTTATCGAGTCTATTACATTACTATTTAAAATATATTAAAAGATATCTCACCTCTGATGTTTGTACTGGAGCTTCCCCATGGAGTGTCTTGCATTTGTGTCACATCCTATTATTATGTCTGCTTTCTGCATTTACATGTTTATTGGTGAGAATGCTGCTGCTGATCAGCACTTTAACGGTTTCGTCTCTGTCCCAGGTCTCAGAGGGTTATCAGACTATCTGTAGCACTTTCGAGTGACTCCTCTAGAGGCCGTTACTAAATGCGAGCACGAGATATTTTTGGGATGTCCTAAGCGGGTATGAGCATCAGTTTGATGTCTTCCAAACGCTGATTTTAACAATGCTACAAAAAGTACAAGGAGGCCTGATTCGTTGAAATGCCTGTCGCCATGTCGAAGCGATAGCCAACGAACTATCATTTGCTGTTGAGTTGTTTTTAACTTAGATATTGTTGTCGTCCATGTTTGGTCCCACAAGTTCGCCGGGAAGAGTTCGCAGAGCTGGTAGTCGCAAATAGCGCGTTTAATTTTGTCGACCTCGTCCGGACATCACAGCCATCGGCTTAGGTGGCTTAACACCTGAGCTCAGGGTGATGTTGGTGCAGGTATTTTCACTTCATACAATAGGTAGATTGGCGGAAAACCGAGGATTTTTGCCTCGATTTCTCCATATTGAGTGAAATATGAGGTACCTCTCTTAGGTCGTAAGAGTAATGTGCGTTTCCATTTGAGTCAGGGTTGGGCGAAAATCTGGCTGTAGCAGCTTGGAAGATATGTAAAATAAACCCAGGAACATATTGCTGCATAAAGAGTTTCACACATTTTCTAAATAATAATGAATTCTTACTTAAGCTATCACTTGCACGGACAGGCGGTTAGACAATCAGTTGAAGTTCAGCCCGTGCAAACATGATAGATCAGTATTAGTATAAAAAGTAAAACGCAGTTCACTTTTTAAAATCATATAGCGGGCATCTTGCCGCAAAGTGTGCCAGTCATTCCATAGAACAGCCCGAGTAGCTGCGAGCGGCGCCGAATCGACTCTCCACGGTCTTTGTGTACACTCTCAGCCAAGGCTGCTATAGTTTCTTCACTGCATTCTGGACGTAGTCGAGTATTATCCAATAATTAAATGTCAGTCGGATGATAAGTTCAGTTCGTCTTGTCCACCTGATCATTTATATAGATATTGATTGCATTTAATTTTCGCGCTATCAGAAGATTAGCCAAACCATTTTCATTTACATATATCAAGCACTAAGCCCCCTAATATTGTCAAGAAAACTTAACTGGAGAAGTTTCATTAAAATATCATTCGTTTTGATCTATCGTACATAAACGTTAACGCCAGGAGGAATATCAAAAGCAACAATATCGTATATATGCATCTGCTTTACTTAATTAACTTATGAATATTACTCTAACTCTCACCAACAATTGTCTAGAAAAGTTACTCTCAATTTCATATATCACAGATTGACCAATAATTTCTGAAAAATATCAGCCATAGCTAGGGGTGTGTACCACATTTTCAGTATCTGAGAGCGTGAAAATATTTATGGGAAGTAAGCGAGGTTCGTTTCGTTCGATTTCATTTTCGTAATGTAACATAGGGGTAATTAACAATTTTACAAAAGTCTTTAAGGGATCAGTAGAGTAATCTGGCCTGTTTTTTTTGACATTTTGTTTCATAGAAATTTTTATTCTACAATAGAACTTTTTTTCAAATATCACGAAATACATCGTGGAGTGTATAAAAAATTTTTTTTCGGAATTTTTTGATGAGATCTGTGAAAGAAATGGCTGGGTGAATGACATGCGTTTTTTCGCTGGCGGATACGATTGTTCATGTTTAGATCATCTGAACACCAAAAACCCAATTTGTTCTTGAAAAGTATCTGAATGGTTCTCGTCCCTACTAGAATCATGAAAAAATCTTCATAAATAAAAAAAAGTTTTTTTTATTTTAGTTTTTCCCCATGTTTTTTTACGTACATTTTGTTATAACGTTGACGTTAAATTATAAAAAATTATGAATCTAGTAGGGACGATAGTTTTGTGAACATTAAAAAAAATTTACCAAATCGGTTGAGTAGTTCGACCGGAATCATGTCCGCCAGTTCAAAAAAAAGTGTGTTTTGAGAAAAACTCATTTAAAGTTTGAGGTACTAAAAAAGTCATATAAAGATGAACATAATCATTGAAATATTGGCATATTTCTAATCGGCTATGCCTGCTTTTCGAAACTTTCCAGTGGAAAAGTGAATTCTAAGGGTATAAGAAAACAGAAAATGCAGAAAGAAAAATGTTTGAAAAAAGATTACCCTACTGACCCCTAAGTACCATTCTAATGCTACGAACCGTTTTATTTAGTAAGCTAACGCATTTTTAGTATTTTGCAACATAACACTTACAAGCGGAGTGGGCCTAGTTGTCATCCGATTTGCACACTATCTGAGTACTTGCTGGTAAGATTCGTCTTTAGGATATTTGAGTGATGTAAATAGCTCTAGTTGTTTGTGAGATATCTATACATAAACTATTAGGCGGTGAATCAAGTTGTGCAGAATTTTTATTCCGCAACTGCCTCTCTTCTCTCTGATCGCTTTAAAGAAATTAGAGGTATTAATTTTGTTATCTGGTAATTAACCAAAATGTCGTCCTACAATTTTTACGCCCTAGGCAATTGCCAAAATTGCCTATATGGACGGATATGCTGAAATGATTTTCGTATTTCCATACAATCGAACTCATTGGAATACTAAGGGAGAGCAAATGCCTTTTTAAACGGGATCAACTTTATTACATTTCATTATTTATTATTTTGTATTTTATTAAAAAGCAAATTTATACTAATATACATATTTTTTATATTACAGGTCCCAATTAATAGGGTTCACCTCTTTACAGGCATACAACTGGCTTGTTTTATAATGTTATGGCTAATCAAATCATTTTCTGAGACATCTATTTTATTTCCATTGATGTTGGTTGTTATGATTGGTATACGAAAAGCTTTGGACTTACTGTTTACGAGAAGAGAGTTAAAAATACTGGACGATTTGATGCCTGAATTTAATCAAGGAAATGTTACGAGTGAGCTGCATCAAAGTGATCCGGAAAGCGGATACCTTGCAAAATTTAAAAGGTGTTGTTTAGGGGAATCGCCCGCATCGAGAGAACAAAAAGTAATTCAAATCAGTAATGAAAAAGAATTTGAAGCTGCAAGCAGCTTATTAAAGTAAACCGTTATATATATGTACTCATGTTCCATTCATTTTTTTCGATGTTAAATTGTATGATGACTATTTCAAAATATTCGCAGTAGAATGTTACAAAAAAAAAACAATATCTTATATATAAAAATAAGTTGGGATTTTATCTGTTCGCTATGGCTGATTAAATAATTGCATGAAATTAAAAATGGCCTAAAACTCTTTGAAGGGAATCCAATGAGGATGGTTTGTAAAAAAAATTAGAAAATGCTCATTTTTTACCGACTTACAAGCGTAAATTTTAATCAAAAATTCATTACTTACTTATAACAAAGAATGTTATTTAACATTTAACTAAACTACATCACACTGATAAAGGCGAGTAAATTCTGAAAGTTTCGAGAAAAAGGTACAATACTAAATGGAACACTTGGACTGGAAACACGGATTAGATGTGGCGATTTCAAAAAAATTAAGCGCAACAGAACTCTTAAATGTAGCAAAATGAGATAGAGCCTCCTGTAAGGCAAAAAATTTTTTTACCAAATTTTACAAACTGCAAAATGGAGTAGATGTTTGTAACTCAATAAAAATTTATCATTCCTTATCTCTGGTGGGGGGAAATGAAAAGATCTTCATTGCGTGAGAATTTATTCGTTCTGATTTTATTTCGTTTTTGTCTAGCTTATATATAATTTTTAAAACTATCTTAAATAACTAAATATATGTGTCTTTATGTATTGCAGCATATTTTTTATTACTGCTTGACATGGGGTTGATTTCAAGTGTACAATTTATTGCAAGTGTGTGTGTGTGTGTTTAATGTTATCTGTTCTGTAAATTTATGACTTGTGTCCCCATGCATTTTTATTATTATTAGATGCATTGCATGTAAATGCATTATGTATATATGTATGTAGGTATGTAAATTATTGCCGGTTACATTGAAACGACAAAAAAAATTATTTTTTTGGTCAAAAATGACCTTTATTGACAAAACGTTCTCTTAAGACTAATTACATTTTTAATTTATCCCTTATTTATAACTTAAAAATTACTTATGCTAGCACTATTGACTTGCTTGTGTCGCGTAATTCTGCGTATGCCGGATGTTGATTTTGCAATTGCTGCAATGCTTGCATTACTGTTGGTCGGCCTGGCTGTAGTTTACACTGCGCGTGCCGGATGTTATTTGGTTGATTGCTTAACCAGCATTATTCTGCTTTTGGCAGTTAACTTTAGTGTTGCTAACTCCTCCGCCGTCAAAAACGAACGTCCTCGTTTGTTCAAACTATTAGGGTTATTGGCACTTGTGACGTGGGAGTTTCCGATGTGTCTATATGAAAGTTCCTTTGAGCTTTCGCTGAAGGGTGGTTAATCATGGATGCATTCAATGGTCGTTTGCCAGTTTCTTGGGGCTTAGGGCGGTTCACATAATTTACCGCTCTTGTTCTGACGCTTTCATCCACGTCCATGGGTTGAGGAGGTTTAGGTGGCCTTGGGGGAGGATAGTTTGGTTGTTGGTTATAGGGATATCTAGAGTGGTTATAGGAGTTTTGTTGTTGGTAGCTATTGTGTGGATTCGAATTTGAATTTTGATATTGCTGGGAGCTATGGGGACTCAAATTTGGTTGGCGATAAGTTTGCTGAGGGTGAGGTATATAGGCTAATTCGGGATAGAATCTTGATTCGGGAAATCGTGAGTTTAATGGTTGTACCTGCCTTGCCATGGGGGGTTGTTGTCTAGGAATGAAAGAGTTGAAACTTTGATGTCTGGGGACTGATGGTGCATTTAACGCTTGGTTGTTGGCATGGTGTGCTCTAAAGCTTTGATTTTCCAGCTTTAGACAAAGGTGTAGTGCCTCTGGTAAAGTCTTGGGTTCTTTTATACCCAGAAGCCTCGGGAGGTCACCGGAAAGTCCTCTCACAAAGGTATCCAGGGCCTTGGCACGGTAGTTGTCCGTTAGTAGATGGACTGCCTCCTCGCCAATTTCCATGCATCCTATTTTGTTAAGTATTAGGGATAATTGACTATAAACCTTCTGATAAAATTCGTTTATAGAGCTCCTTCCCTGAATAAGGCACGTCATTTGATATTCTAGAGTGCCTATGTCGCGTTTATCGGCATAGTGGGTGGTCAGACAACGGGAGATGGCTGTCCAATCCAAGGGGGTGTTGTATGATTCTAACGCTACGTCCGCTTTTCCAACAATTTTGTTCCGGATTACATTTAGGATTCCGAAAAATTTTGGGGTGCCCTTTAAGGGTTCATATATTTTTATAATTCGCTCGACACTTTTTTTCCATGAGCTGAACTCAGAGGCGTTTCCTGAGAATTCTCTCAAGGATCGTACGACATCTGGGACTTTATCCATTTCAGCCATATTGTTTTGGAATTGTTCGTCTATTGTTTGGTCCGTAATGACCGGGTTTATTTTATTATTAAGAATATTATGGACTACATTAGGTACACTTGCCTCTATTGCTAAAGTTACCATGTTTTTTATCATGTTCGCCAATTCTGGCGGAATTGTGTTATTAGGGCCTGACGGTGCTGTTGATGCAGCAGAAGGATTAATCCCAAGTACGGGGGGTCTAATTAGATTGTTTGGATTTGCCATTTTTAAATTCTATTATTATTTTCCTTTCAAAAAAATTTTATACCACTATTTTGGTTTGAATATTTATATTTTTGTTATCCCTTCTAGGAAGGGGGCTTTTTTACCCTGGAGGGTCCGGTCAACTCCTGAGTTGGCTACGGAATCGCAGAGTTAAGCAATATTATTTTCAGTTTAGTTTATGTTATTGGCTGTACAAGCCGTATTTTATTTTTTGGTTATTTATATTTACTTACACTATGGTTTCACTTAATAATTTATTTATTATTAATAACAAAAAAAAATTTTTTCCTAAACTTTTTCACAATTTTTCCTCTCTGGTCTTATTATTAATTATATTTCTTATGCTACTTACACTATATACAGCTTCATGATGATCCTCGAAACCGATGAGTGTGTATTTGTCCTGTTCCGTGTTTGTACTGGGGTACACTTCCTCACACTGTTTTTGTTTTTGTAGGTTTTTGCTGCTGTTCCTTGTCGGTGTCGCTGGAACGTCCAGGAAGGATTTTCCTATCCTTTTCACGCTCTTTATGTGTTGGTTACTTTTTTATCCTTTAATCCGCTCGGCCTGTGAGACCACTTGTCACCAGTTAAAGGCTAACCTTGTCTTTTTCGCGGCTTTTTTTTTTTTTTTTTTTTTTTTAACGGCACTTTTAACTTTCGCGAACCGAACAAGCTTTCTTCTTTAGCTCGGGCGCCAATTATTGCCGGTTACATTGAAACGACAAAAAAAATTATTTTTTTGGTCAAAAATGACCTTTATTGACAAAACGTTCTCTTAAGACTAATTACATTTTTAATTTATCCCTTATTTATAACTTAAAAATTACTTATGCTAGCACTATTGACTTGCTTGTGTCGCGTAATTCTGCGTATGCCGGATGTTGATTTTGCAATTGCTGCAATGCTTGCATTACTGTTGGTCGGCCTGGCTGTAGTTTACACTGCGCGTGCCGGATGTTATTTGGTTGATTGCTTAACCAGCATTATTCTGCTTTTGGCAGTTAACTTTAGTGTTGCTAACTTGTATATTAATAGATATTTATATTTAGAAGAATTTCGGCTTTGCTGATAACTAAGCATGTTCAATGATATTTGAACAGTAGAGAAATAATTTGCTTGAGCCAACATATACAAGTATTTTTAAAGTTTAGATTTTTTTTAGATATACACAAAATTATTTAACAATGGTATATACCTGCATCACAGCTTCGCTACCAGGCAAAAACAAATTTTATTATATATGTTAGAAAATAGTCAACGAGTTTATTTTAATGAATCAGAACGCGGAAGAGAGAGCGGCACGTACACCGTCGACAGCATTAATAAGTTTCTTCACAGTCTGTCAAACTGATGATTTAGCTCGTTCTTTGCTGTATACTGATATGTCACGCTATTTCACATGCTATGCCCCATCATCGAAATCGTTTCTGCGTCGAAACCAAGGAACACCAGTTGAAGGATATCCAAATGTATTTGCTTCAGGCGCTCTGGGTCGCTTCTACACAGTGCGTCTAAATAACGATGAATGTTATTATTTGCGATTGTTGTTGGTGATGTTGGCAGTCCGACATCGTTTTAACAACTGCAAACAGTTAGTGGACAGCTGTGTGCGACTTAGCCTAAAGCATGTCAGTTAATACGAGGTCTGACCATTAAGTAATGAGATTGATTCCATAAAAACCGTATATTTGAAACTTATTCTACAACTCTATCATCCCCTTCAAAGTAGTCCCCTTGGGCAGCTATACAGCGATTCCAGCGCGTTTTCCATGCTTCGCAACATTTCTGGATCACTTCATCTGGGATGTCCGCGAGTATCCTCGTCACGGCCGCCTGGATGTCCGTAATCGACTCAAAATGGGTTCCTTTGACCACCGATTTAGTTTTAGGAAACAAAAAAAATCACAGGGTGGCATGTCGGGGGAATAAGGCGGCTGTTGCAACAAGGCAATCCCTTTAGAGGCCAAATACTGGACACACGGAGAGCGGTGTGGCACGGCGCGTTGTCGTGATGAAGGATCCAGTTATGAGCGATGTCTGGGCGCACCCTGGTGACTCGTATTCGCAATCTTTCGAGTACTTGGCAATAGTAGACTTGACTCACAGTTTTCACCGGTGGAACGAATTCTTTGTGGACGATCTTGGGCACGACTAAGAGCACTATCACTATATACTCTTACAATTTTAGCGTACCAATCTGGCGCGGATGAGTCGACGTTGCGAGTTTTCGAGAGAAAATTCTGCGAAAGATTTATGGTCCATTGCGCGTTGGCCACGTCGAATATCGCATTCGATGGAACGATGAGCTGTACGAGATATACGACGACATTGACATAGTTCAGCGAATTAAAAGACAGCGGCTACGCTGGCTAGATCATGTTGCTCGGATGGACGAAAACACTCCAGCTCTGAAAGTATTCAACGCAGTACCCGCCGGGGGAAGCAGAGGAAGAGGAAGACCTCCACTCCGTTGGAAGGACCAAGTGGAGAAGGCCCCTGGCTTCGCTTGGAATATCCAATTGGCGCCACGTAGCGAAAAGAAGAAACACTGGCGCGCGGTTGTTAACTCGGCTATAATCGCGTAAGCGGTGTCTACGCCAATTAAGAAGAGAAGAAGAATCTGGCGCAAAATTTTGTTGCGACATAACTTTTACAGTTTTGCATCCTAATGGCTTTTTTTATTTTCAAATAGCCATAACTTTTGTAGAAATTGACTTTTGGGACCTTTTTTTTTAATTTTTGTTTTTGAATGAACTTTTCGAAAAAATACACGAAAAAAATTTAACTCGATCGACTATATAAAATAATCGGTTTTTAAGTAAAATTGTAACTTTTTTTTTTGGAAGTTTGCCATTTTTTTGTTCCTTAAAAAAAACTTCAATTAATTTGACAACTATCCCTGCTCAATTTATAGACTAAATTTACGAATATAATCACCAAGATTCAATTTTTTACCTTTTATTAAAAAAAAAAATTCATAACTTTTTGGAAGTTGTACAAAAAATTTTTAAAAAATTCTCAAAAATGTTTTTCAAAGGGTAGAAAAGGATGGATAAGTTTCAGCAAAATCTAAAGGGGTTGGGTTCAAAAGTGGTCGATATGTAGCTAGCCTGAACCCGCGGGTTCTCGCGTTAAAGTTGGCAATGTAATGATGACTGTGTTGCATTGTTGCAGATTAATGATAAAATCGAATAGTTCATTTGTTTGTGAAATTCGATATCTTAAAAAATATTACATACATAAATACTTATAATGTAAATATATTTTATCACAGAAAAAAAAGAATACATAAAATATGTCAAGGTATTGTTACACGTATCCTTCGTAGAAAACAATTATCATACACCTTCATTTCGTTGGCAATAGATTTTAATATCATCTCAATGCAATTTGGTAAAGAACGTTATTTGTTGTATTATTTATAGCATAAATATATAGATTTCGTGAGTGGCCCACCTTTGAGCAAGCGACGTATAACTGACTATGCTAAAAGCATAAAGGTTCCAAATGAATTCCAATGATTGCCCTTGTGCCTTGTTGATTGTCATTGCGAAAGCTAGGCGAATCGGAAACTGAAGTCTTTTGAATTCAAAAGGAATGTCAGAAGGAATGAGAGGAAATCGGGTTATGAAGACATCATCACCTGCCGATGTGCCAGACAAAATCGTTGCTTCAATCAAGTTAGGATATACTACATTTTTGACGATCAATCGAGTTCCATTTCACAATTTAGGTGCTTTTAAATTTCTTAACATCGATATTGGTGTTCCAGCATAAAGAAATAATTTATGAGACGGCATTCCTCACGGTTCTAGCGAATTCAGATATTCTACAGTTTAGTTACAGCTTGTTTCTGATCAATAACAGTGTCAATAGACTTGTACGTTGTCACAGTGCCCGGAAACTTGTTCTGAATTTCAATGTCGAGGTTGGTCACCTAGTGGTTACTTGGTGCTACTGCTTGCTCTTTCTCGGAGTCACGCGTGATTAGTAAAATTTGCCTCTATATCAAGGAAGACGCTGTTAACTACATCATCCATTGACTCAGTCAAGTTGCAGAAATTGTCTGGAAATGTTACTGAGTAATTTTCAGGCGTATTCATAAATGTTCCTTTTCCAATACGTAGAAGCTGTTGCGAGAATTCTTGAGAGGCCTCATCACTTACAAATGTACACGCATATCTGTTGATAGTGTTGATTTCTCAACTCGTCTCCATAAAAATGAAGACTTGAGACACACATTAATCTCATCTGCTGCCATCCCCCTGGAATTACAGGGAGAGTTTGACGGAAATTCCCAGCGAGCAACAAGAGTGCTCCTCCCATCGTCATGTCCTGTCCTCTCAGATCTTGCAGATTTCTGTCTAAAGCTTCAAGAGCTTTTTGTAAGGCATAGTGCATTCATCCCAAATAATGATTTTACACGTTCTTAGAACTGTAACTTCTCCAGAGTTTTTCCGAATACATCAGTTGCTGAAAGATTCAGGAGTAATTTGAGCACTGAGTGAGCAGTTCTATTACCAGCTAACAGAGTAATTGCTCAGTAATCGTCATTTGATTCCACGAATCAGATTAGTTCTTCGTCTATGACATCTCTTCGTCAGTCCAAGTAGTTGAAGAGGTTTGTTGTAAATAATATCTGGTGTCTGTAAATCATGATTGTTCGCAGCACCATGAAAATGTAGCAGATAATCTTCACTCAAAGAGTATTTTCCCACAAAGCCTTAGTATCCGACGGAAAACAGGGTGTATATATAATTGCAAACAGAAGACGCATTCAGCCGTTCATTGATATTGTAGATGCTTCTAACAATGCTCTATCCGAATGTTGATCATCTTCAAGAGGTCCCAGTTTCAAGCACGCTTGACGATATGTTGAGCAGACCTCCCCTTCAACAGTTCTCGAATCCTTAATTGATGTTAGCCCTTTTACGACATGGATAAACTGTGTAAACCCGGCCAAGAGTGTCACATCTTCTTGTCGTTGTATCAGGTACTTCAGCACTTTGTTTCCGTTGAAAGAATTTTTTTTATATTTACAACTGCCACGTGTCTTCCGTCTTCAAGTTTTCTTCTTTTGTACATCGGTAGCCATCTTGTCCAGCTTGATTTTCAAAAAGGAGAGCACGGGATATCTTTTCGTGCACTGTCCATCTTTCATACATGGCTATATAGTATTGAATGTACCGCAGGGACCGTGGTTCGTGATTGTTCTAACGACTTTAAATAAGAGCGAATCTGTTTCTTTGTCAGGAAGTTCTGCTGAGATGATCTTGTCATGAAACATCTAATTTCATCGAATATTTTTGGTTTGACAACTGCGTCTATTAGTTTACTCAATTTCTGCTTGAAACTCCTGCAGTCGGATCATGTCGCCTGCAACCTGTCCCGGAAGCAAAAGTGACTCAATTTCATTCAATTTTGGATTGCAAATAAATGTTATAAATAGATCAGGGCGCCCGTAATTTCTTACGTAAGTCGTGGCATCTTGCGTATATTCGCACATATGTCGAGGGCTACCGGTAAATAAGGAAGGTATAATTGCCCAAAATCTTCTGCATTACCATCTCTTAATATATCATATCGGAGGGGAACGTATTCTTCTGCACGGAGATTCTTTTGATTCATTCTTAAGAATAAAGGACGCTCACCTTCGATTTTTGCGTAAATGCCAACCAAAAACTGTTGAAAAAGTCGTCCACAACGTAAAAGATAATGATGACCTTCTCTTATCATTATACGATAAGCGTAGAAATTCATTGCTTTAATGTTCGTGGGGGCATGCGTCACAGAGTCAATTTGATACAAGTGAAAATTGTATCTCTCTTCGCTTTCCCAAAAAAGCAACGGGTATTACAAAGCGTCATATGATCGATGAGTTTCGGACATACGCTGTGGCGCGTTACTTTGTTTGTGAAGAACAACATCCTTTTTATCAAACTCATTGCCAACAATGATAATTGTTCATGGTCGGGGTCTTCCATGTGTATTTTGTCTGCTTTTATGACAATTTTATAATTATTTTTAATGTAGACATATACCCTGCTTCTGTTACTACTTCAGTTCCTCCAAAAGATATCATTTGAAAGCAAAAGTTGTACCTCCGTATATATTGCCGTATATATTGTGTGAAAAGTTTCGACTTGTTAGACGTCCTGGACGTCAAACTTAGCATTGGCTCAGGTAGTTCCTTCCGAAATTTTCTCGCAAAACAATATAAGCAAATCACATCCATGTGTCCAATATTGTTTTTGAATGAAAATTATAGTCAACTGTAGGATCATAAATGAACGCTTAGTCCCTCAGTTTTTTAAGACATCGTTTTGAAATTTTGCACACGTCATTTTCTCTTCAAACAGCTGCTCATTCGTCAGAACTGCCGATATTGGACCACTATAACATATAGCTGCCATTTAAACTGAACGATCGGAATCATGTGCTTGTATGGAAAACTTTCACATTTGACAAGATGTATTTACGAAATTTAGTATAGATTTATTTCGAAGGCAACAATACAATATCCATAGAAATTTTTTAGATCGGTTAACTAACAAACTGAATGATCGGAATCAAATGCTTGCATGGGAAACTTCCTCATTTGACGATATGTCTTCACGAAATTTGGTATGAGTAATTGTTCATAGAAATAATGCAATATCGGAAAAAATTGTTCAGATCGGCTTATTATAGCATATAGTTGCCATACATGCTTTTGCGGTGTGGTTCGGGCGTGATGTGCGGATATACAAAAAAGCGGTGTCATTTCTATATATATATGATTGAAGATCATTAAATACACTTAAATTTTATGCTTTTTTGAAAATATTAAAAATTATACATGGTGACAAATGCCTCCGTTCGCATTTATATTCGATGGAACTTCAGCCTGTTCCATTCCAGTTGATTCGATTGTGAAAAGTCTAAACCTACCCGATCCAGTTAACTGTCAAAGTCTTGTAGGTGACTTGCTCTCTCATTTCCAGTGACAGGAGAATTGGAAATATCTTTATCTCTGTCATGCACATTACCCAACTTATACCACTACTGAGCCCAAAAAATTTGAATTTAAACTACGCGCATCGAAGGATTTGGAGAATTATTTTTTTTTAGGTTGGTGGTACTGTCAGGATTATATATATATATTCATTAGTGTTTGAGATACGTGTCATTTTGTGAGCTGCTAAAAGTAAGTTTTTCGTTTTTTGCGATGTCGAAATTTGTTGAGCAAAGAATTTGCATTAAATTTTGTCTACGAAATCAATTTTCTGCTGCGGATACGTTGAGGATGATGCAGAAAGCCTTTGATGATGAGGCTATGTCTAGTTATATGTTTACGAGTTGTATAGTGAGTTCCAAGCCAGCCGTGAACGTGTCGAAGACGAAGAGCGTCCAGGGCAACCATCAACCTCAACCAACGAAGCTCACGTTCAACAAATCAGAGATTTGGTGTTGAAAAACCGTCGACTAACAATTAGCTGATAAAGTTGACATATAGAAAGGCTCAGACAATACCATTTTGAAGGAGGTTTTGGGCCTCAAGCGCGTCACATCTCGACTGGTACCGAAAACATAGAATTTTTTGGCGTCGCGTTGAAGTGTTATTATTTGAACGTTATGCGTCGTTTGCGTAACGCTATCCGCCTAAAAAGGCCGGAATTATGGAAAGACAATTCTTGGTTTTTGCACCACGATGATGCACCATCCCATATTGTCCTCGTAATTCGTGATAATTTCCCAAAAACTCAACCCATATCGTTCCGCAACCACCGTGTTCACCTGATCTGGCGCCGTGCCACTTCTGGCTGTTCACCAAGCTCAAAAGACTGCCCCTGGGATACCGTTTTTATACTATAGAGGAGATTCAAGCCGCAGCGAAGACGGAACTAAAGGCCATCCCGGAAAGTGACTACAACCTGTACTTCGAAGATTGAAAAATCCGTTGGCATAAGTACATTGCATCGTGAGGGGATTACTTTGAAGGGAATGAAACTGATTTCTTCTTCTTTACTGGCATAGACACCGCTTACGCGATTATAGTCGAGTCAACAACAGCGCGCCAGTCGCTTCTTCTCTTCGCTACGTGGCGCCAATTGAATATTCCAAGCGAAGCCAATTCCTTCTCCACTTGGTCCCTCCAACGGAGTGGAGGTCTTCCTCTTCCTCTGCTTTCCCCGGCGGGTACTGCGTCGAATACTTTCAGAGCTGGAGTGCTTTCGTCCATCCGGACAACATGACCTAGCCAGCGTAGCCGCTGTCTTTTAATTCGCTGCACTATGTCAATGTCGTCGTATATCTCGTACAGCTCATCGTTCTATCGAATGCGATATTCGCCGTGGCCAATGCGCAAAGTACCATAAATCTTTCGCAGACCCTTTCTCTCGAAAGCCCGTAACGTCGACTCATCGGTTGTTGTCATCGTCCAAGCCTCTGCACCATATAGCAAGACGGGAATTATGAGCGACTTATTGAGATTTGCTTTCGTCGAGAGCGGACTTTACTTTTCAATTGCCTACTCAGTCCGAAGTAGCACCTGTTGGCAGAAGTAATCCTGCGTTGGATTTCCAGGCTGACATTGTTGATGGTGTTTACGATGGTTCCAAGATAGACGAAATTATCTACAACTTCAAAGTTATGACTGTCAACGGTGACGTGGGAGCAAAGTCGCGAGTGCGACGACTGTTTGTTTGATGACAGGAGATGTTTCGTCTTGCCCTCGTACTCTGCCAGACCCATTTGCGTTGCTTCCTTGTTCAGTCTGGAGAAAGCAGAACTAACGGCGCGGGTGTTGAGGCCGATGATATCAATATCATCGGCATACGCTAGCAGCTGTACGATAGGGAGTCGCCTTGTCTGACACCAAGTTTGGTATCGAACGGCTCGGAGAGGTCCTTCCCGATCCTGACGGAGCTTTGAGTGTTTCTCAACGTCAGCTTACATAGCCGTATTAGTTTAGATACCAAATTCAGACATTGCGGCATAAAGGCAGCTCCTTTTCGTGCTGTCGAAAGAAGCTTTGAAATCGACGAAGAGGTGGTGTGTGTCGATTCTCTTTTCACGGGTCTTTTCCAAGATTTGGCGCATGGTGAATATCTGGTCGATTGTTGATTTGCCAGGTCTAAAGCCATACTCATAAGGTCCAATCAGTTTGTTTGCGGTGGGCTTTAATCTTTCACACAATACGCCTTATACGCGATGTTGAGGAGGCTTATCCCACGGTAGTTGGCGCAGATTGTGGGGTCTCCTTTTTTTATGGATTGGGCATAGCACACTTAAATTCCAATCGTTGGGCATGCTTTCGTCCGACTATAGTTTACAAACAAGCTGATGCATGCTCCTTACCAGTTCTTCGCCGCCGTGTTTGAATAGCTCGGCCGGAAACCCGTCGGCCCCTGCCGCTTTGTTGTTCTTCAGGCGGACAATTGCTATTCGAACCTCTTTATGGTCAGGCAATGGAACGTCTTTTCCATCGTCATCGATTGGGGAATCGGGTTCGCCTTCTCCTGGCGTTTTGTGTTCACTGCAATTCAGCAGGCTGGAGAAGTGTTTCCTCCATAATTTAAGTATGTTCTGGGCATCGGTGACTAGATCACCTTTGGGGGTTCTACAAGAGTATGCTCCGGTCTTGAAACCTACCTTCTGTAAGCCGCCGCATTTTTTCGTAGAATTTTCGAGCATTACCCCTGTTGGCCAGCTTATCAAACTCTTCATGCTCACGCATTTCAGCCTCTTTCTTTTTCTTTCTGCAAATGCGTCTCGCATCCTCTTTAACTCTTGGTATCTATCCCATCCCGCACGTGTCGTGGTCGATCGCGGCGTTGCGAGGTAGGCAGCCTTTTTTCTCTCCGCTGCGACACGGCAATTCTCGTCGTACCAGCTGTTCTTTTGCACATTCCGAAAACCAATGGTTTCGGTTGCAGCTGTACGTAAGGAGTTTGAAATGCCGTTCCACAGTTCCCTTATACCGAGTTGTTGACGAGTGCTCTCAGAGATCAGGAGTGCAAGCCGAGTAGAAAATCGTTCGGCCGTCTGTTGTGATTGCAGCTTCTCGACGTCGAACCTTTTTTGTGTTTGTTGACGTGCTGCACAGAGGCGGGTGCAAATATTGGCTGCAACAAAATAGTGATCCGAAATGATGTTAGGACCTCGGAGCGTGCGCAGGTCTAGAACACTGGAGACGTGCCTTCCATCTATCACAACATGATCGATCTGGTTGATGGTTTTTCGATCCGGAGACAGCCAGGTAGCTTGATGTATTTCCTTGTGCTGGAATCTAGTACCATATATAACCATATTTCGGGCCCCGGTGAAGTCGATCAGCCTCAACCCGTTTGGAGATGTTTCCTCGTGGAGGCTGAATTTACCGACTGTAGTGCCAAAGATACCTTCTTTGCCCGCCCTGGTGTTTGAGAAGTCGTCAAGCACAATTTTGACAAAGTGGCGGGGGCGGCGCTCATAGGTGTGCTCCAAGCGCTCATAGAAGGCATCTTTGGTGACATCGTCCTTCTCTTCCGTCGGGGCGTGGGCGCAAATCAGCGATATGTTGAAGAACCTTGCTTTGATGCGGATTGTGGCTAGACGTTCATTCTCCGGAGTGAATGATAGTACTCGGCGACGGAGTCTCTCTCCCACCACGAATGCAACACCAAACTTGCGCTCCTTTATATGGCCACTATAGTAAATGCCACAAGGACCTACTTGTCTTTGTCAATGTCCCGTCCATCGCATTTCTTGGACGGAGGTGATGTCAGCCCTTATTTTCACGAGGACATCAGCTAGCTGGACAGCGGCACCTTCCCAATTAAGGGACCGGACATTCCAGGTGCATGCCCTCAATTCGTAGTCCTTATTTCGTTTGCCATGGTCGTCAACAAAAGGGGAGTCTCTCATCCGAGGCTGTTGTTTATTTTTCATTGGGGGTGTTTTTTACGTGGCGGGTCCCCAACCCAGCGCAAAACCCTACGCAGGGGATGTTTCGCCTTCTCACTTTAACTCGCCTTCAAACGGATGTTCTTAGACCACCCAGAGGATACTTGGTCAAGGACCGGAAGTGGTAAGCTGCTTGAGTCATATGTAAAAGAATCGTTTCTGGACACTCCCAAGTGAATGGCGATCAGAGAACTTTCCTCACTTCCGTGAACTTCTACACATGACTCCATTCCTCCTGAAATTAATTTTGTAGAATAAATAAAGAATTTTCAAAATAAATACAATGTCCCCTTATTTTTTTGGGCACCGTAGTATATATTATACTTATAATAAATAGGCAGTATCATTCACGAAAACTGCTCTTTCAAAGGTTTCAATAAGCGAAATTGGCGTAAAAGATCCAGAAGAAACCGTACACGTATGTAGATTATATTTCTCCAAAGAAGCGAGTAGGTCATATAGTGTGAATGATAGAAACAAGATTCCGCCATCGTGTCCTAATAAATTTAAAAAATGAGAAGAAAATACTTATATACTTATGTAGTTTTTAATTATTAACATTATTCATTTCGCACTTTTACACAGAACAAATTATTTAACCTATTCTAACATATTTGGATTCAGTTTACAAAGTTTAATATAAGAACGTGTTTTAAATTTAATTTGATTAAGTTGTCAGGCGGCGGCCGATGCGGTCTGTCCTCCTTGACTTGTTCAGCTCTACTATGCTGTTCGAATTAGATATACCGCACGTCCGCTACATGTGTACCTTTGACCCACAAGTGCCATTCCCATATGTATGTATTTATTAATTACCTATTTCTAACAATGATATAATATTCATATCGGTTATATTGAACAAATATTAGCTGTTCTAAAACACAACAACGAAAAAGTGCACCATGGAAAATAAAATTACACTACCTCATAAATGAACTCGCTACTCTAAGAGGGAACCGAACCAATTTACACCTAATTTGTATTGTATGCGGCATGCATGTTAGGTATCAAATTAAATAATGCAATATTACATGTCGTAAACTTACCTAGTGTCAGCACCTATATTTTGCTTCATATCCGGGATAATGGTACTAAAATCAACATAGTTAACTGAAGTGATATATAGTATGTGTTTAAATGAGTTAAGCATCGACCCCCCTCTACTCGGTAAAACTGGCGCATCCTAATGCAACAGTGCAGTTCCCCACAGGATGCCACTACAATACAACACCAATACAATCCACCACACTCGCACCAACCCAACTAGCAAAAGCAATGGACAACGGGGAAGCTGACATTATTCGATCATAAACTTGCGCATAGACACTCCGCGGCGTCGACTCCTCACACTACTATATTCGCTACCAACATTCGTTTGCGACACCATTTCCGCGCGCTACAGTTTTTGAACTTCAACCGCAAGTTATCTGGCGCGCTATTTTCATTTGCTACATTGGTTGCCTAAACAATTGAGACGTTTAGCTTAAGGAAAAGAACAGTTGTATAAATTTAAGTATTTCTTTAATAAACTAAATTTTATTCTACACACTAAAGTGATGCGGTGTTTTTACTTCATATGTGCGTGATAACCAGATTTAGACAATTTAAAGTACATATAGAGACACGTAGTTTGTTACAAAGTTAATCATGGTCCTTAGAGCCTAAAAGATAGGCACTATAAACTTACACCCACAAGACAAACCACAAAATAAAAGAAAAACAAACTAGTGCAGTGAAGTGCAGTAATATACATATGTATATGCATAATAGTGTGGTGACCAACGAAAAAACAAAAAGCCCGAACAGTGCAGTGACCCAAACAGAACAAAAAAGAAAAAAAAATACATACGTATATCAGTGAGGTGACAAAATTGTGAACGAAAACAAAGGGAATTTGAAAAATTAAACCACCAAACAGGAATGCAACAAAATACAAAACTGCAAAGAGCGAGCGCGAATTAACAAACAGTTTACGCAAAGAAAACAGCAACAACAAACGCGCGAAATCTTAAAATCAAACACAAATAAGAAATAAAAACAAAGTGCATTTAAAACACTAAGCTGCAGAGCAGCTTAAGGAAACAAAAACACGGTGCAGTGACAAAAACATAAGACACAAAACAAAAAATCAAGTGTGGTGATTCAGCAGAAATATATGCATATTTGCAATAACAAAAACTGGGTTATAAAATATAAACTTATAGAAACAAAATATACAAAACGTTACACATACAAAAAACATTAAACCGAGCACGAAAAGAGAAAGCACCTTAACAACAACACAAACATAAATGCAATAAGCAAACGGGCGCGAATTAAAAAAAAATTCAAATAACAAACATAACAGGTCCAACCATCTGGATGAAGCGGAGGAACAAAATTGGCGGGAAAACATACATACATACGTACATTACAGGCGCCCTTAACATACAAAAGGAATACCAAGTGAGCGTATTAAGTCCTTTAATATATAATACACACATGAATACATAAATACAAATACCTACTTATTGGATGCTTACTTACCTGCGTGTATTCAAACACACTTTTTAACAAAAAAAAACATTAAAATATTGACTTGCAATTTTTCCAGCATGCTTGTTGTGTTTAACTAAATCAATAAGCAGGTTGGCATAAGCAAGGGCATAAACATAAAATAGAATTATAATATAAAAAACAAAACAAGAGAGGCAAAAAATATACACAAATATATAAGTACCTTTAGCTTTCTTAAATTCCGTCTCCGCGCTCTCTTCCCAGAGCGAACATACATATATAAAAATATTTGTACATATAATCATACAGCAAATAATCTGCCTGTGAGACTAAACAAAATATCAATATTACATATTAACACATATTATTACAAACTCATATTCAAAGTCCGTATTGACATCTATTCTGCAATACTTCTTGTTCTTTCAAACAAAAACAAGCAGGATTGCATACAAACAGCGAATTGATCTCTCTAACGAGCTCTCAATTGCTTAAGAACAAAAACATTATTATAAACACATACTAACAAATACTTATGTAAATAGCGCATTGATCTCTTCGACGAGCCCTCAATTGCACAAAACATAAGTGCTTACATACATACATATAAGTCCCTGTATTAGGGTGTACCTAAATACTAAAATAAGGACGTAAAAAGTATTAATATATTAAGAGTGCGGATATTTTTAAACTTCAAACTAAAATATAAATAAATAATATTATTTTGCCAAAATGGTTAACAAAAACAATAATCAAAATACACATGTAGGACCTACACGCTCAAAACAGGTTGTTAAATTCATTTCAGAAAGTGACAGTTTATTAAGATACTGCACTAGATTTGCCTCCTCACCGATTCACGAAAACTCGAAATAGTTACTAGAAATAAAAAATCAAAATCTAAAAAATTTTTGGACTCACCTCCAAGCGGCTTATGACGCCATTGTAGATTCTGACGACTCAGATCTACCACAAAATTTTAAATTATCCGCTTACGATATTTACGAAAACTGCTTGAACCAATATGAAGAAACGAAAGCTATGATCTCCGATCAATTAAAGCTCATTAAAGCAATTACACCTACTCCCCACAGTAGAGTAGAGCTGCCACAAATAGACAATCAAGAAGCAAGTTCAGGCATACTTAAAGCTAAAATAAAATAAATAAATAATATTATTTCGCAAAAAGGTTAATAACGACACTAATCAAAATACACCTGCAGCAGCTACACGCTTAAAACAGGTTGCTACATTTATGTCAGAAAGTGATAGTTTGACAAGATACTGCACTAGATTTGCATCTTCACCGATTCACGAAAACTTGGAATCGTTACTAGAAATAAAAAATCAAAATCTAAAAAATTTTTGGACTCGCCTCCAAGCGACTCATGACGCCATTGTAGATTCTGACGATTCAGATCTACCACAAAATTTTAAATATTGGCTTACGATATTTACGAAAACTGCTTGGACCAATATGAAGAAACGAAAGCTATGATCTCCGATCAATTAAAGCTCATTACCCCCCGACAGTAGAGTAGAACTGCCACAAATAACAATCAAGAGGCAAGTTCAGGCATCCAACTCGAGGTGCCTGCATGTGATACAGTAACGTTTTACAGAGGTTATGAAGAATGGCCGTCCTTCCGGGACAGGTTCACAGCCGTTTACATCAACGATCCACAACTATGAAAGGCACAAAAACTGTATCACCTACGATACAAAACAAAAGGTCAAGCAGGCGAAATAGTTAAACAGTTCGCATTAAATGACGACAATTTCAATTTGGCTTGGGAAGCTCTAAGCAATATATGAAAACGAGAGAATACTGGTCGATGTACAAGTAACGACTATAATGAACTTGCAAAAATTAAGAAAGGAACAAGTGTAGAATTCATCGAACTAGAATCCACTGTTTCAAATTGTTTGTCGATTCAATCGACACTAAATATTCCCACACACAACTGGGACCCAATTCTGGTAAACATTTGCACCGCCGCATTACCAGAAAAGTCGTTATTTTTATGGGAGCAATCACTCTCATCACGAAAAAAGTGCCCAACGTGGCAACACATGAAAGATTTTCTCACCACCCAATATGAAATTGCGAAAAGGTTTGAAGAAAAAATACTCAAAGTTAAGAACAAACACGACCAGAATGAAAGCTTAAATAGACCCCAAGTTCGAAGCAAAAACAAATCAAACATAATTTTTAACAAAACACAATCGTTCACATCCGAACAAAGAATACATACGTCATGCGAACTATGCACAAGAGGGCATAAGCTTAAAACTTGCGAAAAGTTTGAAAAATTAAACATTAACGAAAGGAACAACTTTGTCAGGTCAAAAAGACTCTGTACAAACTGCTTGTCCCATTCACACAATATTAATTATTGCAAAAGCAAATTTAATTGCTTATATTGTCACAAAAGACACAATTTAATGCTTCATTACGGCAGATATCCCATCTCACCCCAAAGAAGCGCTTATTTTCAAAGAACCACGGGTATAATGGCAAAAGCAAATCCCGAAAACCAAAATTCGAAAAATTGCCAAGAGACACCACTCGCTCAATGGCACAAAAAGTTCAAACGCTGCACAGCGACACACAAAGTGGACTAGTTACAGAACTAGTTACCACCATGCCAACTAAAGTTGAGTATAAAACAAACAGATACCTTAATTCACAATTAAGGAAATTTCGAATGTTAAGGAAATTTCCCTTCCAATAACAAATAAAACTATAAAAGATCGGTATTGTGAGCACTTCTCTAAAGCCACAACTACTCGATCAAATAATGGCCGGAACGTCGTACGACAATCACTAGAGCCACAATTTTCTAATATCCCATATAAAAGAAGGAAAAACAATTGTCAGATTCCCTCTGACAATCTCATACAAAAAAACACATATATGTTCGTAACTTTTCGGCCCCGCAGGATGGCTTAAGCCAATAATGAAAAATCGGAAAATTCTGAACAAATCCTAGAGCGGTGGCGGACTACTAAACGCCAAATTAGTGCATATGTACTAAAACATAAAATATACACAATAGTATCAAAAAGTCGGAAACTCGACATTTTCATAAATTTTCAAAATACATACAATATCAAAAGGAAGTCAAGGGATCACCATACTCCCAATGCGATAAAGTGACGCACCTGGACTTAACAAAAGCAAAGGTAGCTCTTATCGCACCTGCAGTAGCGCTTCTCATAAGGGTAGTTGGTGAGAATCTGTTGTACAACTTGCACATACCACTTAAAAAATTATTATTCTAATGAAGCCGTTCGCAATAACAGACCACTCTCTCGCAAGAACCCTCTAATTCCAGAGCTCAAAACTCAAGGCTAAAGAGCACGCACTCTGGCCATATCTGAGTCAGACGTGGCGTCGCTATATTTCATAAAAATAAAAAAATGAAAACCATTTCAGAAAAAGCAAAGAATATATAACCGATATACCAAATCAATAAAATAAGAAATTGTAAATAACCGCAAAAAAAATTATTAAGAGCAAACAACTCATACACATGTTCACTATAATAATAAGTTGCAAAATATAGGTCCTAGCCATACGCACCTAAACCATACCAAATATATTTAAAACTAAAGCCGTTCTTAGCATTTACACGTATCCTGCGCCCTCGGGTACTCTACCAGAAGTACTCCGAAATACATGCAACAACGTGTAATACTAGGCAAAATATTCGCCTAGGGGGCCCAGGATGTTTAAATGAGTTAAGCATCCACTCCCTCTACTTGGTAAAACTGGCGCATCCTAATGCAACAGTGCAGTTCCCCACAGGATGCCACTACAATACAACACCAATACAATCCATCACACTCGCACCAACCCAACTAACAAAAGCAATGGACAACGGGGAAGCTGACATTATTCGATCATAAACTTGCGCATAGACACTCCGCCGCGTCGACTCCTCACACTACTATATTCGCTAAGAACAGTTGTATAAATTTAAGTATTTCTTTAATAAACTAAATTTTATTCTACACACTAAAGTGATGCGGTGTTTTTACTTCAAATGTGCGTGATAACCAGATTTAGACAATTTAAAGTACAAATAGAGACACGTAGGTATCTGTTTGTTACAAAGTTAATGAGTATGTGATATAATGCTAAACCAAAGAGATTATACACATACAAGAAAAGGGAATATGGCATATCACATAAAATAATTCTGAAATAATTCGTTATTCAATTTTACCCATTTTCTTCATTAAACTGTAATAAAACCACTACTATAACTACGTTCGCTTAGTTTGGATATCTTATATTAGCTAACATGTGTTTGATCGATTGTCGTTCCTTTTAAGTCAGTCGTGAGTTATAGCGTTGCAAACATGGAGCAAAATAAAGAGAAAATACGGCATATTTTACAGTACAACTACGATAAAGGCAAAAATGCATCTCAAGTCGGCAATAAAATTTGTACAGTTTATGGACCCGATACAGTTTCCATTTCCACCGCACAACGATGGTTTCAACGTTTTCGTTCTGGTGTAGAGGTGGTCGAAGATGCGCATTTAAAAAATGAAATACAGCCGGAATTTCGAAATGTTTATAGCAACAATATTATCGTAAGAGACTCTCCTTTAAAATTTCAATAATATATCTCACATATTGACCGATATTATCCGTAAAAGGGCATCCATAGGCACTGTGGATTATTGTGAATCTTAGTAGTGGGACCTCTGGGTAATGTTTTCGTCATATACCCCGCAAATTAAATTGAGTTTACCATATCACATACATATAAGCTAGCTAAGATGGAAATCATTATATATAATGTATGATGTGTGGGATATAGTGCAGGTCGATTCAAGTTGGTGCATCCTGGGTAACGTGGTTTTGGCAGCACCCTGGTGGTGGCTTTCTGTCATGAGTATGATGGAGTATCTCTCCTCAGATATTGCTTACGGGTTAATGTCGCAACCACCCCGTCCCGTTAAACCCCTGGCAAACCACAGAGTATGTTACCTCGTCGCTGGTGAAAGGCAGAAATACCAATACCCCACTAGAAATTTCTACTTCAGGCGACCATACGGGTAGGAGAATGGAGGAAGCCGGTGGAAACCCTCAGGAAACCGACGTGGGTAGAGCCTTCATATGCGGCGGGATCGCCAACACTAGCAAAGTAGCCTTTGCTCGACTCATGAAGGTCTCTACAGGCTTAGAAGAAAGACAGAGATAACTTGAAAGCTAAGTTGACAAGGCGGACCTTTCGCTTCGGCCTATGGCACGCGTTTGACTACCAGCTGAACATTTCTTTCCGAGTGAGATTGAGGAAATCTCTAGATAATGAAACCCGTCACTACAGGATGACAGGAGGATAATAAGGCTGAAGAGAAGCAAAGAACTATATCGGCAAGCGCTGATTCTGCTGAATGCGGAGTCCGTCGGTGCTCTCAGTAAAACCAAGGAAGCCATAAGTTATGGGTTCGAAGGGGTGGTCCTCAGATTACTCCCGTCGGATGCCTCAGCGCTAAGGTTTCAGATGCGGTGGACATGAAAAGTCGAGATGGTCTAACGATCATAGGGGATGACCCGAGGCTCTCAATTGGCGGCTTAGTCTTGAGTATCAAAAAACTGTTTGAGGATGTTCTGGTCGAGCATGATGTGGGCGCTGATCTAGCGCTTCTGGAGGAGAGTGAAATGCGAAGGCGGCCCCTATCAACTAACTGCTTCGTCTAGAACGAAATTATTTAACGGTTTTTTTTTTACCTAGCCAGAGCCTCTGGCAAATTCTCCCACGCGAGTCGTCTATCCCAGGCACGGTGATCGGGTGGGTCGAAGTTTTCAGCTCGGCATGTAAAACTGGTAAGTAGGCCCTGAGCAGCGAGGACACACTTCCGATGTTCTTTAATGCTCACTTCCCTTGTATGGGTACCCCACAAGGTGGAGTCCTCTCTCCTTTTTTACGCATCCTGAACGTTAACGACCTGCTTAAAAAACTTGAAGATCGTGGCTGCAGTGTGATTACACAGAAACTCGTTGAACGGGCGGCGCCAACCAGCATGTGTGGTGTGCTAAGGTCCACTCCAACCATGGCAATTAACGCCATCATTCACATATTGTCCGTGGACATCGCTGGAAGGTTTATGGCTGCGAAAGTTGCTATCAAAATCAGAGAGAAGGTTCCTAAAAGAACACGGATCTGAACACTTGGCAATTGTCATTAACTTTGACTTCATATAGGATCACTTGGATCATAGAGTCTCCAAACCGAACACTGGTGGCTCTTTTTCTACCCACATACCGAGAAGCGGAGCTGTAGGCTTCTTCTCGATGTCAGACTTTTTGACTATTGCACTGTCTTCCAGGCCGAAGTTAAAGCCATTAAGGAAGCAATATGCAGAAATTGTATGGAAGAGGATGAAGTGGAAACAACTCAACACTTCCTTCATGACTGCCCCGCGTTTAGGAGGTCAAGACTGGCAGGAATGGAAATAAAACGTCTGTGCAAATTTGTATTAGCTACTAAGTGTTTTGATAATTTATCGTTCGAACAGAGGAGTTCTTCTTTTCTATGGCATCACACAGGACTACATATAGTAGTCAACTTGCGATCTTTGATATCTAACTTAATATAACCTACCATGTTGTTCAATAAGTTTTGTCGTTCGATAAGAGAGGGCGTTGCTACTAGCCCAAACTTTTTTGTTTTGTTGTTACTCTCTTCATATGAATGTATGTAAAATTTTATTTCAATCTATCAATTCATTCTTTGTTTACTAACCGTTTAGTTGCGGCGTGTCATAGTATTTTTTTTTAAATGGAGAACATTTAATATCGTGCAGTGATAAAATTCTTAGTTTTGGAAGGTGTAGCACCAAAAGAAATTCATGAACAAATGTTAAAAGTGTAGAATGATTGTTCACCTACAATTAGAACAGTAGAAAGCATTGAAGACGACAAAATAAAGAATATGATTTTGGAAGATCGTCGATTGACTGAAAGAGATTTAGTAGAGGCTCCACACATCTCATTAGGTGGTGTAAGCCATATTTTAGGTTAAATTTGGATTTAAGAAAGCTATGTGCACAATGAGTGCCACATTCGCTAACAATGGAACAAAAATAGATTCGCATGCGACTTTTTCAGCAACATTTGGAACGTTTTAAATAGGATAAAGCGAATTTTGTACGTCGATTTATCACTAGGGATGAAACTTTAGTCTATCACCAAGATCCTGAATCAAAACAAGAGGCTAATAGCCTTGACGGCAGACGGTATTCCGGATCAACTACGCACTTAATCAGATCAAAATTTATAGGTGACAGACGGCAGCTATTTAAGTTTGAAACTCTTTATAATATCTTCAATGAAAATGGATAAAAGAAAAACATTGCGCTTGTTAATCGACCAATTTTTACAAAACCATTTTTTATTACAGAAACATATCAACACGTAATTTTTATAACAGCATTATAATGGCATTGACATTGAATAGGTTAAAATCAGTTATCAATCAAAGACGTTATCCCATAAAGTACTAAATATTTTTATGTTTTTTTGTTTTTATTATCTAAAAGTTAAGAAAAAAAGAAAAATAAAAAACAAAAACTAAGCTTTAGTGTTTGCAACACGTTTTGTTAACTTGTAAGGAGCATCTGCGAGCAAAGAAGATTTTAAAAAGTAAGCTTGGCCCCGCCCTCTAATAAGTAAAATGTACATATCTTCTAAACCACTAAAGCTAAAATAACTTCTTTACCATAACTCTCTGGTGGGAGTGTTTGACGGAAATCCCGAGCGAGCAGCAAGAGTGCTCTTCCCATCGTCGCGTCGTGTCCTCTCAGATCTTGCAGATTTCTGTCTGAAGCTTCAAGAACTTTTTTGTGAGTCAT
Source organism: Bactrocera correcta (assembly GCA_027475135.1). Classification (NCBI taxonomy): domain Eukaryota; kingdom Metazoa; phylum Arthropoda; class Insecta; order Diptera; family Tephritidae; genus Bactrocera; species Bactrocera correcta. The sequence goes on along the minus strand of CM050322.1, from coordinate 77,987,221 downwards.
AGTGCCAGTAGTATCCCAAATAATGCTTTTGCACGTTATTTGAACCGTAACTTTTCCAGAGTTTTTCCGAATACTGCAAATTGGGGTATCAGTTGCTGAAATATTCAGGAGTAATTTGAACGCTGAGTGAGCAGTTCTACCAGCTAAAAGAATAGTTGCGATATCTGATGAGAAAAGTTTTACCTGTTTCTCCTGGTGTGTCAAGGAAAGTAATGCTTCCCTCATTGTTCCTTATTCTATAAAGTATTCCTTGGTATGCAATTCTCTGATCTTCTATTAGTAGAGATTCATTTGATTCCACGAACCGGAATAGTTCTTCATGATTGTAATTTTTCTCACGAACAGTAGATGTCCCAGCTATGACATCTCTTCCTGGCGAAGTCAGTCCAAGTAGTTGAAGATGTTTGTTGTAAATACTACCTGGTGTCTGTAAATCATGATTGTTCGCAGCACCATAAAAACGTAGCAGATAATCTTCACTCAAAGAATATTTTTCCACAAAGCCTTAGCATCCGACAGAAAACAGGGTGTTTATATGATTGTAAACAGAAGACGCATTCAGCTGGGCATTGATATTGTAGATGCTTCTACCAATGCTGTATCCCAATGTTGATCATCTTCAAGAAGTCCTAGTTTCTAGATCGCTTGACGATATGGTGAGCCGACCTTCCCTTCAACAGTTCTCAAATCCTTAAATGATGTTAGGCCTTTTTCGACATGCAGAAGCATTCATAAATAAGAACATTCTGCGTTATTAGGATGTACTGTGCATACTCGGCCAACAGCATCACTTCTTCTTGTCGCTGTACCCGTATATTTGATAATTTTTCGCGGCACTCACCTTGTAATAATAAAATGCGGAACGAAAATTAAAAAAATAGAGCACGGAGCATGTCTGCTGTTTATCGTATCGTTGACCAAAAAGAGGCTAGTGCCTTGTCCGTCGGTCTCTTTTGTTCTTTTTGATGTGGTGTCCTCATGTGTGTTAAATTCGTGATGTCGGTATTGTGTGCGTGTGATGTGGAATGTGATGATGATGTGGTGTGAAATGAAGATATGGTGTGGAATGATGATGTGGTGAATGTATTGTTTATGGTAGGGAAATATAATATTGTCAGGGTGGCCTGAGACTCATTTAGCCATCTCGGCCCCCCTACGCAACTGATTAGCCTAGGAGTCGCTGCAGCTGTTGCAGCGTTAACACAACGCTGCTAAGAACCGTGGATCGCCGTGGTTGGGGTCTAGGCTGACGACGCCGAATAGTCATTCCGACCCGCTGATGCACTCGCCTTACGGGTTGATGTTTAATGCGTGGCTGCGAGGTATAGTTGGCCTATGATCGTCACGCATCGCGGTGCGATGTAGCAGCGTGTGTTGCAGGTGCGGTTGCCGGTGCTGTTGCCTGTGCTGTAGCCGGTACTGTTGCCGGTGTTGTTGCCGGTGCTGTTACCGGTGCTGTTGCCGGCGCTGTTGCAATGGCAGCTCGGGGCGCTTTTATTTATTTTTTTTTTTTATAGTAGGGGGAAGCTTCGAAAGCTGGAGTGCGGAACTTTAATCCGCTAAACCTAACCTACTCCCAAATCATGACTTTCCTATGGAACCACCGATTAAGTATTACTTCGTGGGAGGAACTCGACATTTAAGTCTCCTCTATTGTGCGGACTGACGAACGCCTAACTTGTTCAAAAAGTCTCAATTTTGTCATTATGGATGCTGACGCTTCGTTGACAGCTTTCCAATTTTCAGTCGACTGACATATGAGTGTCGTTAAGTTATCGACCGTAAAACTACCACCGAGTGTGGCTTTTAGTTTTTCCCTTGTATTTGAAAATCGAGGGCAATAAAAAAGTACATGCTCAGGGTCTTCTATATGCTCTGTACATGTCGGACAGTTCGGACTAATGTCATTGTGGAATCTGAAAAGGTAACTTCTAAAGCACCCATGTCCACTAAGCACTTGAGTCAGATAAAAGTCTAGGTCCCCATGTCGTCTGTCCATCCACGAGTGGATGTCCGGTATCAGTCGGCAGATCCAATGCATTGCAATTATTTGTTTAGCATATGCTTTTACATCCATTGGTTGTATCCATACTGGTGCGTACAGTATTACGGAACTCATTGCTTTCGCTATCAGGAATCGCCGGCTGGAACGCACACAGCCTGTATTGGTCATCATTCTCGATAGGGCATTGTAAAATTTGTTTGCTTTACTGGAGGAATACTCCAGGTGTTCATTAAATTTTAATTTAGAATCTAATATTACTCCCAGATACTTCAGATGCGGCTGAGAAATAATCTCGCACTCCCCTATGGAGAGCTCTATTTGTTCTTCTATTTTCCTGGTGCTTATGAGCAAAATTACCGTTTTTTGCTCCGCCAGTTCCAGATTCATAGAAGCGAACCAGTGCCGTAGATCATTTGCGCACTCATTGCATTTGCTTCTTAGTTCGACTAGCTGTTTTGCCAATGCTACTACCATGAGATCGTCCGCAAAAGCTATTAGTTTCACATCTTTTGGTTGATGCCTTCTTAGCACCCCGTCATACATGAGGTTCCATAACAGCGGGCCTAACACTGACCCTTGGGGTACTCCACTCGAGATAGAGTAGCTCTAGGCTCCTTCGTTCGTATCATAAATCAGCCTTCTGTTTTTAAAATAACTCGTTATAATATTTATGAGGTATTATTTATGAGGCGCGAAATTTTTCCAGGGCTTTGATTATGTGTGCTCATTTTGCTGTGTTGAACGCACTCTTGACATCTAGAGTGATCAGCGCGCAGTACTTTTTCGTGCCACCTTTCCATCTTTTCCCACTTACCGCACATTTCGCAGTATCGACAACCTCTCATAGTGCGTCAATAGTGGATCTCTTTTTATAAAGCCGTATTGTCTCTCTGATAATCCGCCGGCTTTCTGGATTACTAACTCCAAGCGGTTTTGTATTATACTTGGGATGGGTACACTTTACCCATCGTGTCAAGCATACACAAAGGTCGGTATGATGAAGGTTCTTCAGGTGGTTTCTTTGGTTTTGGGAGCAGAACCAAACGTTGTACTTTCCACGAGTCGGGGAATATCTCTTCCTTTAAACAAGCATTGTACATTTTAGCAAACAGTTGAGGTTTTGAGATTAAAGCCTGCTTCAGGGCTCTATTGGGTATGCCATCTAATCCAGGTGCTCTGTTGTTTTTTATTTTCTTTGCTATGGTCAGAAGTTCTTCTTCTGTGATTAAGGGGGGTGACTCTGCAGATTCGTTTTGTTGCTTGGCATAAGAAATCTGGTCGTGTTTCGGGAATAATGTTTCGACGACTTTCCCCATAAAAGCTGCATCTGTCCGCTGCTGCTGCTTATTTTTAAATCTTGACATACATATTTTGTAAGCGGTTCCCAAGGGTCAATGTTTGCCTCTTTACAGAGCTTCTCAAAACATGAATTTTTGCTCCGGGTAATTGACGATTTCAGGAAATTCTTCTTTTAAATTCCTCTCTTAGGCGATTTTCGTTCGTTTCAACCTGGTTATGCTGTAGACGCCGTCTAGCTGAGTGACAAAGCTTTCTCAGCGTGGAAATTTCCACATTCCACCAATATACGGGCCTCCGTTTGTTATGATGTGTTGTTCCGCACATTGTTGCATCGCATGCTGCGTCCAGTTCCTTTCGCACAGTCGATACCAGTTGGGCGGCGTTGTCATCTGGTACTCTTGATGCACTCCAGACTAGCTCAAAAAGGTCAGGATCGAACTCCTGTTGTTTGCAGCTTCGCTTTCGGGAATTGTTTCTGCTGAGGGGTTCCGGCTCTGGGTTGCGCGAAATTTGGGCTATAATCGCATATGATCACTATATGTGTATATGTTTGACACTGTCCACTTTACCTGCCTGCTGAGTGAATCATTTATGAACATTATGTCAATTATGGATCCTTTGTTTCCTTTTTGGTACGTGTTTTGCGTTTCACTGTTTATTATTGTTAGGTTCGTTTGACTTAGGAATTCTTGAATTAGGCGCCCGCGATGGTTTGTATATCTGCTGCCCCATACAGTCGACCACGCATTAAAATCCCTCGCTATTACAATTGGAGTTTGGCCTCTGGTTTCTAAAGAAAGCCGTAAGAGGAAATCTTCAAATTCTGTAATTGCTGCGCTGGGACGAGCGTAGCAACTTATATATATATCCCATGTATATTCGCCCATGTGAAGCAGTGATGAGCTTCTCTGGAGCAGGTCTTAAAAGGTTGACCTTTGCAGGACCATACTGCTGCTTTGCCAGATTTGTCTGCAATCCATGTGCTTTCCGGACGCTGGGAGTATTGTTCACCTAGTATGGCGACATCAATGTTCTCTTCTATGACTGTCTGCTCTAGCAAATCCTGAGCTGCTGCACAATCGTTAAGGTTTAACTGTAGTATTCTCATTTACTTAAAGACTTAATCATCTCGAGATACTTTGAGCAAGTCGTGCTCAGTACTGAGTGCTCCCCTTTGTAGAGCATGCAGCTCGGAACGTTTGTGCATGCCTTTGCTAAATGTCCCGCTGTTTCACAACGTGTACAATTGGAGGATCTGTCTGACGAGCTACAGCAATTTTCCAAGGCGGCTGATCGACCACCCAATTTTTATTTTCCCTATTTTAGGTGCGGCCTTGGCATCTTGAGCACGCATGCATACAAGTGCTATTTGCGTGCCACTACGCGTTTTTCGCAGACTTTTTACACTCGATATCTCCAGGTTTTCGATTCCACACTCTCTTTTTAGTGCTGCGCAGATTTCTTCGGGAGTCGTAATTTCATTGAGGTCCTTGCACGTAATCGTGACGTTGTGGGTATTGGGCTGTATCTTAGCCATTTCGCCAATCACCCTCTTCAGGGCACTTTGGAAAGATTCGGCTTTCGTCTCTGCTCGATTTTTTAGTTCAATAAGTAAATCTCCTTTTAACATTTTACGAATGTGGGTTACATTTAAACCCAGTACTTCAAGCCCGCTATCACTTTTAGTTTTTCGCAGAATATCTGCATACGACGCACCATCCTTCTTGGTTATGATTATGGCATCGGGTTTTGTTCTGATTTTCCTCTCCGCAGGTTTCTTGTTTTTTACAACGTCTACCCATCTTTCTTGTGTTTAGACTAGTCATATTATCCTCTTGAGTTAATTTTGTTGCTCCACTGTACGACGATTGCGGCTTTTCGTTTAGATTTTATTTTTTTATTAAAGAAAGAGTCTTTGTAATCTTAGTCATTAATGTTTATTTTTGAGCCCTTTTTTATATATTTTATTAAATGGTATACTATTTTAGAGTAACCTTTAATAAATCTCCTATAGTATCCCGTAATACCTAAAAATGCTTTTATTTTCTTAACGCTTCTTGGAAGTAGAATCTTTTCTATTGCTTCCACTTTTTGAGGGTTTGGTTAAATACCATCTTTTGTAATTAAGTGACCTAGTTATTTTGTTTCTTGTCTTAGGAAATCGCATTTATTTAATTGGATCTTTAGGTTTTTTTCTTTTATTCTCATTAAAATTTTGCTCAATGATTCTAGGTGCCTTTCCACGCTTGTGGAAAATACTAGAATATCGTCCATGTACACAATGCAAATTTTGCCGATATATTCTTTTAATATTACCTTTGAAACGTTGCCGGTGCATTTCGCAATCCGAAGGGCATTCTTAGAAATTCATAATGTCCATTTGCAGTGGAGAAAGCTGTTTTATGTATGTCGCGTTCGTCCATTTAAATTTGATGAAAACCTTTGGCCAAGTCGAGAGTGGAAAAATATTGGCATCTTCCCAATTTATCAAATATGTCGTCTATATTTCGAATTGGAAATCTGTCTTCCGTGGTTACGCTGTTCAACTTACTGTAGTCGATCACAAGACGCCATTTTCGTTCATTGGTTGCGTTCAGCTTCTTAGGTTCCAGCCAAATAAGGCTAATGTAAGGACTAGAGGATGCTCTAATTATACCTTGGGTTAACATTTGGTCTATTTGTTTTTCTATTTCCGGTTTGTGTAAATGAGCACCTGACCGCCCCTCTTAATGTAATATTTCTACACCCCACACATACACACCATCATTTCATCGCATACACACCATACTCAAGACGTCATCATTTCATCACACATACACCAACTCAACGCATCAGTTTCTACCCCCCACCTTTCACACCACACACGAGGACACCAAACACAATCAACAAAAGGAACTGGCGGACGGCGCCCAGCCCTCTTTATCGATCAATCCGTGTGCATGTACACATCAACAGAAACTCGATACATGTAATCGCCGTCGTCATTAAATCAACGGGTGAGTTCGCGGTCTCATTTTCAAGGTTTATAGCGAATTATTTAATGGTCCTTAGAAGCCGTACCGGACGGTGGAAGTGGTGACAAAAAATAAAAAAAAAAAAAAGAAAACAAAAAACATCACAAAAATAAATAAAACAAAGTAATAATAAAAACGGTAATGGCGTCGCGGTAACGCGTTAACTGAAACAAAAAAAACAAAAAAGTGTTGGTGAAAAACCCGGAGTCTAAAACAGTCGAAACCAAAAAGTGAAAAAAAAACCCCGGAGTTTAAAAGAGTTGAAACAAAAAAGTGAAAAACCCGTTGGAAAAAAATTGTGGAAGAATAACGGTGGTGGCGGTGAAAAATAACAGTTTCAAACAGTTAAAGCAAAAAGTGAAAAGCCCGTGGGAAGAAAACAAATCAGAGGATCAAAGTGTCAAAAGTGCAGTGTCATATACATACGATATACACACATACATGTGTATGTAAAAAGTTGGTGGAAAAAAGAGTTGGTGACAAAATTTTCATACAATATAAAAAGTTACAGTGGTGTAAAAAATTTGGGAAAAAAATACATATGGACGGATACATAACACATAAAAACTGAACAAACGTGCAGTGACAACAACAAAAAAAAAGGAGGAGACAAGTACAGTGGTTTATATACATATTCTCATACAATATACATACATATAAGTGAAAAATGGTAATGCGGAAAGCAAAGCACAAATAAAACACAAAATGAAAAAAACAAAGTTCTAAGCCATCAGTGAGGTGAAAAGAAAAACAAAAACAATCGTAATAAGTGAATAATTGAAGTAACGCACAAACAAAACAAAAAATCAGGAAAAAAAAAACCACAAAGTCACCAAGGAATCATCACAGCAACCAGCAGCACAAGGATAGGAGAAAGAAGCATAGGCACAAGCAAAGGCAAAAGCGCAGGCACATACACATAGACACATATACTCATATTATCCCCAAAAGCCACTGGCGGAAATCAAAGTGAGTTGCGTCGTCTCTTTACAATTTTTGTATATTATATTCATATGTATGGGTTAAAATCTAAAATATAAAATTTATGGTTCAGACCAAAATTCCGTTCGAAAAATAAATGAAAACTGTTACCAAACTTTCCGGTGTTCGGCTTATTTTCCGGTAAAAACCGAAAACCGCTGACAAAGCAGTTTGGTACTGTATATAATAGATTAGTGATTGCCGGTAAATGCTTACACAAAACTACTACTAAAAAATATATTAATATTCAAGTATTTAATTGCGAAATGTCCAGCAAGATCACTTATACTTCACCAAGTTTAAGCATGATTGCATAAAATAAGCTACGGCAATCAAAGGAAAAAACAGAAACAACAAATAAAACCGTATTTGCGAATTAAATTTTATACCATACATACATATGTACATATATTTCACGTATATTTCAAAAAACATATAAAGAGCACAACTGGCTCGTTTACTACTGAAATCACATGCATATATGTATACATATTTCAAAATATATACATTTAGTAGATACATATATTCTAAAGTCAGAATATCATTCTATTTTCTTTTGGCGGTCTCTTCTCACTGCGTACATATATACATACTTATGTATACAAATTATATACTTACTAACAAGTGAATTTGCGAAAATTACCTACGGTCGTCTAATTCACTTTTCGTGGCTTATTCGTACCTCGAACATATATACATACTATATATACGCATATATATATATATATATATATATATATATATACTTGCGGGCGCATACACATATATACAAAATTTTCTGCAAATTTTACTGGAAGAAATACCCAATCGACAGTGGGTACAAATTATAAAGCAATAAATATAATAAAAAAGGATTTTTATAAAAAAAAAAATTAGTACGTATGTAAGTGTATTGTCGCATATGTAGATACGCTCACCGCTTAAAAGACCACATGGGCAAATATTCCCCGATACCCCTTGGTTTCCGTCTAACAAAACCAAGCAGGATTGCGTGTAAAACATATTCAAAGTCCACATTGGCATATTCCCCGCAATACCCCTTGATTTTTGATCAACAAAAACAAGCAGGATTATGTAAAAAACCAAAGCGTAATACATATGTACATACATGCATATGTACAAAGTGCAGTGATTTCTAAAACGAGCGCTCATTAGCACAAAATAAATAAAAGATCCACCTATGTATAGGTATACCCTATAGGACGTTTGGACATAAAATACATTATATATAAAAAAATATACATAGAGAAATAAACATATAAAAAATTCCCCGTCAACAATAAATAATTAAATCAAACTTAAGCGATATTCTATATATGTACGTGTAATATTTTACGTGATTTGGAAAACTCTTACTTACTTAAAAGAGTTCACGTCTAAACATTTCGTTCAAAACTCTTAAAAGAGTTCGCGATTACACATACCATCAAATGCGTAAAGCTTCTTGTCATATCAAGTTCGTTCAAAACTCTTATTTACTTAAGAGTTCTCGTCTAATATACATATATACATATATAAACGAAAATATTTTTTGAAATTTCGGTTTAACAAAAAGCGTATGGTTTTATTTATTTGTTTGAAACTCTTACATACGAGTACAAAAGAGTCCTCTAGTCAACATCTTATATACGAAAATTTTTTAACCAGCTACAAGTCAAGTTTTCTCTAAGACGTTTTAATTTTTTCTATACATCTTTTAAACGAGCTCAGACTTAAAGGAATCTAAAAAAACAAAAGTTCCAAAGATGATTTCAGACGAAAAAAGTCCGTGTACACCGGCAGAAGCTACACGCTCAAAGCAAGGTGCTACAAAACTAAAGAGGGGTAAAGATAATTCTAATACAAAATTCATTGCTGAAAGTGACAGTTTGATACGATACTGCACTCGATTTTCATCTTCACCGATTCAAGACAATTCTGAATAGGTAATAGAAATCAAAAAAGACAATTCAGACAATTTTTGGACGCCTCTCCAAGCTGCATATGACGCAATCGTAGAATTTGATGATTCAGATCTACCAGAAAATTTTAATCCTCGGCTTACACCAAGTATGAACACTACAGCTGTGTATATAAACCATCCTAAATTATCACAAGCGCAAAAATTGTATCACCTCAGATACAAAACCATAGGTCAGGCAGGCGTAATAATCAAACAGTTCACTCTCAATGACGAAAATTTCAATTTTGCTTGGGAAGCTCTTAAAGCACGCTACGAAAACGAGAGAATATTGTTCGACAAATACTAATGAATCTACCAAAATTTCAGAAAGAGACTTTAATCCACGGTTTCAAATTGTTTGTCGGTTTTATCGACACAGAATATTCCCACAGATAACTGGGACCCCATTCTGGTAAATATATGCACAGCTGCATTACCAGAAAAATCGTTACTTTGGTGGGAGCAATCGCTCTCATAGCGAAGAAAGTGCCCAACGTGGCAGCAAATGAAAGAATTTCTTTCTACCCAATATAAAATTGCGGAAAGGGTAGATAAAAAACCTGTCAGACCGAAAGACGTTCAAAGCGACCTCAATAGAAGCTTCAATAGACCCCAAGCAAGTAGCCACAATAATTTAAATAGAAGCTTTTTAAAAAATCAATCGTTCACATCCGAACAGTATAAACAAACGTCATGCGAACTTTGTAGAGGAGGTCACAAGCTCAAATCGTGCGAAAAATTTAAAAAAATTAATATTAGCGATCGAAACAATTTCATAAGAACTAAAAAACTATGTACCAACTGTTTGTCACATGCGCATACGCTTAAATATTGCGAAAGCAAATTTAATTGCGTTTACTGCCATAAAAGACATCATTCAATGTCACATATAACCAATTTTTCCAGCTCACCCCCAAACAGCGCAAACGTAAAAAGAACAACAGGTTTAGTAGCAACAACAAATTCTGAAAACTGCCAAGAAGCACCATACTGCTCAAAGGCGTTACAAACCCAAACACTACATAGCGAAAACCACAGTAGGTTACTATTACCCACAGCGGTTGTCTCCATCGAACATCGAGGAGTACTGTTTAAACTCAGAACCTTAATAGACCAAGGATGACAGCGATCATTTATGGCGTCTAGGGCACAAAACAGGCAACAGTTGCCAACAAAACTGGCCAATTTTGAAATCACGGGAATGGGCGGAAGAGTTTTTCAAAACTCAAATAAAATCTGCCCCATTACTCCCTCTTACCCCAAAGCGGATAAGCGCATACAAGCAGAAGCTATTGTTTTACCCCAATTAACCAATATGCTACCAAGCTATCATATAAATAGCAAGCACTGGCAAAAGGTTTCACACCTAAAGCTAGCAGACCCAACTGCAGCACCTCGGCTCAAATAGATCTTCCATTAGGCAGCGATCTCATACCACAGATAATACTCGAAGTTATTGAGAAAATCACAAATACACTTCTGGCGCAAAATACCATTTTCGGATGGGTCCTAAGTGGACTAGTTGTGGAACCAGGTACAACATTGACAACTCAAGTTGAGGAAGTCTCAAACGAGAACCTCAATTCACAATTGAAAAAATTTTGGGAACTAGAAGAACTCCCCCCATATCAGTCATAACCCCTGAAGATCACTATTGTGAGGACTTTTACAAAGCCACTACTAGATCAGAAAACGGTCGGTACGTCGTACGACTACCACTTAAGCAACAATTTCCTAACACACTAGCCTTAGGTCACTCTGCAATACAGTAGTTTCTAAGTATGGAAACCTACTTACAAATGGTGAACTCAAATCTGAATATGATGGTGTGTTAAAAAAATACCTCCATTTAGATCACATGAAGGAAGTAACCCCATGGGAGAAAATGGACAACGGCAAATATTACTCCTTTTATCTGCCACAATCACGCAGTAGTAAAGCCAGACAAAAAAAAAATAAGAGTTGTCTCTAATGCCTCAAAAACCACTAGTTCAGGGAATTCCCTAAATGATGTCCTATTTACGGGACCCACACTCCAACCAGATTTAATGTTTCTGATATTAAATTGGCGTATATTCAACTATGTATTCAATGGGTACGTTGAAAAAATGTATCGGCAAATAGTCTTACATAAAGACGATCGATTTTCAACATATTATGTTCCGAAGATCCCCCACCAGTCCTTTGCGCGACTTCAAATTAAAAACAGTTACATTTGGCGTTCGAACACTCCACGAAAAGGCAGACAGCACAAAGTCCGAATTTCCTCTGAAAACCGAAGTGTTGAAAACTCAAACGTATGTAGACGATATTTGTCTGGAAGTCCCACCCTTCCACAAGCATACGAGGCCTTATCACGGATTACGGCAAATCACCCAAATATACTCAAAAATATTCCAAACGAAAATTTGTTGGACACTAATTTCCTTATATTCAAACTAATTTCCTTATAATAAGAAATCTTTATTGCAAATTTGTTGGACACTAATTTCCTTATATTCGAACTAATTTCCTTATATTCGAAAAGGAAAGTACAACAAAAACACTGGGCATCCAATGGAATGCGATATCGGACCAATTCTCATACACGACAGAGTCCATATCCGCATTATCAGCTACATCAAAAAGACAGTTTTATCCTCGGTGCCAAAACTTTTCGACTCCGCAGGATGGTTTTCCCCAATTATGATCCAAGCGAAAATATTAATACAAGAATTATGGCTAGATGGAACCGACTGGGGCGAGGAAGTGAAACCTCTTTGCTTAGAAAAATGGTTCCAGTTCGCAAACAATCTGAATGATATTTTTCAGATACAAATTGCGCGATATATAAATTACTCTCCCGATCACAAATTCGAATTACATGGCTTTTGTGGCGCCTCAGAAAAGGCATACTGCGCTATTATCTATGTGCGCACGCAAAGTGACACCACGACCACAAGCCACTTATTAGTAGCAAAAGCAAAGGTGGCACCTTTAAAAACTATAAGTCTCCCACGACTTGAGTTATGTGGCGCACTTCTACTTTCAAAATTAGTAGCCATGGTGCAAATGCATTTAAAACATCACAAAATGCAAACTATATGTTAACATGGCAAATGTTAAAAATTGCTAAATAAAAGTAATAATGCGTAATCAGCAATAATGAGTAAAGCATAGCGGAAATGCATCTTTAGTTGCACAATATTTCCCACAGCAAAAGCCAGACCATTTCATTAGCATGAAAGCTCATTTTTCGGTGTGAAGCGGAAGTCCAACACGCGCAACCCAAATAAGTCAATTCAGAGAATTGGCAACAACATCAAGTCAGCAGTTGACCAGTGCAACTTAGCTTAGCTTTTAAGTATAGGGTGATTTTTTAAGAGCTTGATAACTTTTTAAAAAAAAAAAACGCATAAAATTTGCAAAATCTCATCGGTTCTTTATTTGAAACGTTAGATTGGTTCATGACATTTACTTTTTGAAGATAATTTCATTTAAATGTTGACCGCGGCTGCGTCTTAGGTGGTCCATTCGGAAAGTCCAATTTTGGGCAACTTTTTCGAGCATTTCGGCCGGAATAACCCGAATTTCTTCGGAAATGTTGTCTTCCAAAGCTGGAATAGTTGCTGGCTTATTTCTGTAGACTTTAGACTTGACGTAGCCCCACAAAAAATAGTCTAAAGGCGTTAAATCGCATGATCTTGGTGGCCAACTTACGGGTCCATTTCTTGAGATGAATTGTTGTCCGAAGTTTTCCCTCAAAATGGCAATAGAATCGCGAGCTGTGTGGCATGTAGCGCCATCTTGTTGAAACCACATGTCAACCAAGTTCAGTTCTTCCATTTTTGGCAACAAAAAGTTTGTTAGCATCGAACGATAGCGATCGCCATTCACCGTAACGTTGCGTCCAACAGCATCTTTGAAAAAATACGGTCCAATGATTCCACCAGCGTACAAACCACACCAAACAGTGCATTTTTCGGGATGCATGGGCAGTTCTTGAACGGCTTCTGGTTGCTCTTCACCCCAAATGCGGCAATTTTGCTTATTTACGTAGCCATTCAACCAGAAATGAGCCTCATCGCTCATCGGACACGGACGCGAAACACATTTCGAACCGAACACTGATTTTGGTAATAAAATTCAATGATTTGCAAGCGTTGCTCGTTAGTAAGTCTATTCATGATGAAATGTCAAAGCATACTGAGCATCTTTCTCTTTGACACCATGTCTGACATCCCACGTGATCTGTCAAATACTACTGCATGAAAATCCTAACCTCAAAAAAATCACCCGTTAAATTAATTTTTAAGTTTTTGTCTTAGCTCTATAATCAAACAAAGAAGAACTAAATAAAATTTTTTAAAAAGAAATTCACTTAAAATTTCTTATTTGGCGCCCAACGTGGGGCCTTCGCTAGTCGCGTTTAGTAAATCATTTCAATACAATTCGCGGGTGTATCCACAAGTCTTGGTTAAATAGTTTGTGCTGTCGTGATACTCAATATTTTGTGCTGTCGTGATACTCAGCGGCTATCATTAGAAGACAAGGATAATACTTACCATCCCAAGACGTCAGCCGCCTGCCCAGGAGAATGTTCCTGCTACTAGAGTAAGAATTAATTTTAAGAACCAATATTAATATATTCACATATGTAAAAGATTTTAAAAATATAAAAAGTGCAACTGTTTAATATGAAACAAACTATGTTTAAAAAATCTTTAATGCAAAGGTGAACGCAATCTAAGAATAGTGACATAATTTAAGAAAGAGAGCGTATTTCAGAAAAAAATAATTGAACTAGACGAGATAATATTATATCGAAAATAAGCTAACTAAAAGTGAAAAATTTAGAAAGGAAAGTTTTAACTCAAACAAAATAAGCTAGGGATAAATTTAATTTTTAAAATAAAAAGTGAATAATAGAAATATATCAATCATGCCAATTAATCCTGCCAACCTCGTTCGGCCTCTGATCAGCCTCTTGCCTCTTCTAATTCATTCTCTATGGATGAATTAACTATCGTAATCACAGGAATTGTGAACAATGTCTTAAGGACTGAAGGGCGAAACATGGTTCAAGCCGCCCTTATTTCACGGACATTACCATAGACTCAAGACTACCCGGGAATGTCTCTGAATTAGACAAAATACCAGATGTGGTACGATGTCTTCGGGAGTTCTCCGGAAATCCGGGAGAATTCACATCTTGGAGGAAAAGTGTGGACAGGATCGTCCAGATATACGAGCCTCAAAGAGGTACCCCAAAATATTATGGCATCCTCTATGTCATTAGAAACAAAATCGTGGGCAATGCCGACATTGCCTTGGAGTCCTATAACACTCCACTGGATTGGAAGGCGATCTCTAGTTGCCTAACATTGCATTACGCGGATAAACGCGACCTTGGTACCCTTGAGTACCAAATGACCTCTCTCGTACAGGATAGCAATACAATTCAGGAATTTTACCAAAAGGTATATTCTCATCTCTTACTAATTCTGAACAAACTGGGATGCATGGAAGTCGGCGCAGAAGCAATGCACCTTCTAACTCGTACGTATAGGGATAAAGCCCTAGACACGTTCGTTCGCGGACTCAAAGGAGATCTACCGAGGCTCCTTTGAATGAGGGAACCAGCAGATCTCCCTCAGGCACTCCACTTGTGTCTCAAACTAGAGAATCTAACGTTCAGGTCACATTATGCCTTGAGCATTAATAACAATATCAGCAGGAAACCACAAGAGTTTCGTCCACCACTACCTCCCAGTAGAATGAACAATGAGTTTTACCCGAAATTGGCATACATGCCCCAACTAAGGTTGTACGCAGCCACTCCACATAGACCACCGCAAATGAACTATCAAGTTCAACGCCAGCAACAGGCGCCCCAATATGCACAACAGCATTACAATCCACCACCACGTCCTTTGCATAAGCCACAGCCACATCCAGAACCAATGGACATTGACCCATCACTGCGAACTAGGAATATTAATTATATGAATAGGCCACGTAATAATGACCCTATTAACAAAATACCTCCTCCTGGCAACCCTCCAGCTCCTGTGCCCCCTAATAAAATCCAAAGGAATTTCCATATAGATTCCGAACAACCCCAAGCTTACTATCACCGCCATTACTACGACAATTGACGAGCAGACGAACGACAACTCTAGCCATTACGATGACGAATGTTACAGCGACA
The DNA here is from genome assembly GCA_027475135.1 of Bactrocera correcta. Lineage (NCBI taxonomy): Eukaryota > Metazoa > Arthropoda > Insecta > Diptera > Tephritidae > Bactrocera > Bactrocera correcta. Next base: position 77,971,790 of record CM050322.1, on the reverse strand, counting down.
GAAATGATGGAGGTCAGGACGATAGCTACATAGACACAACTGATTTACATTTTTTAGAATGAGTCACTCTTCGCTGCCCTATGTTGAATGCAGGCATAACAGCATACCTTTCTAAACCTATTAACTCAGAAAAACTGAAATTCTACCTCCTCCCAACTCTGACATCATTCCACGGTATTATTGAGAATGATAGCCTTAAAGAGCTTGACGCCGTCATCCATGAATTCCATGGAGTTAGAAGGCAATACTAAGATTAAAATCAAGCAGCTAGCTTCAATATCTGTTAACAAAATAAATATTAAGGAAGACTTGTCACAAAAACATCAGAAGGAAATTAATAATTTAGTCGAAAATTTTTCTATTATCTTTACGGAACCAAACGATAAACTTACCTATACCACTAAAGTCATAGGAGAAATCGGAACGCACAAGGACACTCCCGTTTATAAAAGGTATTACCCTTACCCAATGTCATTAAAAGGTGAAGTCGAAACCCAAATCAACAAAATGTTAGATGATGGCATCATTCGACCATCAAGATCACCTTATAATTCACCCGTTTGGGTTGTAGCAAAAAAACCCGATCCCCAAGGCAATAAGCAATACCGAATCGTTATTGATATAGAAAACTTAACTCGATTACTGTAGCAGACCGTTACCCAATACCCCAAATTAATGAGGTACTATCCAAGCTTGGAAAAAACAAATACTTTTCCGTTTTGGATTTAAAAAGTGGTTTCCATCAAATCTCTCTCAAAGAATCCGACATTGAGAAAACAGCTTTCTCAATAAACAATGGCAAATACGAATTCACAAGACTGCCATTCGGACTCAAGAATGCCCCTTCAATTTTCCAGCGAGTCTTAGATGACATTCTTCGTCATCACATTGGGAAAATTTGCTATGTCTATATCGATGATATAGTCGTTTTCAGCAACTCTGAAGAAGAGCACACCCTCCACTTAAACCAAATTTTCAAAACCCACAAACATGAAAATACAATTAGACAAATGCCATTTTTTCAGGGACTCAGTAGGGTTTCTAGGATTTATTATTTCCTCAAAAGGAAAGAATCCCTCAAAGGTAGAAGCAATAGCTAAAATACCTTACCACAAAATTATTAAGCAAATTCGCTCATTTTTAGGCCTTTCCGGCTACTACCGTCGCTTTATTAAAGATTAAGCCATGCTGGCTAAACCTCTAACCATACTCTTAAGAGGGGAAGAAGGACGTATATCTAAAAACAAGTCCAGCAAAATCAATATCGAATTGTATGAAGACGCAAGGGATGCCTTCAACAAAATTAAAAATTCATTCATGTCTGACGACGTCATACTTTCCTATCCTGACTTCAATAAAGAATTCCATTTAACGACCGATGCATCAAACTTTGCAATTGGTGCAGTCCTTTCGCAGGACAAACACCCCATCGCTTATACCTCCCGAACACTAACCAAAACAGAAGAAGCCTTTTCTACGAACGAAAAAGAGTTTTTAGCAGGAAGAATACAATCATGAACTCCATTACAAACCAGGCACAACTAACGTGGTAGCCGACGCACTATCAAGAACGCCTCCCGAACCAATTAACGCCTTGTCAGTAACCCAGCATAGTGACGAGAGCTCATCCGATAACTTAATTTGGCATGTAGAATCCCCAATTAACGTTTTCAAAAACCAAATCCTCTTAAATTCAGGCCCAATTTCTACCTATCAATTCTAGATTGTATTCTAGAATTCAAGAAATATACCCGATCCACTTTAGTAACTATAAAACCAGGTTTTCTCAACTCCAAGTCCAGGATGTGACAGACGAACAGCAACAAGAAGAAATAATCATAAATACCCATTAAAGAGCACATAGAAATTCTCGTGAAAATAAACTTCATATTTTAGAAAATTACTATTTTCCTCCCTGACCAAAACAATAAAAGGAATTATTCAGCAATGCTCAGTTTGCAAAGAAAATAAGTACGACCGCCACCTACCAAACCAAATCTAGGAGAAACCCCTTTTCCACAGTTTCCAGGACAAATATTACATATTGATATTTACATAACTGAACGAAATTTCGTCCTTATAGCCATAGACAAATTTTCAAAGTATTCCCAAACCAAAATCCTTCGCTCCAGAGCCGTAGAACACGTTAAGGAACCTCTCTGCGAACTACTGTTTCAATTTGACGTACCAGAAACGGTAGTTATAGACAATGAAACGTCGCTGAATTCAGCTTCCATTCGATTTTTATTGGAGGATACCCTAAATATACAAATTTTTAGAACACCACCCTATGCAAGTTCAGTAAAAGGTCAAGTAAAGCGATTTCACTCGACCCTCACAGAAACAATGCGCTGTTTAAATGCAGAGCGAAGTTTCACGTCATTCGCCGAACTCCTCGATAGCTCCGTCTACGAGTACAATTTTTCAGTCCACTCCTCCACAAAGAAAAAACCAATGGAGGTATTTCTCGGGAGAAGAATCTCCACAGACCCAAGCCAATTTGAAGAAATTATCTCCTAACTAAAAAATAGACAACTAAAAGATCTTTCCTAAAATAATAAAGCCCGTCATCCAATTAAAACATATGTATAACCCTGGAGAAACAATTTACGTTAGGATAAACAAACGACTAGACCAAAATATCTCCAAAATTTAGAAAAGAAATAGTAAAGGAAGACAAAAATTCCACCGTTTTGACAGAATCAGGAAAAGTAGTTCATAAACGCAATATAAAAAATCAAAATTAAAATTTTTGTTTCCAGACTTCTCCTTATTTACCCAATATTCGCATCAATAGACATTTATGACCACTCCACGGCACAAATAGTTACGATAAATGACGGACTAGTAAAAATCCAGAACGGAGACTTCAGGCTAATACACATAATCAAACAATTTCTGACGGACATGTACAGACTCACCTCTTCGGACATACCCAAGGACACAATCCTTTATCCCATCCTAAAACACGAATTAACCCAATCTCTTCAAATTTTAGATACAATAAAACCTGTCGAAAGAAGACAGATAAGATCCATAAATAGTTCAGGAATGGCTTGGAAATTCATAGCCGGAAGCCCCGATCACGAGGATCTGGGTGTAATAACCAAAAATCTTAATGATATTGATAATAATAATAATAAACAAGTACTAATTAACAATATTTTTAACGAAAAAATTAATAACATTTGCATGATAGTAAATAATCATCCTAATAACGTAAGAAAAAGACACTTATGTATATAGAAGACGAGACTATTATAAATTTGCAAAATAGAATAAGATTAATAAAAGAAGAGTTGATTAACATTAAATACGCCACACAGTGGATAAAGAAAGACATTTGAAATACATTATTGTTAAATAAAAATGAAATCGAAATAGCGTTAGAAAATTTAGAAAATGACGAAATACCTTTCAAAAATGCTGAAGAAGCACTAGAAATATCAAATATAAATGTAATTAGTCAAAATATGACAATATTTTACTTGGTAAAAACACCATTAACTATTAAAGAAAATTTTCAAAAAATGATTATAAGACCAGTTCTTAAGCAAAACAAAATTATAATTAATGTCGAATTTGATTAAATATTAAAGCAAACTCGACTAGTAAATATAAGTAATAGTAGTTGTATACCTAGAGTAGTACATAGCCTAAATTCATCTTGCACTTTAACAAACGGCCAACATATCCAACAAATCGAAGAAGTAAAACCCGGCACCATATTACTTAATGGCTTTCAAGGGGTAATAGATGCTGACGGAATGCAGAAAAATTTATCAGGGACACACCTTATTAATTTTCATAACTCAACTTTAAAAATAAATCATCAATTTTACATTAATTACGATTTGGTTCCACTGCCAGCAATTCACAGCAGTCCTGCAACCAGCACCAATCGAAAGAAATCGAATTGAATTACTTTCTCTACAGGCCTTAAAGGAGTTTCATATTGATAACATACGAAGAATAAACAGCAAAGATATCCAATAGCTCCCTTTCACTTGGAGCCGTTGCAACTATCATTCTCGGTATAATATTTTTTCGAAAATTTTGGAGAAAGCACCAAAACAGAATAATCATATCTTCAAGCCTGGACCTTAACCAGATACCCTCAGTGAATATTGATCAAAGATTTTTTCAATGATCAAAATACTTACATCAATTTTAACAACTTCCCCTATTTTAGATAGGCTCTCGGGACGATCGCTTTTAAGAGGGGAAGTGTTAACATGGCAAATGTTAACAATTGCTAAATAAAAGTAATAATGCGTAATCAGCAATAATGAGTAAAGCATAGCGGAAATGCATCTTTAGTTGCACAATATTCCCACAGCAAAAGCCAAACGCTTTCATTAGCATAAAAGCTCATTTTTCGGTGTGAAGTGGAAGTCCAACACGCGCAACCCAATTAAGTCAATTCACAGAATAGGCAACAACATCAAGTCAGCAGTTGGCCTGTGCAACTTAGCTTAGCTTTTAAGTAAATTAATTTTTAAGTTTTAGTCTTAGCTCTATAATCAAACAAAGAAGAACTAAATAAAGTTTTTTTAAAAGAAATTTACTTAAAATTTCTTAACTTATATATGTGGTCTGATTCAGAAATTGTACTAGCCTGGTTGGAAAAACCACCACATGCATGGAAGACGTATATTTCTAACCAAACGTCTGAAATACTTGACCTAGTGGGATCAGCCACTTGGCGTCATGTAGCTAGTGCTGACAATCTTGCCGATCTAGGTACAAGAGGGTGCAAGCCACTGCACCTTGCCACCACCACCCCGATGGTTGATAGAATCTCCTGATTATTGGCCACAATCCCCCGTGCGCACCATTATCGCCTCAGAAGGTCGAAAAATCGCCACCTTTCACACATTATTGGATGATAGCGACATCCTTGAACGATTTTCATCGTTTCCAAGCGCTCTCAGAGTAGTTGCTTTTATGTTGAAATTTATAGAGAAACTCAAAAGCAAAATCAAGGGATCACATAATTTCCTATTCAACACTACGCGCTACTTCAGCCGCGATATATCACTACTAAGAGAATCGAAGCCGATTGATAAAAAGAGCTCACTCTTAGTTCTAAACCCATTTCTGGACACGAAAGGTATGCTTCGTGCCAATGGTCGGCTTGCTAATTCGAGCCTAACATATAACGAACGCCAACGCATAATAATTCCAGCCAGGTCACCATTTGCCACATTGTTCCTCAATTACATCAACATTTTAATGCTACACGCCGAACATCGCCTCATGCAACATATGGTACGCCAGGAGTATTATATCCCCCGTCTTAAGCCGCAAATCAAGAAGTTGATTTTGCTGGGCCTTTCCAGATAAGGGCGTCTATGTTAAGGTCTCCTACTCTCATGAAAGGCTATGTCGCTATCTTTATATGTTTCACGACAAAGGCAGTACATCTTGAGGTATGTAGTAATCTGACGACGGCGGCTTTTCTCGCGGCATTTGCTCGCTTCGTGGCTTGACGTGGATACTCATCAAAAATCATGAGCGATAATGGCAAAACTTTCATTGGAGCTCAGCGAGCCACAGAAAAGTAGTTTGTGGATTTCCTAAAGCAAGTGTTACCCGACACATACAACGTACAAAAGTACGCCCCTCAAGGTATCAGTTGGCAACTTATACCTCCAAGCGCTCCTCATATGGGCGGTTTAAGGGAATCAGCTGTAAAAAGCTTCAAATCCCATTTCAAATGCGTAGCTGGAAATTATAAATTCAATTACGAAGAGTTCACGACGTTATTAAATCGAATTGAGCCGTTCTCAATTCACGGCCACCCATAGTACTACCGCAAGACCCCTCAACGCCAGGGAATTTTCTAAAAGGAGCACCCATCCTGGCCATTCCTGAGCCAGACGTGGAGTCGCTATCCCCATTAAGTCGATGGGAACGAATTAAAATTCTCCATCATGATTTTAGCCGCCGATAGAAGGACGAGTACATAAAGGATCTCCATAAAAAATACCTTTGGAAGACTCCTGAACAAGCGCCTAAACTTGGAGATTGCGTGCTCATTCATGATGATTGTCTACCCCCTACCGAGTGGCGGCTTGGCCGCATAGAAAAGCTACATTATGGCTCCGACTGTCACATCCGGGTCGTGGATCCCCGTACGCAAAACGGAACACTATCGTGGCACGATCACCATGTCTGCTTTTCTGATAGAAATTTATAATCAATAATCTTCTCTACACATATCATCAAATGCGCCAACCGCTCGCGCGGCTACGAATGTGCCACGCAACGGGCCTACACCAGCGCCCCGAACGATAGTAGCAACAGCAGCGGCCGCTGCAGCGGCAACAACGCCGGCACTTGTACCGGTAACCGCGGCTGCAGCGGTACATCCACCCGCACCCCGTGGTGGCACCCGACAATCATCGACCACATCGAGGACTTCGGAGACCCTTCGGATAAGGTGCCCCATCGTACCCACCATTGTGGCATATTTAGTAGTATGCGGCCTTTACAACGGCAGCAAGTTGCCCAGGCCTACGGGTATTGCCTCAACTGCCTGTCGCACACTCATGCGACTACAGGGTGTGAGTCACGGGGGCTGTGCCAACTGTGTCACCGCTTGCACCACACGCTGCTACATCACAGCTCCTCACGCTTAGTGAACCTGCCACCCAAAAATCGCGGCCGCGTATCTCGTCTTCCGCCCGCTGATCGTGTCATACACCAGCGAAGTGGAACCTCGGTGCGGCGTCGACAGACTGGACCACCACCCCGCCAATCCACTGGTCTGAGCAGCGTTGTGGCATCGCTGCAACAGTTGCAGCGCCTTCTAGGTTAAGCAATTGCTTAGGGGGGCCGGGATGGCTAAATGAGCACCCCCTCTTAATATAATATTACTTCACCCCACACATACATCATCATTTTATCACACACACACCAACTCAATTTTTTTTTTTGTTGAACTTGTAAATGTTAAATTATCATCTTCGTTGTAAAATACGCTTTTATATATTTTTAGTATATTTATAAGTTTATTTTTGTTTATACCGTTAAAGTGATTGGTGGCAACGAATTCTGTGACGCATGTATCTTTTATGTCATTACAGAAGATTTCCACCTCATTTTCTTTATAGCTCATTTCGTTATATATTTCTTCTTCTTTTGTTAGATTAAAAGTCAGTATTGTTTTATTTGTTTTTATAATTCTATTTGGGTTCTCTATTATCGCATTTATCTTCGTTAAGACATTGTTACCAATGAGTCCGTCAAAGTTCTTGTTAAAGTTACATTCCAGGAATTCACATATGATTTCTTTCTCTTTAAATTCTTTACATATTGGGAATCTGCAAAGTTTCTTAACTTCCGTTTTTCTTCCCATTGCTGTGACTCGCACATCTACTTCCCTCTTCCATTTCGGGTTACAAACATTTTCGTTGATCAAAATGAACTCTGCTCCAGTGTCAATGATGAAACATAACTTTTTTATGTGTGTATCTGTTGTTATATAGGGTAATTGTTTTGTGGATCCCATTGAAAATTTGTATTTGCTTTGCCAATATCCATGGGTTCTGGTTTATTGCGATTTGATATTGCAGACCGATTATAATTTCCTGATTGGTTGTAATTCTGCGTTTGATTCCCATCTCTTTGTTGACTTAAGTTTATTTGTGGGTTGAAATTTCCCTGTTGGTTATACTCGTAACACAGTACAACAGCTAATCTGGGGGGTGAGAATTTCCAAGTCAGGGTGATGGTACTAGGTTAGTATACTAAAACCCTCAAAGGGTTTGGCGTTCGTGTGTGTCAGTTGTTTTTTTATGACCTTTTAAATTTTTTCCTTATCTTGATGTTTCTTTCGCAACAGTTTCTCTAATCTGTTTCTATACCGTTTTCCTATATGTGCAACACTTTCGAAGTTAAAAATGAATGTATGAAGGGGAAAAGTATTTTTTTCCTAAAAATTTAAATTAAAAAAAAAACACAAAAAAAAAACAAAAAAAAAAAAAACAAAAAAACAAAAAAAAAAATGTTTACTATAATTGTTTAGTAGTTAATGGCCAGAAGTCTGGAGTTATTGCGGAAAATTTATAAAAAAGGCGATAAATGACACTTTTTTGAATAAAAACAAATAGAAATTGTAAAAAAAAATTAAAAGGTCATAAAAAAACTGACACATACGAACGCCATCACCCTGACTTGGAATTTCTCACCCCCCAGATAATAATCCCAAAAATGTTCTACAGTGTAATTTGTGTTTGTTTTCTGGTATGACATTCTAGTTGATCCGTTGCCACTGTTATAATTATTACCTACATTCCTTGGGATATAGCCACCGTTATACCTATTTTGTGGAATATAATTGTTATGTCTATTATAACTACTATTATAAGTGGGGATATTATTTTTATTTTGGTTAGGTTTGGAAAATGTTCTATTGTTAACGTTATCGCTAAAATTAGTCGATAGGTATTTGGGTTAGGATCTTTCCTTTGTTGACCTAGCGCTGTGAAGCCTTGATGTCTAGCTTCTAATATTATTTTGTATGCCTTTTCTAGACTAATCAGGTCTCTTACTATAATCATAGTTTTAGTGGGTTCTGGGAGATGCTCCTTAAATGATTTCAGTGCTATCCTATTAACTACATTCGTTGAGAAATTTAGATCATTATGCGCTAATATTCTATTATGTAATTTATTCCTAATTTTATTTATTTTAATAACTAACAAACTTGTCCTTATCTGTGAATTATTTCCCTGGTTTCTCCTACGCATCTTCCTTTCAGAAAATTTAATAAAATTTTTTGATTACCTACATCAAAATTTAGTATTGTGAGTAATATGTCTCTAATTTGCTTAATGTAGTCTGTTAGTTGGTTTGGATCTCGTCCATTAAATTCTGCAGTTCCATTAATACAGTTCAAAGTGAGTTGAAAATATGGTATGGTGGATGCTTCCATTTTGAGAAAATTTTATTTCGAGTGAAAATTATATAAAAAAATGTTCGTATTTATTTTGATTCAACTTAGTTTTATGTAATAAGTTCCTACAATGTTTTTTAATTGATCGTGAATAGTTTGAGAAGAAATCTAGTCGAGACAGATTAGTAATTTTATCATTACAGTTTTAGAGTCACTATTTTAGTGAAACATTATAAGTTGTTTTTGATTTTGCAACACTCTGTATACGCTCAATGAATTCTTCTTTTGCACTATTGTGCGATAATTTTTACACATTGTTTTGTATTTTCTTACTTAGTATAAAAAATTTTAATATATTTTTATATATACGTATTTTTCTTACTCTTATTTGTTCTGCTGTTGCTTTTGTTGTAATTGCTGTTACTGTTGCTGCTGTTGCTTTTATTGCTGCAGTTGCTTTTGTTGTAATTGTTGTTACTGCTGCTGCTGTTGCTTTATATGTTGTATCCAAACTCAAATAACCGCTACCGTTGTGCGAATGTTTTTCAGTAAAAATTACACTTTATTTATTTATATATATATATATTTTGAAAGCTCGTTATTTGCTGATATTGTTTAAGGTTTCTTGCTGCGCATTTAACACGATTTAAATTCTTTTATAATATTTTAGCAATGTTTTTGTATAGTTCTATTAATGTGTTTCTATAAATATATTATTGTTTTCCACAATTCTATTAATATTTCCACTTTTTTCCTTGCACTATTAATGCCGTCGCTTTCACTAGCTTCCTAAAAATTGTTAGTTTAAGAGTGCGTTATCAACTTTTTTCCAGTTGATTAATTGTGAATTCTTGATTTCCTTATCGCTAATTATGAATCACTTACTAACTTCCCAAAATTGTTAGTTTATCCTCGTCGCCAGTTTTGGTGTCATAAAGAACTTAATTTCTTCTTGGCTCTTAGTGTCAACGCTACAGTTAAAAATGAAAACACTGAGCTTCTTTGCTTAGGTCTAATCTTCGACTGAATTTTTATTTCTTTATAAACTGAACCGCTTTCATTCTAATTTTATGTGCGCGCAGGCACTTATACATGTGTTAATATTATACGTACATACATGCATCCATCTGCATGCATGCTAGAAGAATTTCTTTTATCAGCAGAAAAGGTGTAGGCAAGCCTCTCTTATTTCAAGAAAGTTTTCGAAATCTTCCTTGAAATGAATAATGTTTTATTATTTATTGGGTGTATGTATGTCAATATGTGACTATATACGCTGCAGTGCGTCACTTTGTTTGTGAAGAACCATACCTCTCTTATCAAAGTCATTGCCGACAATGATAACTGCAACTTCGTTTGATGTTGGTGCATTGTAGCGTCGTTCGTGGTCTTACATTTGTGTTTTGTCTGCTCTTATAACAATTTTATGATCATTTTTGGGCATTCCTTCAAGAGCACTCTTAAAGATGTGTATTAAACGATTTCTGTCCTGTAGCATTTGTTGTAATGCGCACACAATATCGCGATTTACGCCTGAAACGTTCCCTCATCTGAACAACAGTATTTCCTATCAAATATAGCGGATTCTGATCAGGTTCAGGTAATAGTGATCCTGATCAATTGTAAATATGTTCTTGAGTTTTGAATCTAGGCTTATACCATGCTTCTGTTACTACTTTGGCATATTAATTGAATATATTTGATGAAACTTTCCAACTACACAATCGCGAATTTTAACGATATCGAACAATATACGGACGCCAAGTACACAATCACTAATTTCAATGATTACGAATGTAAAAATAAATTACTACACTCTGTCAATAGCTGTGCGATTTTTTTTTTTTTTTCTTTTGTTTTGTGAAGTATTAAAATATGCAACTGATTTTTACGTAAGTATTGAACACATGCATATGTTTTGAAACATAATTTTTTTTTTAAAAATTGGAAAGTAGCCTATGCCCGTCGCGAGGTTACCTGAGTTATAAATATATACATAAATTGCGAAATCGAAGGTAATTTTGCGAAAAAGGCCACCGTTAGAACCTTCTACAGGACTAACGGAATAACCGTGCAAGGACTTTCCGAGCTGTGGTTTGGTCAAAATCCGTTTCACTTTTATGTATACAGTTATGAACAAAAGTATTGGCACAGCAAGTTATCTTGACTTTAGCACTGTTTTTATGACTTATCAAATAAGTTTTGAATACTAAGAAAAAATCCTTGGTTTGGACGAATAATTATAAATTATATTTCCTTTAATTCATTTAATTATCTCTTATATTTATTCAGTAGTAATTATAAAAGAAAAAAGTGCTAATTATAGCGAAACAAAAGTATTGGCACACTCCATAAAAATACAAAAAAAAAACAATAACAAAGTAGTAAACTATATATAAAACTAGCTGACCCGGCAAACGTTGTTTTGCCATGAATATTATTTCTAGGAATCATTTTTTTAGTTCAATAAAAATAACTATCTACTACTAAGTGTGCGGGGATGTATTTATAATCGAAAGCATTATAAACAATGAAAGTATGCTTTATTTAAGTTAATAAATTAATCCTTATTAAAGTAACGAATATATTTTAAATTACAATTTTTGATAGCTTTCTAAATATCAAAAATAATTGTTCATATTATCCTATCAATTATGGCAATTGAAAAAAAAAATTAATCTCTCAGTGCAATAGAGTGTACAATATTCTTGGTTAGTCCGTCTTTAGCCAACACAAACAAACTGGAGGGTTTTCCCACGCGAGAACATGCCACATATAGTTGTCCGTGGGAAAAGCATGGTGTTTCCAAATCTAAGCCACATACAGACAATGTCTGGCCATGTGACTTATTGATCGTCATAGCGAATGCCAATCTAATGGGGAATTGAGTGCGTTTGAATTCAATTGGCAGCAACACATTTTCGCCTTGAAACGATTTTCATTAATTTTTTAATGACAGCCGTGGTGGGTTTAAATTGCGAAGCAGAATAATCGGAGATCCAACCTTCAATTGTAAATGATGTGGTGGCATGCCTGGCGAATCCAATGAATTTAAAAACTCAATTGGATAATTCACAGTCTCGTTGGTATCGCAAACTGCATCGATAGATTTGTATGACACCAAGTCCCTAGGCAACAACTGTTGAATCTTTAAATTTAACCCATTGACGTCCACATTTTTAGCTGCCAAAATCGCTCTTTCTGCCAGCCACTCACGATTTGCATATTGTGTGTGTACGTCGGGAAATATGTGATCGGTGAGAGTATTTTGCGAGTCGCTGATTGTGCAGAAGTCCGTCTGTAATTTGATGCATTCAGTATTTTCATGTACATCAACTTTCCCATCACCAATATCTTACAGTTGTTTAGAGAAATTTTCGGCGGATGGATCCGCGCATGTTCACCGTCAGTTGTACTTTTTCAACATTACGCCATAGTCGCGATGATTTCAAGCAAGCATTAATTTCATCAGCGTTCGTTGAACGTGGAACAACGGGAAGTGTTTGTCTACAATCACCAGAAAGGAGTAAAAAAAGTGCCGCCAAATAGTTTATCATTGTTTTTTATATCCTTTAATATCCTATCTAATGCCTCAAGCGAATGTTTGTGTGCCATAGTGCATTCATCCCAAATAATAATTTCACATTGTTTAAATTGGGTTTTTTTTTTTATGTTGCACACTGCATCTCGGTTATTTTGAATGTTCAACGGCAGCTTAAATGCTGATTGAGCCAGAAGATTCAACGGCCAATGCGATGTCATTTTAGGATTGTATCTCGGCCAGAAGTAACGAAATAAGGAGTGTTGCCTGCCGAAACTGCCAGCATGATGCGGTCGTAAATAATTTTTTGTTCATCATTTAGTAGTGTCGTCCTCATCCCTACTCTCATAATTAATGGAACTTGAAATTATGAACTATGAATAAGAATTTATCGTACTACAATTGTAATGTTCGATTGCCATCTTGCAACACTATTGCGGATATGCAGATAGAATTTCGTCAACGATATCTCACGAACAAATCAACCGATTTTGACCCGGTTTGCGGCCATCGACGTGATTTTTCAGAGTCGAAAGCTGATTAGTGTTCAGAATTAATCGGTCGAGTCGTTTCAGAGTTATTTCAAAAAAATCGATTTCTGCGGTTTTTTTTGAGTTTTCTCGAAATCTACCATCCGAATCGGCTCAAAATTTTAGAAAATCTAAGTTAAGTGAAACTCTTTGAAATGCCGTTGGGTAGGGTTGAATCGCTTGATCCGTTCAAAAGTTATAAGCCGGTCCAATAACTTCAACCAATAACTTCCCGATTTTAGAAAATTTTTAATTTTCTTCCCGGAAAGTTAAAAAAATTTAGGGGTGGACCACCCTTAACATTTAAGAAGATGAAAAATAGATGTTGTCCGATTCTCCACCCTAGCCGATATGCACGCTAAGATTCACGAAAATCGGTCGAGCGGTTTCAGAGGAGTTCAATAACGTACACCGTGATACGAAAATTTTATATATTAGATTAAAATTTTGTGGCCAAGCCCTTTTGCTTGATAACCGGTTTGGCAGACTTTTTTAACTTATAGTATATCTTAGCTTTTGCGCACTTTTTGTCATAATATTTCGCCTGGTACTTTCCCAAGGTCTACGAAGTTTGACAATTAAGTAATGAGACTAATTTTATTGCCGGGCTTGTCGTAAACCTGTGACCTTAAAATTCCCTTTATCTTTTTTCGGCACCCCTTCCCTTTTCACTGATATATCTTGAATCGTTCAAAAGTTATAAGCCGGTCCAATAACTTCAACCAATAACTTCCCGATTTTAGAAAATTTTTAATTTTCTTCCCGGAAAGTTAAAAAAATTTATGGGTGGACCACCCTTAACATTTAAGAAGATGAAAAATAGATGTTGTCCGATTCTCCACCCTAGCCGATATGCACGCTAAGATTCACGAAAATCGGTCGAGCGGTTTCAGAGGAGTTCAATAACGTACACCGTGACACGAGAATTTTATATATTAGATTAAAATTTTGTGGCCAAGCCCTTTTGCTTGATAACCGGTTTGGCAGACTTTTTTAACTTATAGTATATCTTAGCTTTTGCGCACTTTTTGTCATAATATTTCGCCTGGTACTTTCCCAAGGTCTACGAAGTTTGACAATTAAGTAATGAGACTAATTTTATTGCCGGGCTTGTGGTAAACCTGTGACCTTAAAATTCCCTTTATCTTTTTTCGGCACCCCTCCCCTTTTCACTGATATATGTACCACTGCTCTAGTTTGTTTAGTTCGCCTGCTGCGTCAAGTTGAGTAGGCGTGTGTTTGTAGTGCTTGTCACGAAAATGGAAAAACGAAATCAAGAGCAACGCGTCGCTATAAAATTATGCGCCAGATTGGGCGAAACAACTTCGGAATCGTACGTTAAAATTCTAAGAGTGTGTGGTGATAGTGGCAAAAAAAGCATCAAAGCTCACAATGGTTGTCTCTGCATGCCCCCCGCCCGAAAAAAGATAGCATGAGCAAGTCGAAAGTGAAAGCAATGATTATTGTCTTTTGTGATAGCCGTGGAATCGTCCACAAAGAATTCATTTCACCGGGGAAAACTGTGAATCAGTCTACTATTGCAAAGTACTCGAAAGATTGCAAAACCGAGTCAACAGGGTGCGCCTAAACATCGCTCGTAACTGGATCCTTCGTCACGACAACGCGCGTCCCAGTATTTGGTATTCATTGCGTTTGGTTTAAAATTTGTCACACTACTTGTTCTTCTACAATTCCGTCCAATTTCGACAGATGTTCTCTCGCAAACGCCTCAATACTGCCAAATAGAACTCATACTACGAATATCGAAAAAAAAAAAACACATTTCACATAACCTTGATTTTTGAACAGTTCTGATATGTTTTTTGGTTTCGGCTCGTTTTTTCCTCCATTCGGATGGTTGTTAGCTTGTTTGCTCATGACCCATTAAATGGGCAGTTATAACGCTCTTCATGAATACGGAAAGAGAGTGTTCAAAGTGTACGGACTTGTTTATTTAATTCGCTCCATGGATTCTGTCTTTACAAAAAAAAAAAATAATAATAATAAACAAGCAAAAATTAAAACAAAAAAAAAAATAATGTATTAAATTTTAAACAAACATAAAAACCAGAGCACACAAATTAATAATAATAAACATAAACAAATAGTGCACAAATCAAAAAGTGGAAACAAAAAAAAAAATAAACATCAAACAAACCATAATGAGTGCTTCGCAACCTCACCAGCAAGGCCGCAGGTATTCTTTAAATGCCTAATTCAGCTTTGTCGATCCAACAACAATAACAACTACTGTCCTTCAAATTTAGTGTGAAAATTTGTAGGTACTAATAATTTTCATATAGTGCCTTTGAAATTAGTTTTATAGAAATCGTTCAACTTTTTTTTTTATATAAAAATAAGTATTAACTGAGAAGCTTGTTTATGCGACTTCATGGCATCTCGCCCCTCCACACAACATTCATCCCACAACTCACATTCATACACCACACAACATTCAGCACGCAATACAACATTCATCGCACAACCTACATCATCATACCACGCAACTCCACGCAACAAACCAACCACACTACACACACACCATCATCGTTTTCACCAACCAACCGATCAAAAAGGGATTGGTTAGATCGGGCAGAGAATGTAAAGTATAGAGAAGGTGCAAATCGAAATCTGTATGATGTTCGATTGGATGGCTAACACAACTTATAAGATTGTGACACGGAATTTCACCATTCCGCTGCTATTTAGCAGAAATGAGCACTTTCAAAGGCAGAAACATATGTAAAACGACTGAATTCATGCGAGAATGAATAAACAGAAATGCTTTGTAGAAAAATATATGTACAAAGTCACACAGAGAATGTAAAAAGCATTCTCTGAGTCACATATGTATGCATGCTTATTTTGTATTATACATATGAACCATTGTCACATATGCGCGATTATTTTGTAGTATAATATAAGAACCATTGTTTTTCGAAAAATGGTAAAAATTGTATATTATAAAATTGAATAAAAAATAATTTTAAATAAATTATTATATTAATTCCGACTATTATAAAATAAAGATATGTTCATTATTTTCAATTCTTCAAAGAAAATTGATGACCTTCAAGAAATATACATATTCGCATTATTTCGTTATCATTTCCATATTTGCACCAATAGAATTTCTATGGCATACATACATATATGTACATACATATATTATTTCTTTGGCACATTTGTCTGTATGTTTACGAAAGCAAATGCGAGCCACATACATATGTACATACATTCATCAGAACAAGTGTCGCACGCATCTTTCGCATCTCCGTTGTCACGATCAACCAATGGCCGAAACTGGCGTTCTGTCAAAGAGTCAAGTGCTGATCACATTGAGCGCGACAGACTGTTCTGTCAAATATTAAAATCCACACGTTCTTAAGGACACAGTTATGTAGTTGTGCAGCTGCCTCAATAACTATGTCCCTAAAAACGTGTGTATTCTAATATTTGACAGCTGTCGTTTGCAGTCTGTCGCGCTCATTGTGTTCAGCACTTGTGTGATGATAGAAAATCCAAGCTGTGTCGAAAAAAATAAACGAATGGCCGCCAATTGTCACCGCTTCCCTTGCCCCTGTAGCAGCTTCGCCTACAAACTTGCGTAAATATGTATGCACATGTATGAGCCTGCATACATATCGACGCAGATTTTTGCGAGCCACGGAAAAATACTTATTTTAGAATTGACAAATATTGTAAATCGACAAGACCTATATTGCCACTTTTCTCAATTCTTTCTGTGAAGAAGCATCAGAAAGTTGTTCAGTTTATGACTTTTAGCTTTTGCCATCGTCGCGAAAAGACACTTGTAGGCAAAGGCATGCTCGCGGAGATGTTACGGCGTCTGTTTGTATGAATGAAGCGAGGTCGCTTGTGGCATATGCGCCTGCGTTTATGAATGAAATCGTTTTTGTTGTAAAATTTACTACATTTGGGCTTCGCCAATTCGGCTGCCATATTGATTTGCATGCTTATGCTATTTGAGCAGTTGTTGTTTTTGTAGAACAATGCTTCAATTTTTTATTGGTGACATATTCACATATGTACGCATATGTTTGTATGCCTGTGCATTATTTGTTCGGCAATGTATACAAATATATGTACATATAAGTATACATATATGAATGTATGAACATGCAGATCAATGCGCGCACATGTAATATATTGATAAGTGATAAAACCATGATTTGAATTTCTGAACGCGCACATGCGTATACATGCATTCATATGAGCATGTGCAGATACATAAGATTAATATGATAGAATATGTACATACATACATATGTATATATTTTTGTGATAAATTTAACTTCTATTAGTAAGAAATATAATACAAAAATATTAATATTATATAAAAAATATTAAAATATATAAATGCTCAATTATATAATTATTGTCTTCATGACATTATATGAGAATGAGATAAACTCAAAATATTAGATAAATTATTTAGTAGACTAATTTCATAAGTGACATATATATGCATCTTATCCCTATATAATTATTTCTTCATATGGTGTGAGTGTAAGAACCAGATATGTAATACATTTATTGTTGAGACACTATTGTATCAATTATTATTAATATGCTGTCATGAGTATGGAACTTTTGCACTACTATATCTTATATTATTTCGGGCTTCATATACTGTGGTATGCTAAGAATCTGTATATTATAACTTGTGCCATATTGAATGTGAAATCGTATGACAATTTTAAATGTTTGAGATCGAACCTGCACCTTCTCTATACTTTACATTCTCTGGTTGGACTCCGATTATTCTGCTTCAATTTAGACCACAATACGGCTGTTATGCACACGGTTAGTCATTAAAAAATTAATTAAATACGTCATTGAAGCCATCATCTTGAATGGCAAGTTTCAAGGCGAAAATGTGTTGCTGCCACGAATCTCTATGATTACTACAGATGTGCCAATTGAATTCAAACGCACTCAATTCCCCATTAGCTGGGCATTCGCTGTGACGATCAATAAGTCACAAGGCCAGACATTGTCTGTATGTGGCTTAGATTTGGAAACACCATACTTTTCCCACGGACAACTATATGTGGCATGTTCTCGCGTGGGAAAAGCCTCCAGTTTGTTTGTGTTGGCTAAAGACGGACTAACCAAGAATATTGTACACTCTATTGCACTGAGAGATTAATTTTTTTTTTCAATTGCCATAATTGATAGGATAATATGAACAATTATTTTTGATATTTAGAAAGCTATCAAAAATTGTAATTATCCCTGCACACCTAGTTGTAGATACTTATTTTTATTGAACAAAAAAAAAATGATTCCTAGAAATAATATTCATGGCAAAACAACATTTGCAGGGTCAGCTAGTAATTATATGTAAATTTTGTTTTGGTTTTCTGCGAAACCCACGGTGGTACACTGTCGGCGAACTCGATCACGTCACTCCAGCCACTGAGCGGTTTGTTAAAAAAACCAATTGCGGTGATTGTTGCGGTAGCGCAAGTACAAAAAAAAGGAAAATGATGAAAAACTTAATTTCGCGGACGACTATCTTGCTTTACGGATGAAACGGTAAGAGCCCAATCCCGGTCGGATCAATACCTTTTGATGGTTTTGGTGGTGAATATTAGCTGATTTTAAGTCGTCTCGTTGATAATCGTGTGGTTGTTGTGTTATAGTGTTGTAGTAATGATCGATGTTAAGTACTGTGTTTGATACGTGTTTGTGTATTGGTGTATGCTGTGAACTATTGCGCGATGAGGTGGGATGTTGCAAAACGTTCATAACTCATGTGAACATCCCGGCTCCCCTAGACGAGTTAATCGGCTAGGAGCCTCTGCAGCTGTTGCAGTGTGCTTAGTACAGCGCTCAACCCTATTGAGCGACGTGGCGTGGCGGAGATGGCCGTGAAAGCATTGTGGTTGATTGGCTGCTTCGTCGTCGCCGGATAGAATCACTGCGTGATCTGATACGGGTGTTGGTGCGATTTTCCGACGTATTGGGTCGGCGGGTAAATCGATGAAATAGAGTGTGATGAGGAGTCATGTGTAGAAGTTCACGCAAGTGAGAAAAGTTCTCTGATCGCCATTCACTTGGGAGTGGCCAGAAACGATTCTTTTACATATGACTCAAGCAGCTCACGACTTCCGGTCTTTGACCAAGTATCCTCTGGGTAGCCTAAGAACATCCGTTTGAAGGCGAGCTAAAGTGAGAAGGCGAAACACCCCCTGCATAAGGTTGTGCGCTAGGCTTGGGACCCGCGACGTAAAAAAATGAAGAGAAAAAAGCAGCCTCGGATGAGAGACCCCCCCTTTGATGACGACCATGGCAAACGAAATAAGGACTATGATTTGAGGGCATGCACCTGGAATGTCCGGTCCCTTAATTGGGAAGGTAAATGTCCTCGTAAAGATAAAGGCTGACATCACCGCCGTCCAAGAAATGCGATGGACGGGACAAGGACAGAGACGAGTAGGTCCTTGTGACATTTACTACAGTGGCCATATAAAGGAGCGCAAGTTTGGTGCTGGATTCGTGGTGGGAGAGAGACTCCGTCGCCGCGTACTATCATTCACTCCGGAGAATGAACGTCTAGCCACAATCCGCATCAAAGCGAGGTTCTTCAACATATCGCTGATTTGCGCCCGCGCCCCGACGGAAGAGAAGGACGATGTGAACAAAGATGCCTTTTATGAGTGCTTGGAGCGCACTTATGAGAGATGCCCCCGCCACGATGTCAAAATCGTGCTTGGCGACTTCAATGCCAAGGTGGGCAAAGAAGGTATCTTTGGCAGTACGGTCGGTAAATTCAGCCTCCACGAGGAAACATCCCCAAATGGGTTGAGGATGATCGACTTCGCCGGGGCCCGAAATATGGTTATCTGTAGTACTAGATTCCAGCATAAGAAGATACATCAAGCTACCTGGCTGTCTCCGGATCGAAAAACCACCAACCAGATCGAGCATGTTGTGATAGACGGAAGACACGTCTCCAGTGTTTTAGATGTGCGTGCGCTCCGAGGTCCTAACATCGACTCGGACCACTATATTGTTGCAGCCAAAATTCGCACCCGCCTCTGTGCAGCAAAAAACGCACGATTTTCTACTCGGCTTGCACTCCTGCTCTCTGAGAGCACTCGTCAACAACTCGGTATAAGAGAACTGTGGGACGGTATTTCAAACTCCTTACGTACAGCTGCAACCAAAACCATTGGTTTTCGGAAAGCGCAAAAGAACAGCTGGTACGACGAGGAGTGCCGTCTCGCAGCGGAGAGAAAGCAGGCTGCCTACCTCGCAACGTTACGATCGACCACAACACGTGCGGGATGGGATACATACCGAGCGTTTAAGAGGGATCGATACGCATTTGTAGACAGAAAAAGAATGAGGCCGCAATGCGTGAGTACGAAGAGCTTGATAAGCTGGCCGACAGGGGTAATGCTCGAAAGTCCTACGAAATGATGCGACGACTTACAGAAGGTTTCAAGACCGGAGCATACTCTTGTAGAACCCTCAAAGGTGATCTAGTCACCGATGCCCAAAGCATACTTAAATTATGGAGGGAACACTTCTCCAGCCTGCTGAATGGCAGTGAATGCACAACACCAGGAGAAAGCGAACCGGATACCCCAATCGATGACGATGGTGCAGACGTTCCATTGCCCGACCATGAAGAAGTTCGAATAGCAATTGCCCGCCTGAAAAACAACAAAGCGGCAGGGGCCGATGGAATGCCGGCCGAGCTATTCAAACACGGCGGCGAAGAGCTGATAAGGTGCATGCATCAGCTTCTTTGCAAAATATGGTCGGACGGAAGTATGCCCAACGATTGGAATTTAAGTGTGTTATGCCCACTCCATAAAAATGGAGACCCCACAATCTGCGCCAACTATCGTGGGATAAGCCTCCTCAACATCGCGAATAAGGTTCTATCGAGCGTATTGTGTGAAAGATTAAAGCCCACCGTCAACAAACTGATTGGACCTTATCAGTGTGGCCTTAGACCTGGCAATTCAACAACCGGCCAGGTATTAACCATGCACCAAATCTTGGAAAAGACTCGTGAAAGGAGAATTGACACACACCACTTCTTCGGCGACTTCAAAGCTGCTTTCGACAGCACGAAAAAAACCTGCCTTTATGCCGCGATGTCTGAATTTGGTATCCCCGCAAAACTAATACGGCTGTTTTAAACTGACGTCGATCAACACCAAAGATCCGTCAGAATCGGGAAGGACCTTTTTGAACCATTCGATACCAAACGAGGTTTCAGACAAGGCGATTCCCTATGGTGCGACTTATTCAATCTGCTTCTGGAGAAAATAGTTCGAGCTGCAGAACTCAACAGAGAAGGTACCATCTTCTATAAGAGTGTACAACTGCTGGCGTATGCCGATGATATTGATATCATCGGCCTCAACACCCGCGCCGTTAGTTCTGCTTTCTCCAGACTGGACAAGGACGCAACGCAAATGGGTCTGGCAGTGAACGAGGGCAAGACGAAATATCTCCTGTCATCAAACAAACAGTCGTCGCACTCGCAACTTGGCTCCCACGTCACTGTTGACAGTCATAACTTTGAAGTTGTAGATAATTTCGTCTATCTTGGAACCAGCGTAAACACCACCAACAATGTCAGCCTAGAAATCGAACGCAGGATAACTCTTGCCAACAGGTGCTACTTCGGACTAAGTGGGCAATTGAAAAGCAAAGTCCTCTCTCGACAAACAAAAACCAAACTCTATAAGTCACTCATAATTCCCGTCTTGCTGTATGGTGCAGAGGCTTGGACGATGTCAACAACGGACGAGTCGACGTTGCGAGTTTTCGAGAGAAAGGTTCTGCGAAAGATTTATGGTCCTTTGAGCGTTGGCCACGGCGAATATCGCATTCGATGGAGCGATGAGCTGTACGAGATATACGACGACATTGACATAGTTCAGCGAATTAAAAGACAGCGGCTACGCTGGCTAGGTCATTTTGTCCGGATGGATGAAAACACTACAGGTCTGAAAGTATTCGACGCTGTACCCGCCGCGGGAAGCAGAGGAAGAGGAAGACCTCCATCCCGTTTGAAGGACCAAGTGGAGAAGGACCTGGCCTCGCTTGGAAGATCCAATTGGCGCCCCGTAGCGAAGAGAAGAAACGACTGGCGCGCTGTTGTTGACTCGGCTATAATCGCGTAAGCGGTGTCTACGCCAGTAAAGAAAAAGAAGAAGAAGAGTGTGATGCGGCCTCTGGCAAT
Organism: Bactrocera correcta; assembly: GCA_027475135.1. NCBI lineage: Eukaryota > Metazoa > Arthropoda > Insecta > Diptera > Tephritidae > Bactrocera > Bactrocera correcta. The sequence continues at coordinate 77,949,582 of CM050322.1, read as the reverse complement.
ATTGACAGGCGCCGTTTGTCCAGCGGTAGGCGCACAACAGTGGCCCTTGGAGTGGCAACGGGAGCAGCCGACGCTGGTGCAGCGATTTTGGACCTTACGATGTTGGAGGTGGTTGGTTTGGGTCTCCTCTACGTCCATTTCTATGGGAATATAAAATTACATAAAATTGATTTTATTTAAGTACGTAGTAAGAATGTAGTTGTAGTAGCTACACATCTATACATACATATGGATAATTGTTTGATCTTCAACGCGCTTGTGTGAGTTTATTTGTATATTCGGATTTTAAAGCAGGTTAATTTCGAATTAGCGGAATTGATTTGTTATTTTTTTCGATTAATTTAGCGAGTTATTTTGCGATTTTTTTGAAGTTGTTCTTCGCCGTTTGGAGTCGAGTTAATATGCCGGTTTGTGTTCGAACATCGACTACTCTTATATGACCATCTGACCCTCGATGAACCTTTTCAATGCGGCCTAGCTGCCAATCTGTTGGAGGAAGGCATTCGTCCTGTATGATGACGCATTATCCAGCATTGGCTTCCTTCTGGGCCGTTTTCCATCGATATCTCTTATGGAGATCTTTGAGATAGTCTTCCTTTCATCTGTGGCTGAATTCGTGATGGAGAATCTTGATTCTTTCCCATCGATTTATTAAAGTGAGTGAGTCTCCTTCTGTCTCAGGTATGGCGAGAAGAGAAGAGGAGCTCCTCTGAGGAAATGACCTAGTGTAAGAGCTGTGAAATCGGAGAGATCTTGCGAGAGTGGTGATATAGGTCTTGAATTTAATACGGCTTCGATACGAGTGAGTATGTAGTAAACTCCTCATAATTGAATTTATGATTACCAGCCGTTTTCTTTAAATGGGAGCTTTACTGCTAATTCCCAAAGTCCGCCCATGTGTGGAGAACATGGAGGTATAAACAGCTAATCGATCCCTCGGGGTGAATATTTGTTACATATTTTAGGGAACACTTCTTTCATGAAGTTTAAAAACTCCTTCTCTGTTGCTCTTTTGGCTCCGAACAAAGCTTTTCCCATTATCGCTCATTATTTTTGAAGGAAATCAGCGTCCTCCGACAAAGCGTGCAAATGCTGCGAGAAAAGCCGCAGTAGTCAGATCCGAACAAAGCTCGAGGTATACTGCCTTTGTCGTAAAACATACAAAGACAGCCGCATACCCTTTTCTAAATGAAGAAGACCTTAACATGGAGGCCTTTATCTGGAAAAGTTCAGCAAAATATACCCCACTGATGGTGAGGGGTAAAGCGTAGTTGCAGTGTTCAGGTGGTAAAGCTGCCATGATCTGCGTACGTATTTTTTTTTACAGAGGAAAATCGTCCTTTTGATTTGTGGATTTAGTCGTGGTATATAAAATTCTTGACGAACCATTTGTTGCATTAAGCGATGCTCACCATGCAGTGTAAGATGGTTCAGATATGCTAGAAATAGGTAGCTAAAACGGGATTTCTCTGGAATAATGATGGGATGTCGTTCGTTATAACTAAGGCTGGGGTTCGCCAATCTTCCATTTGCTCTTATTAATCCCTTAGAATCCAAGAATGGATTTAACACGAGAAGTGAGCTTCCCTTTTCGAGAGGTCGCTTTTCGAGCAACTTTGTGCTGGTGAGGTGCAGTGGCTTGCAACCTCTTGTCCCAAGATCCGCTGGGATTCGCTGGGCCAACTAAGTCTAAAATGTGGCATATTCGGTTGGATACATAGGTCTTCCAGCAATAGGGTGATTTTTCTAACCATGCTAAAACTATCTCTGAGTCCGACCAAAGATACATTTTATGATCGTTTCATTTGTGATGGGTTTGGACTATGGAAATTAATTTTGCTAACAGAAGAGCACCATTCAGTTCAAGCCGTAGCAGACTGAGGGTCTTCAAAGATAAAACTTTGGCTTTGGCTACCAAGAGGTGTGAAGATATTTTGTTATCGTGCTGAGTGCGTACGTAAGCCTTTTCAGAGGCATCACAGAAACCGTGTAATTCTGCGTTAATGTTAGGGGTAAATTTTACCCATCGAGGGATTCGAATTTCAGATATAGTATGTAAATTGTTAGCAAATTGAACCCATTTCGCTAAACGTAAAGATTTTACCTGTTCATCCCATTCAGTGCCACCTTGCCACAATTCTTGAATGAGGATTTTTTCCTGAATCTTTATTGGCGAAAGCCATCCTGTGGGGTCGAAAAGTTTTGCCACAGAGGAAAGTATTTGGCGTTTTGTAATGTGGACATTGCAGATATTGACTTAATTGTATATGAGAATTGATCTGTTATCGCATTACATTGAATCCCTAGAGTTTTAGTTGTACTACCCTTTTCAAATTTAAGGAAGTATGTATCTAATAAGTCTTCTTTTTTAATGTCTTTTATTATTTCAGGGTGATTTGAAGTAATTTTCTACCCCTGCTGAATTTAATGCTTCGATCACTTGCGATAGTGATTCCCATGCTAATGCGATACTGTGGCTACCTGATAGTATGTCGGCCACGTATCTTTGTGTTTTCAACACAGAAGATGCTAAAGGCAAGTTTGTTGAATATGTTTGTGCCACTTCATGTAATGTTCAAATAGCCAAATAGGGTGCACAATTGATGCCAAAAGTGACGGTTTTAAGTTTATAGTCGCTGATTGAACTATTACTTGATTTCCGGAAGACTATAAGTTGGAAATCTTGGTCATCTTCATGTACTAGAATTTTTCTGTAAATTTTTTCTACATCCCCATTGAAAACGTATTTAAACATGCGCCAACTTAGAATTAGCAACATGAGATCAGGTTGTAATGTTTTCCCTGTGTATAGTACATCACTGAGTGATTTGCCTGAGCTCGTACACTTTGAGGCATTGAAAACCACTCGTACCTTTGTTGTAATTTTATCAGGTCTTTTTACCCCATGATGTGGCAGATAAAAAGATAAATATCTACCTTCAGTTACGTTTTCATATGGTACAGCTTCTTCCATATGATTGAGGTAAAGCTATTCGTCCATCACATTATCGTATACCGATTTAAGCTCACTTTTCTTTATCAGGCTTTTTTCCAGGCTTAGAAATTGCTGGACTGCTGATATTCTAGAGTGGCCTAGAGCTATGGTTTCAGGAAAAGTTGGTTTGAATGGTAGTCGCACAACATAACGACCATGTTCGTTTCTTGTTGTTGTGGACTTGTAAAGGCTTTACATTTTGTTGTCAATTCGCTCCGCTATCTCGTATTGAGCAGTGAGGAATGCTTTCAATTGCTCCCATGTGGACATTTTTTCCCCTTCCACAAGTGATTGTTTCCATCGTAGTAACGCAGCATCAGGGAGTGTTTGTGCACAAATAGTTACTATGATGGGATCCCACGATTCTGTGGAGATATTTTGTGTTTTTAACACTGATATGCAATTGATCACTGTCGAGTATAAATTTTGAAATTCCTGGCTGGTTTCTTTTTGAATTTTTGGTAGATGTAATAATGTTTTTATTGCGTTTTCTTTCATAACCCTTACATTTTCGTATCTTTCGCCCAGTGCTTCCCAAGCCAGCTTACAATTTTCGTCATTTAAAGCGAATCGCTTGACGATACTGCCTGCTTCCCCTTTTGTTTTGTATCTTAGATGGTACAACTTTTGTGCTTGTGAGAGTTTAGGATGGTTTATATAAACGGCAGTGAACATGTCCCGGAAGGACGGCCATTGATCATAACATTCATTAAAAACTTCAGTATCACAAGCTGTTACTTTTAGATACATACATGCCTTTATTTAGGTCTCCTTTTGGTGTTGTAACTACTCTGGGAGGGGAAGTACTGGCTCTACTTGGCCTTACTAGACTTATTTGTTCAGTAATCATTCCCTCTGTAAACTCTTACTGATCGCGGCAGTTATCACACTTGGCTGTCGCCGAACCTTTTGCGTTTTCTGGGAGTTCTGCATCGTCAGTATCTAGTACTGCATCGTACGCTGCGAGAAAGCGAGCCCGAAGATTGTTCACACTTTCTAGTTTTATATTCAAATTGATTCTGTGATGTTAGTAATAGGGGAAGCTTGAAATCTTGTACAATATCTTATAAAACTGTCACTTTCAGTGATGAATCTAGATTTTGTCTGACCTTTTGATCTTTTTTGTTTTATACTCTGCTTTGAACGTGTACCTTCTGCAGGTGTGCCTTGTGGTTTATCTTCATCAGTCATTTATGGAATTTCTAATTATAGAGGTGTTTTTGACTTAACCTCTCTTGATATGTCAGATTGCATTTATTTGAATAGAGTTTGAAGCTTTTAGTTTAAAGATTTGTCTATTAAATAATTGTTTCAAAATTAATATTGCCACAGCAATGTAGTCAAATAGAAAGAGTATAAATTAAAAATTTTGTTAATAGACGATTTGTTTTGTAAATAAAAAAAATTATATATTTTTTGTAAAATATATAATGTCATCAAATTTTCGATTCGCTACCGCAAAGATTAAAGTTTTTTTTTCCTTTATGTAAAAGTTTGCTTACTTTTTTTTTTTTTAAATGTGACTGAAAATTTTTTGAAGTGTATGAAAGTATCTGCAGTTCACTCGCGCTTAGTTTGTATAATTGTATCTGCACGAATCAAGAACGCGAAAGAAAAATAAAATACGTACAATTGTTTGTACGTATCTATGTTTTATTACCATATGTTTTCATATGCAAGTTAGCAACAATAACATTTAAAGCAACCAAAATACACGCGTATCCGTTCTACTCGCGAAAATGCTGACGATACGTCTAGCGCAGTGTGGCGTGATTCTCTGGAAATCCAGCGGAACGTGGGAACCGACGTCAGCAGAACTGCAAGCGCATTAAATTACCATAAGAATTATAAAATTTGTTAAGTTTGGAGTTAAGCGAGCGGTTTAACAATAAAGGTCGTAAGACCGGAAAAGGAAGATTATTTGTACTTTCGACAAGTAAACCCATAACTGGCGCCCGAGCTAAAATAAGCTCCTACGTCGCGAAGGAAAACAAAAGGCGTTAAGAATCCTTCTTCGGAGAACGTGGAGGGATAATAAAAACAACTTTGCTAGTGTGAGATCAGGCCCCTTAGTAGCAGAGCAAAAAGGACGCGTTGGACGCAAGCCAACTCATCAGCACCTATCAACATTAACAACCAACAATATCAAGAGGCAAAGAATGAAAGTCGTTATTGTATTGTAAGTTAAGTGATAATTACTAATTAAGAACATTAAGTGAAACCCAGATTGTGAAATTTTTTTTTTTTACCAAATTAAAATTGAAATAAAACCTTTAAGCATTAATTTGTAAGTGCAAAAACTGAAACGTTATTGAAGTAGAAAAGAAATCGATACGTAAAGAGTAGTGGACAGTGAGAAAAAATACAAAACGAACTCTTTAACAGACACAACAAAATAAACAACGTCGAACCTAAATAATCTGGTTCGTCCACTAGTAATCAGGGCGAATAATCCTGCAGGAAATTCAGGATCAGCTAACGTTACAATAAACGAAGATGACCTCGTAAACCTGATAGGAAGGGTAGCTTTAGACGTAGTAAGCAGGCAGGGGCCCAGCATAGTTAGGGCAACCCTTAACCCGAATGCGGGCTTAGCAGACACTTGCGACCAAACCATCAATATAGAACATGCAAGCAACTTATCAGATTTAGACAAGATACCTGATGTGGTAAAATGTTTATGCGAATTCTCGGGAAATCCCGCCGAATTCAATTCGTGGAAAAAAAAGTGTAAATCGAATATTAAATATTTAAGAAGCGAGTAAGGGCACACCTAAATTCTACGGAATCCTTAACGTGCTAAGAAATAAAATCGTCGGACACGCGGATGCTGCCCTTGAGGCATACAATACACCCTTAGACTGGGGTGCTACTTGTAAGTGTCTAGCTTTCCATTACGCCGACAAGCGTGATGTATCCACCCTAGAATACCAAATGAGTTCTTTGGTTTAGGGAAATAAGTCAATTGAAGAATTTTACCAGGCCGTTTATTCCAATTAACCTTTAATACTTAATAAGCTAATCTTCTTACTCACACATACCGAAACGAGGCGCTAGATACGTTTGTGCGCGGCCTCAACCGCGACTTTCCTAAACTATTGGGCATGAAAGAACCAATGGATCTGCTCCAAGCATTACACTTGTGCTTGAAGTTGGAAAATCAGGGATTCCGCACACGGTACGCACACAGGATGGAGTCATGTGTAGAAGTCCACGCACGTGAGGAAAGTTCTCTGATCGCCATTCACTTGGGACTGGCCAGAAACGATTCTTTTACATATGACTTAAGCACCCACGACTTCCGTTCTTTGACCAAGTATCCTCTGAGTAGCCTAAGAACATCCGTTTGAAGGCGAGCTAAAGTGAGAAGGCGAAATATTCCCTACTTAGGGTTGTGCGCTGGGCTTGGGACCCGCCACGTAAAAAAACACCCCCAATGAAAGGAAACAACAAGCCTCGGATAAGTGACCCCCCTTTGATGACGACCATGGCAAACGAAATAAGGACTACGATTTGAGGGCATGCACCTGGAATGTCCGGTCCCTTAATTGAGAAGGTGCCGCTGCCCAGCTGGTTGATGTCCTCGTAAAAATAAAGGCTGACATCACCGCCGTCCAAGAAATGCGATGGACGGGACAAGGACAAAGACGAGTAGGTCCTTGTGACATTTACTACAATGCCCATATAAAGGAGCGCAAGTTTGGTGTTGGATTCGTGGTGGGAGAGAGACTCCGTCGCCGAGTACTATCATTTGCTCCGGAGCATGAACGTCTAGCCACAATCCGCATCAATGTGAGGTTCTTCAACATATCGCTGATTTGCGCCCACGCCCTGACGGAAGAGAAGGACGATGTCACCAAAGATGCCTTTTATGAGCGCTTGGATCGCACTTATGAGAGATGCCCCCGCCACGATGTCAAAATCGTGCTTGGCGACTTCAATGCCAGGGTGGGCAAAGAAAGTATCTTTGGCACTACGGTCGGTAAATTCAGCCTCCACGAGGAAACATCCCCAAACGGTTTGCGGCTGATCGACGTCGCCGGGGCCCGAAATATATTTATCTCTATCACTAGGTTCCAGCATAAGAAGATTCATCAAGCTACCTGGGAGTCTCCGGATCGAAAACCCACCAACCAGATCGATCATGTTGTGATAGATACCTCGCAACGTTACGATCGACCACAACACGTGCGGGATGGGATAGATACCGAGAGTTGAAGAGGGAAGCGAGACGCATTTGCAGACAGAAAAAGAAAGAGGCCGAAATGCGTGAGTACAAAGAGCTTGATAAGCTGGCCGACAGGGGTAATGCTCGAAAATTCTACGAAAAGATGCGACGACTTACAGAAGGTTTCAAGACCGAAGCATACTCTTGTAGAACCCTCAAAGGTGATCTAGTCACCGATGCCCAAAGCATACTTAAATTATGGAGGGAACACTTCTCCAGCCTGCTGAATGGCAGTGAACGTACAACGCCCGGAGAAGGCGAACCCGATTCCCCAATCGATGACGATGGAGCAGACGTTCTATTGCCTGACCATGAAGAATTTCGAATAGCAATTGCCCGCCTGAAAAACAACAAAGCGGCAGGGGCCGACGGATTGCCGGCAGAGCTATTCAAACATTTCAACCCGTGGGATTAGCCTCCTCAACATCGCATATAAGGTCCTGTCGAGCGTATTGTGTGAAAGATTAAAGCCCACCGTCAGCAAATTGATTGGAACTTATCAGTGTGGCTTTAGACCTGGCAAATCAACAACCGACCAGGTATTCACCATGCGCCAAATCTGGGAAAAGACCCGTGAAAGGAGAATCGACACACACCACCTCTTCGTCGATTTCAAAGCTGCTTTCTACAGCACGAAAAGGAGCTGCCTATATAACGCGATGTCTGAATTTGGTATCCCCGCAAAACTAATACGGCTTTGTAAACTGACGCTGAGCAACACTCAAAGCTCCGTCAGGATCGGGAAGGACCTCTCCGAGCCGTTCGATGCCAAACGAGGTTTCAGACAAGGCGACTCCCTATCGTGCGACTTTTTCAATCTGCGGCTGGAGAAAACTATTCGAGCTGCATAACTGAATCGAGCAGGTACAATCTTTTTTAAGAGTGTACAGCTACTAGCGTATGCTGATGATATTGATATCATCGGCCTCAACACCCGCAACGTTAGTTCTGCTTTCTCCAGACTTATCAAGGAAGCAACGCAAATGGGTCTGGCAATGAACGAGGGCAAGACGAAATATCTCCTGTCATCAAACAAACAGTCGTCGCACTCGCAACTTGGCTCCCACGTCACTGTTAACAGTCAGCCTGGAAATCCAACGCAGGATTACTCTTGATTCTGCTAAAGATTTATGGTGCTTTGCGCATTGGCCACGGCGAATATCGCATTCGATGGAACGATGAGCTGTACGAGATATACGACGACATTGAGTAGTTCAGCGAATTAAAAGTCAGCGGCTACGCTGGCTAGGTCATGTTGTCCGGATGGATGAAAACACTCGAGCTCTAACAGTATTCGACGCAGTACCCGCCGCGGGAAGCAGATCAAGAGGAAGACCTCCACTCCGTTGGAAGGACCAAGTGGAGAAGGACCTGGCTTCGCTTGGAATATCCAATTGGCGCCACGTAGCGAAGAGAAGAAACGAGTGGGGCGCTGTTGTTGACTCAGCTATAATGGGGTAAGCGGTGCCTACGCCAGTGAAGAAGAAGAAAAAGAGGGATGCAGCGAAACACCGCACCACCTTTACCTTCAAGAAATTTTCGGAGGCAAGTAAACCAACAAAATTCTTCCCCGAAATTGCTTACTTACCACAGCCACAACCACAAATTATTTCACAAAATCTTCCTAATCAAAGACCTAATCAGAATTTAAATGCACAAACACAATTTAATCAACCACAACTTATTTCACATAACTTTCCAAATCAAAGATTTGATCGGAACTTAAATGCACAAACACACTTTAACCAACCGCCTATGCGCCCCCCAAAACTGCCGGTGCCTTTGCGTTCGCGCCGCATTAACTATATGAACCGGCCACAAAATAATCAAGTATTCGGCAAAAGGCCACCGCAGACCACTTCTGAAAGAAATATCAAGCCACAAAAGGCACAACGCAATTTTCATATAAGTAATACTCCAAGCGCTACCTCGAGCACTGGCTCAAAAGATAATCTGAATGATTATTTGGGTGTGGCGGACGACAATATACAGGATGAAGGACAATATTACGAATATAGCGATATTCATTTTTTAGGTTAAAAAGCTCTTCGTGGCCTTTCTTTGAATGCCGCACGAAGAGCGGCGAAGTATTCAAATTTTTAATTGACACTAGCTCCAGCCAGAATTATATTCGCCCCAATTTAGCAAAAAAAGTACTAGAAAACAAAGATATATTTTTAGCGAAAACTATTGCTGGTGATATATAAATAAAACACCACACATTTTTACAGCTTTTTAATCAAATAGAAACTTTAAAATTCTTTATACTACCCCCTTTAAGAACTTTTAATGGCATTTTGGGCTATGATAGCTTTCGGCAGCTAGATGCTGTAATTAACATTAGAGAGGGAACCTTGACTATTAAAAATAATTTAAAAATATTAATTAAAGAATTAAAAACAGATGCAGTAAATGTTATCAAAATACACCATGACAACATTACTTCCCATCAAAAAATAGCTCTACAGAAATTAGTTACAGAGCATCCTAACTTTTTTTCAGAATCGGATGAACGGTTAACTTATACAACCAAAGTAGTGGGAGAGATCAGGACGTCATCCGATTCTCCAATATATAGTAAATTTTATCCATATTCAGCATCGCTTAGAGGCGAAGTAGAGAAACAGGTGGAAAAGCTACTAAACGATGGCATTAGAAGACCATCCAGATCCCCCTATAATTCACCTGTGTGGATCGGGGCAAAAAACCAGATTCCAGTGGAAATAAACAGTATAGGTTGGTGATCGATTATAGAAAATTAAATAGTTTAACTATTTCGAGTTTACTCGGCTACCATTTGGGCTGAAAAATGCGCCCGCCATTTTCCAGCGTACACTTTACGCTATCTTCCATGAACATATAGGCAAGATCTGCTATGTGTATATAGATGACATCATAATATTCGGAAAATCTAAAGAAGAACACTTACAGAATCTTCGAAAAGTTTTCGAAACTTTAGAGGAAGCAAATATGAAGATTCAACTGGACAAATGTCACTTTTTTCAAAAGGATGTAGAATTTTTAGGATTTATAGCATCACAAGAGGGCATTAGAACTAACCCAAAAAAGGTAGAAGCAATTACTAATTTCCTCGAACCCAAAAATATTAAAGAATTGCGTTCATTTTTAGGCCTATCCGGCTATTATCGTAGATTTATTCGCCATTACGCGAAATTAGCAAAGTCATTATTAATCTTACTAAGAGGCAAAGAAGGCTGAATTTCAAAAAACAAATCCGCAAAAGTACCGATTGAATTCAATGAACAAGCTAAAGAAGCATTTCAGAAAATTAAAAATAAAGGGTGATTTTTTTAAGAGCTTGATAACTTTTTTTAAAAAAAAAACGCATAAAATTTGCAAAATCTCATCGGTTCTTTATTTGAAACGTTAGATTGGTTCATGACATTTACTTTTTGAAGATAATTTCATTTAAATGTTGACCGCGGCTGCGTCTTAGGTGGTCCATTCGGAAAGTCCAATTTTGGGCAACTTTTTCGAGCATTTCGGCCGGAATAGCCCGAATTTCTTCGGAAATGTTGTCTTCCAAAGCTGGAATAGTTGCTGGCTTATTTCTGTAGACTTTAGACTTGACGTAGCCCCACAAAAAATAGTCTAAAGGCGTTAAATCGCATGATCTTGGTGGCCAACTTACGGGTCCATTTCTTGAGATGAATTGTTGTCCGAAGTTTTCCCTCAAAATGGCAATAGAATCGCGAGCTGTGTGGCATGTAGCGCCATCTTGTTGAAACCACATGTCAACCAAGTTCAGTTCTTCCATTTTTGGCAACAAAAAGTTTGTTAGCATCGAACGATAGCGATCGCCATTCACCGTAACGTTGCGTCCAACAGCATCTTTGAAAAAATACGGTCCAATGATTCCACCAGCGTACAAACCACACCAAACAGTGCATTTTTCGGGATGCATGGGCAGTTCTTGAACGGCTTCTGGTTGCTCTTCACCCCAAATGCGGCAATTTTGCTTATTTACGTAGCCATTCAACCAGAAATGAGCCTCATCGCTGAACAAAATTTGTCGATAAAAAAGCGGATTTTCTGCCAACTTTTCTAGGGCCCATTCACTGAAAATTCGACGTTGTGGCAGATCGTTCGGCTTCAGTTCTTGCACGAGCTGTATTTTATACGGTTTTACACCAAGATCTTTGCGTAAAATCTTCCATGTGGTCGAATAACACAAACCCAATTGCTGCGAACGGCGACGAATCGACATTTCACGGTCTTCAGCCACACTCTCAGAAACAGACGCAATATTCTCTTCTGTACGCACTGTACGCATTCGTGTGGTTGGTTTAATGTCCAATAAAGTAAACTGAGTGCGAAACTTGGTCACAATCGCATTAATTGTTTGCTCACTTGGTCGATTATGTAGACCATAAATCGGACGTAAAGCGCGAAACACATTTCGAACCGAACACTGATTTTGGTAATAAAATTCAATGATTTGCAAGCGTTGCTCGTTAGTAAGTCTATTCATGATGAAATGTCAAAGCATACTGAGCATCTTTCTCTTTGACACCATGTCTGAAATCCCACGTAATCTGTCAAATACTAATGCATGAAAATCCTAACCTCAAAAAAATCACCCGTTACATTGGTTTCGGCCGAATTTCAAAAAACAAATCCGCAAAAGTACCGATTGAATTCAATGAACAAGCTAAAGAAGCATTTCAGAAAATTAAAAATACATTGGTTTCGGATGAGGTAATTTTATCTTTTCCAAATTACAACAACGATTTTGAGCTCACAACTGATGCCTCAAATTTTGCACTTGGTGCCGTTCTTTTCCAAAGTGGAAAACCTGAGGAACATTACGCCGCAAACGAGAAAGAAATGCTAGCCATTGTCTGGGCATTATCCACTCTACGGAATATTTTGTACGGGCACGCTAAGGTCAAAATCTTTACAGACCATCAGCCCCTAACTTTTGCAGCAACAAAAATACAAATAGTAAAATGAAACGATGGAAGGCAGAACTATTTCATAAAACTCGTCGAAATAACGTTGTGACTGATGCACTATCAAGAATAACATCACAGCAACAAATAAATTCAATGTCGGTTATGACGCATAGCGAGGACAGTTCAGGTCAAAACTTGATTCAATTCGTGGATGTACCTATGTATCAACGTTTTCAAAAATCAGATATTTTTCAATTGGTCTACAGAATCAAGCTATAAATTTCAAATTGTTTTTCCAACTATTCACCGTCACACTATAACAGACCGAGGAGACAATCATACCTTTATTGAAAAAATATTTAAACCCTTCAGTAATAAATGGGATTAGCGCTCCCGAACCAATAATGGGAATAATACAAGAAGTTTTTTCAACTTCAATAAATATCGTATTAGGTTTGCACGAAGAAAGGTAGAAGATGTATTAGAAGAACAAAGGCAGGAAGAAATTATCATAGAAACACACAGAAGAGCTCATCGTAAAGGTAGAGAGAATCAATCTCATATACTACAGAAATATTTTTTCCGCAGCATGAATAACAAAATAAATAAAATAGTCAAATAATGTAGTATTTGTAAAACAAATAAGTACGATAGACACCCTAATAAGCCCGTCTTAAAAGTGACACCTGTCCCCTCATATGCAGGACATATAGTGCATATAGATATTTACAAAACGGAAGGCAATCTCGTGCTTACTGCTGTCGATAAATTCTCAAAATATGCGCAGGTAAGATCAATAAAAAAAAGCTACTCAAGACATAAAAGAACCTCTAAGGGAACTTCTCCTTCCGTTTGGAGTACCCAAAACCGTAATTTTTGATAATGAAAGGGCATTCAATTCAACGACTATTACTTTTATGTTGGAAGACATATTAAACATTCAAATTTTCAAATCCCCGCTATATAAAAGTGCAGTGAATGGCCAAATCGAGAGATTCCATTCAACACTTTCCAAAATTATGCGTTGTCTAAAAGCCGAGAATCGAGATCAATCATTTGCACAACTTTTAGACAGAGCGGTTTATGAATATAATTACTCAATTCACAGCACAATTAATAATAGACCAATAGAAATTTTTTTCCGTCGTACGGTAAGCCAGACCCCGGACAATTCGAAAAAGCTAGATTAGATAATATTCAAAGAATTAAAGATAAACAACAACAAGATCTTAAAAATCACAATAGCAAATTACAACCAATTATTGATTATAATCCAGGAGAAACGATTTACGTGAAGGTCCACAATAGGTTAGGAACTAAAATTTCACCTAGGTATAAAAAAGAAGTAGTTAAGGAAAACAGGTCGACTACTAACGCTTACAGTGACAACAATGGTTCTGACCAACTTCCAAATTACAGACTTCTCAACATCTCATATAATTACAATAAGCAAAGGACTGGCCAAAATACAAGATGGAACGTTTAAACTAATACACCTTATCAACGTTGAACTGTACGAACAATTTTTGGCAAAGGTAAAGCAATTCACGGAAAAAAACATACAGACAAACAGTATATTTTACTCAACTTTAAAACAAGAAATAGAACAGACCAAAGAAGCAATTAAATCTATTAAACCATCAGATAGAAAAATTAGAAGATTAATTAACATCCTGGGTACAGCGTGGAAATATTTAGCTGGAACCCCAGATTACGACGATTTTGCTGCATTAGAATACGACACAAAACAATTAAACGACAATAAACCATTTCTAGTAAATCAAGCACTAACAGAACGTATGAATAACCTCACAGTAATAAAGGACAAACGCAATAACAAAAGATAGCTACTTCAACGACGAACTAGTAATAAAAATTCAAAATAGATTACGTTAAGTTAAGGAAGAAATTGTAAACGTTAGATATGCCATCCAATGGGCAAAATTAAAATTAGTAAATAGCATTTTATTGAACAAGAAAGAATTAGAATTAACTCTTAAAACACTAGAAGAGGAAAAGATGCCTTTTTCATCAACTGAAGAAGCCTTAAGTTTTGCAGAAACAAGCGTCCTTTATAACTCAACAATGTTAGCGTATATCGTAAAAATACCACTTACGGAAAAAGAAACTTATGAAAATATTTTTATTAAACCTGTTAAGAGAAATAATACGATTATAAATATTGTTTTCAATAATATTATTAAGAAAGAAAATAAAATATTTGGAATAAATAGCGAGTATAAGACAATAAATTCTGTATCTATTTGTAATAAAGACCAAATTGTTAGCCTAGTTAATGAAACCTGCATAACAAAACTTCTAAGTAGTAAACAAAATCCAACTTGTCAATATAGCAACGCAAATCATGTTAAACCAATAGAAATACTTTAACCTGGACTAATTCTACTAAACAACTTTAATGGTACCGTAAATAATAGCCTGGAAGAAATGTCTGTTGCAGGCACATTCGTCGTAAAATTCAGCAATCTTACCATAAAAATAACTAACGATTCTTTCTACAATGACGAAACGCTTTTAACCGGGGCGTTTCCAGTCAGAACACAATTTGCTCCAGCGGAAAAGGAAAGAATAAATCTTTTGTCATTGGAATCAATTCACGAGTTATTCATAGACAGCGTTTGGATTGCCTTCAGAATAATACGAATACCACTCAAACTTCTGTGGCAATCATGGCCATTCTCACACTAGCAGCTTTTTCAATAATATTCTTTTCCCATAGGAGAAAGAAGATAATCCTGCAAACAAGCTTTACATCAGAAACATCGTCCAAGGGTAAGGACCCAGCATTACCAGAAATAGTACCAAAAACAGCAAACCCCATAACATACTTTAATTTTGACAACTTTCCATATTTTTGATCAATTGAGGGCAATTGATTTTAAGAAGGGAGGAGTTAGCAACAATAACATTCAAAGCAATCAAAAGACTCGCGCATCCGTTCTACTCGCAAAAGTGCTGACGATACGTCTAGCGCAGTGTGGCGTGATTCTCTGGAAATCCAGCGGAACGTGGGAACCGACGTCAGCAGAACTGCAAGCGCATTAAATTACCATAAGAATTATAAAATTTGTTAAGTTTGGAGTTAAGCGAGCGGTTTAACAATAAAGGTCGTAAGACCGGAAAAGGAAGATTATTTGTACTTTCGACAAGTAAACCCATAACTGGCGCCCGAGCTAAAATAAGCTCCTACGTCGCGAAGGAAAACAAAAGGCGTTAAGAATCCTTCTTCGGAGAACGTGGAGGGATAATAAAAACAACTTTGCTAGTGTGAGATCAGGCCCCTTAGTAGCAGAGCAAAAAGGACGCGTTGGACGCAAGCCAACTCATCAGCACCTATCAACATTAACAACCAACAATATCAAGAGGCAAAGAATGAAAGTCGTTATTGTATTGTAAGTTAAGTGATAATTACTAATTAAGAACATTAAGTGAAACCCAGATTGTGAAATTTTTTTTTTTTACCAAATTAAAATTGAAATAAAACCTTTAAGCATTAATTTGTAAGTGCAAAAACTGAAACGTTATTGAAGTAGAAAAGAAATCGATACGTAAAGAGTAGTGGACAGTGAGAAAAAATACAAAACGAACTCTTTAACAGACACAACAAAATAAACAACGTCGAACCTAAATAATCTGGTTCGTCCACTAGTAATCAGGGCGAATAATCCTGCAGGAAATTCAGGATCAGCTAACGTTACAATAAACGAAGATGACCTCGTAAACCTGATAGGAAGGGTAGCTTTAGACGTAGTAAGCAGGCAGGGGCCCAGCATAGTTAGGGCAACCCTTAACCCGAATGCGGGCTTAGCAGACACTTGCGACCAAACCATCAATATAGAACATGCAAGCAACTTATCAGATTTAGACAAGATACCTGATGTGGTAAAATGTTTATGCGAATTCTCGGGAAATCCCGCCGAATTCAATTCGTGGAAAAAAAAGTGTAAATCGAATATTAAATATTTAAGAAGCGAGTAAGGGCACACCTAAATTCTACGGAATCCTTAACGTGCTAAGAAATAAAATCGTCGGACACGCGGATGCTGCCCTTGAGGCATACAATACACCCTTAGACTGGGGTGCTACTTGTAAGTGTCTAGCTTTCCATTACGCCGACAAGCGTGATGTATCCACCCTAGAATACCAAATGAGTTCTTTGGTTTAGGGAAATAAGTCAATTGAAGAATTTTACCAGGCCGTTTATTCCAATTAACCTTTAATACTTAATAAGCTAGGCTGTATGGAGGTGGGTAGCGAGGCTCGTAATCTTCTTACTCACACATACCGAAACGAGGCGCTAGATACGTTTGTGCGCGGCCTCAACCGCGACTTTCCTAAACTATTGGGCATGAAAGAACCAATGGATCTGCTCCAAGCATTACACTTGTGCTTGAAGTTGGAAAATCAGGGATTCCGCACACGGTACGCACACAGGATGGAGTCATGTGTAGAAGTTCACGCACGTGAGGAAAGTTCTCTGATCGCCATTCACTTGGGACTGGCCAGAAACGATTCTTTTACATATGACTTAAGCACCCACGACTTCCGTTCTTTGACCAAGTATCCTCTGAGTAGCCTAAGAACATCCGTTTGAAGGCGAGCTAAAGTGAGAAGGCGAAATATTCCCTACTTAGGGTTGTGCGCTGGGCTTGGGACCCGCCACGTAAAAAAACACCCCCAATGAAAGGAAACAACAAGCCTCGGATAAGTGACCCCCCTTTGATGACGACCATGGCAAACGAAATAAGGACTACGATTTGAGGGCATGCACCTGGAATGTCCGGTCCCTTAATTGAGAAGGTGCCGCTGCCCAGCTGGTTGATGTCCTCGTAAAAATAAAGGCTGACATCACCGCCGTCCAAGAAATGCGATGGACGGGACAAGGACAAAGACGAGTAGGTCCTTGTGACATTTACTACAATGCCCATATAAAGGAGCGCAAGTTTGGTGTTGGATTCGTGGTGGGAGAGAGACTCCGTCGCCGAGTACTATCATTTGCTCCGGAGCATGAACGTCTAGCCACAATCCGCATCAATGTGAGGTTCTTCAACATATCGCTGATTTGCGCCCACGCCCTGACGGAAGAGAAGGACGATGTCACCAAAGATGCCTTTTATGAGCGCTTGGAGCGCACTTATGAGAGATGCCCCCGCCACGATGTCAAAATCGTGCTTGGCGACTTCAATGCCAGGGTGGGCAAAGAAAGTATCTTTGGCACTACGGTCGGTAAATTCAGCCTCCACGAGGAAACATCCCCAAACGGTTTGCGGCTGATCGACGTCGCCGGGGCCCGAAATATATTTATCTCTATCACTAGGTTCCAGCATAAGAAGATTCATCAAGCTACCTGGGAGTCTCCGGATCGAAAACCCACCAACCAGATCGATCATGTTGTGATAGATACCTCGCAACGTTACGATCGACCACAACACGTGCGGGATGGGATAGATACCGAGAGTTGAAGAGGGAAGCGAGACGCATTTGCAGACAGAAAAAGAAAGAGGCCGAAATGCGTGAGTACAAAGAGCTTGATAAGCTGGCCGACAGGGGTAATGCTCGAAAATTCTACGAAAAGATGCGACGACTTACAGAAGGTTTCAAGACCGAAGCATACTCTTGTAGAACCCTCAAAGGTGATCTAGTCACCGATGCCCAAAGCATACTTAAATTATGGAGGGAACACTTCTCCAGCCTGCTGAATGGCAGTGAACGTACAACGCCCGGAGAAGGCGAACCCGATTCCCCAATCGATGACGATGGAGCAGACGTTCTATTGCCTGACCATGAAGAATTTCGAATAGCAATTGCCCGCCTGAAAAACAACAAAGCGGCAGGGGCCGACGGATTGCCGGCAGAGCTATTCAAACATTTCAACCCGTGGGATTAGCCTCCTCAACATCGCATATAAGGTCCTGTCGAGCGTATTGTGTGAAAGATTAAAGCCCACCGTCAGCAAATTGATTGGAACTTATCAGTGTGGCTTTAGACCTGGCAAATCAACAACCGACCAGGTATTCACCATGCGCCAAATCTGGGAAAAGACCCGTGAAAGGAGAATCGACACACACCACCTCTTCGTCGATTTCAAAGCTGCTTTCTACAGCACGAAAAGGAGCTGCCTATATAACGCGATGTCTGAATTTGGTATCCCCGCAAAACTAATACGGCTTTGTAAACTGACGCTGAGCAACACTCAAAGCTCCGTCAGGATCGGGAAGGACCTCTCCGAGCCGTTCGATGCCAAACGAGGTTTCAGACAAGGCGACTCCCTATCGTGCGACTTTTTCAATCTGCGGCTGGAGAAAACTATTCGAGCTGCATAACTGAATCGAGCAGGTACAATCTTTTTTAAGAGTGTACAGCTACTAGCGTATGCTGATGATATTGATATCATCGGCCTCAACACCCGCAACGTTAGTTCTGCTTTCTCCAGACTTATCAAGGAAGCAACGCAAATGGGTCTGGCAATGAACGAGGGCAAGACGAAATATCTCCTGTCATCAAACAAACAGTCGTCGCACTCGCAACTTGGCTCCCACGTCACTGTTAACAGTCAGCCTGGAAATCCAACGCAGGATTACTCTTGATTCTGCTAAAGATTTATGGTGCTTTGCGCATTGGCCACGGCGAATATCGCATTCGATGGAACGATGAGCTGTACGAGATATACGACGACATTGAGTAGTTCAGCGAATTAAAAGTCAGCGGCTACGCTGGCTAGGTCATGTTGTCCGGATGGATGAAAACACTCGAGCTCTAACAGTATTCGACGCAGTACCCGCCGCGGGAAGCAGATCAAGAGGAAGACCTCCACTCCGTTGGAAGGACCAAGTGGAGAAGGACCTGGCTTCGCTTGGAATATCCAATTGGCGCCACGTAGCGAAGAGAAGAAACGAGTGGGGCGCTGTTGTTGACTCAGCTATAATGGGGTAAGCGGTGCCTACGCCAGTGAAGAAGAAGAAAAAGAGGGATGCAGCGAAACACCGCACCACCTTTACCTTCAAGAAATTTTCGGAGGCAAGTAAACCAACAAAATTCTTCCCCGAAATTGCTTACTTACCACAGCCACAACCACAAATTATTTCACAAAATCTTCCTAATCAAAGACCTAATCAGAATTTAAATGCACAAACACAATTTAATCAACCACAACTTATTTCACATAACTTTCCAAATCAAAGATTTGATCGGAACTTAAATGCACAAACACACTTTAACCAACCGCCTATGCGCCCCCCAAAACTGCCGGTGCCTTTGCGTTCGCGCCGCATTAACTATATGAACCGGCCACAAAATAATCAAGTATTCGGCAAAAGGCCACCGCAGACCACTTCTGAAAGAAATATCAAGCCACAAAAGGCACAACGCAATTTTCATATAAGTAATACTCCAAGCGCTACCTCGAGCACTGGCTCAGAAGATAATCTGAATGATTATTTGGGTGTGGCGGACGACAATATACAGGATGAAGGACAATATTACGAATATAGCGATATTCATTTTTTAGGTTAAAAAGCTCTTCGTGGCCTTTCTTTGAATGCCGCACGAAGAGCGGCGAAGTATTCAAATTTTTAATTGACACTAGCTCCAGCCAGAATTATATTCGACCCAATTTAGCAAAAAAAGTACTAGAAAACAAAGATATATTTTTAGCGAAAACTATTGCTGGTGATATATAAATAAAACACCACACATTTTTACAGCTTTTTAATCAAACAGAAACTTTAAAATTCTTTATACTACCCCCTTTAAGAACTTTTAATGGCATTTTGGGCTATGATAGCTTTCGATAGCTAGATGCTGTAATTAACATTAGAGAGGGAACCTTGACTATTAAAAATAATTTAAAAATATTAATTAAAGAATTAAAAACAGATGCAGTAAATGTTATCAAAATACACCATGACAACATTACTTCCCATCAAAAAATAGCTCTACAGAAATTAGTTACAGAGCATCCTAACTTATTTTCAGAATCGGATGAACGGTTAACTTATACAACCAAAGTAGTGGGAGAGATCAGGACGTCATCCGATTCTCCAATATATAGTAAATTTTATCCATATTCAGCATCGCTTAGAGGCGAAGTAGAGAAACAGGTGGAAAAGCTACTAAACGATGGCATTAGAAGACCATCCAGATCCCCCTATAATTCACCTGTGTGGATCGTGGCAAAAAACCAGATTCCAGTGGAAATAAACAGTATAGGTTGGTGATCGATTATAGAAAATTAAATAGTTTAACTATTTCGAGTTTACTCGGCTACCATTTGGGCTGAAAAATGCGCCCGCCATTTTCCAGCGTACACTTTACGCTATCTTCCATGAACATATAGGCAAGATCTGCTATGTGTATATAGATGACATCATAATATTCGGAAAATCTGAAGAAGAACACTTACAGAATCTTCGAAAAGTTTTCGAAACTTTAGAGGAAGCAAATATGAAGATTCAACTGGACAAATGTCACTTTTTTCAAAAGGATGTAGAATTTTTAGGATTTATAGCATCACAAGAGGGCATTAGAACTAACCCAAAAAAGGTAGAAGCAATTACTAATTTCCTCGAACCCAAAAATATTAAAGAATTGCGTTCATTTTTAGGCCTATCCGGCTATTATCGTAGATTTATTCGCCATTACGCGAAATTAGCAAAGTCATTATTAATCTTACTAAGAGGCGAAGAAGGCTGAATTTCAAAAAACAAATCCGCAAAAGTACCGATTGAATTCAATGAACAAGCTAAAGAAGCATTTCAGAAAATTAAAAATACATTGGTTTCGGCCGAATTTCAAAAAACAAATCCGCAAAAGTACCGATTGAATTCAATGAACAAGCTAAAGAAGCATTTCAGAAAATTAAAAATACATTGGTTTCGGATGAGGTAATTTTATCTTTTCCAAATTACAACAACGATTTTGAGCTCACAACTGATGCCTCAAATTTTGCACTTGGTGCCGTTCTTTTCCAAAGTGGAAAACCTGAGGAACATTACGCCGCAAACGAGAAAGAAATGCTAGCCATTGTCTGGGCATTATCCACTCTACGGAATATTTTGTACGGGCACGCTAAGGTCAAAATCTTTACAGACCATCAGCCCCTAACTTTTGCAGCAACAAAAATACAAATAGTAAAATGAAACGATGGAAGGCAGAACTATTTCATAAAACTGGTCGAAATAACGTTGTGACTGATGCACTATCAAGAATAACATCACAGCAACAAATAAATTCAATGTCGGTTATGACGCATAGCGAGGACAGTTCAGGTCAAAACTTGATTCAATTCGTGGATGTACCTATGTATCAACGTTTTCAAAAATCAGATATTTTTCAATTGGTCTACAGAATCAAGCTATAAATTTCAAATTGTTTTTCCAACTATTCACCGTCACACTATAACAGACCGAGGAGACAATCATACCTTTATTGAAAAAATATTTAAACCCTTCAGTAATAAATGGGATTAGCGCTCCCGAACCAATAATGGGAATAATACAAGAAGTTTTTTCAATCAACTTCAATAAATATCGTATTAGGTTTGCACGAAGAAAGGTAGAAGATGTATTAGAAGAACAAAGGCAGGAAGAAATTATCATAGAAACACACAGAAGAGCTCATCGTAAAGGTAGAGAGAATCAATCTCATATACTACAGAAATATTTTTTCCGCAGCATGAATAACAAAATAAATAAAATAGTCAAATAATGTAGTATTTGTAAAACAAATAAGTACGATAGACACCCTAATAAGCCCGTCTTAAAAGTGACACCTGTCCCCTCATATGCAGGACATATAGTGCATATAGATATTTACAAAACGGAAGGCAATCTCGTGCTTACTGCTGTCGATAAATTCTCAAAATATGCGCAGGTAAGATCAAAAAAAAAAAGCTACTCAAGACATAAAAGAACCTCTAAGGGAACTTCTCCTTCCGTTTGGAGTACCCAAAACCGTAATTTTTGATAATGAAAGGGCATTCAATTCAACGACTATTACTTTTATGTTGGAAGACATATTAAACATTCAAATTTTCAAATCCCCGCTATATAAAAGTGCAGTGAATGGCCAAATCGAGAGATTCCATTCAACACTTTCCAAAATTATGCGTTGTCTAAAAGCCGAGAATCGAGATCAATCATTTGCACAACTTTTAGACAGAGCGGTTTATGAATATAATTACTCAATTCACAGCACAATTAATAATAGACCAATAGAAATTTTTTTCCGTCGTACGGTAAGCCAGACCCCGGACAATTCGAAAAAGCTAGATTAGATAATATTCAAAGAATTAAAGATAAACAACAACAAGATCTTAAAAATCACAATAGCAAATTACAACCAATTATTGATTATAATCCAGGAGAAACGATTTACGTGAAGGTCCACAATAGGTTAGGAACTAAAATTTCACCTAGGTATAAAAAAGAAGTAGTTAAGGAAAACAGGTCGACTACTAACGCTTACAGTGACAACAATGGTTCTGACCAACTTCCAAATTACAGACTTCTCAACATCTCATATAATTACAATAAGCAAAGGACTGGCCAAAATACAAGATGGAACGTTTAAACTAATACACCTTATCAACGTTGAACTGTACGAACAATTTTTGGCAAAGGTAAAGCAATTCACGGAAAAAAACATACAGACAAACAGTATATTTTACTCAACTTTAAAACAAGAAATAGAACAGACCAAAGAAGCAATTAAATCTATTAAACCATCAGATAGAAAAATTAGAAGATTAATTAACATCCTGGGTACAGCGTGGAAATATTTAGCTGGAACCCCAGATTACGACGATTTTGCTGCATTAGAATACGACACAAAACAATTAAACGACAATAAACCATTTCTAGTAAATCAAGCACTAACAGAACGTATGAATAACCTCACAGTAATAAAGGACAAACGCAATAACAAAAGATAGCTACTTCAACGACGAACTAGTAATAAAAATTCAAAATAGATTACGTTAAGTTAAGGAAGAAATTGTAAACGTTAGATATGCCATCCAATGGGCAAAATTAAAATTAGTAAATAGAATTTTATTGAACAAGAAAGAATTAGAATTAACTCTTAAAACACTAGAAGAGGAAAAGATGCCTTTTTCATCAACTGAAGAAGCCTTAAGTTTTGCAGAAACAAGCGTCCTTTATAACTCAACAATGTTAGCGTATATCGTAAAAATACCACTTACGGAAAAAGAAACTTATGAAAATATTTTTATTAAACCTGTTAAGAGAAATAATACGATTATAAATATTGTTTTCAATAATATTATTAAGAAAGAAAATAAAATATTTGGAATAAATAGCGAGTATAAGACAATAAATTCTGTATCTATTTGTAATAAAGACCAAATTGTTAGCCTAGTTAATGAAACCTGCATAACAAAACTTCTAAGTAGTAAACAAAATCCAACTTGTCAATATAGCAACGCAAATCATGTTAAACCAATAGAAATACTTTAACCTGGACTAATTCTACTAAACAACTTTAATGGTACCGTAAATAATAGCCTGGAAGAAATGTCTGTTGCAGGCACATTCGTCGTAAAATTCAGCAATCTTACCATAAAAATAACTAACGATTCTTTCTACAATGACGAAACGCTTTTAACCGGGGCGTTTCCAGTCAGAACACAATTTGCTCCAGCGGAAAAGGAAAGAATAAATCTTTTGTCATTGGAATCAATTCACGAGTTATTCATAGACAGCGTTTGGATTGCCTTCAGAATAATACGAATACCACTCAAACTTCTGTGGCAATCATGGCCATTCTCACACTAGCAGCTTTTTCAATAATATTCTTTTCCCATAGGAGAAAGAAGATAATCCTGCAAACAAGCTTTACATCAGAAACATCGTCCAAGGGTAAGGACCCAGCATTACCAGAAATAGTACCAAAAACAGCAAACCCCATAACATACTTTAATTTTGACAACTTTCCATATTTTTGATCAATTGAGGGCAATTGATTTTAAGAAGGGAGGAGTTAGCAACAATAACATTCAAAGCAATCAAAAGACTCGCGCATCCGTTCTACTCGCAAAAGTGCTGACGATACGTCTAGCGCAGTGTGGCGTGATTCTCTGGAAATCCAGCTGAACGTGGGAACCGACGTCAGCAGAACTGCAAGCGCATTAAGTTACCAAAAGAATTATAAAATTTGTTAAGTTTAGAATTAAGCGAGCGGTTGAACAAAAAAGGTCGTAAAACCAGTAAAGGAAGATAATTTTTACTTTCGACAAGTAAACCCATAACTTGCTTTGTTTGTTTGCTTTTGTTTAGCTTTTCTCGTATCCCTTGTAGTTACGTATTTGTTATATACATATGTACATATGTATGTATATATGTTATAAAAATGTAGCATATAATAATTCGCTAACCGCACATAAATGTATATGAAGCGCGGAAAATATAGAAATAAATAATATATGTTTACATATTTATGAACTATGTATATAAATTGAATTACATATACATATACATAAATGTGTATGTAATAAATAATTAGCTCAAATGAGGACAGAAATGTAATGTGCAAAAATAAAAAATATTGTATGTACATAAGTTACGCTGAAGCTGCACACATTGGTACATACATACATAAATGTATTGCCTTTTTTCCTCTTTTTGTTCTTTTATTATTTCGTCGCTAGTTTTTTATTACCTACCTTTGCTCAAATGTTATAAGCGATCCAGCTTGTTGCTTTATAGCTCAAGGGGTATCGCTGGAAATTTGCAAGTAACGAGTACTTGTCTTTGTGAATTGTTTTTGTTATGTTTTTTGGATGTGTGTTTGGAGACACGATTTGAACTTCCAAGCAGGTAGTTTAGTATTATTATGCGTTATAACTTTATGCTAAAATATGTTATGTACATATGTACCATATGATCGTGTATGCATATAAATATGTATATTAAAATGGAAGAATTGCAATTTTAGGGGAATATTCTTATATATATGTATGTTTTCATACGTTACTACATGTGTTTATATTATACGTACATACATACACACATCTGCATGCATGCCAGAATAATTTGTTTTATCAGCAGAAGATGTGTAGGCAAGCTTCTCTTATTTCAAGAAAGAGTTCAGGTTTCGAAATCTTTCTTGAAGTGGATAATGTTTTATTATTTATAATACCCCTAGATTCAATGGTCTCCATTGTTTATTACTAGTGATTATGAAACTTACTTATGATTATAAAAGTATATTTATAGTTTTGAGCTTGACATTGGACCAATTATTTTTCTTGCGTTTTCCTCATTTGAAAGAGGTTAAATTTGTAGCTCTACATTTAAATTCGTATTTTTATTTCTCTTACATATTAAAAATTTTACCAATATTCCTATTGCTATTAATAATATTATTAGTATGCTTATGCCATAGTTAACATTTTTGTATATTTTTAATTCTTCCAATTTGTTAATATTTTTATCATATTTTTATTTCCTCAAATATTTCATTTATTCGCCTGTGACTATTTTACCGATGTTTCTCTTCTATCAATGTTAAGAGTTCTCCTTTGTCTGTTACATCTTTTAAAATTATGTTTGATTTCATTATTTTTAGATTTGCATTATTTGCGAAAAATGTTATATATAACTCTTGAATTTGTAAAAATAATTTGCCATCTGGGCAGTAAATTACGATTAGTCCTTTTTCCGGTAGGTTCTCTTGCATTATTTTTAAAATGTCGCATTCAAGTGTTACGTTTATTTTGTTTCTTATTTTCCTTTGATGTATTATTTTCCTTGTTATTGATTGCCTTTGCGCTCTTTGAATTATAAGTTGATTTTTATATACATTGATTGCATTTTCTGTTATTTTTATGAAATATGTACTATCACTTCTGCACTATGTACAGTATCTATGTCGTCATCATTGAATATTTCATTTAAATTCAATTCTACCATATTATTATTTTTTTTTTTTAAATTTAGTCTGCTTAGACCATCTGCAATTACATTTTCTTTACCTTTAATGTATAAAATATCGAAATAAAATTCATTGAGTTTGATTTTCTACCTTTGAATTAGGTTCCTTTATATTATTTAACCAAACCAATGGACGATGGCCTGTTTTAATGGTGAATCTGCGACCAAAAAGGTATGGGCGAAAATGTTTAGTGGCCCACACTATGGCTAACAACTCTTTCTCTATAGTGCTATAATTTTTCTCATGTCCATTCAAAGTACGATTGGCAAATGAAATTGTTTTGTTATCCTGCATAAGGGCTGCTCCTAGAGCAAAATTACTCGCATCTGTTACAAGAGTAAAAGTTTTTGTGAAACCTGGGTGGATTAAAATGGGGTACTTTTTTATCAACATTTTTAATTTAAAGAAAGAGTCTTTGAAGTCTTGGTCGTTAATGTTTATTTTTGAGCCCAATTTTATATATTTTATTAAATGGTATGCTATTTTGGTGTAACCTTTAATAAATCTCCTATAGTTTCCCGTAATACCTAAAAATGCTTTTATTTTCTTAACGCTTTTTGGAAGTAGAATCTTTTCTATTTCTTCCACTTTTTGAGGGTTTGGTTAAATACCATCTTTTGTAATTAAGTGACCTAGGAATTTTGTTTCTTGTCTTAGGAAATTACATTTATTTAATTGGATCTTTAGATTTTTTTCTTTTATTCTCATTAAAATTTTGCTCAATGATTCTAGGCGCCTTTCCACGCTTGTAGAAAATACTAGAATATCGTCCATGTGCACAATGCAAATTTAGCCGATATATTCTTTTAATATCATCGTTCATTAGCCTTTGAAACGTTGCCGGTGCATTTCGCAATCCTAAGGGCATTCTTAGAAATTCATAATATCCATTTGCAGTGGAGAAAGCTGTTTTATGTATGTCGCGTTCGTCCATTTCAATTTGATGAAAACCTTTGGCCAAGTCGAGAGTGAAAAAATATTGGCATCTTCCCAATTTATCAAATATATCGTGTATATTTGGAATTGGAAATCTGTCTTCCGTGGTTATGCTGTTCAACTTACTGTAGTCGATCACAAGACGCCATTTTCGTTCATTGGTTGCGTTCAGCTTCTTAGGTACCATCCAAAGAGCGCTAATGTAAGGACTAGAGGATGCTCTAATTATACCTTGGGTTAACATTTGGT
Source organism: Bactrocera correcta (assembly GCA_027475135.1). Classification (NCBI taxonomy): domain Eukaryota; kingdom Metazoa; phylum Arthropoda; class Insecta; order Diptera; family Tephritidae; genus Bactrocera; species Bactrocera correcta. Next base: position 77,922,287 of record CM050322.1, on the reverse strand, counting down.
CTATTTGTGTTTCTATTTCCGGTTTGTGTATTTCTGGTAGATTTTAGAGTAAACTGGAATATCATTTTTAGTTATTATTCTATGTTTTGTTGAACTTGTAAATGTTAAATTATCATCTTCGTTGTAAAATACGCTTTTATATCTTTTTAGTATATTTGTAAGTTCATTTTTGTCTATACCGTTAAGGTGATTGGTGTCAACGAATTCTGTGACGCATTTATCTTTTATGTCATTACAGAAGATTTCCACCTCATTTTCTTTATAGCTCATTTCGTTATATATTTCTTCTTCTTTTGTCAGATAAAAAGTCAGTATTGTTTTATTTGTTTTTATAATTCTATTTATTTTCATTACCTTCGATAAGATATTGTTACCTATGAGTCCGTCAAAGTTCTTGTTAAAGTTACGATCCAGGAATTCACATATGATTTCTTTTTCTTTAAATTCTTTAAGTATTGGGAATCTGCAAAGTTTCTTAACTTCCGTTTTTCTTCCCATTCCTGTGACTTGCACATCTACTTCCCTCTTCCATTTCGGGTTACAAACATTTTCGTTGATCAAACTGAACTCTGCTCCAGTGTCAATGATTAAACATAACTTTCTTATGTGTGTATCTGTTATTATATAGGGTATTTGTTTGTGGATCCCATTGAAAATTTGTATTTGCATTGCCAATGTCCATAGGTTCTGGTTTATTGCGATTTGATATTGCGGACCGATTATAATTTCCTGATTGGTTGTAATTCTGCGTTTGATTCCCGTCTCTTTGTTGATTAAAGTTTATTTGTGGGTTGAAATTTCCCTGTTGGTTATAATTGTGTTTGTTGTCTAGTATGACATTCTAGTTTGGCTTGATCCGTTGCCACTGTTATAATTATTACCTACATTCCTTGGGATATAGCCACTGTTATACCTGTTTTGTGGCATATAATATATCTATTATAACTACTATTATAAGTGGGGATATTATTTATATTTTGGTTAGGTTTGGAAAATGTTCTATTGTTAACGTTATCGCTAAAATTAGTCCTACGATAGGTATTTGACCTTTGTTGACCTAGCGCTGTGAAGCCTTGATGTCTAGCTTCTAATATTATTTTGTATGCCTTTTCTAGACTATTCAGGTCTCTTACTATAATCATAGTTTTAGTGGGTTCTGGGAGATGCTCCTTAAATGATTTCAGTGCTATCCTATTAACTGCATTCGTTGAGAAATTTAGATCATTATGCGCTAATATTCTATTATTTAATTTATTCCTAATTTTATTTATTTTAAAATTAATAACTAACTAACTTGTCCTTATCTGTGAATTATTTCCCTAGTTTAAATTTAATAAAATTTTTTGATTATCTACATCAAAATTTAGTATTGTGAGTAATTGTTTGGATCTCGTCCATTCAATTCTGCAGTTCCATTAATACAGTTCAAAGTGAGTTGAAAAAATGGTATGGTGGATGCTTCCATTTTGAGAAAATTTTATTTCGAGTGAAAATTATATAAAAAAAATGTTCGTATTTATTTTGATTCAACTTAGTTTTATGTAATAAGTGCCTACAATGTTTTTTAATTGATCGTGAATAGTTTGAGAAGAAATCTAATCGAGACAGATTAGTAATTTTATCATTACAGTTTTAGAGTCACTGTTTTAGTGAAACATTATTATTTGTTTTTGATTTTGCAACACTCTGTATACGCACGATTGAATTCTTATTTTACACTATTGTGCGATAATTTTTACACATTGTTTTATATTTTCTTACTTAGTATACAAAATTTTAATATATTTTTATATATAAGTATTTTTCTTACTCTTATTTGTTCTGCTGTTGCTTTTGTTGTAATTGCTGTTACTGTTGCTGCTGTTGCTTTTATTGCTGCAGTTGCTTTTGTTGTAATTGTTGTTAATGCTGCTGCTGTTGCTTTATATGTTGTATCCAAACTCAAATAACCGCTACCGTTGTGCGAATGTTTTTCAGTAAAAATCACACTTTATTTATTTATATATACATATATTTTGAAAGCTCGTTATTTGCTGATATTGTTTAAGGTTTCTTGCTGCGCATTTAACACGATTTAAATTCTTTTATAATATTTTAGCAATGTTTTTGTATAGTTCTATTAATGTGTTTCTATAAATATATTATTGTTTTCCACAATTCTATTAATATTTCCACTTTTTTCCTTGCACTATTAATGCCGTCGCTTTCACTAGCTTCCTAAAAATTGTTAGTTTAAGAGTGCGTTATCAACTTTTTTCCAGTTGATTAATTGTGAATTCTTGATTTCCTTATCGCTAATTATGAATCACTTACTAACTTCCCAAAATTGTTAGTTTATCCTCGTCGCCAGTTTTGGTGTCATAAAGAACTTAATTTCTTCTTGGCTCTTAGTGTCAACGCTACAGTTAAAAATGAAAACACTGAGCTTCTTTGCTTAGGTCTAATCTTCGACTGAATTTTTATTTCTTTATAAACTGAACCGCTTTCATTCTAATTTTATGTGCGCGCAGGCACTTATACATGTGTTAATATTATACGTACATACATGCATCCATCTGCATGCATGCTAGAAGAATTTGTTTTATCAGCAGAAAAGGTGTAGGCAAGCCTCTCTTATTTCAAGAAAGGTTTCGAAATCTTCCTTGAAATGAATAATGTTTTATTATTTATTGGGTGTATGTATGTCAATATGTGACTATATACGCTGCAGTGCGTCACTTTGTTTGTGAAGAACCATATCTCTCTTATCAAAGTCATTGCCGACAATGATAATTGCAACTTCGTTTGATGTTGGTGCATTGTAGCGTCGTTCGTGGTCTTACATTTGTGTTTTGTCTGCTCTTATAACAATTTTATGATCATTTTTATTCCTTCAAGAGCACTCTTAAAGATGTGTATTAAACGATTTCTGTCCTGTAGCATTTGTTGTAATGCGCACACAATATCGCGATTTACGCCTGAAACGTTCCCTCATCTGAACAACAGTATTTCCTATCAAATATAGCGGATTCTGATCAGGTTCAGGTAATAGTGATCCTGATCAATTGTAAATATGTTCTTGAGTTTTGAATCTAGGCTTATACCATGCTTCTGTTACTACTTTGGCATATTAATTGAATATATTTGATGAAACTTTCCAACTACACAATCGCGAATTTTAACGATATCGAACAATATACGGACGCCAAGTACACAATCACTAATTTCAATGATTACGAATGTAAAAATAAATTACTACACTCTGTCAATAGCTGTGCGATGTTTTTTTTTTCTTTTGTTTTGTGAAGTATTAAAATATGCAACTGATTTTTACGTAAGTATTGAACACATGCATATGTTTTGAAACATAATTGTTTTTGTTTTTAACACAAAATAATGGAAAGTAGCCTATGCCCGTCGCGAGGTTACCTGAGTTATAAATATATACATAAATTGCGAAATCGAAGGTAATTTTGCGAAAAAGGCCACCGTTAGAACCTTCTACAGGACTAACGGAATAACCGTGCAAGGACTTTCCGAGCTGTGGTTTGGTCAAAATCCGTTTCACTTTTATGTATACAGTTATGAACAAAAGTTTTGGCACAGCAAGTTATCTTGACTTTAGCACTGTTTTTATGACTTATGAAATAAGTTTTGAATACTAAGAAAAAATCCTTGGTTTGGACGAATAATTATAAATTATATTTCCTTTAATTCATTTAATTATCTCTTATATTTATTCAGTAGTAATTATAAAAGAAAAAAGTGCTAATTATAGCGAAACAAAAGTATTGGCACACTCCATAAAAATAAAAAAAAAAAAAACAATAACAAAGTAGTAAACTATATACAAAACTAGCTGACCCGGCAAACGTTGTTTTGCCATGAATATTATTTCTAGGAATCATTTTTTTAGTTCAATAAAAATAACTATCTACTTCTAAGTGTGCGGGGATGTACTTATAATCGAAAGCATTATAAACAATGAAAGTATGCTTTATTTAAGTCAATAAATTAATCCTTATTAAAGTAACGAATATATTTTAAATTACAATTTTTGATAGCTTTCTAAATATCAAAAATAATTGTTCATATTATCCTATCAATTATGGCAATTGAAAAAAAAAATTAATCCCTCAGTGCAATAGAGTGTACAATATTCTTGGTTAGTCCGTCTTTAGCCAACACAGACAAACTGGAGGGTTTTCCCGCGCGAGAACATGTCACATATAGTTGTCCGTGGGAAAAGCATGGTGTTTTCAAATCTAAGCCGTATACAGACAATGTCTGGCCTTGTGACTTATTGATCGTCATAGCGAATGCCAATCTAATGGGGAATTGAGTGCGTTTGAATTCAATTGGCACATCTGTAGTAATCATAGGGACTCGTGGCAGCAACACATTTTCGCCTTGAAACTTGCCATTCAAGATGATGGCTTCAATGACGTTTTTCATTAATTTTTTAATGACTAACCGTGTGACATTACACAGCCGTGGTGGGTTTAAATTGCGAAGCAGAATAATCGGAGATCCAACCTTCAACTGTAAATGATGTGGTGGCATGCCTGGCGAATCCAATGAATTTAAAAACTCAATTGGATAATTCACAGTCTCGTTGGTATCGCAAACTGTATCCATAGATTTGTATGACACCAAGTCTCTAGGCAACAACTGTTGAATCTTTAAATTTAACCCATTGACGTCCACATTTTTAGCTACCAAAATCGCTCTTTCTGCCAGCCACTTACGATTTGCATATTGTGTGTGTACGTCGGGAAATATGTGATCGATGAGGGTATTTTGCGAGTCGATGATTGTGCAGAAGTCCGTCTGTAATTTGATGCATTCAGTATTTTCATGTACATCAACTTTCCCACCATCAATATCTTGCAGTTGTTTAGAGAAATTTTCGCCCAATGGATCCCGAAGCATTTGAACGCGCATGTTCACCGTCAGTTGTACTTTTTCAACATTACGCCATAGTCGCGATGATTTCAAGCAAGCATTAATTTCATCAGCGTTCGTTGAACGTGGAACAACGGGAAGTGTTTGTCTAAAATCACCAGGAAGGAGTAACAAAGTGCCGCCAAATAGTTTATCATTGTTTTTTATATCCTTTAGTGTCCTATCTAATGCCTCAAGCGAATGTTTGTGTGCCATAGTGCATTCATCCCAAATAATAATTTTACATTGTTTCAGCACTATGGCCATAGACGATTGTTTTTTTTATGTTGCACACTGCATCTCGGTTATTTTGAATGTTCAACGGCAGCTTAAATGCTGATTCAGCCAGAAGATGCAACGGCCAATGCGATGTCATTTTTTGATCGTATCTCGGCCAGAAGTAATGAAATAAGGAGTGTTTTGCCAGTTCCACCAGGTGCCTGCCGAAACTGCCAGCATGATGCGGTCGTAAATAATTTTTTGTTCATCATTTAGTAGTGTCGTCCTCATCCCTACTCTCACAATTAATGGAACTTGAAATTATGAACTATGAATAAGAATTTATCGTACTACAATTGTAATATTCGATTGCCATCTTGCAACACTATTGCGGATATGCAGATAGAATTTCGTCAACGATATCTCACGAACAAATCAACCGATTTTGACCCGGTTTGCGGCCATCGACGTGATTTTTCAGAGTCGAAAGCTGATTAGTGTTCAGAATTAATCGGTTGAGTCGTTTCAGAGTTATTTCAAAAAAATCGATTTTTGCGATTTCTCGCAAGAAAATTGATCGGTTTTGACCCGGTTTGCGGTAATCGCCGTAGTTTTGTGAGGTTGAGTGCTGATTAGTTTATGGAATTGATCGACCAAACCAAAAAACCACTTTTGAAAACATTTTTTTTGCGGTTTTTTTTTTGAGTTTTCTCGAAATCTACCAATCCGAATCGGCTCAAAATTTTAGAAAATCTAAGTTAAGTGAAACTCTTTGAAATGCCGTTGGGTAGGGTTGAATCGCTTGATCCGTTCAAAAGTTATAAGCCGGTCCAATAACTTCAACCAATAACTTCCCGATTTTAGAAAATTTTTAATTTTCTTCCCGGAAAGTTAAAAAAATTTATGGGTGGACCACCCTTAACATTTAAGAGGATGAAAAATAGATGTTGTCCGATTCTCCACCCTAGCCGATATGCACGCTAAGATTCACGAAAATCGGTCGAGCGGTTTCAGAGGAGTTCAATAACGTCCCCGTGACACGAGAATTTTATATATTAGATTAAAATTTTGTGGCCAAGCCCTTTTGCTTGATAACCGGTTTGGCAGACTTTTTTAACTTATAGTATATCTTAGCTTTTGCGCACTTTTTGTCATAATATTTCGCCTGGTACTTTCCCAAGGTCTACGAAGTTTGACAATTAAGTAATGAGACTAATTTTATTGCCGGGCTTGTGGTAAACCTGTGACCTTAAAATTCCCTTTATCTTTTTTCGGCACCCCTCCCCTTTTCACTGATATATGTACCACTGCTCTAGTTTGTTTAGTTCGCCTGCTGTGTCAAGTTGAGTAGGCGTGTGTTTGTAGTGCTTGTCACGAAAATGGAAAAACGAAATCAAGAGCAACGCGTCGCTATAAAATTATGCGCCAGATTGGGCGAAACAACTTCGGAATCGTACGTTAAAATTCTAAGAGTGTGTGGTGATAGTGGCAAAAAAAGCATCAAAGCTCACAATGGTTGTCTCTGCATGCCCCCCGCCCGAAAAAAGATAGCATGAGCAAGTCGAAAGTGAAAGCAATGATTATTGTCTTTTGTGATAGCCGTGGAATCGTCCACAAAGAATTCATTTCACCGGGGAAAACTGTGAATCAGTCTACTATTGCAAAGTACTCGAAAGATTGCAAAACCGAGTCAACAGGGTGCACCTAAACATCGCTCGTAACTGGATCCTTCGTCACGACAACGCGCGTCCCAGTATTTGGTATTCATTGCGTTTGGTTTAAAATTTGTCACACTACTTGTTCTTCTACAATTCCGTCCAATTTCGACAGATGTTCTCTCGCAAACGCCTCAATACTGCCAAATAGAACTCATTATTGACCGTCTGCCCTACAGAACAAAGCACCATACTACGAATATCGAAAAAAAAAAAACACATTTCACATAACCTTGATTTTTGAACAGTTCTGATATGTTTTTTGGTTTCGGCTCGTTTTTTCCTCCATTCGGATGGTTGTTAGCTTGTTTGCTCATGACCCATTAAATGGGCAGTTATAACGCTCTTCATGAATACGGAAAGAGAGTGTTCAAAGTGTACGGACTTGTTTATTTAATTCGCTCCATGGATTCTGTCTTTACAAAAAAAAAATAATAATAATAAACAAGCAAAAATTAAAACAAAAAAAAAATAATGTATTAAATTTTAAACAAACATAAAAACCAGAGCACACAAATTAATAATAATAAACATAAACAAATAGTGCACAAATCAAAAAGTGGAAACAAAAAAAAAAAATAAACATCAAACAAACCATAATGAGTGCTTCGCAACCTCACCAGCAAGGCCGCAGGTATTCTTTAAATGCCTAATTCAGCTTTGTCGATCCAACAACAATAACAACTACTGTCCTTCAAATTTAGTGTGAAAATTTGTAGGTACTAATAATTTTCATATAGTGCCTTTGAAATTAGTTTTATAGAAATCGTTCAACTTTTTTTTTTATATAAAAATAAGTATTAACTGAGAAGCTTGTTTATGCGACTTCATGGCATCTCGCCCCTCCACACAACATTCATCCCACAACTCACATTCATACACCACACAACATTCAGCACGCAATACAACATTCATCGCACACCCTACATCATCATACCACGCAACTCCACGCAACTCCACGCAACAAACCAACCACACTACACACACAACATCATCGTTTTCACCAACCAACCGATCAAAAAGGGATTGGTTAGATCGGGGTGCCGCCAATTCGATGTCTACGCCCGAAAAATATACATACGTCTCCGCCAGCTTTTCAACGGTTGATCCCCGTTCAGTTAATTTATGGTCCAAAATTTGGAAAATCTTTTCGGTGGTGTGTGTAGATGTGCACTGGTAGCAGTGAGTGAATATATTATAAATAAAAGAAAAACTATGTATTTACTAAAAATCTAAAATATTGTGAACCAGAAAAAAGGAAACATATAAAATATTGTGAATCAGATTTAAGTGTCCATCGCTTGAATTTTTGCCCCGAAATATAAGGCGTTGAATTTTTACCCTTTTACCTTTAAAATCCCTTTTAACCCTTTAAAACCTTTATAAATCTTTCACTTAACCACAAGCTAAAAGGGATACATAACCAAAGGCAAAGCGTAAGTGTTCCCCCACATCACCAGTGAAACTAAGTGAAACGAATAAATGGTCCTTAAGCCTCTTAGACAGGCACCTACGATTTTGAAAGAACCCACCAAGAGGTGGAAAAGTTAAAAAAGTGCATGTGTAACTATACAACGGAACAATTAAAAGTACACACAAGAAAAATAATCTTACATATCTAATATATAAAATTCTCGTGTCACGGTGTACGTTATTGAACTCCTCTGAAACCGCTCGACCGATTTTCGTGAATCTTAGCGTGCATATCGGCTAGGGTGGAGAATCGGACAACATCTATTTTTCATCTTCTTAAATGTTAAGGGTGGTCCACCCATAAATTTTTTTAACTTTCCGGGAAGAAAATTAAAAATTTTCTAAAATCGGGAAGTTATTGGTTGAAGTTATTGGACCGGCTTATAACTTTTGAACGGATCAAGCGATTCAACCCTACCCAACGGCATTTCAAAGAGTTTCACTTAACTTAGATTTTCTAAAATTTTGAGCCGATTCGGATTGGTAGATTTCGAGAAAACTCAAAAAAAACCGCAAAAAAAAATTTCCAAAAGTGGTTTTTTGGGAATAACATCTAAACGGCTATATCGATCAATTCCATAAACTAATCAGCACTCAACCTCACAAAACTACGGCGATTACCGCAAACCGGGTCAAAACCGATCAATTTTCTTGCGAGAAATCGCAAAAATCGATTTTTTTGAAATAACTCTGAAACGACTCAACCGATTAATTCTGAACACTAATCAGCTTTCGACTCTGAAAAATCACGTCGATGGCCGCAAACCGGGTCAAAATCGGTTGATTTGTTCGTGAGATATCGTTGACGAAATTCTATCTGCATATCCGCAATAGTGTTGCAAGATGGCAATCGAATATTACAATTGTAGTACGATAAATTCTTATTCATAGTTCATAATTTCAAGTTCCATTAATTGTGAGAGTAGCGATGAGGACGACACTACTAAATGATGAACAAAAAATTATTTACGACCGCATCATGCTGGCAGTTTCGGCAGGCACCTGGTGGAACTGGCAGAACACTCCTTATTTCGTTACTTCTGGCCGAGATACGATCAAAAAATGACATCGCATTGGCCGTTGCATCTTCTGGCTGAATCAGCATTTAAGCTGCCGTTGAACATTCAAAATAACCGAGATGCAGTGTGCAACATAAAAAAAACAATCGTCTATGGCCATAGTGCTGAAACAATGTAAAATTATTATTTGGGATGAATGCACTATGGCACACAAACATTCGCTTGAGGCATTAGATAGGACACTAAAGGATATAAAAAACAATGATAAATTATTTGGCGGCACTTTGTTACTCCTTCCTGGTGATTTTAGACAAACACTTCCCATTGTTCCACGTTCAACGAACGCTGATGAAATTAATGCTTGCTTGAAATCATCGCGACTATGGCGTAATGTTGAAAAAGTACAACTGACGGTGAACATGCGCCTTCAAATGCTTCAGGATCCATTCGCCGAAAATTTCTCTAAACAACTGCAAGATATTGATGATGGGAAAGTTGATGTACATGAAAATACTGGATGCATCAAATTACAGACGGACTTCTGCACAATCATCGACTCGCAAAATACCCTCATCGATCACATATTTCCCGACGTACACACACAATATGCAAATCGTAAGTGGCTGGCAGAAAGAGCGATTTTGGTAGCTAAAAATGTGGACGTCAATGGGTTAAATTTAAAGATTCAACAGTTGTTGCCTAGAGACTTGGTATCATACAAATCTATGGATACAGTTTGCGATACCAACGAGACTGTGAATTATCCAATTGAGTTTTTAAATTCATTGGATTCGCCAGGCATGCCACCACATCATTTACAATTGAAGGTTGGATCTCCGATTATTCTGCTTCGCAATTTAAACCCACCACGGCTGTGTAATGGCACACGGTTAGTCATTAAAAAATTAATGAAAAACGTCATTGAAGCCATCATTTTGAATGGCAAGTTTCAAGGCGAAAATGTGTTGCTGCCACTAGTCCCTATGATTACTACAGATGTGCCAATTGAATTCAAACGCACTCAATTCCCCATTAGATTGGCATTCGCTATGACGATCAATAAGTCACAAGGCCAGACATTGTCTATATGTGGCTTAGATTTGGAAACACCATGCTTTTTCCACGGTCAACTATATGTGACATGTTCTCGCGTGGGAAAACCCTCCAGTTTGTTTGTGTTGGGTAAAGACGGACTAACCAAGAATATTGTACACTCTATTGCACTGAGAGATTAATTTTTTTTTTCAATTGCCATAATTGATAGGATAATATGAACAATTATTTTTGATATTTAGAAAGCTATAAAAAATTGTAATTTAAAATATATTCGTTACTTCAATAATGATTAATTTATTAACTTAAATAAAGCATACTTTCATTGTTTATAATGTACATCCACACTTAGTAGTATATAGTTATTTTTATTGAACTAAAAAATGATTCCTAGAAATAATATATGTGGCAAAACAACGTTTGCCGGGTCAGCTAGTGTATATAGACACATACTATTGCCCTTACTACCAGCAACTTATATTAAGCTTAAGTTAATCTCTCACGTCATTGACAAAACTCATTCTTGTCATTGTATGTTAGTTAAAGTTCTTTAATTACAATAACAACGAATTCTCTCACTATTAGCTTATTACTTTGTATTATAGATTTAAGTTATTACAACAACAAACCTGGAGAATGTTCCATACTCTAATTGTAAGTTTTTTCCAATTTTTTTGTTTTGTTTTTCAATTATTTGAATCGTTTAAATTTGTCGTTTGCTTCAAAAATTTTTGAAAATTATTCAGTGAAAACGGTATGTGTGTTGCACACAAAGTGATCAATTACAGATTGAAATTTGATACGATGCCACGAAGAGGTCGCGCTAATATCGGTAGGCGTTCTTTTTGGCATCAACATACATTAGCAGCCCAGGGCACATGACCGAGTACTCCCAGGATGCGATGACATACGTGCGGTATTATGGATTGCGGTCAATTAGCAAGCGATCGTCCCGATGCCACAGCAAGACTTTTCAAGCAACAGCTTCGATAGACTTTATCGCATATGGCGCTGTTAGATGCTAGATGTACTCTGTTGATTGGCAAAAAAGAGGTTTGCCGCACGCACACATTATTCTTTGGATGGTGGATGGTGGTTACACCAGCTCAAATTGATGAAATCATTCAGTCATGTGGAAATTCCTTATGCAGAGAAAGGTGCAGTATTATACGAAGTGATGAAAACCAATATGGTTCATGGACCTTGCGGACACCACAATCCCACTTCGGTTTGTATGTCTGACAATAAATGAACGAAACAGTATCCACGCTTCTTTCGGAAACACAAACTAGAAGTGAGGGATATCCACTCTATCAGCGTCGCTCACCAGACGACAATGGCAGAACATTCAGCATTCAATTTAGAAGAGTGAATATCGAAGTTGACAACACATGGATTGTACTATATTCACCATTGTTGTCTAATTCCTATTCAAAACTCATATCTGTGTTTAGTGTTGCAGTTTGGTGTAATCGATAAAATACGTTTGAAAGTACGTCACCATAGGAAGCAACATGGGGGTTATTGGACTTAAACGTTACGGTTGATACATAAACTACAATAAAGCGCTTTGTAGGACATTTACTTCTGCAAATCATGAACGTTTTCCGGCTGTTGTGCGTCTCACAGTTAATTTGGAGAAGGATAAAGTGTGTACTTCAACCCAGAGAATACAGTACAGCGGTGGAAACACCGCCAGCAACAAAATTAACATTTACGAGTTTTTTCTCAACTTTCGTCGGATCCGTTGCGAGGGCATTCGGAAATACCTTGATATTATACATGGAATGCATCGTTGAAGAAATAATTACGCAGAAAACAAGGCCAACCAGTAGATGGACATCCAGGTGTGTTATCAACTAATGCATGGGGACGAATTTACACAATCCACTGGAATGCAAATGAAGTTCGCACACTTTGCGCGATAATCATTTCGACATATTAGCCTTCAAATCCGCGTCTATTATGCGATACGAAAAAAAATGAAATTTCCGAAGACATTTTACATCGTCTTCGCTAAAAATTGGAAATGGGTCAATTCCGGTTGATACTTCCGGTGGTTTGATGTCAATTCCATCTGCCGTTTATCAGTTCACGAAATATGTACTCATCATGAATGCTCGGACATTGGCCAAATTATCGTAACTACGATTCCTTAAGTGTACGCACAATGTTAGCTGCCAAAAATACCGATATTGTTGACTTAAACTGGAAGATTCAAAGTCAAATTCCGGGAGACTTGTGCTCATACAAATCGATGGATCGTCTTGACAATGAATGAATTATACAGTGGAATTTCTAAATTCATTGCAGAGGCTTGGTATGCCACCGCACCATTTGCATCTCAAAGTTGGATCTGTCGTTATTATGTTTCGCAATCCTCATGCGCCGAAACTGTGTAATGGAACCTGACTAATTTTGACGCACCTATCGAATACAAGGGGCAGAACGCTTGATTCTACGAATTCCTTTGAGTTCTTTCGATTTGCCATTTCAGTTCAAACGCATTCCATTTCCAGTGAAAATTGCGTTTGAAATGACAGGACACAAGGATGTTCGCATAGTGTGTGGCATAAACTTGGAAATGCTATGTTTTTCACACGGTCAGATATACGTGGCGTGCTCATGAGTTGGAAAACCATCTTTTCTGTACACCGGAACAGAAACCAAAACATGTTGTTGATCAAGCAGCATTACATTGAAAAAAAAAAAAATGATAAATTCAACTTTCTTTTCATTCAAAACACATAATTTCACGCAGGACAACGGCTGCGGGGTCAGCTAGTAATAAATAAAAACGTACTTAAACATTTATTAAGTGATCAAATCTACGAAACGAGCGCGAAACCAACTAAAACAAAACAAATACAAAAAAAAAAACTAAAAAACAAGTGCGGGCGCGGTAAAATAAATAATACGCAAACAACAATAAAAATAAAACCCCACAACCTACATACAAGTATGTAGAATTCTCAACAGGCAAGCAGCGCGGGAAAAGGAAAAGAACTCAACACGGAAGACATCACAAAAAAAAAAAAAACACACCAAGAAGACAAAAGGAGAATAAACAAGAGAAAGAACGAAGGGATACACGCACATAAATAAGTATTGCTACCCATAAACCCTTGGCGGAGAAAAAAGTAAGTCCGTTCCAATTAAATTTTTGATAAAATTATTTATGCGCATATGTTTTTTTAAAATACGGTTTGAGCTGTAATACGACATACAGTTAATTAGAAATAACCCAACTGTTCTATACAAATAACCGGTTAGACAATTCGGTATATGTATAAAGGTACCGAAATAAATGAAAAAATTACGGTACCTGCCTATTGCTTATTTTGTGTTTCCAAGCACACTATAATTTTCAAAAATCAAAAAAAAAAAAAAAATTTTCCAAGTCAAGTATTATACATATTATTACTTGCATGTTTTGGTGATATCCCTTGGGTTAACAAAGCAAAGGCGAGCAAACAAAGAAAATGCAAATACATACATTCATACATACAAAAATTTGTGGCCCAGCAAACTTTGCGCGCCAAATTTTATATTTCGCAATTTATATAAGTTAGTTTTTTTTGTTTTTTTTTTTTTGTTCACTGTCCCTTTTATTACTTCATTACTCTTTCCTCTACTGCGATGTTGCTCGCTTGGTTACAGTTTTCTTAGTGCTCTACTAAAGTTAGACTTTAATTAAAGTGACCTGCTCCATAGGCTTATAGTTGAGTTTGAGTTGTTGTTTGTTGCTGTAATGCTGGATCATCGCAAGTCGTGAGTTTTGGCGGGAAAACCGAGCTGCGTGGGTGTCGTTGTTGGTTGCAGTGCTGGCCAATGAGCGAACGCCACGCACATACTGCACATATCGAGTACTTTGGCAAAGCTTGAGCGCAAGAATTGGATCAACTCAAATTATAGGACTATGATTGGTGTTATACTTTGTTAACCCTCTGTTGACCAACAGTTGCACTTTTGATACCTTAACTTATACATATATACATAGGCATATGGTACATACATAAGTCAACTGTTTTAAGAAAAATTTTTGAAAAACTGTTGTTAAACTACCTGCCTTCAAGCTTACTTCGTGCCTCCAAACACACCACAAAAACAAAAAAAAAAAAATAAATTTTCTAAGTCAAGTATTCTTACGAGCAAGTTCTGGTGATACCCCTTGGACTAACAAAGCAACAAGTAGGGTCGCTTTAACATATAAACAAATGCAGAAGAAAAAACAGCAATAGTATAACAGTGGCTATTTTTGTGTAAATTATTGCCGGTTAAATGAAAACGGCTAAAAAAAAATTGTTTTTTGGTCAAAATGACCTTTTATTGACAAATGTTCTGCTAAGACTAAAATTACAATTTTGATTATCAATTATTTATAACTAAAAAATTACTTATGCTAGCACTATTGAATTATTTATTTGTGTCTTGTGTGCCGGATGTTGATTGCAATTGTTGCAATGGTTGCATTATCGTTGGTCAGCATTAATTCCTGGCTGCAGTTTATACTGCGTGTGCCCGATATTGATTTGTTAATTGCTTATCCAGCATTACCGCAGTTAACTTTAATGTTGCTAACTCCTCCGTTGTCAAAAACGAACGTCCTCGTTTGTTTAAACTATTAGGGTTATTGGCACTTTTGACGTGGGAGTTTCCGATGTGTCTTCTTTATTATTGGCCTCATTCACGTTTACATTGTAGCTGGATGGTTCTATTAGTTTTGTCTTACAATTCTTCCTTATGATTGGTGCAGTGCCTATTGTTGCTAGACTGATCAGGCAAATAACTCCTAATGAAAAATTTGTTATTAGAGCTGCTGTGTGGGTTGTCTGCAGTGTTTGTAAATGATTGGTGTTATTTATGTGGAGTTCCTTCATCATCTCAAGGCTGAGAATTTCTTCCTCTTTGTTCGAAGGGATATTTAACTGTAGGATTGCGGGTAATGGTTTGATAGTTAATATTTCATTAAAATAGTGTTTTTGGTTGTCGATTAATACTGTGGAATTACGATATTGAAGGGCACATAATCCCACAAGATTTATTTTTTGTTATCGATTTCAATTGGTTTAATAATATGATGCCAGGGAAGATGTTTTCTATCGATGGGATGTGCTGGTTATTTATTTGAGTGCATTCTGCTGGTTCGCTTCTGAGTAGTTGCGGGACACAAGTAGTATTACTATTATCTATCATATTCTTATAGTTAGAAATTCTTATATGATTATTCTCATTACATTTTGTTTTTATTCCAAATACCTTATGTTTACTACAGGTTACGATATCCTCATAGGGAATTTTATTAATA
The DNA here is from genome assembly GCA_027475135.1 of Bactrocera correcta. Taxonomy (NCBI): domain Eukaryota; kingdom Metazoa; phylum Arthropoda; class Insecta; order Diptera; family Tephritidae; genus Bactrocera; species Bactrocera correcta. The sequence goes on along the minus strand of CM050322.1, from coordinate 77,906,577 downwards.
TATTTATTTTTCTTTATGGGTTTGATAATAATTGAATCGCAAATTTCTTCGTTTATTAATGGTATTCCTATCATATAAAATAACATTGTTTCATTTGAGGCTACTTTTACATTTGCAAATTCTAGCGATTCTTCTACGTTATTTAACGTGAAGTTATTTTTTATAAAAATGGATTTTCAAATGCCAGTTCTTCATTTGATAAAATATACGAATTAATGATTCCGACTTTGGCTTTGAATCGAATAATCAATATTAATAATTTCTTCTTTTGCAATCTTTAATTTATATTAAATCTAAAAAAATCTTAAAATCTTATTGGATACTCTCGTAATATTGTTTATCCTGTCAAAAATTATTTTATTTATTACTACTTGATTATTGTTATTGTTTATTATATTATTTATTTGATTATCTAAAATTACTAAGTCATCGTGATCGGGGTTTCCTGCGATCCATTTCCAAACTTTTCCTATTGTTTCTATAGATATTTTAAATCTTTTTAATAGTGTTGTCCATTTCGTCGAGTGTCATTTGAAATGCGTCTAGGTCTACTTTATGTATTATTCGGTAAGTTCCTGTTTGTGTTCTTGTCAATCCTGTATCAAATGTTTCTAATTGTGAATTTGTATAGTCTATTATTTTAAAGTCTGCGTACACTAGGTTCACAAAAAACCTGCGAAATAAAAGGGAAAAAATTAATATTGTCTTATGTTGCTTTTATGTACCGTTCGTCCTTTTTCAGTGATTACTACACTGGATTTGCCTTCCTTAACTGTTTCCTTTCTATATTTTGCAGTAAGTTTTGAAAAGTTTTGACCCTATTCGTTTGTTTATTCTGAAGTAAATTACATCTCCAGGAGTATATATTTTCATAGGTTTCCGTGTTTTATTATGGGTTTCTAAATCTTTTACCTGTCTTTTCCGAAGGGTTTATATACTGTAACACGTCTTCCAAAAAATGTCTCTATAGGTCGTTTCCCTGTTGCGGAATGTATGGTGTAGTTATATTCGTATGTACATCGGTCTAAGAATTATTGGAATGAGCGGTGTGTGCGTTCCGTTTGAAGGCAGTTTCAGACAGGGTAGAGTGAAATCTTTCTACTTGTCCGTTAACTGTGCTTGTGTATGGGGGAGTTTTAAAAATTTTAATACCGAGTTGGTCTTCGACCATAAATTGTATGGAAGCTGAATTTAGAGACTTCTCGTTGTCGATAACTATTGTTTTGGGTATACCAAAAGCGAAAAGTATTTGTCGTAAAGGTTCTCTGATATCTTCTATTGATTTTGACTCTATTATTTTAACTTGAGCATATTTGGAGAATTTAACTACTGCTGTTGGAACTAATTTTTTTTCGTACTGTAAATATCTATATGCACAATTTCTCCAGGGTATTGAGGTATTGGGGTTTCTAATAGTTGTGGTTTATTAGGGTTGCGATCATACTTGTTTTCCTTGCAGACTCTATACTGTTTAATTATATTTTCTATTTTTGTTTTCATCTTTGGAAAGTAACATCTGTGTATTAGATTTTTTTATTTTCGTCTCTATTCCTATGTGCTCGCTTGTGTTCGTGTAGTATTTCTTCGTTTTGTGCATCCTCGCGTGTTATGTCCTCTACTTCTGTTTGGGTGTAACGAATTTTATAATTGCCAAAGTGAAGTGGGTAAATTTCTTGGATTTTCCTTATTATTTCTTCAGAGGTAAATATACCATTTATCACTGAGGGGTTAAGGTATCGTTTCAATAGTGAAGTTAAAATCTCTGTTGAAAAGTTGGGTTTGGTGATTATATGTCTATGATAGGTCGGGAATGGTATTTTAAACTGGTAGCTGTCTTCATCTGCTAACGAGATCCAAATTTGGTTTTTGAATGCATTTACGGGTCCTTCCATTGCTGGAATTAGATTGTGTGATGAGCTTTCGTCGAAATGTGTAGCAACTGATAGGGAGTTTACTTCAAAAGGCCTGGATAATGTATCTGCAACTACATTGGCTTTCCCTGGTATATATTTATATTCATAGTTGTATTCTTCAAGTATGGCTTTCCATCGCTTTAGTTTGGAGTTATTATTTTTATTACTGAGAGCGTATGTAAGTGGTTGGTGGTCTGTATGTATTACAACTTTTGCTGTACGTATAGATAGTTTCTAAATGAGTTCAGTGTCCATATAGTGGCAAGCATTTCTTTTTTGTTGACTGCGTAATTTTCTTCGGTCTTGTTCAATGTTGTTGATATAAAATTTCTTGGTTTGCCATTTTGCTCTGCTCAGTAGTTAAGTCAAATTCTTTCTTATAATCAAGGTATTGTAAAATTACGTCTTTAGATGTCAGTGTGGATTTATTTTTTTTTTTAATGCAGATTTAGCTTCCTCATTTAGATTTATTTGGATTTTTTTCGAGATTCTTTTCGACATTCTTCCTTCCTCACCTCTAAGAAGGGATGTAAGTGGCTTGGCCAATTTGGCGTAATCCTTGATAAATCTTCTATAATATCCGGATAAGCCTAAGAATGATCCTAAGTCCTTGATCGTCTGGGGGTATGTAAAATTTCATATTGATTGTACTTTGGAAGGGTTTGTAGAAATTCCTTTGGAAGATACAACGAATCCTAGGAATTCGACCTGCTTTTTGAAGAATTCGCATTTATCGATTTGAACCTTCATGTTTGCTTTACTGAGGGTATCAAAAATTGTGTCTATGTGTTCGGAGTGTGATTTTTCGTGTTTACTAAATATAATTATATCGTCTATGTATACATAGCATATTTCGCCTATGTATTGTCTTAGTAACGGGTGATTTTTTAAGAGCTTGATAACTTTTTTAAAAAAAAAAACGCATAAAATTTGCAAAATCTCATCGGTTCTTTATTTGAAACGTTAGATTGGTTCATGACATTTACTTTTTGAAGATAATTTCATTTAAATGTTGACCGCGGCTGCGTCTTAGGTGGTCCATTCGGAAAGTCCAATTTTGGGCAACTTTTTCGAGCATTTCGGCCGGAATAGCCCGAATTTCTTCGGAAATGTTGTCTTCCAAAGCTGGAATAGTTGCTGGCTTATTTCTGTAGACTTTAGACTTGACGTAGCCCCACAAAAAATAGTCTAAAGGCGTTAAATCGCATGATCTTGGTGGCCAACTTACGGGTCCATTTCTTGAGATGAATTGTTGTCCGAAGTTTTCCCTCAAAATGGCCATAGAATCGCGAGCTGTGTGGCATGTAGCGCCATCTTGTTGAAACCACATGTCAACCAAGTTCAGTTCTTCCATTTTTGGCAACAAAAAGTTTGTTAGCATCGAACGATAGCGATCGCCATTCACCGTAACGTTGCGTCCAACAGCATCTTTGAAAAAATACGGTCCAATGATTCCACCAGCGTAAAAACCACACCAAACAGTGCATTTTTCGGGATGCATGGGCAGTTCTTGAACGGCTTCTGGTTGCTCTTCACCCCAAATGCGGCAATTTTGCTTATTTACGTAGCCATTCAACCAGAAATGAGCCTCATCGCTCATCGGACACGGACGCGAAACACATTTCGAACCGAACACTGATTTTGGTAATAAAATTCAATGATTTGCAAGCGTTGCTCGTTAGTAAGTCTATTCATGATGAAATGTCAAAGCATACTGAGCATCTTTCTCTTTGACACCATGTCTGACATCCCACGTGATCTGTCAAATACTACTGCATGAAAATCCTAACCTCAAAAAAATCACCCGTTATGTCGTCAAGCGTCTGTTAAAATATGGGGGCATTTTTCAAACCAAACGGAAGTCGTGTGAACTTGTATTTCTCATTGTTCACCGAAAATGCTGTTTTTTCCACGTCAGATTCCTTAAGAGGAATTTGATGGAAACCGCTTTTTAAATCAATCACAGAGAAAATTCGGTTTTCTCCTAGTTGGGAGAGAACTTTATTTATTTCAGGTATGGGATACCTATCTGCAACTGTAACTGCGTTTAGTTTCCTGTAATCTATAACCATTCTATATTTGTTTCTGCAAGACGCGCCCTCTTTTTTAGGCACTACCCATACAGGTGAATCATAGGGTGATCTTGATTGTCGTATGATACCGTAATCTAATAATTTATTTACTTGCTTTTCAACTTCCTGTTTAAGGCTAATAGGATAAGGGTAGGACTTGGAGTATATAGGCGTGTCTGAATTTATTCGAATTCCTGCAACTACTTTTGTTGTGTAGGTTAGTTTTTCGTCCGGTTCCGAAAATAGATTTCGGTGCTTTTGTACTAGTTGCCTAATTGCATGTTTTTCTACTGTACTCATTTGTTCGTCGCGGATAGGTATTAAGTTAACGTCCTGTACATCATACTGTCTCAGATAAATTCTTCCCGTATTTGCTATTACCATGTAATTTTCGTTTGTGTGTATTATTGCTGAAAGTGCTTTTAGGCTATCGTTTCCTAACATGGCATGGAAAGTGGTGAGTGTTGGCAATAGAAAAAATTTTAATTTGCAATTTTCTAAATTGAAAAGATTTAGATATGTATGGTGAGTAATTTTTATTTTGCCGCCTACTGAGTTGGCTAGAAAATGAGTATTGTGTATGGTAGTTGTAATATTTCAAGGGGTTTGGATGTGGTTTGAGGGTTTAATGGTTGATGATATCTAGGTTGGGTGTATTGTTGTCTTGGCTGTTGTTGACTTATGAGTTGTTGACGAGAAGTTGATGGTTTGATAGAGGTTTGGTTATTAGCGTGAAAAGCTCTAACTTTGGTCTTCTAATTTTAGACAGAGATGGAGGGCTTCGGGTAGGCTTTTTGGTTCTTTAATGCCAAGTAGCCGGGGAAATCACCAGAAAGTCCTCTTATAGAAGTATCGAGGGCTTTGGCGCAGTAATTCTGCGTTAACAAGTGGACTGCTTCTTCTCCTATCTCCATACATCCTATCTTGCTCACAAGTAAAGATAAATGTCCATATACCTATTGGTAAAATTCGTTAATTGTCATTCGTCCTTGTATGAGACATGTCATTTGGTACTCCAGAGTTTGTCTGCGTAGTGAGTAGTCAAGCAGCGTGAGATTGCTGTCCAGTCTAGGGGGTGTTGTAGGATTCTAAGGCTATATTTGCTTTCCCGACTATCTTATTTCTGATGACATTTAAAATGCCGAGATATTTAGGTGTCCCTTTTAAGGGTTCGTAGATTCTTAAAATGCGTTCAACACCTTTTTTCCAGGAACTAAATTCTGAGGCATTTCCTGAAAATTCCCTTAGGGATCTCACAACGTCTGCAACCTTATCCATTTCATTCATGTTGTTTTGGAATTGTTCGTCTATTGTTTGGTCCGTAATGATCGGGTTTATTTTATTATTAAGAATATTATGTACTACATTAGGTACACTTGCCTCTATTGATAAAGTTACCATGATTTTTATCATGTTCGCTAATTCTGGCGGAGTTGTGTTATTAGGGCCTGACGGTGCTGTTGATGCAGCAGGAGGATTAAGCCCGAGTACGGGGGGTCTAATTAGATTGTTTGGATTTGCCATTTTTAAATTGTTTATTTTTTCAAAATTTTATACCACAACTAGCTGACCCGGCAAATGTTGTTTTGCCATGTATATTATTTCTAGGAATCATTTTTTTAGTTCAATAAAAATAACTATCTACTACTAAGCGTGCGGGATGTACTTATAATCGAAAGCATTACAAGCAATGAAAGTATGCTTTATTTAAGTTAATAAATTAATCCTTATTAAAGTAACGAATATATTTTAAATTACAATTTTTGATAGCTTTCTAAATATCAAAAATAATTATTCATATTATCCTATCAATTATTGCAATTGAAAAAAATTAATCTCTCAGTGCAATAGAGTGTACAATATTCTTGGTTAGTCCGTCTTTAGCCAACACAAACAAACTGGAGGGTTTTCCCACGCGAGAACATGCCACATATAGGTGTCCGTGGGAAAAGCATGGTGTTTCCAAATCTAAGCCACATACAGACAACGTCTGGCCTTGTGACTTATTGATCGTCATAGCGAATGCCAATCTAATGGGGAATTGAGTGCGTTTGAATTCAATTGGCACATCTGTAGCAATCATAGGGACTCGTTGAAACTTGCCATTCAAGATGATGGCTTCAATGACGTTTTTCATTAATTTTTTAATGACTAACCGTGTGCCATTACACAGCCGTGGTGGGTTTAAATTGCGAAGCAGAATAATCGGAGATCCAACCTTCAATTGTAAATGATGTGGTGGCATGCCTGGCGAATCCAATGAATTTAAAAACTCAATTGGATAATTCACAGTCTCGTTGGTATCGCAAACTGCATCGGTAGATTTGTATGACACCAAGTCCCCAGGCAACAACTGTTGAATTTTTAAATTTAACCCATTAACGTCCACATTTGTAGCTGCCAAAATCGCTCTTTCTGCCAGCCACTTACGATTTGCATATTGTGTGTGTACGTCGGGAAATATATGATCGATGAGGGTATTTTGCGAGTCGATGATTGGGCAGAAGTCCGTCTGTAATTTGATGCATTCAGTATTTTCATGTACATCAACTTTCCTATCATCAATATCTTGCAGTTGTTTAGAGAAATTTTCGGCGAATGGATCCTGAAGCATTTGAACGCGCATGTTCACCGTCAGTTGTACTTTTTCAACATTACGCCATAGTCGCGATGATTTCAAGCAAGCATTAATTTCATCAGCGTTCGTTGAACGTGGAACAACGGGAAGTGTTTGTCTAAAATCACCAGGAAGGAGTAACAAAGTGCCGCCAAATAGTTTATCATTGTTTTTTATATCCTTTAATGTCCTATCTAATGCCTCAAGCGAATGTTTGTGTGCCATAGTGCATTCATCCCAAATAATAATTTTACATTGTTTCAGCACTATGGCCATAGACGATTGTTGTTTTTATGTTGCACACTGTAACTAGATTATTTTGAATGTTCAATGGCAGCTTAAATGCTGAATGAGCTGTTCTGCCTCCATCTAATAAAGTTGCTGCAATGCCAGAAGATGCAACGACCAATGCGATATCATTTTTTGATCGTATCTCGGCCAGAAGTAACGAAATAAGGAATGGTGCATCCAAAAAAAAGAATCCTCCTTGTCCTGCCGAAACTGCCAGCATGATGCGGTCGTAAATAATTTTTTGTTCATCATTTAGTAGTGTCGTCCTCATCCCTACTCTCATAATTAATGGAACTTGAAATTATGAACTATGAGTAAGAATTTATCGTACTACAATTGTAATATTCGATTGCCATCTTGCAACCCTATTGCGGATATGCGGATAGAATTTCGTCAACGATATCTCACGAACAAATCAACCGATTTTGAGTCGGTTTACGGCCATCGACGTGATTTTTCAGAGTCGAAAGCTGATTAGTGTTCAGAATTAATCGGTCGAGTCGTTTCAGAGTTATTTCAAAAAAATCGATTTTTGCGATTTCTTTCGTCAACGATTTCTCGCAAGAAAATTGATCGATTTTGACCCGGTCTGCGGTAGTCGGCGTAGTTTTGTGAGGTTGACTGCTGATTAGTTTATGGAATTGATGGATATAGCCGTTTAGAAGTTATTCCCAAAAACCACTTTTGAAAAAAAATTTTTTTGCGGTTTTTTTGAGTTTTCTCGAAATCTACCAAACCGAATTGGCTCAAAATTTCGGAAAATCTAAGTTAAGTGAAGCTCTTTGAAATGCCGTCAGGGTTGAATCGGTTGATCCGTTCAAAAGATAGAAGCGGGTCCAATAACTTCAACAACCAATAACTTCCCGATTTTAGAAAATGTTTAATTTTCTTCGCGAAAAGTTAAAAAATTTAGGGGTGGACCACCCTTAACATTTAGGAAGATGAAAAATAGATGTTGTCCGATTCTCCACCCTATATCGGCTAGGATTCACGAAAATGGGTCGAGCGGTTTCAGAGGCGTTCAATAACGTACACCGTGATACGAGAATTTTATATATTAGATTTTAATTTGAATATTTCTATTTTTGTTATCCCTTCTAGGAAGGGGGCTTTTTTTACACTGGATGGTCCGGTCTACTCCTGAGTTGGCACGGAATCGCAGAGTTAAGCAATATTATTTTCAGTTTAGTTTATGTTATTGGCTGTACAATTTTGGTTAATTTAAGAAATTTCTCTCTCTTGATTTTCGCAAAACTATAGCAATATTTACGTTTCTTTTACAATTTTTCTATAGCTTAATAATTTATTTAAATTTTGCTTTCACTTAATAATTTAACAATTTTTTTTAACTTTTTTCACAATTTTTTTCTCTCTGTTTTTTATTATTTATTATATTTCTTATGCTACTTACACTATATACAACTTCATCATCCTCGTTGGTGCTGCGGTACACCTTCTCACACGTTTTTTGTTACTGTAGGCTTTGTTGGCTGTAGGCTTTTGGTGCCAATCTTTGTTGGTGTCGTTGGAGCATCCAGGATGTTTCTTCTGCTATCCTTTTCACACTCACTGTCTTTTTCGCGGCGTTTTTTCTATATTTTGAATGGCACTTTTTAGACTTTCACGAACCGAACAAGCTTTTTTAAGCTCGGGCACCAATTATTGCCGGTTAAATGAAAACGGCTAAAAAAAATTGTGTAATTTGGTCAAAACGACCTTTTATTAACAAATGTTCTGCTAAGACTAAAATTACAATTTTGATTATCAATTATTTATAACTTAAAAATTACTTATGCTAGCTAGCACTATTGAATTATTTACTTGTGTCTTGTGTGCCAGATGTTGATTGCAATTCTTGCATTGGTTGCGTTATCGTTGGTCAGCATTAATTCCTGGTTGTAGTTTGTACTGCGCGTGCCGGATGTTGATTTGTTAATTGCTTATCCAATATTATCGCAGTTAACTTTAATGTTGCTAACTTGTATGTACATATATGTATATATGTATATCGCGATCACACTATTTCTTTCCTTTATCTCTCTTACTCTTTCTCTCTCTCTCTAAATATTTACCAACAAGCCAATAAAAAGTTACAAATACATACATAACTCTATGCAAGTAATAATGTATTAAATATATTATCAACGAACTTTAAAACAAAAAAAAAAACAAAAACAAAACACGGAACAAACCGAAATCAAAGTTCTTGTATCCATATCATAACAGTGAAGAATTAAAATTAACCAACATAGATATTTACGTATGCGCATTTATACATATACTATATACACACTTATAGTATATATGTGCGTACATTGGGTACTTATCGAAATTTCTTATCGCTTTCCTTTTGACTAACGTATGCAGATTAACAAAACATTTGCATACATACGTACATACGTAAATGTTGATATATTTACAAACATGTAAAAATTGTATACTTATTGAGTACGATGGTTCCGCACATTTCGCTATATTGCACATAAGTATTACTTACATATGTACATATATGACAATTGTGCGAAACTATAAGGAAAACAAAAGAACACACTAACATTAAGCATAATACATACATATGGGGTATTCCATACCAAATCGACCACTTTTGAACCCGACCCCTTTAGATTTTGTTGAAACTTATCCATCCTTTTCTACCCTTTGATAAACATTTTTGAGAATTTTTCCAAAATTTTTTGTCCAACTTAAACAAAGTTATGAATTTTGCTATTTTTTTTTGCTAAAAAATGGCTTTTTTTCAAATAACTATAACTTCTGTAGAAATTGACTTTTGGGGACCTTTTTTTTAATTTTTGTTTTGAATGAACTTTTCAAAAAAATACACGAAAAGAATTTAACACGGTCAACTATATAAAGTAAACGGTTTTTTTAAGTAAAATCGTAATTTTTTTTTGGAAGTTCGCCATTTTTTTTCCTTAAAAAAAAAACTTCAATTAATTTTACAACTATTCCTGCTAATCCCGGAGTGGGCGGATTATTTTTATATTTTTATTTATTTAAAAAAAAATAAAAATTTTTTTTCCGTAAACTTTATATCTATTATATAAAAAATATAATTTAACGATTTTATAATTTCACAGAAACAATACAAAAAATTATTTATTAATGGCCAGATTGAAATTTAGAGGTATTTGATGAAAGGTTTTGTAATTTGAAGCATCATAGTATTGTTTTCAATGGAAAATGATTAAAAACATTTAATGATTGAGAGCTAACAAGCTTAAATCCTTTTATTTGGTATTGAAAGGTCAAAAGTCAGTTCTTCTAATATACTTTAAAAAGATTTAAATAATTTCTCCATATAATAAAAAATAACTATTTAGTAATTTTTATTCGTGCTAAATGTTGGGTGTTGGGTTGTTAAATGCCCAAAAATTATTATTTTGTTCAATCTGTCCATAATGGAAAATGTTATTAAAAACGCTAATTTTGAGGTGCTCTCACACTGGAATAAGTTGAACATCTGTTTATTCCTGGCTTCTAGTATACTGACTATAGGTAAGTCTATAATTGTCCAAACCTAGTTTATCGACCTTACTAATAGGTAAAATTTTGATTATTTTATATAGTTTACCGTGTTAAATTTTTTTCGTGTATTTTTTCGAAAAGTTCATTCACAAAACAAAATTAAAAATAAAGGTCCCCAAAAGTCAATTTCTACAAAAGTTATGGCTATTTGAAAATAAAAAAGCCATTTTTTAGCAAAAAATAGCAAAATTGATAACGTTTTTGAAAATGGACAACAAATTTTGAAAAATTTCTCAAAATTGTTTTTCAAAGGGTAGAAAAAGATGGATAAGTTTCAGCAAAATCGAAAGGTATGGAATACCCCATATATACATACGTATATTTTTGCGTTATTGTTATTTTCTTTCTTTTTACGTTCTTATCTCAAAAGATACACGTACTAAGGAATAATATACAAATTAATCGCGAGTATTTTGCAGATTCGTTTAATTAATACACTGTAAAAAGAAAATAAAAAATGAATAATTATATACAAATATTTTCTGATTTTGACAATTTATGCGGTGAACAAGTGTTCGCAAATTTATATAATTCAATTAATTAATAATAAAAGTTTAAATTTTATTTTTCTTCTCTTTTTAATTATACATTTGCTCATATTACCAATTTTTTAATTGTATTTCAAAGCCAACCATTTTTAAGCTCAAAGCTTACAATTCAATTCTATAAATGCAATCTGAGAAATCAAAAGAGGTTAAACCAAGAACACCTCAATTATCAGAAATTCCGAAAATGGCTGATAAAGATAAATCACAAAGCACACCTGCAGAAGCTACACGCTCAAAGCAGGGTGCCAAACAAAAACGAACCAAAGATAATTCAGTGTCAAGGTTCATAACTGAAAGTGACAGTTTTGTTAGTTACTGCACAAGATTTACTGCTTCCCTGGGAAAGACTTAACACAGCCGTCTTCATAAAGACTAATCAGTCTTTTACCTTGTCTTTCTAAAACATTTGGAAGATTGTTACTGTCAAGTTCCTTTCCTCCACGAAAATAATATAATACCAACGCACCAATTTGGGTTTCATAAAAAACATACAACGATTGACCAAGTAAATAGAATTACTAACGAAAGAAGAAAAGCATTTGAGCACAGAAGGTACCTTTCAGCTATATTTCTAGACGTGGCTCAGGCGTTTGATAAGGTGTGGCATGAAGGTCTTTCTGTCGAAGAATGGCTAGCCAACTGGCGCATAAATGTGAACGAACAAAAGTGTAAACATGTTTCATTTTCGCTAAGACCAAAAATATGTCCGGCAGTAAAAATTAACAATATTTTAGTACCCCAAGCGAATGAGGTAACTTATCTTGGTATTCACCTAGATGGAAGACTTACGTGGAGAAAACATATATATAATAAAATTACTTGCATGAAGATAATAGCTGGAAATTTAAATTGGCTATTCAATAAAAACTCCAAACTTAGCCTATATAAACAAGTGCTTTTATACTATATAATGCGGTCATAAAGCCGATTTGGATGCATGGCATTCATCTGTGGAATACGACCTGTGCAACTAATATTGATATAACAAAGGTTCCAATCAAAAATGTTTAGAACACTCACGTGATCACCATTGTACATGTGTTATGAAAATATCCATAAAGACCTTGCTATTTCTATGGTAAAGAAAGAAGTAGAAGACAGCAGGTTTAAATATATATCTAAACTCCGAGATCATCCAAACCCTTAGGCTTAAAGGAAGAGATATGCCCGCGTGCTAAGGAGCAACATATCACCAAAATAGCTCATTCACTCGCTTGAGCGAGTCTAGTGTTTAAATAGATTTAAGATTTTAAGATTTTGGAACTTATTGTTAGGCTTTTAACACCAAAACGCAGATTCAATAAATAAAAAAGATATTGAAAAAAAAAATTAATGTGGGGTCGAATTCGCACCATCAAGAATGAAAGAATTAGCTTTAGACGAATCGAGAAAGAAATATCCACCAAAATTATTCAAGCTCACTCGCGAGAGATGTCGAGCTCTCTTGTCATCTGTCTAACTCTTGTCTTATGGTTTTCAACCAGCATATCCTTCACTTTTATAATATTTTTATCACTTGAAGTGGCCGAAGGTCATAAAGAGAGACGACGGTAACGGTATGTTTTTAATAGAACAAATACAATCATATCGTGCTCTTATTTGGCATAGTAATTAACGACAGCTCTATCAACCTAATTTTTTTGAAATATCATTTACCCAGGATTTTAAATTACAAATTAGGTACTTTTTTGTCACAATGTATACGTAGATCAGGATAACGAGAGGAGTTTAAATCCAGATATTTTCCTGTCCGCGTGTCCGTCTGTGCAATCGAAATTTTTGCAAAATTTTTTTCAAGTATGCTCGTAAATGATATAATATACCACCGAAGCTAAACGTAGGTATGACATTTTTGATGGTTTACATAATCAGAACTTTTATGAACAGTAACTTAAAATATTCATCTCTGCTCCACTTTTAAATAGGTTTTGTGTTCAAAGTGATGTTACAAAATCGTTGTGTAACCTATTGTGAAGATTGAAACAAATATAAACATTTGTGGAATAGAAAAGTATATAGATCCCTTAGATTAATATTTTTTTTCTTACGTGTCAACAACAATTGCTAAAAAGAAGTAATTTTGTTCACTTTAAAGTATATGTAGCAATTAGCATCTCTCCAAATTGTAATTGATCATTTTATTAACTATTTCTAATATTGTAACTACTTAACTACTTTCATCTGGTAACACTGTATTCAGCAAACTAAAATATTTAATCCCGTTACAATATTGATCACCTCATATTAGCTTCTCTAATTCGTCCTATTCCTTTTAACCATTAGACGAGACCACACGTGTTCTATCGCACGCAACATAAAACATTCATATTCATATTCGAAATATATTTGTAAGTCGGATTTACATGTAAGTATATAAATATAATAAAATTTAGTAGCTGGTTAAAGAGTGTTTTACTTATTAACACCTTAACCGCCACATTAGTGACCCCGACGGCCGAAATTCATGCAATATACCGACATTAAAATCACATTGGCGATGCTCATAACATACCCGACGGCATAAATCCTTCGTACAAGCCAAAAATCGACGTGATTTTTGCACTAACTGCTACATTGGGAACACGTTATTCTGATGTGTTCACCACAACCTCTACATAGGTGAGCCACAATCATCGAAGTAAATCTCGATAAAGGAGTTGCACGCGCAAACTCAACCATATCACGCTACGCGGCTTAAGCGATAGAACACTAAACCTGTCACATTACTCCAGTACCAACTCGGTACAAAGATGACCAACATAAAGCAGTCACCATCGGAAGACAATTCCGAAGACAGGAAACCTCTACAGCCAACATCTAACGTCATTCGACCAATACAGTTTAATCCTGACAAGCCATCGCTGTGGATCCCCCAAATCGGAGCACAGTTTAGGATTCTGGGAGTGGTAAGAGATCTTGACAAATTTTACCACGCGGTTTCCATCCTCGACACGCGACATGCGGCAGAAGTGGAAGACATCTTCGTTGATCCTCCAAAATGGTACTAATTAGCCGTTTTTCTAAATCGAAAGAAGCAAAGCTACAACAACTTCTCGAAGGTGAGGAGATTGGCGATCGTACGCCATCACAACTCCTGCGCCATCTTAAAGCACTGGCTCCAGGCGTCGACGAAGATGTACTTAAAGCTAAATGGTTGTCCGCTTTACCGAAAGACACTCGCGCAATGTTAGCATTGTTAACAAATACAACGCTGGATAATTTAGGGGCTAGTGCAGACAGACTCCACGAGATCATACAAGGTATGCACGTTTCATCAGTATCCAAAAACTCCAACAACACTAATGGTGCAAACTTCGCACAACAAATATCAGACTTAACCAAACAGTTAGCAGCACTACCTGCCATTATTAACAAACGGGAATCCAGATCAAATACACGACAGCATAACACGCTGAGGCCACGTAACCAGTTCCAACAACGTAGGCTGAGCTCTAATGGCTTTTTTTACTTTTTACTACCACTCGAAATACGGTAAAAAAGCTATTCGTTGCAAACCAGGTTGCACATCTTCAGGAAACGCCTTAGAGAATCGCTGATGACGGGTAGTGATTCTCTGAAAAATTCTCACCGTCTTTACATTAGAGATCGAACCTCTGGTACCTAATATCTGGTAGGCACAGGTTCCGATTTATCGGTTTTCCCAAAAGAGTGGTCGAAAAATGCAACACCAACAATTGGTCATACGCTATAAGCAGCAAACGGATCCATCATCCAAACATACGGAAAACGATTATTGTCTCTTATTCTAGGTCTTAGGCGTAATTTTTTGGGGCAATTTATCATCGTCGACGTCACGAAACCAATCACCGGGGCTGACTTCTTAAGTAACTTTGACTTATTAGTCGACCTCAAGCGAAGATGTCTACTCGACGGACGTACTGGATGAACATCACCCGCATCCGATCAATTAAAGAAGATACAATATACCACAAACTACTACGAAATTTTCCGCAGATTACAAATCCAGACTGTGTAACAAGAGGGAAGAAACACAACACTTTCCACCATATACGTACTTCAAATGGACCACCAGTGACCACCAAAGCACGCCGTTTACCACCGGATAAACTACAAGCTGCACGTAACGAGCTTGATGAGATGATCAAACTGGGAATCGCTCGACCTTCGAAGAGTCCATGGTCATCGCCACTGCACCTAACAGCGAAAAACACTGGAGGATGGCGACCATGTGGAGACTACCGCAGTCTAAATGCTCGCACAATTCCAGACAAATACCCCGTAAGCTGCCTTGAAGACTTTACCGCAACATTACATGGTAAAAACATTTTTTCAACTATAGATTGGGTTCGTGCATTTAACCAAATCCTTGTCGCACCAGAAGACATTTCTAAAACGGCCATTATAACGCCTTTTGGACTATTTGAGTTTCTCTATATGACCTTTAGTCTAAGAAACGCAGCTCAAACGTTTCAAAGTTCACCGATGAAGTATACTCCATCTTCCATTCTTATTCGTATATATCAACGATATTCTGGTAGCTTCAGCCAATGAGCGCGAACATTTGCAACATCTTGAAATTTTATTCAAATGCCTTCAAGATTATGGATTAGTCATTAATTCCACAAAATCAAATTTTGGTTTAACCGAGGAAAAATTCTTGGGCCACACCGTCAACAAAAATGGTATAACACCATTAAAAGGTAAGGTTAACGCTATCCTAAGAAATTCACCAAACAAGCGGCCGAAATCAACGCTCCTCTCAACTTACTGCTGGAAGGTCCAAACGTCAAGAATTCGCAAAGAGTAGAATGCACCAAAGAGGAGGAGAGTTCAATAAAGCAAAACAGGCACTTGCTCAAACAACATTATTGACATCCAAATACAAACACTCAATGGGCAATTTTTACAGACGCTTCCGAACATGGTATAGGCGATGTCCCACAGCAACATGTCAACAACACTTGGCAGCCATTAGCATTCTCCTCCATCAATACAGAAATTATCTACATATGATCGTGAACTACATACAATATTCGAAGCCGTAAAATATTTTCGACACATCTTCGAAGGACGTCACGTTTTTCACCAACGCACTGAACGAGCCTCCCCTTGGCAGTTCCATCGTTTGGATTTTATTGGTCAATTTACAACGGATATCAGACACATTTCAGGACACCAGAACATCGTTGCAGATACGTTCTCCCGCGTTAACGCGATTTCTGAATCCGTCACTTCACAAAGCTTAGCAACAGCACAAATGATACAGAATTGCAGCAATTACTCAGCAATCCGTCAACAACACTATTACTGCAGAAAATACAGGCAGATGCCACCGAACCAGCTCTGTACTGTGATATAACTACTGGATCTATACGACCATACGTTCCAGTTTCATTCAGAAAGCGTATATTTGATTCTTTACATTCCATGGCACATCCCAGAATAAACGATTGTGTGGCCGTCAATAAACAAAGACTGTCACACATGGGCAAAAGCTTGCATCAAATGTCAACGTAACAAAATACAACGACACGTATCATCACCTATCGATACTTTTAAAGCATCCTCACGACGATTCGAACACATACATATAGACTTAATTTCTCTCCCAACTTCTAAAGGTTTTAATTAATGTTTGACCATAATCGATCGTTTTACGCGTTTTCCAGAAGCCATACCTTTGGAAAACGGTACAGCAGACACTGTATCACGAGCACTACTTGGCTAGACGCCTCTACCAGTTGTACTACTTGACATGGGCACAACGCCAGCCGAACTCATTTATGGAGAATCAATACGTTTGCCTGGAGAATTCATTGCTCCTTCAAACAATCAAACAACCACTGTCGAACTATTACAGAATTTAAAACAACATTTCAAAAATCTAGCACGAACAGAAACATTAAACATAGAAAGAGATCAATTTTTTATTTTAAAGACCTAAACTCATGTCTTGGTACGAAACGTTCATATAGAAATTCCATTCTCATCGCCCTACGAAGGACCGTTCAAAGTTCTTGCTCGTCACGACAAATATTTCGTCATAGACTACCGAGGCAACCCAACCTCTATTTCAGTGGATAGACTTAAACCAGTATACGTAGTCGACAGCGACGTAAACCAACTAGAATTCTTCTCAGCAGCCGAGAAAGCTCAACGTACTTCTTTTGGAGTTAAGTTTAGTGATAAGAACACCTATATTCCAAATTAATGTATAAAAAACTTTATTTTTTTAAGAAGCAATTAGCATCTCTCCAAATTGTAATTGATCATTTTATTAACTATTTCTAATATTGTAACTACTTAACTACTTTCATCTGGTAACACTGTATTCAGCAAACTAAAATATTTAATCCCGTTACAACATTGATCACCTCTTATTAGCTTCTCTAATTTGTCCTATTCCTTTGATCATCAGACGAGACCACACGTGTTCTATCGAACGCGACATAAAACATTCATATTCATATTAGAAATATATTTGTAAGTCGGATTTACTTGTAAAGGTTAATATCCAGCTCTCAAGTAATTGCTCAAGAAAAAAATACATTATTTCTTAAAGTTAATCTGACAGCAAGTTACGCATTGTGAACGATCCACATTAGAAGAGCAAGAGAGAATAAGCAAAGAAAATAAACTTTGCGCGTAATATGTATGTATGTATTTGTGTTGTAACACAAATATTTTCCTTGCGATTTGAGGAATGTTGTTGATGATTGGTTGGTTTTATACAACATTTCCAAATGAAATATACTTCATAATAATGACTTTAACTAATTTAGGATGAATTTAATGATTACTTTTAATTTCCTTCAAGAAACACTTGTTGATTTGATGTTTCTTCGCAAAACCAAGTTTGCCATATTCGCATTTTATTGAAAGAAAGTATTAAAAATTAGTATTAGATCACTTTAGAGCTGCATACTAGCACAAGTAAATTTATCGCAGGAAAGTTTCTTGTCCGTTTCTTAAGCGTTTTTTATATGAAGTTTTTACATTTCTTGAAAGCTGGATACTAAGCTTAAGTGAATAAATATAATAAAATTAAGTAGCTGGTTAAATAGTGTTTTACTTATTAACACCTTAACCGCCACATATACAAATCAAAATTTTGTGAAGCAGTATTAGAATTAAACTTTGAACAAATAGTGCCCTCAAAGTACTTCGACTTGCGTCCGAAAATTGTCGAAATTGAGCGCAAAAAATATTTTTAAACTTCCAGTTCCCATTCACACCTTTGGTTGATATGTAAGAAATTTTAATGAAATTTAGAAAGAACATATCTGCTGGAATGTCGACATCTACTTCAGATAGACAGTTTTGGTTGCGACAAAAATTGAATAAAAACACTATCTCTCTTAGCCAAACTCTTCACATCAGGGATTTGGATCTTTTAAGCTTTGCCATCTTATTTCACCGAAAGTTTATATGTCCATAAAACCGGACATAGCATTTCACCCTGACAAGGGCCTCTAAAAACTTCCATGGTAATTTTAATTTTAATTTTAAGAAATACATACTGATTTTTCAAGATATACTGGATATTTTAGAATTCACGTTACAGTTCTAAGGTTGTTATATGATTTATTTTTTTTATAACTATTAACACAAATACATCAATAAAAGAAAAATCATTCCTTGTAAGTCTACTCCTCAGAACTTCTAAGAATTAGACCAGGTGAGGCGAGACTTTTGAATAATAGTTTCCTGAGCTTCGCTTTCTCATTGGTGTTTTCAAAGTTACTACAAAACTCTTGCAATATTATCATTTTGTCCTGCTTGTCAACTTTTCGTATTTCCTTAAGAGATCTTTATACGCCAATAGTTACCGCTTTCTGAGATCTTGTCTCCTTGACTGAAACTTTACTTGGTCTCGAACTGCTCGGTGGGGTCCCTCCGATCCTGACGGGGTATTTGGTATTACTCAACGTCAGCTAAACCAGCCTTATTAGCTTTGAGGGGATATCAAGTGCAGACACATCGGCAAACAGGCAATTCCTTTTCGTTCTGTCAACAGCTACAAAGAGGTGATATGCGCTGATTTTTCTTTTAACGCATGGTGAAAATCCGGTCAAGGAGGCTTGTCCGACGCCTTTCCCTTCTCTCTTCAACTCTTGGTGTCCATCCCACCCCACTTGTGTTGTGGTCAATTGCACCATTCCGAGGTAGACTGTCCGCGTTCTCTTCACTGCGACGCGTCAGTCCTGATGGTAGCAATCTTTCGATCTTTTCAAAAACTAATTGCTTTGCTTTCAGGTTTATGTAAGAAACTTGAAATGCCATCCCACAGTTTCCCTTACATATGATGCTCCATACCGAAATTGAACAGGTAATGGAAAATAATGAGGATTCTGAAGAAGAATTATTAAACCCCCTGTTTAAATGAGTTAAGCATCCACCCCCCTCTACTAGGTAAAACTGGCGCATCCTAATGCAACAGTGCAATTCACCACAGGATGCCACTACAATACAACACCAATACAATCCACCACACTCGCACCAACCCAACTACTAAAAGCAATGGACAACGGGGAAGCTGACACAATTCGATATGTACAATTCGCACGTCAGGAATTCGTCCATCAACAATCGTTCTAAGCAATTCGAGCTACACACTGCGCCGCGTCGACACCTTTCGCACATTCAATTCGTCACACCCTCATCGCTGAGACACAGTTATTTATATTAAATTCGCATATACACTGCCTACTGCCTTCGTCACTCTACCACGATTCTAAATTGTGATCTCGATAAGTGGAAACTCGATCTT
The DNA here is from genome assembly GCA_027475135.1 of Bactrocera correcta. Lineage (NCBI taxonomy): Eukaryota > Metazoa > Arthropoda > Insecta > Diptera > Tephritidae > Bactrocera > Bactrocera correcta. The sequence goes on along the minus strand of CM050322.1, from coordinate 77,886,838 downwards.
CGGCATTGGTTTCTCGCCGCCCCGCTTATGGACCTGGGTTTTACAAATAAAACTCCTAACATTTATATCATTTAAATTATAACTTCGTTAATTTATATCGTTAAAATAAAAACAAAATTTAATTTTATTTACAAGCGTTTGCTCTACCTAAATTGTGTATCCTTTTAATTATGGTCCTTCGAGCCTCACAGAAAGGCACTAGTGGAAAAATATAAACCACAATAAACAAATAAATATATTAATATATACTTGTGCAGTGCAAAAAACAAAAAAAGTGCAGTAAACAAGTACAAAATGTACATACGTATATAACAAACAAAAAAAAAAACAACCAAATAAAAGTGTGCAGGGAGAAAAAGAACAAAAAAATAATAAAAAACAGTGCTGGCCCAACCAGAACAAAAAAAAACATACCCTTATACTTACATACATATATACATATAATAAAAAAATAGCAATCAACAGAAGGTGCAGTGCAGTACATTTAAAATATATACATACAGTCATACATACATAAAGTGGAGAGAAAAGGTGAAGTGACAACGACAACAAAACGAACTAAAACCAATTTCAACAAAGACAACAGCAGCAAACTAACGCCTAAACAATAAACATCAACTAAATAATTAATCGTGCGCGAAAACGAAATTTAAATAATAAACCTAAGCACAAATCGGGCGCGAAAAATTAAAACACCAATAAAACAAACAAAAAAGAAACAAACAGCACAAAGAGGTGGCCAGGCGGAGAACAGGAATTGGAACAAGGCGAGAAGACAAATCAGGTGGAAACGGTTCGGAGAGAAGCGCATACATACAAACATACATACATATATACAACTACATAGCCCTTGATGTAACCAAGTAAGCGTACTTAGTCCGTTTTCTATTCTTAATAATATGCGTATTTGTATACAAAAAAAAAAAAAGATTTTATATTACTATATAAATAAATCTATATAAATAAAAATGAATTGTTGTTCGTTAGTCTGATTAAAACTCGAGAACGGCTGGGCCGATTGAGCTGATTTTGGTTTTAAAATGCTCGTCGTAGTCCAGGGTAAAGGCGAGAAATAATCGAATACTTGCCGGGAAAACTCTAAAAACAGCCCTTTTCTATTTCCCAGATAAAAGTGACGTAATGTCAGGGTGGCGCAAAAGTCTGTTTTGACAATTGTGTAGTAAACACATGCGAAATACACGTAAATAAACAATGGTACGCTACACTGTTTCAGAACTCGGGTTATTGGTTACTATTTATTTGACCAATAATCGGTCGGTGGCTTTGGCACAACGTGAATTTAGTCGCAGATTTCCTGGCAGTCCGACGCCTACTGGTGAAACACTGCGACGTTGAGCCGCTCATATTGCTGCTGTTGCCGAGGATGTCACGGAAGCGCCGTCGACATCGACCAGACGACGTGCCACGCAAATGGGTATCAGTCGACTATGTTTACACCGAATTTGGTTAAAGATTTGAAGATTTTTCCGTAAAAAGTCCAGACGGTGCATCAGATGTTAACTGCTGTCCGCCAATCGCGTTAAACATACGCTCAAGCCATCTTTAATCACCACCAAGAAGAAGATGATTTTTCATCAAGGCCCATTTCCATCGCAAAAATTTACGCTTCTGGGGTACTGAAAATCCGCGTGTGTGCTGTTTTCGCTGGAGGAGTCATAGGACCTTTTTTCTTCAAAGACGTCATAGGCCAAACGGTTACTACGGTTACTGTGAGTAGTAAGCTCTACAGAGCAATGGTCAACGAGTTCTTTTTGCCGCAACTTGATGAATTGGACAAGATGGTGTGACGGCACACACTGCACGTGCCACAACCGATATGCTGAAGGAATTGCACTGGCCCGCAAGATCGCCTGATTTGACCGCTCAAGACTTCTATTTGTGGGGCTTTTTGAAGTAGCGGGTTTATCTCAACAAGCCTCATACTCTTGCAACTCTTAAAGACAATATTCGTCAAGAATGGGACGACCTATCGCCGGAAGTTTTGGCCAAAGTGATGGAAAATTCAATAAAAATGGTTTAAATGACGATCAACTGTGGTGGCGGCTATTTACATGATATCATATTCTCGACTGGATGTAAAAAAATTTAAAAGACCAACTAAAAATAATCCACAAGCAGAATCAAAGTATTTAATTCTATGAAAAAATTACAGCCAGAAAACCTAGGAAGGTTATTTTCATTATTTCGGCTACTTAAAAGGTAAATTGCTGAAAATTAGCCTTATGTGTCTTTCATACAAAGTGATCAAATACAGATTGAAATTTGTTCCGATGCCACGAGCAGATCGCGCTAATATTGGCAGCCCAAAGCACATGCACGAGTACTCGCAGAATGCGATTATATACCTGTACGAGCGGAATTATGGAGGGTGGATTTATTTGTTACATTCACTTGCAATGCACAATGACCATAGATTTCGGAATTATTGAATCGTAATCAATCAGAAAGATCGTCACGATGTCACAGCACAACTTTTCAAGCTACAGCTATGATGATTGATGGACTTTATTTTAAGGCAGCGTATCATATGTTGCTGTTAGATGTAAGATTTATTCTTTTGAGGGGCAAAAAAGATGTTCTTGAGATGGTGGATGGTGGTTACACCAGATCAAATTGATGAAATCATTTCTGTGGAAATTCCTGATCCAGAGAAAGATCCAGAATTATACGAAGTGGTGAAAACCAATCTGGTTTATGGATGATGGTGATGTCCACAACAATCGCATTTCGGTGTGTATGTCTGACAATTAATGCACGAAACACTAGCCACGTGCTTTTCTTTCGGAAACGCAAACTGGAAATGATAGATATCCATTGTATCGGTCACGCTCACCAGACGACAATGGCAGAGCATTAAGCATTCAGTTAAGAGCTGTGAATAACGAAGTTGACAACAAATGGAATGTACCATATTCGCCATTATTGTCTAATTCACATTCAAAGCTCATATCAATGTTAATTATTACAGTTTGCGAAATCGATCAAGTAAGTTTGCAAGTACGTCACCAAAAGACGTAGAGGCCAATAACCGCTATGGCCGTGAACGAGATGAGATCAGCAACTAGCAAATAAGTCGATGCGTGAAGTGCAATGAAGCATTTTATTATGTATTTACCTTTGCGATTCATGAACGTTTTCCGACTGTTCTGCATCTCGCAGTTCATTTGGAGAATGGCCAAAGAGCGTATTTTAACCCTTAGAATACATTACAGCCAGTGGAAATACCGCCAGCAACAAAATTAACATTGATGAGTTTTTTCTCAACTTTCGTCAGTGATCCATTTGCGAGAACATTGCTCTATTCGGAAATTACGTGATATTATACATGGAATGCATCGTCGAAGAAATAGCTACGCAGAAAGGAAGACCAACCAGTAGATTGACATCCAGGTGTACGCGGTTCAATTTCAATTGAGTCCTTGCGTATTGTGAATGGTGTTTACAAGTTTTTGAGAAGCATGCCATCAGTTACAATTGCTGTTGTTTTCGATAAGAATTGGAAATAGGAAAATTCCGACTGATACTTCCAGGCGTTTGATACCAATTCTACGTGCCTTTTTTCAATTTTAGCAGCCAAAAATACCGATGCTAATGACTTAAACTGGATCATTAAAAATTATCGTCTTGACAATGAATACAAAGCCGTTAATTATCCAGTAAAATTTCTAACTTCTTTGGGGAGGCTTGGTATGCCGCCGCATCATCTGCGTCTTAAAGTTGGATCTATCTTTATCATGTCATCCAACCTTCATGTGCCGAAACTGTGTAATGGAACCCGATTGATTGTAACGCAGCTATCGAATACAAGGGACAGACCGCTTGATTCTACGAATTTCTTTGAGTTCCAACGATTTGACATTTCAGTTCAAACCTATTCAGTTTCCAGGGAAAACAGAATTTGAAATGACAATTAACAGGACACAATGATAGTGTTTAGATGTTTTTCACACGGCCAGCTATATGTGGCGCGTTCTCAAGTTGGAAAACCATCCTCTCTGTACATTTACACACCGAAACAAACTACGCTACATTGAAAAAAATGTGGATAAATCGCAAATAAATGATTTCTAACACAGTATAAATTAAATTTTCTTTTCATTTTAAAACACATAATTTCACGCAGGACAACGCCTGCCGGGTCAGCTAGTCAGTAATATAAAATTTGCAACTTAAAATCCGTTTTAATAGCGCAACAAAGCGGTTACCAATAATAAACCATATATTAAAAAAAAAAATTAAATGTCTATGTATATGTTGAGCTTACCTATTTAACAAAAATAGAAAGAAGCCAAATTCAAGTATTTACTTGGAATATTTTCCGGCAATACCTCTTATGTTCAACAAAGCAATAAGCAGGATTGCATAAATTAAGAAAGCAAAGGCACAATATTATAACATAAAAAAAAAACAAAGCAAGAGTTGCAAAAAAATACAAAAATGCATATAAGCATATTTAAATAATAATATACAATTCATTATACCTACATATAGAGCAAAATATACATACATATTTGCATATAAAAATGCACATCTTTTTTTTTCAATTCCGTTTTCGCACTCTCTATTCGTTCAAACGCATTGATCTTTTTCAACGAGCTCTCAATCGCACAAAACATAAGGACCTACAGACACATGTGCATACAAGTCCACGTATTAGGGTGTGCCTAATTACACAACATTAGGACATAAGAAATATAAATTAATTAAAGCAAAAAAAAAATAATAATTCTATTGCAAGTTTAAAATTATCTTGTGCTCTCCTTCATACGGTAACGAACCTGTATGTGACACTAAATAAAATCTCAACATATTGCATATTAACACATATTAGTACAAACACCTATTCAAAGTCCATATTGGCAACTATCCGGCAATACCCCTTGTTCTTTGGCAAACAAAAGCAAGCAGGATTGCATGCAAAAAAGTGAATTGATCTCTCTAACGAGCTCTCAATTGCTTAAGAATATAAGAAAAAGTATAATAATCATAAGCACAAACAATTCGTGCATACTTATGTACAAAGCACATTGATCTCTTCAACGAGCTCTCAATTGCACGAAACATAAGCAACATCATACGGACATACATACATATACACAAGTCTAAATATTAGGGTGTACCTAAGTATTAACATAAGGACGTAAAAGGGGGTAATAAAGTGAAAGTGCGGATAGTTTCATACTTAAAGCTAAAATAAAATAAATAAATAATATTATTTCGCAAAAAGGTTAATAACGACACTAATCAAAATACACCTGCAGCAGCTACACGCTTAAAACAGGTTGCTACATTTATGTCAGAAAGTGATAGTTTGACAAGATACTGCACTAGATTTGCATCTTCACCGATTCACGAAAACTTGGAATCGTTACTAGAAATAAAAAATCAAAATCTAAAAAATTTTTGGACTCGCCTCCAAGCGACTCATGACGCCATTGTAGATTCTGACGATTCAGATCTACCACAAAATTTTAAATATTGGCTTACGATATTTACGAAAACTGCTTGGACCAATATGAAGAAACGAAAGCTATGATCTCCGATCAATTAAAGCTCATTACTCCCCACAGTAGAGTAGAACTGCCACAAATAACAATCAAGAGGCAAGTTCAGGCATCCAACTCGAGGTGCCTGCATGTGATACAGTAACGTTTTACAGAGGTTATGAAGAATGGCCGTCCTTCCGGGACATGTTCACAGCCGTTTACATCAACCATCCACAACTATCAAAGGCACAAAAACTGTATCACCTCCGATACAAAACAAAAGGTCAAGCAGGCGAAATAGTTAAACAGTTCGCATTAAATGAAGACAATTTCAATTTGGCTTGGGAAGCTCTAAAAGCAAGATATGAAAACGAAAGAATACTGGTCGATAAACAAGTAACGACTATAATGAACTTGCAAAAATTAAGAAAGGAACAAGTGTAGAATTCATCGAACTACACTCGGTGAAAAAAACCCACGCAGTCGAAAATTTTTTAATATTCCTATTTTGAATTGTCACTATTTGCTCAAAATTCACTATTTGTCTTATTTAGCTATTTTGTCATGTGACTACATTATCTTACCTTTATTTTTAAAACCGTTGGCGTCCGCACGTGTTTATTACCGAATTTGCGGTTTTTTCTTTTGGATCAGTTGTGAAGACTAGTAAAGTTGAACATGGTGGTGTCAACAAAAAAGAAAGCAGAAATCGTAGCTTTATATAAAATAAATTATCCAGAGGTCAAAAAGCTCGTGAAATGGGCATGAGAGATTGGAACGTGCGTATTATAATTAAAAATTATACGTATTTCAATTAAATAGCTCGAGAAAAGGGCAGTGGACGTCGGAAAACAGTAAAAACCTCGTCAAAAACGACAAATTAAACGGATGTGCATTAATGATCGCTTTCAACATGCTGGAACAATCAACGCAACATTTTACGAAACCATTGGGGTAAAAATAACTACAAATACTATACAAAATGTGCTGAATAATCTTGGATTCGAGCGCGACGTCCAGCCAAAAAGCCACTTCTCATTATACGAATGAAGAAATACCGACTAGAGTGGGTAAAATTACACAAAACTTGGACTAGATCAGATTGCTGAAATTTTATTTTTTCCAATGAATTGAAATTTAATTTGTTGGAACCCGACGGAAATGTCACAGTGCGTCGTAGGAAAGGGGAAAACGGTATTTGGCCCACCGTAAAGCATTCGCCTTATTTAATGGTGTGGGAGCTGTAAACAAGTTTGGTGTTGGGCCGCTAATTATTCTAAAAAGATCTGTGAATGCCGAAATATAAATTGGAATTTTGAGAGAAGGTGTTTTGCCAACTATTGTACAGCTGTCCAAACACGCCCAAAAAGTTTATTTTCAGGATATTTCAGCCCCTTGTCATAGAGCCAAAGCGGTAACCAAAGCACAAAAATATTGAAATAGATTTTTCAATAATTTATGACAAACACTTACAGGTTTCAAACCAAAAATAGGGGCTCTCACTTGGCCAGGAAACAGTTCAGATCTCAATCCAATTGAGCACTGCTGGCATTCTTTGGACGAAATGGTGGGCAAAATTATAAAAGAAAAGCGTCCAAAAAGTCGAAAAGAAATAGAAAACATTGCTGAAGCTGTGTGGAATCAAGAAATCAATAAAAATTATCTTTAACGCTTTTTTGAATCCATGCCTAAACAAATAGCCGAGGTTATTAGAAGGAGGGGGTATTCATATAAAACAAAAAATATGTAAATAACTTGTTTAAAAATTACATTATTGTTCATAACAAAATTTACTTCTGTGATTTGTTATGTGTGTGTTTTTACATTCTTATCTATAACAAGTGTTAAACTATAAGTTTTTTTACATAAAAATGCTTGAAACATAAACTAAATAAAAGTGGTTGACCCTCAAAGAAAAATGTTTATCTTGGAATAATATGAATCCAAGTTTTGCGCTATAAAAAAGCACTCTGTAGAGTGCGTGGGTTTTTTTCGCTGAGTGTAGAATCCACTGTTTCAAATTGTTTTTCGATTGTATTGACACTAAATATTCCCACACACAGCTGGGACCCAATTCTAGTAAACATTTGCAACGCCGCATTACCAGAAAAGTCGTTACTTTTATGGGAGCAATCGCTCTCATCACGAAAAAAGTGCCCAACGTGGCAAAACATGAAAGATTTTCTCACCACCCAATATGAAATTGCGGAAAGGTTAGAAGAAAAAATACTCAAAGTTAAGAACAAACACGACCAGAATGAAAGCTTAAATAGACCCCAAGTTCGAAGCAAAAACAAATCAAACATAATTTTTAACAAAACACAATCGTTCACATCCGAACAAAGAATACATACGTCATGCGAACTATGCACAAGAGGGCATAAGCTTAAAACTTGCGAAAAGTTTGAAAAATTAAACATTAACGAAAGGAACAACTTTGTCAGGTCAAAAAGACTCCGTACAAACTGCTTGTCCCATTCACACAATATTAATTATTGCAAAAGCAAATTTAATTGCTTATATTGTCACAAAAGACACAATTTAATGCTTCATTACGGCAGATATCCCATCTCACCCCAAAGAAGCGCTTATTTTCAAAGAACCACGGGTATAATGGCAAAAGCAAATCCCGAAAACCAAAATTCGAAAAATTGCCAAGAGACACCATGTTGCTCAATGGCACAAAAAGTTCAAACGCTGCACAGCGACACACAAAGTGGACTAGTTACAGAACTAGTTACCACCATGCCAACTAAAGTTGAGTATAAAAAAAACAGATACCTTAATTCACAATTAAGGAAATTTCGAATGTTAAGGAAACTTCCTCCAATAACAAACAAAACTATAAAAGATCGGTATTGTGAGCACTTCTCTAAAGCCACAACTACTCGATCAAATAATGGCCGGAACGTCGTACGACAACCACTAGAGCCACAATTTTCTAATATCCCATATAAAAGTAGGAAAAACAAGGTCAGATTCCCTCTGACAACCTCATACAAAAAAACACATATATGTTCGTAACTTTTCGGCCCCGCGGGATGGCTTAAGCCAATGATGAAAAATCGGAAAATTCTGAACAAATCCTAGAGCGGTGGCGGACTACTAAACGCCAAATTAGTGCATATGTACTAAAACATAAAATATACACAATAGTATCAAAAAGTCAGAAACTCGACATTTTCATAAATTTTCAAAATACATACAATATCAAAAGGAAGTCAAAGGATCACCATACTCCCAATGCGATACAGTGACGCACCTGGACTTGACAAAAGCAAAGGTAGCTCTTATCGCACCTGCAGTAGCGCTTCTCATAAGGGTAGTTGGTGAGAATCTGTTGTACAACTTGCACATACCACTTAAAAAATTATTATTCTAATGAAGCCGTTCGCAATAACCGACCACTCTCTCGCAAGAACCCTCTAATTCCAGAGCTCAAAGCTCAAGGCTAAAGAGCACGCACTCTGGCCATATCTGAGTCAGACGTGGCGCCGCTATATTCCATAAAAATGAAAACCATTTCAGAAAAAGCAAAGAATATATCGATATACCAAATCAATAAAATAAGAAATTGTAAATAACCGCAAAGAATATTAATAAGAGCAAACAACGAATACACATGTTCACTATAATAATAAGTCGCTAAATATAGGTCCTAGCCATACGCACCTAAACCATACCAAATATATTTAAAACCATAGCCGTTTTTTGCATTTACACGTATTCTGCGCCCTCGGGTACTCTACCAGAAGTACTCCGAAATACATGCAACAACGTGTAATACTGGGCAAAATATTCGCCTAGGGGGCCCAGGATGTTTAAATGAGTTAAGCATCCACCCCCCTCTACTCGGTAAAACTGGCGCATCCTAATGCAACAGTGCAATTCACCACAGGATGCCACTACAATACAACACCAATACAATCCACCACACTCGCACCAACCCAACTACTAAAAGCAATGGACAACGGGGAAGCTGACACAATTCGATATATACAATTCGCACGTCAGGAATTCGCCCTGCGTCGACACCTTTCGCACATTCAATTCGTCACACCCTCATCGCTGAGACACAGTTGTTTATATTAAATTCGCATATACACTGCCTACTGCCTTCGTCACTCTACCACGATTCTAGATTGTGATCTCGATAAGTGGAAACTCGATCTTCGGCATTGGTTTCTCGCCGCCCCGCTTACGGACCTGGTTTTTACAAATAAAACTCCTAACATTTATATCATTTAAATTATAACTTCGTTAATTTATATCGTTAAAATAAAAACAAAATTTAATTTTATTTACAAGCGTTTGCTCTACCAAAATTGTGTATCCTTTTAATTACCCCCATCCGAAAATAGTGTAACGCATTTCTTTGCAATTATAAGTTACCATTTAAGTACGAATGTTAATACAACTGACGATCGCTACAAAACACTAAACAGGTTATAATCTCTTTTCACTGAAACAAACAAGGAAAAAAATAGGTTCAGCCAAAAATTACAGAATACATGATTTATGAAAGTAAGCAAAAACTTTATGCAAACTTAATAAATAAAACTGTGTAAAAAATTAAGTTCAACTGTATTTACATATATCTTGTTTAATTTCTTGGAATTCACAGAAACATAATTAATTTTAGTGAAATTCATTATGGTTTAATTTGAGCACAATGTAGTGGGAAACATTCGCCACTTTAGTTTTAGCTTAATAAGCACCCACAAATTTTGTTAAGAAAAACACATTAGTTAATTGTGAGGTATTAGTCACGGAAAAGGGTAAATTTTATTGAAATTTAACATAAACACAGATATGTAGAATGATTGTGCAAGGTAACGGCAACCATATCGCCCAAGACCGCTGAGAATCTGTTTATATCAAAATATCAAACGACTGGTATCGAGCAGGACGACGTTTTTAATCGCAATATATTGCAGCCCGACGTAACGACATTTTTAATTGCAATTTATTTTAGCGCGCAGGATAGGTGTCGAAAAACGAATGAAGCCTAAACGATGCTCAAATCCCTTTTATGTCTGGTGATCATCCTTTTTGTTGCTTGTTAGTGTGAGGTGTCGTAGGGTGGCGAGATCGTGCTGAACGTGGTGAGGTTCTCAGGTGTAATGTGTTGTACTAAGGTGCGCCAATTTTTCTCAAATAGAGTAGTGTGGTAGGGGGAGGAGTCTTAGCTCATTTAAACAAGCTGGGCACTCTAGGGGAATATTTTGCCTAATATTACACTTATCTTCCATATATACGATTGCATGTATTTCGGCGTATTGCGGGTAGAGTTGCCGTGGGCGCAGAATACATGCTGTAATTCCTGAAAACGGCTTTGGTTTTTATACTCTCGCAACAAAGTTGCTAAGGAGAGTGTTATAGTTTTGTTCACATAACGGTTGTTTGTAAGTCCTAAAACTAAAAGAGTCAGATATGGGGTTATGTATACCAAAGTGATCAGGGTGACGAGTAGAGTTGAAATCCGGATGTATGTCTGTTCATTCGTCCGTCCGTGCAAGCTGTAACTTGAGTAAAAATTGAGATATCATGATGAAACATGGTACACGTATTTTTTGGCTCCATAAGAAGGTTAGGTTCGAAGATGAGCAAAATCGGCCCACTGCCACGCCCACAAAATGGCGAAAACTGAAAACTTATAAAGTGTCATAGCTAAGCCATAAATAAAGGTAATAAAGTGAATTTGGCTCAAAGGAAAAGTGGGCGTGGCCCCGCCCCCTACTAAGTTTTTTGTACATATCTCGGAAACTACTATAGCTATGTCAACCAAACTCTATAGAGTCGTTTCCTTTAGGCATTTCCATATACAGTTCAAAAATGGAAGTAATCGGATAATAACCACGCCCACCTCCCATACAAAGGTTATGTTGAAAATCACTAAAAGTGCGTTAACCGACTAACAAAAAACGTCAGAAACACTAAATTTTACGGAAGAAATAGCAGAAGGAAGCTGGCCCCAGGCTTTTTTTAAAAATTGAAAATGGGCGTGGCGTCGCCCAGTTATTGACCAAAAACCATATCTCAGGAACTACTCTACCGATTTTAATGAATTTCGGTATATAATATTTTCTTAACACCCTGATGAATGTACGAAATATGGGTGAAATCGGTTCACAACCACGCCTTCTTCCAATACAACGCTATTTTGAATTCCATCTGATGCTTTCTCGGTATATATACATTTTGCTATTTGTAAAAACATATCTTTAGAATTTAGAAATATAGCATTTAATTATTAAAATATATAATACTAATTACTTCTTAGTCAAACCTGTATAATCTTATTCATGTAAAAATAAAATGTGCATTAACTTCGAAAAACGATTGTTTTTGTTTTTTTACATAGTCCTCAATTCAGTTAATATAAATGAAAACACAATTCAATACTCAAAGTACACAAATGGATCTAATCTAATTTATTTTACAGCAAAATAAAAAAAATATGTAAATGACGGATAATGAAATCTCGATTATCACTTTATCATGCGAGAGTATAAAATGTTATGTGACACCCGAACTTAGCCCTTCCTTACTTGTTAACATAGTATTTGATATGTATTTACTTGTACATACGTACGGCAATGAACTACATATGTATATTATAAAGGGTGATTTTTTTGAGGTTAGGATTTTCATGCATTAGTATTTGACAGATTACGTGGGATTTCAGACATGGTGTCAAAGAGAAAGATGCTCAGTATGCTTTGACATTTCATCATGAATAGACTTACTAACGAGCAACGCTTGCAAATCATTGAATTTTATTACCAAAATCAGTGTTCGGTTCGAAATGTGTTTCGCGCTTTACGTCCGATTTATGGTCTACATAATCGACCAAGTGAGCAAACAATTAATGCGATTGTGACCAAGTTTCGCACTCAGTTTACTTTATTGGACATTAAACCAACCACACGAATGCGTACAGTGCGTACAGAAGAGAATATTGCGTCTGTTTCTGAGAGTGTGGCTGAAGACCGTGAAATGTCGATTCGTCGCCGTTCGCAGCAATTGGGTTTGTGTTATTCGACCACATGGAAGATTTTACGCAAAGATCTTGGTGTAAAACCGTATAAAATACAGCTCGTGCAAGAACTGAAGCCGAACGATCTGCCACAACGTCGAATTTTCAGTGAATGGGCCCTAGAAAAGTTGGCAGAAAATCCGCTTTTTTATCGACAAATTTTGTTCAGCGATGAGGCTCATTTCTGGTTGAATGGCTACGTAAATAAGCAAAATTGCCGCATTTGGGGTGAAGAGCAACCAGAAGCCGTTCAAGAACTGCCCATGCATCCCGAAAAATGCACTGTTTGGTGTGGTTTGTACGCTGGTGGAATCATTGGACCGTATTTTTTCAAAGATGCTGTTGGACGCAACGTTACGGTGAATGGCGATCGCTATCGTTCGATGCTAACAAACTTTTTGTTGCCAAAAATGGAAGAACTGAACTTGGTTGACATGTGGTTTCAACAAGATGGCGCTACATGCCACACAGCTCGCGATTCTATTGCCATTTTGAGGGAAAACTTCGGACAACAATTCATCTCAAGAAATGGACCCGTAAGTTGGCCACCAAGATCATGCGATTTAACGCCTTTAGACTATTTTTTGTGGGGCTACGTCAAGTCTAAAGTCTACAGAAATAAGCCAGCAACTATTCCAGCTTTGGAAGACAACATTTCCGAAGAAATTCGGGCTATTCCGGCCGAAATGCTCGAAAAAGTTGCCCAAAATTGGACTTTCCGAATGGACCACCTAAGACGCAGCCGCGGTCAACATTTAAATGAAATTATCTTCAAAAAGTAAATGTCATGAACCAATCTAACGTTTCAAATAAAGAACCGATGAGATTTTGCAAATTTTATGCGTTTTTTTTTTAAAAAAAGTTATCAAGCTCTTAAAAAATCACCCTTTAGTAAACAAGTGTATGCATTGTTTGCATTTATTGATTGGATTTGCGGTTATTATTCCGATAAAGTTTGGTATACAGGTTGTTTATTATTTACCTTTTCTGAATTATCGCAATTGTTTGCATTTTATTTATTCTCGGCTTATAGATAGTAACTCCATGCCTGCCTCAGATATTGCCAGAATGGGTACTCCTTAGCCCCGGAGTTGGGACTATGAAATAAGAGGAGAATGGAGAACGGCTTCGATTCGTAGTGTAGAGAATTCTTCATTTTTAATTTTTTGCTGATTCCCATAACCCATTCATATCAGGAGCGCTTGAATAGATGCGATAAGAGCGACTAATGCTTTTTGTAAGTATAGGTGTCACTATATCGCATGAGGAGTATGGAGATTCCTTGACCTAATTTTTGTGTTATTCTATAAGTTTTCAAAATTTAGGAAACTGTCAGGCAATTGTGAATGAATAGTGTCGATTTTTCGACCGATGATGATATGTCTTATGTTATGTTATATCATTATTGACAAAAGCTATCCCGCGGGGTTGAAAATTTTGTCACAGGAGGTAAAATTTGTACCTATCATTATTTAATCGAGTAGTTGTAGCTTTAAAAAAGACTTCACAATACTGATTCTTTATAGTTTTATTTGAGGAGGGAGGGAGTTTTCTTAACTCTCGAAATTTCCCGGATTGTCGTTTGAGGCATTCCTTTGAGGTTTCTTCAACTTGAGCTATTATGGTGGTAATTGGTTCTAAAATCGGTCTACTTTGAGTTTCCCTGTGTAGCAATTGAAATTTTTGTGCATTTGAGCAATATAGCGTTTTTTTGGCAATTTTTAGTATCTTGGTTTTCTGTATTTACTTTTGAAGTTGAACCCGTGGTTCTTTTTGTATAAGCGCTTCTTTGTCTTCGCATGACATATGTTTGTTCGGATGTGTACGATTGTGTTTCGTTAAAAATTGTATTAGATTTGTTTTTGCTTACTGTTTAAGCTACCTCTGACTATTATCTTCTACTCTTTCCGCAAATTCGTCTTGGGTAGTCAGAAAATCTTTCATTTGTTTCCTTGTTAAGCATCTTCTTCATGATGAGAGCGATTGCTCCCACAAATGTAACGAATTTTCTGATAATTCTGCGGTATATATCTTTACCAGAATATTTAGTGTCAATAGAACCGACAAACAATTTGAAACAGTGGATTCTAGTTTGATGTTTCTTTCTTAGTTTTTGGCTAGTTCACTAGTGCAGTTTTGTTTATCCACCAAAATCCTTCCTTTTTTTTTTCTAAACTTATTTCTAAGCTATATTGCGTCTGATTCGTCAAATTCTACTATGGCGTTATGAGCCGAATTATAGCGAGTCCAGAAATTTTTGAGATTTTGGCTTTTTATTTCCAATAACGATTCAGAGTTTTCTTGAATCGATATAGATGCAAATCTAGTTCAGTATCTTGTTAAACTGTCACTTTCTCAAATAAATTTAGCAACCTGTTTTGGGCGTGTAGCTCCTGCAGCTGTATTATATTATATACTAGAAGACCCGTCCACGTTTCACTGTGGCCGATACATAGATAATACTACTACTACCTTCTATATGATTTCTGTTGGTTGGATTATAACTATTAGTTAATGAGATAAAGCATTTCTGTAAAGCAACTTGTTTACAAAAAAATGGATCATAGAGCATTTCGTGTTTTAATAATCATTGCTCTTTGGAGAAAAATATTGTAGAATTTGGCCTCAGGGAAATCCACCGATGAAAAGATATTTGCTAAGCTTAAAGCTCTGTGCAAAGGGGGGATGCCTCGGTTCTCAGGCGTAGAAAAACGAAAAAGTCGGCTGGAAAGGTCATGACATCAGTCTTTTGGGATGCACGTGGTACATACTTAATTGCTGATTACTGAGCCAGTTATAATCTATTTCACTATATTGTACGCATATATTCAAATAATTCCTACAGCAGTTCAGCCGTTCTTGAGTTATAAATGGTGTAACTAACACAACTTTCTTTTATATATATTATTATTAATATATTTATCAAAACAAATTAAATTTTTCTAAGTGTAAACTGATTTATAATAACCCAGACCGACAAAATTAAAAAAATTTTGCTTCTTTGAATTTATCAATTGATTCTAGTTAATTTGGGCGCGCTTAATTCAAAAGGTAAAATTTCGCAAAAAAAAATGTTTATCTCAAAAAATATTCTTTTTCGTTTATTCTTATATTTTACCTTCCAGTCAACTTATAGGTATCAAACCGGTTCGCTTAAGATATGGGTTTTTGATGAATTCGGTTAATTTAACTTAGTAACTCATTTACTGGATGGTACATAAAATTCGGTACAAGCAGTTTCCGAAAATATCATTTTTTGTGTAGTTGCTAGCTGATTAACGGGAATTTTATTTTTATAATATTATTGAGAACGTTATTTTTTCTTATTGCACTCCAATTGCATGTCGGAAGTTAGTTGCTTGTAAGAAGTGGTTTATTGCAGTTGGCAAAGTTTATTAAAAAGTGTTGATCTAAATAGAAATGACTTCCAATAGAGGACGGTGTAAAAATTACGCTGACACATTTTGTTACATTTGTAGAGGATACACCTTTAAAGAAAACATAAGACCTATTTCGGAATTTGTTAAAAAATCATATTTAGATTACTTTGAAGTTGATCTTGGTGACCAAGATAAAAGCTGGGCTCCAGCCAATTTGTGACAGTGGACTCAAGGAAATCGAAATAGGCTTAAGTTAGGTGTGCCGATGGTTTGGAGAGAGCCCAGAAATCATTTGGACGACTGTTACTTCTGTTTAGTGAGTATTGCTGGTATTAATAGGAAAAATCGAAATAAATGGCAGTATCCCGATTTACCGTCAGTACGCCGTCCAATTCCCCATTCCGAAGATGATTCCGTTCCAAAACTGAACGATTCTCCAGAGCCGAGTTCGGAGTTTGAACATAATGCCGCTAATGATCTAAGTGATTGCGACAATGTTTTCGAAGACACAGAAACTATTCCTCAACGTTTTAATCAATGCGAGTTGAATAACTTAATTCGAGATTTAGTCTTATCAAAAGAAGCGCCTGAAATGTTAGCTTCGAGGTTCAATGATAAGAAATTGTTAGAATTGTGGAACAAAAGTTACTTATTACCGCACCAGGGATAAATCTTTTTTAAAATTTTTTACTAAGGAAGGCAATCTGGTGTTTTGTAATAATATAAATAGTCTTATGCAGGAAATGGGGCTATCCAAGTATCTACCTAGCGATTGGCGTATCTTCGTGGACAGTTTCAGAAGAAGTTCGAAGTGCTTCTTATTGCACGATGGCAATGTGTATGCATCAACTCCAATAGCGCACTCCACAACAATGAAAGAAGACTATAACAACATTGCATTAGTGATGAAAAATATAAAATACCAAGACCACCAATGGATCATTTGTGTTGATCTTAAAATGGTCAATTTTCTTCTTGGACAACAGAGTGGTTACTAAGTACCCTTGCTTTTTGTTGCTCTGGGATAGCAGATCCAAGCAACAACATTAGCGGAAAAAATATTGGCCTACGAGAGAAAAAATGATTGTTGGCGATAAAAGTATTGTAAATGAAGCTTTAGATCGTCCTACCACCGTTGCAGATCAAATTAGGACTCATGAAGAAGTTTGTCAAGGCTTTGAATTGCGATGGGGAATGTTTTGCATATATACTATTTATAGCAAAATGCCTAATCTTAGTAGAGATAAGATTAGAGCAGGAGTTTTTGACGGTCCCCAAATAAGACAGTTTATGAATGACAACGATTTTGATAAGTCAATGACCGAAACTGAACGAAATGCGTGTCCAAGTTTAAAAAAATTTCTTGGGAAATAATAAAGCTCCAAATTATGTCCAATTAGTGGAGAATATGCTGGATAAGTTCAGAGGACCTTGGCTGCAACATGAGTATTAAAATCCATTATTTGCGAAGTCACTTGGGCCGATTTCCCGAAAATTTAGGTAATTTAAGCGAAGAACAAGGAGAAAGGTTTCATCCAGATATCAAAATTGTGGAGAATAGGTACCAGGGAAGATAGGATACACATATGATGGCAGACTACTGTTCGAGTTTGTAAAGAGACTCAGATCCGGCTGTTCATTCCAGATTGTCATAAGTGGGGGGTATAAAAAAGGTATGTCATGAAAACTAGAGCTAATAGAAACAAACTGATTACAGATTTGAATTCAGCGCACCCAAATTAACTAGATTCAGTTGATAAATTCAAAGGAGCAAATTGAGTGTTGGCCTGTGTAATTAATCGAAGCGATAAAGTATAATACATGGAATACTCTTTAAATAAAAAAGAGTTTTTTTTTTCAGATTATATCGGTAAAAAATTTATATTTCATTAATATCTTTTTTTTAATTTTATTTTGCATATATATAGTATATGTATGTTTGTTGTTAATTTATATTAAAATCCGCGCTTTTTACTTATTAAAATAATTAATGTCCGAATGATTTTTTTGATTAATTAGGTGCAACCTTATACTTGGACTATATGTATGTGCTTATATTTTGTGCAATTGGGAGCTCGTTAAAGGGATCAATACGTTTTTTTTGTACTCGTATGATTATATGTACAAGGAGCTTTCCAAAGCAAACAGGACTTTTTGAATCTAGCACCTCTGGTGGCGCCATATATATGTAGGCACCAATCTAGTTAGAATCTGATATCTTTAATCTTTCGATTGGCCAATGAGAATTTCATGACATTTCATTGATTGAAAATGACATTATTGCGTTTTAAGTGTAAGTATGTTTGTGTTATCGGTGCGAAAATGAGCTTCGAACAAAGAGCCACCATTATATTTTGTTTTAAAATTGGTAAAACCGAAACGTTTCAATTCATGAAACATGTTTATGGCGAATGATTGCCTATCCCATAGTAGAGTGCAGGAGTGCTTTCAATGTTTTCCAAGTGGTCGTGCGAACCATGAAAATGCGTGATCACCGGAAATTCCATCGAAACTGTGCGTGAATTCATCAAAAATCAGCCGAAATCATCATTGAAATTCATGGAAATCGAATTGAAAGTCTCCAAAACAACGATTTATCGCATTTTGACCGAACACTTGAGCTTACGAAAGGTGTGTGCACGGTTTGTTCCGCACAAACTGACTGACGACCAAAAAGTGCGCAGAATCCAACATTCGAATGACGATTATTTGACCAAAAATCACATATTAACCATTAACCACTCCCAGTATTCACGAGACATGGCACCGTGCGACTTCTTCCTTTTCGGAAAATGCATTTGCTTATGAGAGGAAAGCGTTATGCAGACGTAGAAGCCATTCAAAAGGCCTGCGGCGGTATATTGGCGGCCAAACCAACGAGCTACGTAAAACACTCGTTCGACATGCTTTTTGACCGTGCAAAAAGCTGTATTGAAGCACAAGGACACTATTTTGAATAAAATAAATTGCTTTTGCTGAAATAGCCATTTGTTCTTTTTTTTTGAAGTCATGTTTACTTTGGAAAGCACCTTGTATGTATGTATGTATGTATGTATGTTTTTTTCGCTCTAGCTTTCTGTTTTTTATGGTATAATTTGTTTTATGTTTATGCCTTTGCTTATTTAGTGCTTATTGTTTTATTAAACATAAGGGGCATTGTCGGAAAGTAAATGCTTGAATATTGGTTGCTTTATGCGTTTGTTAAATAGGTGTATTTGAATACATAAATGTAGGCTTAACTTATAGGCATTCGATAAATATTTTATTTAGGTTAGTATTATAAATATTTGGGTATATGTTTATATAATACCATTTGTTTTCAGGTTATCCATAAGTTAAACCCGAAAATTAAAACAGTTTGTTAACCGTATTATATTGATGAACGGATTTGGCGTTACATACATACATATGTGCATTTAATGAACTACGCTGATACGCTCACTTGGTAGTCCTTTTAAGGGCTTTTAGGCGTATGTATTTATTTATGTGCGTGCTGTTTCCACTCCAGTTCTTTTCTCCTGAAGGTTTTTATCTGCTTATTAGCAGAAACAGTCAAAAACGCTACTCCCTTCCTTCCTTTTCCTTCCTTATCGGCAAAATGTGTGCACAGCGGAGAACGTAAGAAAAACGCAGAAATCAGCCATCTTTGTTTGTTTTCATTTGAACAATGTTGTTATTGCCAATACGCATATCGTTAGCTAAAATGCAAACGGCCCTATCTAACATTCTCATTACTTTACAGGAGAAACAAAAAACTGTATAAATCTATATATATTAATGTGTTTAAAGCAATTTTTTTCAATGTAACTTGTAAAACAACTACAAATTTAAATTTGAAAGAAGATAATGTTTTTTTTTTTTTAAATATTTTAAAAGTTATGTTACTTACGTCCTTTTGACGCCTGATTTTCTGAAACAAAAAGCCCTGACTACAATTCAATTTTTTTAGTTATTTGTCAGTTACTTGTCAATACATTTTCAATGAAGTAATATATCGCTGTAATAACAATGAGTAGATGCTAAAAGTTATATTTAAAACAAAATAAAGAAAAATTTATTTAAGCATGGTAGCCAAATTTTTTTTAATGCATTATATATTAAATTAATAAGTATATGAAAATAAAATTAATTCAAGAAGATTAAATAAATATGTAGTACAGTTCAGAGGTAACGGTAAATTATACTTTAACAGCTTGTGTATTAACAACTCTCGTATAATAATTAATTTTCATAGGGTATATTGTCATAAAAATAATGACAGTCTGCTGGTAGTACTTTTTTCAGCTCCTGCAGATGCTACAATTTCTTATTAGTTGCTAGTCTGCTCAGATGCAATTGGGAAGGTTCGACAACTGTGAATTGTTTTGAAGTTCTTTGAGGTAGCTGGGCATAATCGTCATTTATATCAGTTTTAAAATAAATAATTCCAGTCTGCTCGTATGACAATGCACGTACCTTATTGACAGGAGGGTCTCCTGTTTTTCTTCCTAAAAATTTAATAAGCAATAAAGTTTTGGAGAATCTCTTAGAAATTAAAAGTGTGCCTTACCTGGTCTAATAGATGAATACCTCATTGGAACAGACTCGTAATCGAGGAAATATTTGTAGTTTGAGTGGTGAACTTATAGAGGCATAGGATTTTTCCGGGTTGCTCTTATTGATTCTACTAGTTGAAATGGCAAATATTTTTGTTTATTTTTGATTCGTCTCTCAATAACAGAATGAGTGGAATCGCATTCCATTTGCGTGTGACCTCTTACTAAGTATTTGTGTTCTATGGTAATGTCTTTTTCCACACATAAAGAGAGCAACGCATTAGAAAGGACAACATTTCTGTTTTGGTAAGAACAACCATCAGAGTACATAACTATGTGGTGAATGTGAGGATATTTCAAAAGTTGGGTTTTTAAATGTTTTAAAACAATTGTTGTAAACGTTGGTGAGACAAGAGTTCCTTCGGTTTTATCCCAAACGTAATTATCAGACTCGTGACTTATAACATTGTATATAGTGAAGTTGTGAACTTGTAGTTTCATTTTATAATAAGAGGAGCTGGCGTTGGACTGTGGTATAAGTTTAACTGCCTCCATATCTATGCAAAATAGTAGAGATGCACCTAATTTGGCATTTACGACATCATTTTTCTTCTCATTTCGCATCCTTTCAATTTCATTTCGGTGAATGTCAAATATATCCTGTGACAAGTTGTTTGATTTAAAAGATAAACATAAGTCACATTGGTCATTTCGTGGTTTAAATAATGAGTAATTGTTTGATTTAAAAACATTCATAATAATTGGAAATGATACTCGAGCAATATCATTGTTTTTATGTTCTTCGCATGATTGAGAATAAAGTTCATATGTAAATCTGTCTGTATGTTTTGAAATCTGCTTCAAAATATATTTTTTTTTTGTATATTTGCGACGATAGTGCGACTCCAACTTTGGTAAATTGTCTAACCAGTTTTGTAAGTAGCTACATCTTTTCTATAATGTAATCTTTCTTTATTTTGATCAAAATTTTGCGTTTTTAGACTCTTTTGGGTGCAATGTAAGCCACTGAATTGGGTCCAACAACGTACCATTTTTTCTGATAAGGCCAAAGTTGATAGAAACATTTGCCGACAAACTTGCATTCGATTTGTATTGTGCTTTAGAAAATAATATTTAGTGTTGGAGCGTTTGGAATTTTCAACAGTTACACGTTGTGTTTTGGAACATTCAATGAGGTTTGTTACATATAATTTTTTTTCATCCCACGACATTATCCAGAACGAGTCAAAAATTTATTTACGAGTATCTTCTGTAAAAGGGGAGCAAAATCAAATGGAACTTTACCACAGAACTTCGACTTACACGCACCTGTCATTTCTCTGGGCATTCTATAGCTTATATTTCCTTTAGATAAACCTTGATATTTCTGTCCTGCCATACGTTTTTGCTTTTTATTAACTCTCACATTTTTTGTAGTATTAATCGCATTTCTGGTTGCACCACTTGCTAAATTATTTTCCGACATATTTTCACTATCCGAATTCATATTAATGATATGTAATTTATTTGCTTAAAGTTTGAACAATTTAATTATAGTTAAACACTGAGATCGCTGAAAAAACAAGTGTACCGTTTACTAAAAACTTTAATTGTGTTTACTGTGCTGTCTAATACAAAGCAAAACGGTGTAACGGGACAAGGCCGTGTTTGTATTGTGCGATGTTTGTTGTTGTGTGTAGTTAGGGTTCTTTGCATTTATCAAAACGAACACTTTGTAGTAAGGGCCTTTTGTATTTCGTTAATAAAACAACTATTTTTAATCGTATGACTTTGTAATTTTGTATGAACATGTAGTTTGAATAAATATATTATAATCAATCAAAAAACCCATTTTGATTTTTTTGTTAGATAGGGCCGTTTGCATTTTAGCTAACGATATGTAGTTTCTTACACATCTATGTTTTCAATTACAATTTTTTACAATATAAAATATTAAAACTGAAAACAAACTATTAAAAATAGTTTATATATTTATAAATAATAGCATTCGACTCTGATTTTAAGTTATTTTAAGAAAATTTCAAACATATTGAACAGATTGAATTATAAAAGTTGATAATTACTGCAGTATATCGATATTGGAAACCCTGCGTTGTGAGAGAGCTATGTTTCTGGGGCAAAATACAAATGTCGTGGGTTCTCACGGCATCTACGTCAAAGAGAGAAGGGAGTAGCGTTTTTCATTGTCCACTTACATTGCGCGCCCATAAGGTTAGGATTTCTTTCTGTTATTTTTGTTTTTACTTTTATTGGGACGGATTTTATATCTCCTTGCAATTTGTTTTTGTGTTTGTCACTTCACCTTTTCTCTATTGACATATGTATATGAATGAATGTATTTATATGTATTTTTGGAGTGGTGCACTCTAATTTCTTTTGGTTTTTTTGTTTTGTTTTGTTTTTGATATTACATACAACGGTTTGACTTATAATCAAACTTTTTGATTTGTAAGATCAAAAGTTAAAACTTAAATAACATTCTTTAGATCCTTACCACTGGTAGAGAAAAAAAAGACCTTATTCAAGCTGAGAAATATTTCATTCTAATTTTATTTTTAAATTTGTAAACCTTATATACTATTTTTGAGTTCTTAATTATCTAATTAAATATATACATATGTAAGTTAATGCTGCCCACCAATAATATCAACACGCACCTTTGCTGCTGGCAAAATTGAACTCCGTTTATTCTCTTTGAGCACGTTTTTAGATAACAGCAGTTTTGTTAAGCTGCTTAGTTACTTACACGCGGATAACAGAAGTTTTATTAATGTGCGATTAGAGTTACTTTAAACACTTTGTTTAGATCACAGCAGTTTCCTAACGCTGTTTTTTTTCTGCTCGCGGGCAACAACAATTTTATCAATGCGCGATTTAGAGTTTTCTAACGCTCCTTTTTTCAACCGATATAGACAATTTAAATTTGAAGTCTCGGGCGCCAGTTAATGCTGCCCACCAATAATATCAACACGCACCTTTGCTGCTGGCAAAAATTGAACTCCGTTTATTCAATAAATTTACTTAGTTTTTATAATCAAATTTTGCTTACTTACTAAAAACTTACATATGTACGAGTTCTTACTGGCTAGAACTTATTTCTATACATCAAATAATCATAACGTAAGCTAAAACCAGGGCGAACCTCAGTTTGGTTGTGAAACGGCTCACATTGCGGCGGCACGGTTTCCGCTTCGGTTTCCGCTTGTTATAGTGCCGACGAAATGTGTTTTTGTTATTGCAATTTTTGGAAATTAATTTTATTTGATTTAATTTTACTTGAGCAATGCAAAATATTGCTAAATTGGATTTTACTTACAAAATTGTCTGTATATTTTGTATATGTGCTAACTCCCCCTTTCTTAAGCATCAGCGTCTCGCTGATAAAATTTCATTTGCTACTGAAATCTGTGGATAATCTACTATTGGTGGAATAAAAAACGAATTCCTATTTTTTGGTTTTAGTATGATATACAAAGCTAATGATAGTGTTATTGCAACAAGAATTGCTACGAAGCTTGAGCTAACTGAAAGAATGTTTTTTGCTGTTATGCGTTCTAGCTTATTTACATTATTTAAATGAAGTTGATGTAAATAGTTTAGATCTAGTTTGATTTCATTTTCTGTTAGGTTATTCTGAAATATTGCGGGTAAGACCTGGAAGGAACTTGTTTGCCAGTTTGTGTAAGTAACGTTGTTCAAGGTTATAGTTTCATTAAAGAAGTTTATAAGAAATGTACCATTTAGTTTAAGAGATGTATTATTATAAGTAATATTTCCAATGAAATTTGAAAGAAATAATGTTCGTTCTTCGATTAACTCAATTATAGCTTTATTTTCGTATTGGTAATCGCATAGCGCTTTCTCTCCGCTAAGAATTTGTGCGATGCAGTGGGTTTTGTCCAGTTTTTGAAGTTGGTTTCTCTTGCATATTTTAGTGTCATCTATTTCAATGCATTTCCCAAGTATGCCGTATTTGTCATTTTGGGATATCAAAAGGTTAATGAATTCTAAATAAACTCGCTTAAGGTGTTTTACAGTTGAACGTATAATAATATTATTGAATATGGTATCTTCGGTTTGTGGTAGTGAAATTACATATAAAAGAAGTGAATCTTTGACAATCATAGAGGGTTCTGCGTATTTGAGTGCTTGTAGTTCATTTCTGAATGGTAGTGTCTCGGTTTGAGAAAGAACATTAGCGATATCTTCCTTATTTAAAATTTGGGAATGGACATTTCCTTGTTTTGCTAGCTGGTTTGCCATTAAAATTTTCGCAATTTCATCTTTTACTATACCTAACCTATTATATAATGTCTGTTCGAACAATTCCCTGTTATCCTTACTTATTTCGTCCATTATTGTGTTATAACTATCTATTATTTTATTATTTGTCTTGATAAGGTATTCTTTTGTGGTATATTGTATGTTACTGTTTTCAGTCAGTTCATGTGTTGTAGAAAGAATTCGGTCCCAGTCCGTAGCATCGGGGTTTCCTGCTAACCATTTCCAGGCGGATCCAATCCAATTGATTGATCTCTTCTGTATGGTTGTGTTTTTTGTTCGTAGTTGGCTTAGAAGGTTATCTATTTCGGAAAGTTGATGTTTTAGTTGTGGAAGTAAAATACTTGTTTTACTAATTTCGTGGTTTATAGTAAGTCTGATGTCATGAGCAATTTTTTCGTATTCGTTCAAGTCGATAGTATGAATAATTTTATATGTTCCTTTACTGACTTTTCCTTGTCTTTGTTTGATCGTTACGAGCGGGCTGTTATATTCGTAAGTGTCTACCGTCGCAGTCGTCCAGTACGGTAAGAGTCTAAAAGATAAATGCCTGTTAGTTTCTTAAATGCGATTTATGAATCTTTCTATTATTTTTAGTAGTTATTGTTACGGTATTGTCTTTAGCGACAGTTTCTTTTATAAAAATAGGTTTAGTTTTACCCTTAATCTGTTTGTTCTTTTTAAATACAGTATCACCTGGTTCGTAATTCTTTATTTTTGATCTCTTTTTGTTATGATAACTTAACATATTTTTTGGTTTCTGGCTATTTCATTTCGGAGGTCAGACTTAACTATTTCTTTAAAGTTTGTTAGATCTTGGAAATTAATTCTCTGCGTTCTTCCAAAGAAAATGTCGGCTGGCTTTTTTTTCGTAACTGAGTGTATAGTGTTATTGTATCTGTCAACTGCAATGTTGATGATTTCTTTAATAGAGCATTCAGAGTATTCCACTTGGAGGCATCTGGTTATTTCAACAATAGTGGAATGCACACGTTCTATTGCACCATTAACCTCACTCTTTTGGGGTGGTGCTAAATAGATCTCTATTCCTAATCCTTCTAAATAATTCAATGTTATTGGGCTTATAAAGCTGCCCTCGTTATCCATGACTAATGTCTTTGGTACAGTAAAATAGTGAAGAAGCTTTATCATCTTATCCCTGATATGCAATACTGATTTATTCTTGATTCTAAAAAATTTCGCAAATTTAGAGAATTTGTCAACGCACGTAATAAACTTTTCACCGGATATTTCTATATGCAGTATTTCTGTTGGGTATGAAGGTATGGGAGTTGCTTGTAACTTGGGTTTTTGTGGATGTCGGTCGTATTTATTACATCCACAAATTTCACATGACTTAGTATATTTTTTAATAAGTTTAGTCATCTGCGGGAAGTAATATCTTTCCAATATCTGGTCTTTATTTTCCTTACCGTTTCGATGAGCTCTTTTGTGTTCCTGTTCTATTATTTTAAATTTAACTTCCTCATCAGGGATATCAGTAACCACTTTCTGTGTTATCCTGATACGAAATTTTGAGAAATATTCTTGGTATACCTGCTGTAATAATGAAATATATTTTTCGTGGATTTTAATACCATTGATTATATTTGGGTTGAGAACGCTTTTTAAGATTTCAATTAGTTTTTCCTTATTGTAAGCTTCACATGTAATGCGGTGCCTGTGGTACCTTGGATGAGGTTCTTCGGGAATTATCTCCTCCTTTCCTTCTAAGAATACAATTTGATTTTTGAAAACATTTAATGGCGCTTCACAGTGAGGAATGAATTTTGAGCTATCCTCTTCTGCGCTATGTTGTGAACTTTCATCTGTGGATGTGAGCGTATTTATTTCTATTGGTAACCGTGATAACGGATCAGCGACTACGTTAGTTTTTCCCGGTTTATAAATGAGTTTATAATTATACTCTTCTATCCTTGCTTTCCACCTTTTGAGCTTGGCGTTGTTGTTACTGTTACTTAGTGTAAACGTCAGCGGCTGGTGGTCGGTAAGGATTTTTATTTCCTTAGCTCCATATAAGTAGGTCCTTAACTTGTCGAGGGACCATACTATGGCGAGCATTTCTTTTTCAATTGTGGAGTAATTCTCCTCGGTTTTATTGAGTGATCTAGATATGTAAGTTATGGGTCTATCTTTACCGATTTCCCCTTGTGAAAGGACTGCCCCAATTGCTGTATTGGAAGCATCTGTCGTCAAAATAAATGGTTTATTGAAGTCTGGGAATACCAGGATTTCGGAAGACATAAGCAGATATTTTATATCATGAAATGATTTTAAGCATTCCTCTGTTAGCGAAATTTGTATTCTTTTAGATTGACTTGCTTTCACTTGCGCATTTTCGCCTCTAGTTAAATTTGTAAGTAGCTTGATAATTTTCGCAAAGTCTTTTATAAATCTCCTGTAATATGACGCTAAACCCAGGAAACCTTTTAATTCCTTAAGGTTAGCAGGTGCAGGAATCTTTTTAATAGCGGATATTTTTTCAGGATCTGGCAAAATACCTTCTCCTGTAACGATATGTTCTAAAAATTCCACTTTCGTCTTGAAAAATTTGGATTTTTCTAGATTGACCTTTAGATTTGCTTTACACAAGAGCGCGAATACATCTTTAATATTGTTTAGATGTTCTTCTTTAGTTTTCCCTGTTATTATAATATCGTCAATATAGACGTAGCAGGACTTCCCTATAAGAGGTTTGAGAACGTCATTGATCATTCTCTGAAAAATGGAAGGGGCATTTTTTAAGCCGAACGGCAACATAGTAAATTCGTATTTACCATTGGCTGTTGAAAAAGCTGTCTTTTCTATGTCCTTTTCCTTCATCCTGATTCGGTGGAATCCGGATGTAAGGTCGAGTGTGGTAAAATAACTGCACTCGCCTAAGCTAGCAAGAGTGTTGTTTATATCAGGTATTGGGTAGGAGTCAGGTATCGTTACTGCATTTAGTCGTTTAAAATCGACGACAACTCTGTACTTCTTTTCCCCTGTCGGTCCTCATTTTTTCGGTACAAT
The DNA here is from genome assembly GCA_027475135.1 of Bactrocera correcta. Classification (NCBI taxonomy): domain Eukaryota; kingdom Metazoa; phylum Arthropoda; class Insecta; order Diptera; family Tephritidae; genus Bactrocera; species Bactrocera correcta. The sequence continues at coordinate 77,859,042 of CM050322.1, read as the reverse complement.
CCACAATGGTGAGTTATATGGGCTCTTTGGGCTCTTTGAAGGCCTTATTACACCATTGTCCAAAGTTCTGCTATCTGTCTTTCTACCTCACTCCGGAGGTTGGTTGGGTAAGGGTATGATTTTGTATAGATCGGCTCTTCACTTGTTGTTCTTATTTCTGCTAACACGGTTGTATTGATTGTCCCACTGCCAGAGACTGCTCCGAAAAGTTCCGAGTACTTATTTAATATTTCCCTAACCTCCTGTTCATGGGTCGTTTCTTGAATATTATTTATTTGTTTTGATACTTTTTGTTTTAGTGGCAGTACCACATCCCCGAGGGTTAGCGTGTCATTTTTTCTGTTTATAATCGCTCCCAATTCTTTGAGGGTATCATCACCTATGATGCCATCAAAGGACTTTAAATTAGGTAATATAAAGAAATCAATCTTATTTGTTATACCTATACTTTTAAAAAATGATCCACACAGTTTATGGGTTATTTTTACTGAACCCGCGGCTGATTGGACTTCAAAAGGACATCTAAGTTTACTGGAATTCCTTGAAAGTTTTTCACACACAAAATTTTTATTAGCTCCTGTATCTATAAGGAACTTTAAGGTACCCCCATTTTTTAAGGTGAGTTCTAGATGGGGTAAACTAGAGAGGCGTCTGTCATAAAATTTATTTCTTCGCACTCTCCACCTTCAGTAAATTCCTGGTCCTCTGTTTGAATATTAAATAATTTTGGGTGTTTCCTAGGAATATTTGAAGAACTGTTGGATGGCCTTACTAAAGGTATATTTACCGGTCGGTTCATATAATTTATTTTTTGTGAATGTATTGAAGGGTCTACCTCCATCGGGACTGCAGGCTTGGGTTTGGTTGGCCTAGGTGGAGGTAGCGCTTGAGTTGGAATATTTTTATTATAAATTTGATTTTTTTCGAACGAGTTTAATTCCCTTGGTACAAATACCAGTTTTTGGTTCATTTGGTTTCTTTGCGTTTGGCTTAAGCTACCTATATTCCTTGGGTAGATTGAATAGTTTCTTAGGTTAATGTTTTGTATTTCAAGACAGGAAGCGTATGCTTCGGGTAAGTACTTGGGTCGTTGGATGACTAGCATCCTGGATAGTTCACCGTTTAGGCCTCTGATGAATACGTCAAGGGCTCGGTTCCTATAAGTTTCTAGTAGCACGCTACTTGTTTCTGTGGAATAGTCCTGTCCCTTTATTTTTATTGATTATCAAAGATAATTGGTGATTAATTCGAGCATAGAACTGCTCTACGCTAAAGTGCTTTTGAGATAAGGATCCTAGTTCGTGTTCTAGGGTCCTTAGGTAGCGTTTGTCTGCGTAGTGCAGTGACAAACAACTCTTGATTGTCCCCCAGTCGTCATCAAATATATTATATGATATTAAGGTCGTATCCGCAGGACCTTTCACTTTTTGCCTAATATGCCGTAAGACGGCTCTATAGAGTGGCTTCGTCCTTACCACCTCATAGTCCTGTAAAATAGATTCTACATTGTGGATCCAGGAGATAAATTGGATCGGGTCTCCTTCGAATGTCGGTAGGTTCTTTACACTATCAGGCAATCTGCTAATTTCGGCTAGGTCTGCCTCTGTCAGGTGAATAAGGTTATTTGGGTTAGCGCTTTCGCTGTGTGGGTTGATTCTAGCTTCTAATTGATTAATTCTATTGTTTAATATCTTAGCTTGCTCGATTTGCGCGTTTATAGCGCCTGCCAAGTGTGTGATAGCTTCTTGTACTTGTTCCGTACTGAGGCTCACTAGTTTTTACAATTTTTTCTATTGCTAATTGTTATAATCTTGCTCTTATTACAATTTATTTTAAATTGCTCAATACATAAGTTTGATTACAAAAAGGTGAATAACTTAATTTTAATTCTTACAACAGTATCGGGAGTATCAGCTTCTGCATCCTGATTTCGGGCGGTCCACTTGTTCCTTTTTGAGGTGTTTTACTCCGCTACTTGGGAGTGGATGACGTCACAGTTCAGGCTTTGATTGTTTTTTTGGTGGTTTTGCACTTTTGTCTACACAGTTGAATATGCTGCGAGAATAATTTTCTCAGTTGCACAGTTATTATTGTCGTATTAGAGTCACTTTGAGCACTTGGTGCTATGGCAGCTTTTCTACGTTGATTCCTTCTTGTTTAGGGGCAACAATAGTTTTTATTAATGCACAGTTTTGAGTCTCTTTGAGCACGTTTTTAGATAACAGCAGTTTTGTTAAGTTGCTTAGTTACTTACACGCGGATAACAGAAGTTTTATTAATGTGCGATTAGAGTTACTTTAAACACTTTGTTTAGATCACAGCAGTTTCCTAACGCTGTTTTTTTTCTGCTCGCGGGCAACAACAATTTTATCAATGCGCGATTTAGAGTTTTCTAACGCTCCTTTTTTCAACCGATATAGACAATTTAAATTTGAAATCTCGGGCGCCAGTTAATGCTGCCCACCAATAATATCAACACGCACCTTTGCTGCTGGCAAAAATTGAACTCCGTTTATTCAATAAATTTACTTAGTTTTTATAATCAAATTTTGCTTACTTACTAAAAACTTACATATGTACAAGTTCTTACTGGCTAGAACTTATTTCTATACATCAAATAATCATAACGTAAGCTAAAACCAGGGCGAACCTCAGTTTGGTTGTGAAACGGCTCACATTGCGGCGGCACGGTTTCCGCTTGTTATAGTGCCGACGAAATGTGTTTTTGTTATTGCAATTTTTGGAAATTAATTTTATTTGATTTAATTTTACTTGAGCAATGCAAAATATTGCTGAATTGGATTTTACTTACAAAATTGTCTGTATATTTTGTATATGTGCTAACTTGTATGTACAGCACACCACATGGGGTTGTTTTCAACTATACAATGCAATACATGTGTGTGTGTGTGTGTGTCGTCACATATATTTGTGTTGCATGGTGTGAGTTGTTTTCAAGTGCACACGTGCATTTGCAATCTATTGCCCAAACCTAAGTAAATATGTTTATTATATTTCTTGAGTGCATGCGTATTACATATTAATGCATACGTGCCTGATATATACTTATATAATGGGTTGTCAAAAAAGTCTTGCGGTATTTTTATTGAATCAATTTGTGTGGCACCCATACATCGAGCTTCTTAGTGACTCCAAGCTTCTTCAAATGGTTTATAACAGTGTGCTGACTACTATGCCGGTCTCTTTCGACCGATTCAGCGATTTTATCGCAATTTTCGACGACAGGCCTTTCGGAGCGTGGCGCATCTTCGACCACCTCTACACCAAAACGAAAACATTGAAACCATCGTTGTGCGGTGGAAATGGAAACTGTATCGGGTCCATAAACTGCACAAATTTTATTGGCGGCTTGAGATGCATTTTTGCCTTTATCGTGGTAGTACTGTAAAATATGCCGTATTTTCTCTATATTTTGCTCCATGTTTGCGACGCTCTAACTCACGAACGACTTAAATGAAACGACAATCAACACGTGTTTGCGCGTGAAATGAGCTTTCCAAAAAGGTATAGCATGACCCGATGCGAGGAATAAAACTAGAACTACGCGCTTTCAGCGCCAACTAGCGAAAATACCGCAAGACTTTTTTGACAACCTAATATGTATGTTGCATATAAATGCATATATTTTTGTGTTTATTTATGTATGTTTTGTATTGCTCCTGCCTTATCTAATATACATAAGTATGTGGACTGTATCAATAGTAAGATTTTTGTTATCTTATTTAACATTTGTGAATTATATAAAAGGTTTAAATACATATAATGTTGTCGTCCGTCCTTTGGTTGCAACGAACATGTTCAATTTTGAACATAACATACTCTAATTTGTTTTGTTTTTTTATTTTATTTTATGTGTTTTAGGTTTTCTCCACGGCACTTTATTTATGTACGACATCTTCATAATCTCAGTTATTTTTTTAACTTTAATCCGGCGGTCGTCTAGTACCAATTGATGAACTTTAGCGATGTTATCGTTAGTGGTTACAGTTTTTGAACGCCGAGGACGTTCATCATCTTCCAAGCTCCTGCGACCACGTTTAAATTCAGCTGCCCAAAATTTTACGGTGGTAAACGATGGTGCAGAGTCACCATACACAGAGTCTAACTCATCTTTGATTTGTGAAGGCGTATTGCCTTTCAAAAATAAAAATTTAATTACAGCTCGATATTCAATTTTTTCCATTTTGGGGAAATCACCGAAATAGACTCACAAAAACGACGGTCAACAGATAATTGCGCAAGATAAATTTCTAAAATTTTGGCGAGTAGCTATTATAATATGCACAATTTGAAGTAGAAACTTTTTTTTTTCAGATGTCCCGCTAGCTTCACGTTGAGGTGGGTTATTTATCAGACAGCCCTCGTATATGTATATTTCATATTCATTATCATACTTCGTTTGGTTTTCCCCACTAAAATTATTCTTGTTCTTAATTTGTCTCTTAAAAACCGAAGGATACAGGGATTATTCCCATAATGATACAGAAACTAAAAGAACCTATGGTTCTCAGACTAGAAAAGAAAAAAATAGAAGGCCAGTATCCAAGTATCTTACATATTAAGAAGCTGAAAAAGTATCAAAGTGGTGTTTCACCCTAAACTTAGCAGAATAACAGATGGTAACGTAAAATATTTTAGACCCATAAGCCTCACCTCCTTCATGCTGAAAGTTCTAGAAAGACATATTCTTGACGATATAAAAGCTCTTACCTTCAGCCATCCACGAGATTATGGAAAGAGTGCTACAAAGGTTACACCTATGGGTCGCGGACAATGGGCTAAGTATTAACTCCAGTAAATCGAAACTGATGCCTTTCATGAATAAAACCAAAATACTAATTTAATCTTTCTTCTCGATACGATCAGCTAAATATCGGGGGGTGGAAATAGATATCAAACTGAATAGAAAATTAACAAAGAAAAGAACAAACAAAACATATAGGGCCTACTACATCTGCAAAAGAATATTTAGCAGGTACAAAATAGTACTTAGCAGGTGCTGCGACTTTAAACCGAATATAGATATGTGCATGTATATGACCGTGATTAGGCCAATTCTAACATACGGATCAGTAGTTCGCTGGCCAGCATTAAAGACACATTTTAATATCAAGAAACTGAAGCATAAAGAGTAGGGGTTATTGGGGCTATTAAGTCATGTCCGACTGATACGCTCTTATAGAAGGTGGTGTCTTCTCTATTTCGTTCTGCAGCTCGAACTATTTTCTCCACAATCAGGTTGAAAAAGTCGAACGATAGGGAATCGCCTTGTCTGAAACCTTGTTTGGTATCGAACGGCTCGGTGAGATCCTTCCCGATTCTGACGGAGCTTTTGGTGTTGCTCATCGTCAGCTTACACAGTCGTAATAGATTTGCGGGGATAACAAATTCAGACAACGCGGCATAAAGGCAGCCCATTTTCGTGCTGTCGAAAGCAGCTTTGAAATCGACTTCACGGGTCTTTTCCAAGATTTAGCGCATGGTAAAAATCTGGTCGGTTGTTGATTTGCCAGGTCTAAAGCCAGACTGAACTTCTTCTTGGTCGGGTAATGGAACGTCTGCTCCATCGTCATCAATTGGGGAATCGGGTTCGCCTACTCCTGGCGTTGTGCGTTCACTGCCATTCAGCAGGCTAAAATGCAGAAATGTTCCCTCCATAATTCCAGTATACTCTGGGCATCGGTGACTAGATCACCTTTGGGGGTTCTACAAGAGTATGCTCCGGTATTGGAACCTTCTGTAAGCCGCCGCATTTTTTCGTAGAATTTTCGAGCATTACCCCTGTCAGCCAGCTTATCAAGCTCCTCATACTCACGCATTTCGGCCTCTTTCTTTTTCTTTCTGCAAATGCGTCTCGCTTCCCTCTTCAACTCTCGGTATCTATCCCATTCCGCACGTGTTGTGGTCGATCGTAACGTTGCGAGGTAGGCAGCCTGTTTTCTCTCCCTTGCGACACGCCAATCCTCGCGTACCAGCTGTTCTTTTCCACTTTCCGAAAACCAATGGTTTCGGTTGTAGCTGTACCTAAGGAGTTTGAAATACCGTACCACAGTTTCCTTATACCGAGTTGTTGACGAGTGCTCTCAGAGAGCAGGAGTGCGAGCTGAGTAGAAAATCGTTCTGCTGTCTGTTGTAATTACAGATCCTCGACGTCGAACCTTCCTTGTGTTTGTTGACGTGCTTTGTTTGCTGCACAGAGGCGGGTGCGAATCTTGGCTGCAACAATATAGTGGTACGAGTCGATGTTACGACCTCGGAGCACACGCACATCTAAAAGACTGGAGACGTGTCCTCTGTCTATCACAACACGATCGCTTTGGTTTGGCAGCTTTTCGATTCGGAGACAGCCAGGTAGCTAGATGAATCTTCTTATGCTAGAATCTAGTACTACAGATAACCATATTTCGGGCCCCGGCGAAGTCGATCAGCCTCAACCCATTTGGGAATGTTTCCTAGTGGACAGTGGCGTTAAAGTCGTCAAGAACGATTTTGACATCGTGGCGGGGGCAGCTCTCATAAGTGCGCTCCAAGCACTCATAAAAGCATCTTTGCATCGTCCTGCTCTTCCGTCGGGGCGTGGGCTCAAATCAGCGACATGTTGAAGAAACTCGCTTTGATGCGGATTGTGGCTAGACGTTCATTTACCGGAGTGAATCATAGTACTCGGCGACGGATTCTCTCTCCCACCACGAATCCCACACCAAACTTGCGCTCCTTTATATGGCCACTGTAGTAAATGCCACAAGGACCTCTGTCCTTGTCCCGTCCATCGCATTTCTTGGACGGCGGTGATGTCAGCCTTTACCATATCGTACCGCCGTTCCAATAGCCTCAGCAGCGTTGTTGCAACGCTAGCTAGTACAGCGCCTGCTAGGCTAGTATTTGTCTAGGGGGCCGGGATAGCTAAATGTTAACGCCTTCTTTCTCAAACTTTCTTGGACGACAACACACCATTCTAACGCAATCCACATAAAGACCCCATGAAGACACCATACATCACCCAAGCAGACATCAAAACTGCACACCACAACTCTTCGCTACCCATTCATAAAAACGGAAGTCTTTTTTTTCAAAATAAATCCAAACCGACCACGCGGATTATTTTTTCAATTTGCAATGCGGAATTTTTAAGAGCGAGGGTAAGTCGTGTAAGGTGCGATTTAAACAGCTACAAAGCATTCTGTGTTCTAAATTTTTCAACATTTCATCTATTTTTCATCTTGTTGAAATATAAGCGAGGACAAATAGGAATGATGTAATCATCAATAGGTTTCCATGAAACTCACTGCAAATTAAAATCTCCCAAAACAGTCAAGGAATCAGTAATATTAGCCATGTAGAAAACTTTGTTTATTAAAGAAGCATGCAGCATTTTTACAGATAAGTCCGATTAAGGGGTATATAAGAAAAAGTTAAGTTGATCTGCCCGCTATGAGCAGAAAACGGTATACACTTAAATTCAATGAAGTCTGCATGAGGAACATCGATTTTTGCAGTCCAAATTAAAGAATGTACAGGAAACAGGACACCACCTCCTATTGTGCTCAGGCCATCATATACTAAATATTTCAGTTTCGCTATTTAAAAACTAAAATTAATGCTATTTAAAAAGAGTTTTGTACCAAGACCTCTAATATTTTGATAATAAATACTCAGCGATTTTAAGTTAACCAGTTTTTAGTATGAGCGGGTTTTCTTGGAATTTAGCAACACGTTTTGCTATATTACATATATCTGACTTAGGGGGGTATTCTACTCTAGAATTTTGAAAAACTCGATTTTTTTCATATATTTAAAGTATAGACTTCCAAAAATATAACCTTGGATTGATTTTTCAAAATTCGACTTATTTTCGGAGATACAACCGATTTTGTGAGGTGGCGTCCGTGTTTACTAGAATAGTTTCCTAAACTTTAAACGCGTTTCTTATCGAAATTACTTTTTTCCACACGGTACCGGCATTATCTCAAGTTCTACCGATTTACTTGAAATTTTGTGTGGGCCTTCCTTATATAATTCTTTATCGTTCCTACCAGCATCGTTTCAAAATTTTTATTTTAAATATTTTAAAAAAATTCAGAAATTTCAAAAAAAAGCGTAAAAAATTATTCCATTGCCCGACCATAAAGAGGTTCGAATAGCAATTGCCCGCCTGAAGAACAACAAAGCGGCAGGAGCCGAAGGATTGCCGGCCGAGCTATTCAAACACGGCGGCGAAGAACTGATGAGGAGCATGCATCAGCTTCTTTGAAAAGTATGGTCGGACGAGAGCATGCCCAACGATTGGAATTTAAGTGTGCTATGCCCAATCCATCAAAAAGGAGACCCAACATTCTGCGCCAACTACCGTGGGATTGGCCTCCTCACCATCCCATATAAGGTTCTATCGAGCGTATTGTGTAAAAGATTAAAGCCCACCGTCAACAAACTGATTGGACCTTATCAGTGTGGCTTTAGACCTGGAAAATCAACAACCGACTAGATATTCACCATGCGCCTAATACGGCTGTGTAAACTGACGTTGAGCAACACCCAAAGCTCCGTCAGGATCGGGAAGGACCTCTCCGAGCCGTTCGATACCAAACGAGGTTTCAGATAAGGCGATTCCCTATCGAGCGACTTTTTCAACCTGCTTCTGGAGAAAATTTAAGAACTAAATATAGAAGCTACCATCTTTTATAAGACTGTACAACTGCTGGCGTATGGCGATGATTTTGATATCATCGGCTTCAACACCCACGCCGTTAGTTCTGCTTTCCCCAGACTGGACCAGGAAGCAAAACAAATGGGTCTGGCAGTGAACAAGGGCAAGACGAAATATTTCCGGTCATCAAACAAACAGTCTTCGCACTCGCGACTTGGCTCTCACGTCACTGTTGACAGTCATAACTTTGAAGTTGTAGATAATTTCGTCTATTTAGGAACCAGTTTTAACACCACCAACAATATCAGCCTGGAAATCCAACGCAGGATTACTCTTCCCAACAGGTGCTACTTTGGACTGAGTAGGCAATTGAAAAGTAAAGTCCTCTCTCGACAATCAAAAACCAAACTCTATAAGTCGCTCATAATTCCCGTCCTGCTATATGGTGCAGAGGCTTGGACGATGACAACAACCGATGAGTCGACCTTAAGAGTTTTCGAGAGAAAGGTTCTGCGAAAGATTTACGGTCCTTTGCGCATTGGCCATGGCGAATATCGCATGTGATGGAACGAGATGTACGGCGACATTGACATAGTTCAGCGAATTAAAAGACAGCGGTTACGCTGGCTAGGTCATGTTGCCCGGATGGACGAAAAGACTCCAGCTCTGAAAGTATTCGACACTGTACCCACCCAAGTGGAGAAGGACCTGGCTTCGCTTGGGATATCCAATTGGCGCCACGTAGCGAAAAGAAGAAACGACTGGCGCGCTGTTGTTGACTCGGCTATAATCGCGTAAGCGGTGCCAACGCCAATTAATAAGAAGAAGGAGTCAAAACAAATAAAAATTAGACACACAAAAGAAACATATGACAAAACCTAAACAAAAATTAAAAAAGAATACACACATACAGTGAGTTCAAAAAGTGTTCACGTAACGCAAATTTTACTTTTCTCATTGAATTTCATCCAAATATGACAATACTTTAAGAAACATTTTTTGCTATTATATGTCATCGACATTCTGTTTTTCAAAGCCCATTTCGGTAGATTAAATTTGAATGATTAGAGTTCAAATCCGTAAGTCCACGTGAACACTTTCTGAGCTGATGTGACGCAGTATGTAACTAATTCCGTTGTTACAAAATAGTTGTTAGCACTTTTTAATAATTTTATTGTGCGAAGGATTTCAAATTTACTAAGGAACATAAATTAAAGGTCGCAAAATTGGTAATTTACAAAAGCTGGTCATTTTTCAGTCAGGACTAAAAAACTGAACCTCATTTTTCAAAAAGCTGCATGTTCGTACTTGCAGGAGGGGGTTTCAGTTAGATAGATTGCTTGAAAACGTAAATTTTTATGGTGTCATCAGAAAGATAAAAAAAAGGCAATATTAACACACCACCAAAAAATTTAGGCAGGCCTAAAAAGTCACTCCTGAAATAGAAAGGACTTTACGTTTTATCATGATTGACGCAGCTAAAAACGCGGTGGAAGCTAAGAAAGTGTTATTGTCGTCCTAGGCACTAAAGTATGAAACAACATTACTCGAAATTCGTTGAAAAGTATTAACAGGAGTGCAAGACCAATGATTAAAAATCGTGCACGTCAGCGAAGAACAAAACGGCTAGAATGAAATTTGCGAAAGAACACAACAGTTTGGTCTGACGAAACAAAAATTAATCCTATCAATATAGGTAGACGCATTTGGGCATGGTATGACAAGTGATGTGGTCCCACGGATGGGATTATGTTGCGCACCCTTAAGTTCGGAGCAGTGAACTTTAACAAATACGAAACAAGAAAAAAAAATGCTCCAAGTGAACAAGAAGTTAATAAAATAATATATAAACAGCAAAAAAAAAGAAGAAAAGAAATAAAAATATAATAAATGAAAAGTTTTAGAGTGTACATAATTACAATACTTACCCAACTCTGATTTCCTAAACCTACAAAAAACGGGAACAAAAAACAAGAGGTGCATAAGTGCAAGTGCTTAAAGTAACAAACATACAAAAGAGTGAAATAAATAAAATGTGTGAAAAGGCGCACAAGAAAATTGTACTTGCATATGTACATATAGTGAATTCTACTTGTATAAAAAATCGTAGTCGTAAAAAGTGTTTAACTTGGTAATTAACGAGAGCGGCCTCCTAAAACGTGCAAAACAAAAACAGTTTTAAAAAGCCGGTGAATAACCTTTTAAAAAAACTGTTTCAAGTGCCGCGTTAAAAAAAAAAAAACCGGGAAAATAAAAGTGCCGGTGTAATCACGTGTTATTGTCATACCGTTAGTGCTGAAATCGCTGTTGCAATCAAGTTGCTGCTGCCATCAACGCCGCTGCTATCAACGCTGCGGCCATCAACGCTGCTGCCATCAAACTGCTGCTGTAGTGGGAACGAGCTTCCGCTGCATCCTGTACCAAAGGGACGTAAGCGCCGGCAAACAGCCGTCGCACCAGGTAACGGGTGCGAATTTCTGCAAACAGTGCAAGTATAAAATAAAACGAAAACACATACAAATAAAATTAAAATAAAAGCAAGTGCACTCTTTCAGTTTTTGGCTCTCCCTTTTTTCATTTTCCTTTGTATTGGATAATTAAATATTTCAAATACGCTATTGCATATCTCGTTTTCAAAAATGTGGGGCTTTAGTCAAGTTTCTGTGAAAGCCATGATTTAAAAATTACAATTAATGCTATTTAAAAAGAGTTTTGTGTTAAGACCTCTGTTTAAAAGAGTAAGCCTCCCCAACTCTATTCGGGAAAAGCTAGCGCACCCTAGCACAACTCACCTCACCTAATAGGAACACCAAACTCAACATCTGAAAATAACATGCACCAATACACCACACCTGCGGACAAATTGGATTTCACCACAGCAAATAGCCACTATCTAATACCTAACAAAAGGATTTGATCATCGCTTTTTTCTCACCATCGTTTTATACTTTCGAATAGAAACGTTGACCCTACGGTTCTTATGCGCTTTTTCAACATTTGTACGAGTATATACATATACATATGTACACATACGCAACATACGAATCCGCGTCAACTGGATCCCCAACAGCGGCAAATCTCGAATTGGAATCTCGCCGACACTCCCGTGGGTTATATAATTTAAAACTTTATAAAATATTAATTTAGTGATGTAAATAAAATTGTTGAAAAAAACAAAGTGTATACAAAACTAACACGGCTATTTTCTTTTTAATTAACACAGTGGTAGCTGCACCCCACTATCTTGAGTGTACATTTAAACATGGTCCTTCGAGCCATAGTGAGAGGTCAACAAATATAAAAAAAATACGAAAAAAACTAAAACAACAAAAAAAAAAAAGAATTGCGTGGTGAAAAACCAAAAATAGCGCAGTGACCAAACAAAGAGCAGTGAGCAAACAAAAGGAGCAATAAATAAAGACATGCCTATATACATAAATTATTTAACGCAGTGATACACAAATCAACATACATACATACATACATAAACTTGTGCTCACATAATTTAGTCACATAAACGTTAGGATGAAAAAATTCATAAATGTTGAACGTTATTGATAAATCGAAAATAGTTTCACAAATTTAAAAGAAATTACTTAAATCTTAAGGTATTTTTAGTTCTTAAAGCTATTTTTTAAAGTAAAAGCAAAAATCTGTTTTCTTCTTCATTCAAAAAATTATATAAAAACAGTGGAAAGAATCTAAAAACAACACATAAACCGGGAGTGAAACCTTTGAACTGAGAAGTTTAGTAATATTAAGTGGAGAAGTTTAGTAATATTAAGTGGAGAAGTTTAGTAATATTAAGTGAAGTGGTTGTGTTTATTTTGAGCTCTTGGATTATTTGTGAAATAATCCTAGTTTTTCGTAGTGAAATCGCACCTGATTTGGCTTGGAACTTGCCGGAATTCCGGACGATCCAAGTGGATATAAAACCTAAATAATCCGATATGTACAATTAAATTTAAACAAAATTTATTTATAAATACCTGCCCCTTCCTGACAAATTTTCGAATTTTCTTGGTTATATTTTTATTATTTCCCCTACTAACAGCGAATCAAACGTGCGCTTATTTTTTTTTAATTTGCCGCTTTGTTTTGATCAATCAGCTGTTCTTCGTTTTCGCTTTTTCGCTTTTTTCTCCTTTTCGTTTTGCTCCTGGTTTAGGCATTGCCAACCATTTATAACATAAATTAGGTTTTTAGCAGCAGTGACTGAACGTACTCATTGACAGGTGTACCCAACTATTTTCTCACTGAGGTATGGCCTCTGAGAATAGTATGGGGCATACACCAGAGAATCCTTTTCGGAGGAATTCTAAAATTCTGAGAACGCCCCCCAATGGCCGAAATGAGGAACCCACCGCTGCTAAAAGTGAAGAGAAATCACTAAATAATGCAAAATAAAAGAGTTGGAAAATATGATGGCTGGCCAAAGGCACGTTAACCAGGCTATGCGCGATTTATTGAGTACCATAATGAGCTTATATAATAAAGCCGAGAAACCGGAGAAGAAAATTATGGCTGAGAAAGCAACACAGCTTTCTCATATCCCCAAAGAGCTGAACACACCAAAGCGGCTGCGAGAAGCATCGGGAGAACTACCCCCCACAAAAAAGCCAAAAAAGGCAATTGAAAATGTGCAACAAATGACCAGCGAGGTTAAAAAAGTAATAGATATTGCGGGTCAACATAACGTATGCGAAAAATGGGTGGATGTAGTTAAAAATAGAAAGCCGATCCAAAAGAAAATAAGAGCGAACCGGACGCCATCATAATAACGAAAAAGGAAGGTGCATCCTATGCGGATATTCTCCGGAAGATAAAAAGCGACAGCGGTCTTGAAGAGTTGGGATCAAACGTGTCATACATACGAAAAACGATGAAAGGAGACCTACTGATTGAGCTAAAAAATCAAGCGGACAAGAGAGCCGAATCATTCCAAACCGTCTTAGAGGGAGCGGAGGGTGAAATGGCGCTGATACACCCAAAAACTCATAGCGTCACAATAGTGTGTAAGGACTTAGACGAAATTACAACACCGGAAGGAATCTGCGAGGCACTAAAAAAAGAGTGTGGGTTCCAAAACCTGGAGAAATCAAGCGTCAAAAATATGAGGAAAACCCGAAGTGGCACACAAATAGCTCTTATTTGTCTGCGCGCTCAAGACGCTAAAGTTGCACTAAAATTGGGCAAGGTGAAGATAGGGTGGTCTATCTGCCGACTTAGAGAATACTCACCCATTACCCGATGTTTTAGGTGCTTCCAACTGGGTCACATAGCACACAAATGTGTTAGTCAGACTGATCGGTCAGCCCTCTGTACACGCTGCGGAGCTGCAGGACACGTAGCAAAAGCGTGCAAAAATGCCCCGAGCTGTATGCTCTGCAAAGGAGAGCACTCCGTCTTAAGTACGACATGTCCGAAGTACGAACAAATGATGAAAATAATGAAAAAATGAGGTTGTTACAACTAAACCTTAATCACTGCGCTGCAGCACAAGATCTGCTAAAACAAACAGTTCAAGAAGAGAACATAGATGTCGCCTTACTAAGCGAGCCATATAGACTGCGTTCGGAGAACACCTGGTGTAAAGATAGAAGTGGAAAGGCAGCAATATGGGCCTGCAAAGGACAAGCTTTCTCATCCCGCTCCAAAGACGTCCATAACGGCTTTACATGGGCGAAGATGCAAGGTATATATTTTGTAAGCTGCTATGCTCGTCCTAGCGCAGCAATTAGAGAATTTGAGGATTTTCGATCGCCAATAATAATAGCGGGTGATTTTAATGCATGGTCTACCGCTTGGGGTAGCAGAATGACAAATCACCGTGGTCGCCTCATTCTAGAATTTTTGAGTCAAACCAACCTGACGATACTAAACAATGGCACAAAAAATACGTTTCAAAAGGGTAATAAAGGTTCTATAATAGACCTTATGTTTGCTAACAACACGCTTAGCAGACATATTAAGTGGAAGGTATCAGATATTTACACAAATAGCGATCATATGGCTATAATCGCCGAAGTGTCATTCTCCCAAGAAAGGGAACTGTCTCGCAGAAATCCCTCTCGAAAACGTAGTTGGCGTGAAAAGGATTTTGATACCGACGTCTTTGAGAGCGTCTGGAGTGCGGCAAAGGCACCAGGCGAAGACGCCACCCACTTAGTATCCGCTGTGCAGAAGGAACTAGTTGCAGCATGCGACGCAACTATGCGCAGGACGAGATACAATAACAAACGAAAGCCGGTATACTGGTGGAGCGACGAAATTGCCAAGCTGAGGAAGCTCTGTCACTCAGCTAGACGCCGCCACCAGCGTAACCAGGGAGGTGAAAACGAAATTCGCCTCAGAGAAGCATTTAAATGCCAAAAAAAGCTCCTGAAGTCAGCCATTATCCGTAGTAAGAGATCCTGTTTCGAAAAGCTTTGTGAAGAAGCGAACTTAAATCCCTGGGGATCGGCATATAAAATTTGTATGTCGAAGTTCAAAAATAAGCCGCAGCAACCTAAGAACGCATCATTTATGAAAAAGGTTGTCGAAGCGTTATTCCCTACACATGCATCCATTTCCTATATTAAAAGAAACGAAGCTACGGAGCCACCCCTATTAGTCACAGAAGACGAACTATTGGCTATTGCGAAAAAAATCAAAAACTCTAAAGCGCCCGGAATAGATGGTATACCAAATAGAGCCCTTAAAGAAGCCATAACTCTTAGACCCAGTTTATTTATTAACATGTACAATGCGTGTATATTAGAAGAGGTGTTCCCCGATCCGTGGAAGATTCAGCGCCTGGTTTTACTCCCAAAGCCAAAAAAGCCACCAGAAGAACCTTCATCATATCGACCCCTTTGCATGCTCGACACGATTGGGAAAGTGTACGAAAGCATTGTAAGAAACCGCTTGGAACTAGCAATCCAAAAAGCCGGCGGATTATCAGAGAGACAATACGGCTTCATAAAAAAGAGATCCACTATTGACGCACTACGAGAATTCGTCGATATTGCGAAATGTGCAGTAAGTGGAAAAAGATGGAAAGGTGGCACAAAAAAGTATTGTGCGCTGATAACCCTGGATGTCAAAAATGCGTTCAACTCAGCAAAATGGGCAGACATACTTAAAGCCCTGGATGAAATACGGGCCCCTGAGTACCTCATAAACATAATAACGAGCTATTTTAGAAACAGAAAGCTGATTTTTGAGACGGACGAAGGCACCAAGAGCTACTCTATCTCGAGTGAAGTACCACAAGGCTCAGTGTTAGGCCAACTATTATGGAACCTTATGTATGACGGGGTGCTAAGAAGACAGCAACCAACAGACGTGAAACTAGTAGCTTATGCGGACGACCTCATGGTAGTAGCAGTTGCCAAACAATTAGCCGACCTGAGAAATAAATGCAATGAGTGCTTAAATAGTCTACGACAATGGTTCTCTTCTATGAGTCTGAAACTGGCGGAGGAAAAAACAGAAGTTTTACTGATAAGCACAAGGAAGATAGAAGAACGAATAGAGCTCACCATAGGGGAATGCAAGATTACCTCGCAGCCGCAATTAAAGTATCTGGGAGTAATATTAGATTCCAAAATAAAATTTAAAGAACACTTAGAGTATACTTCTGCCAAGGCAAACAGAATTTATAATGCCCTATCGAGAATGATGACCAATAGAGGCTGTGTGCGTTCCAGCTGGCGATTCTTAATAGCGAAGGCAATGAGTTCCGTAATACTGTATGCGGCACCAGTATGGATAAAGGCAATGGATATAAAAGCGTATGCTAAGCAAATAATTGCAGTGCATAGGCTTTCTGCAATCCGGGTAATAGGTGCTTTCCGGACTATATCAACCGACGCTGCTGAAGTATTAGCCAGCATGCCGCCCATTGACATCCAGGGAGATGAACTCGAGCGTTTATATCAGTTATCAACGCCTAAAACAGTATCGGTAAGGACAGAGGAGAGAAACAAGAGTACTAAAATGTGGCAGGAGCGGTGGAATTCCTCTCCCAAAGGGCGCTGAACCCATCGACTTATACCGGACATCCACTCGTGGATAGACAGACGACATGGGGACTTAGATTTCTATCTGACCCAAATACTTAGTGGACATGGATGCTTTAAAAGCTACCTTTTCCGATTCCACAATGACATTAGTCCGAACTGTCCGACGTGTACAGAGTATATAGAAGACTCTGAACATGTATTTTTTCATTGCCCTCGATTTTCGATTACAAGGGAACAGCTAAAAACCACACTCGGTGGTAGTTTTACGGTCGATAACTTGACGACACTCATGTGTCAGACGACTGATAAATGGAAAGCTGTCAGCGAAGCGTCAGCATTTATAATGACCAAACTGAGATCTATTCAACAGTCTAGGCGTCCGTCAGTCCGCGCAATAGAGGAGACCTAAATGTCTTGTCCCTCCCACGAAGTAATACCTAGCCGGTGGTTCCGTGGGAGAGATCTGAGGTGGGAGTAGGTTAGGTTTAGCGGATTAAAGTTCCGCACTTCGGCTTTCGATGCTTCCCCCTACTATAAAAAAAAAAAAATTAAAAAAAAAAAACCTTTGAACTAAAAATATATATAAAAACAATAAACATACATACATACGAGAGCGAAATGTAACCACAAAAAATAAATCGGGCGCGAAATGTAAAAGCACTTAAATAATAAAACATACACCAAAACGGATCAACCGGGTGAGAAAAATTAAAACAAATATACATGCATTCCTCATTCTTCCCTTTTTCTACGAACCGTCTTGCCAAACGGACGTGTGCACAGTCAACATTTCTTCTTGTAAATTAATATTTAAGTATTTTTAAATAAACAGTAAAAATAAGCAATAATGCAATGCAGTGCAGCAATGAATCCTCGCATTAGCCCGCCTAATATGAACGACCAACATCGAGTCTTATTTTTTGTCACTGGAATTTTGGTTCGCTGCTACAGGTGTAACCCACGACGCACGAAAATATAATCCGGTCATGGTACAAGTTCCACCAAGCAAGCTAATGGAGCTGAAGGCCACAGTTGACTCCACTCCTTCAATAAATCGTTACGACAACATCAAGTCCAAACTTATGCTCAATTCGCGGATAGCCAACAACGACGCGTACAACGTGTTCTTTCCGATATGCCATTAGGCGACTTAAAATCAAGTCAACTGTTCAACGAAATACGCCGGGTGGACGGCACAGCACTTTGCGAGACAGTAATGATCGACCTCTGGGCCTCGCGTCTACCTCCTTACGCTCAAGCTGCAGATAAAGTTGCTATTGCGGACTTCATGAACAAATTAGCATAGTAGGTAACCAAGCACCGGCAATAGGCACCCCCACGCAAACTAACAATAAGTCAACCACGCAGGAGGAATTAAGAAAGGAAATCGCGCAACTGACGAGGCAAATCGAATCCACAAAAACGCACCGGTCACGAAGCCGCAGCCAAAGCCAACAGAGACAAGAACGTAATACACGCCAGGAGAGCGCACAGGCAACCGAATTATGCTGGCATCACCATAAATTTGGGGCCAACGCTCGAACTTGTAGGAAACCCTACTCTTATAAGGCATAAGATCGAATGACTATCCGAAACGAAAACTGCAGCGCCTATCGGTAACGGAACTCCTGCAGTCACACACCGCTTGAAACTCTTCGACGGACTTTCTCAATACAACTTTTTAATTGATACCGACAATCTAACTTCGGTGACATCGCCTGGGAAGCTCGTAAGTAACAATAAATTATCAATACAAACATTCGACACGTCATGCGCATATGCAAGCCTACTCAAAGAGTTTAACAATTTAACACGCGTTGCACAACCCGGAAGCCCAGCCGTATCCTCAGTCGTCCATCACATCGAAACTCGCGGCCCACCTTTATCTGCACGACCAAGACGCCTTTCACCAGATAAACTGGCAGCGGCTAAAGCAGAATTCTAAAGTTTAATCAAATTTGGCGTCTGTCGCCCATCTAACAGCAGTTGGGCCAGCCCTCTTCACATGTTAATGAAAGCAGACGGTACCTGGCGACCATGTGGAGATTTTTGGCCACTCAACAGTGTAACAGTGCCAGACCGATATCCAATACCATTCCTAGAGGACTTCACCTGTAATTTAAATGGTTCCCGTAAATCCAGAAGATGTTCCGAAAACAGCTATTTATACTCCTTTCGGCCTCTTCGAATTAATCTTTATGCCTTTCGGTCTTCGCAGCGCAGACACTACGAAGACTCATACACGATGTCCTACGAGGACTAGATTTTGTATTTTCATACATGGATGACATCTGTGTAGCATCCTCATCCTTAGACGAACATCTATCTCACCTCCGTCAACTCTTCGAGCGTCTACAACACATAACCTAAGACTAAATGCGACAAAGTCAATCTTTGGAAAGTCCGAAATCACATTCTTAGGACATACCGTCTCAGCAGAAGGAATACGATCTTAAAAACAACGGCTACAAGCTATCAAAGATCTTGACAAACCAACTACAGTCAATGGTCTCAAACGATTTTTGGCCACAATAATTTTTTACAGGCGATTTATCCCACATTCAATCGAAGCGCAAATAACACTTTTAGCCATGTGTCTCGGAAACAAAACGAACGATCGCTGTAAGCTCTACTGGACGGAAATTACGACAGCACCTTTCGAAGAATGTAAATCCCAGCTTTCGAATGCATCTCTTCCAGCACACCCCTTGAAGAACGCCGAGTTGTCATTATGGGCCGACGCTTCAGATAAAGCTGCAGGAGCTGTCTTACACCAGGTAATGGACAGAGACTTCGAACCTTAGTATACTTTTCAAAAGAATTCGACAAAACGCAGGTACGTTATAGCTCTTATGATAGAGAACTTACAGCAATATTCATGGCCGTTCGTCATTTTAAATACATGCTAGAAGGACGCATCTGTCATATCTACAGCGATCCAAACCACTAGTTTACGCATTTCAGAAGTGTCTTGAAAAGTGTTCCAACTAACTACAGACATTCGCCACGTGGATGGAAAGGAGAATGTAACATCTGACATACTCTCCAGAATTGCGCAAATCCAAACAACCAGTATAGATTACAACAAACTCGCTGAAGACCCAAAAGTTAATCAAGAACTCAAGCTTCTACTCCAAATAAACGTTAACTCATCGCTTCAGTTAAAATTATTCACAATACCCGAATGCGATAAACAAATAGTCTCCGACGCATCGACCGGAAGCATAAGACCATTCATCGCAAAGATGTTCCGCTCTGAAGTGTTACGAGGTACCCATGGTTATGCCACCCAGGTACTCGCGCTACAGCCAGGCTATTGACAAGCAGATTTGTTTGGCCTGGAATTCAAAAGTCAGTATTGCATTCGCAAGAGCATGCGAACAATGCCGAAAGGCAAAAATCACTCGACACACATTTACGTCTCTCAAACGCTACGAGTCCGGAGACTCGCGATTCGATCACATTAGTACCGATGTTGAAGGACCGTTTCCCTTACATGCAGGTTACCGTTATTTTCTAACAATCATCGAACAATTCTTGAGATGGCTATACCCGATATGACAGCACCAACTATCGCAAAAGCTCTAATCGCCAGTTCGTGGACGTCAATTTACTTCTACCTTATTTGCAGAGTTAAAAACATCACCCTATCACCCACAAGCAAACGGTATAGTAGAAAGATGGCACCTAACGTTGAAGGCTGCAATTTTGTGCATTAACTGCAAACGTTGGACCGACTTTATACCAACAATAGGGTCTACGAACCGTCTACAAACAAGACTTAGAAGCGTCACTGGAAGAATTAATCTACGGTACAATGTTGCGAAGTCCTTCAGAATTTTTCGTACACGACAGCCGAATTAAAACACAGTCTGAATTCGTTACTCCACCACATTATGTCACAGTCCAAAGAAAGTATTTGTACACCCCGATCTAGCGACGTGCGAAAACGTTTTCGTCAGAAATTATTCAATGCGCCCATCACTTTCAAGTTTTATCACGAGATTAAAAGTATTACAGAATCGAAATAAAAGGAAAACCGGAAAATATTTCTATGGACCGATTAAAGCCAGCATATCTACCGAATGAAGATTTATTGCTACAAGCTCACGGGACCTTATCAACTGGAGCAGAACGCCGACAAGTATCTTTCGTTACGCTGTAGCTACGATCTTAACCGTTCACCCAGTCTGGAACGCCGTATTCACCGCTTATACCTTACCTACCTTTTTCAATCTAGCTGTAAGCAGCTCGTTTCCCAGAATCCTATCATTCTTCCCTTTTTCTACGAACCGTCTTGCTGAGCGGACGTGTGCACAGTAAACATTTCTTCTTGTAAAATAATATTGAAGTATTTTTTAATAAAAAAAAAAAAAAAATAAGCAATAAACTTCCAAATATACATACAAACATTTACACATAAAGTATATATTATACCCAAAAAAAAAAACCCTTGCGGAATGATAAAGTGAGTTGTATCAATTCCATTTAATATTGTTGTATATTATGCACGTATGTATGTATGGCTAAAATTACAGTTTTATATAATCATATAAGCATATATATGACATAAAACATTTAATAAAAAATACGTTTGGTTAAAATAACGAAACTGCTACCAAACGGTAAGAATTTACGTTTTGATTTCTGGAAATGATCAATGTGCTAATATAAAATAAATATATATTTCCAAATATACTACTATATACATAAAAGTGATAGCCTTGCATGATTACCTTTGTGCTTCCAAACACAACAATTTAACAATCAGAAAAACCAATTGAAATATTACTTGCAAATTTGTTCGGCAATATCCCTTATGTTTAACAAAAACAATAAACAGGATTGCATAAATTAAACAAGAGAGGCAAAAAATACACCATGCATACAATAAGCATATTTACTTAGTGCATGTACCATATATATATTACGCATTCATATTGCGAAACATATTTACAAAGTGCAAATTAATATACTATATAAATGTGTTCACCTTTTTTTCAATTCCGTTTTCGCGCTCTCTTCACAGCGTATCAAGAAGCAAGCTTACAAAAAGCAAATTGATTTCTAAGGTGCACTCAATTGCTTAAGAACATAAACAACGAGCTCTTAATTGCACAAAACATAAGTACCTACATACGCATGTACATTGAAGTCCACGTATTAGGGTGTACCTAAATACAAAACATTCGAACATAATAAATATAAATTAACTAAAAGTGCGTTTCCTAATAATTAAGTTAAGAAATTAAAAATTACCATAGGGATAAGATAATAAAAACATTAAAATAAAGAAAAAACAACATACAAAACGTTATTAATAAAACTAATATTTTCAGCAAGATAATCCGGGACAAGGACAAAGACGAGAAGGTCCTTGTGGCATTTACTACAGTGGCCATATAAACGAGCGCACGCTTGGTGTGGGATTCGTGGTGGGAGAGAGACTCCGTCGCCGAGTACTATCATTCACTCTGGTGAATGAACGTCTAACCACAATCCACATCAAAGCGAGGTTTTTCAACATATCGCTGATTTGCGCCCACGCCCCGAAGGAAGAGAAGCAAATATGGTTATCAGTGGTACTAGATTCCAGCACAAGAAAATACATCAACTACCTGGCTGTCTCCGGATCGAAAAACCACCAACCAGATCAATCATGTTGTTATAGATGGAAGACACGTCTCAAGTGTTCTAAACGTGCGTACGCTCCGAGGTCCTAACATCGACTCGGACCACTATCTTGTTGTAGCCAAGATTCGAAACCGCCTCTGTGTAGCAAAAAACGCACGTCAACAAACACATGGAAGGTTCGACGTCAAGAAGCTGCAATCACAACAGACAGCGGAACGATTTTTGCTCGGCTTGCACTCCTGCTCTCTGAGAGCACTCGTCAACAACTCGGTATAAAGGAACTGTGGGACGGCATTTCAAACTCTTTACGTCCTTCTCTTCCGTCGGGGCGTGGGCGCAAATCAGCGATATGTTGAAGAACCTCGCTTTGATGCGGACTGTGGCTAGACGTTCATTCATAGGAGTGAATGATAGTACTCGGCGACGGATTCTCTCTCCCACCACGAATCCAACACCAAACTTGCGTTCCTTTATATGGCCACTGTAGTAAATGCCACAATGGCCTACTTGCCTTTGTCCTTGTCCCGTCCATGGCATTTCTTGGACGGCGGTGATGTCAGCCTTTATTTTCACGAGGACATCAACCAGCTGGACAGCGGCACCTTCCCAATTAAGGGACCAGACATTCCAGGTGCATGCCCTCAAATCATAGTCCTTAATTCGTTTGCCATGGTCGTCATCAAAAGGGGGGTCACTCATCCTAGGCGTGTTTTTCCTTTTCATTAGTTGTTTATTTTACGTGGCGGGTCCCAAATCCAGCGCATAACCCTGCGGAGGGGATATTTCGCCTTCTCATTTAGCTCGCCTTTTCACTTTAGCTCGCCTTCAAACAGATGTTCTTAGGCTACCCAGAGGATACTTGGTCAAAGACCGTAAGTCGTGAGCTGCTTGAGTCATATAATATGTGAAAGAATCGTTTCTGGCTACTCGCAAGTGAATGGCTATCAGAGAACTTTCCTCACTTGCGCGAATTTCTACACATGACTCCATCTTCCATGTATGGGTACACAGTCTCGGAAATTTCATGAGAAGACAAAGTTCATCATTATCGCATCAGCCGAAACTCGCTGCGCGACAACGATGTCTACAGAAAACAAATGTGCTTCAACATCAGAAGTGGGATCTGACTCGCCCCTGATGGATCGGATGGGCCATGGCGAATTTTTATGGAAATGCATGTAAAAGTTTGATAGAGTTTGCCAGTGCTGTGCAATCTGCGACACTTGAGGCAAAAAGCGGTTGTGCGGAGTTGCACATTGTCAACGGGTTGTGAACGGGATGGAACCAGTGTATGTTGTGGCGAAATGGTTTGTTTTGATAACGTGAATTTCACTGTTGTTTGTGTGCTTCGCGGGGTGAAACTATTTGAATTTGACGATTTTGTGTTACACTGCTAAGGTGTGCGCCTTCGACGCAATATACGCGACAGTGAGGCGGGTGGAGGAGTGTGGTATTGGAGTGGAAACTGCCGTGCAACTCGCACGTGTTTTGGAGACGGTCACTCCCAACGAGAAACAGAGTTTACCCATCAAAGCAGAAATCATAGAATCGGATGTTAATGACACGATCAGCGAATATAGTGAAGTTTTAGTTATTGATAATGTTAAACCGAATCGAAAATGAAGAATTTAAAGATGATGAAGAATGGGGCAGATAGTCAAGAAGGAGATGATGATAATCACATTTTAAATAAGGTAATTGAAAAATACACTGTTGAAAGAGACTGTAATAAATAAAGTTGAAAAAGACAGTAATGAAGAAGTTGAAAAAGACACTGCTGAAAGAGACAGTAATGAAGAAGTTGAGAAAGACACTGTTGAAAAACATAGTAATAAAGAAAGTTGGGAAAAGCACTGTTGAAAGAGACAGTAATGAAGAAGTTGAAAAAGACACTGTTGAAAGAGACAGTACTAACGAAAGTTCAAAAAGACACTGTTCAAAGTTGCCTTAAGGGCTTATAATGAGGTTTGTAATAATAATGTGGGCACAAGTGCAAAACAATTGTTTTGATCAAGGTTTGTGGCGCATTGGATAATATAATGTAAAACCTGTGTGGTTAATGATAATGTAAAAATGAGCTATGTTAAAGAAATAGAAGTTAGTTAGAAGTTAAATTTGAATAAACTTTTACAAGTTGATTAAATGGTAACATAGCATTTTTGTCAAAATTGCACGAGGTCCTCTAATGGTCCGACGGACCGTGTCGGCGCACCCTAATAGTGGGTGGATGTTGGTATGAGTGTATTGATCTCGGGAATTTCATCAGAAGACTAAGTTCATCAAAATTGCATCAGCCGTTGATTTTGCTGTGATTGGTTGTCTGCATGTTGTCACTTCAAGAAGTACCGTTTTAGCGTTTTTTTTACTATGTCTCTTCTACGTTGGTTCGAACTGGACACAGTGTACTAAATTTTACTAAAATCGGTTCAGTAGTTTAGGAGTCCTTCGCGGACAAACAACGTGACACGTAATTTTCTTATATAAAGCTATATACAGTTATTTGGATTTCGATCCTCTGGTTGACGTTTTGCTTTAAGGTATTTCTTTGGCGTTGATTCTTAAAAGACGCAAGAGTAAAATTTGATTGGACTCGACTTAACCCTTCTTTACTTGTTAGAAACAGTATTTTACCAATAACACCCAAAAAGTGCCCGAACCGAAAAGATATAAAACTATTATTTACTCGTAGCACAGGGGATCACAGTAGCAAGGGACATCTGTGGGAAACAAAGTTTGAAAAAGTGGGAGAGGCTCTGCCTTTTTTATTTTATTTTTTTTTTTTGTTTTCTTAAGTAGGGGGAAGCATCAAAAGCCGAAGTGCGGAACTTTAATCCGCTAAATCTAGCCTACTACAAACTCCAGACTCTCCCACGGAACCACCTGATTAAGTATTGCTTCGTGGGAGTGATAAGACATTTAAGTCTTTTCTATGAAACTGACTGACGGACGCCTACTCTGGTCTATATGTTTAAGTTTTGTCATGATTGTGGCTGCCGCTGCGCTGACAGCTCTCCAGTTCTCAGTGGACTGACACATGAGTGTCGTAAAATTTTCCACCGTAAAACTACCACCGAGTGTAGTTTTAAGTTTTTCCCTTGCACTTATAAAGCGCGAGCAATAAAAGAAAACATGCTCAGAGTCTTCACAGCACTCTGAACACGACGGACAATTCGCGGGGCTGGAATCTGTATAGATGGCTTCTAAAGTATCCATGTCGACTTAATATTTGGGTTAGGTGAAATCCAGGTCCTAGGTCGTCTGTCGATTCAGGAATGGATATCCGGTAGGATTCTGTAGGCCCACCGTCCTTTGAGTGAGGTTTGCCACCGCTGCTGCCATATAGTTAAACTTTTCACTCTCTCTCTTCTTTTGGCTCCTGTCGTTGGCTCTGATAATTTGTACACTCGCTCGTATTCGTCACCCTGGATGTCAATGGGCATCATACTGGCTATTACTTCAGCAGCATCGCTTGAAATTGTTCGGAAAGTGTCGACAGCCTGTGCACTGTGTTTATTTGTCTGGCGTATGCTGTGATGCTTAGCGCCTGTATCCGTATTGGAACCGCATATAATACAACCGATCTCATTACCTTTGCAAGTAAAAAACGCCGGCTGGAACGCACGCAGCATTTATTTGCCATCATTCTTGATAAGGCATTCAGGATTTTCCTAAGCGTAAGCGGTGTCAACGCCAATTAAGAAGAAGAAGAATGGCTGACTTCAGAAGCTTCTTTTGATATATATATTATATCATATATATATATATATATAAATATATTCCTAAGACTGTTTTCATTTTCTCACTCTGATAACGTTGTAGGCAGCGTCCAGGTGAGTTGCAGAGTTTTCTGAGCCCAGCAATTTCTTCATTCCACCAATGCACTGGCCTTCGGTTGTTGTGGTATGCTGTCCTACGCATGGTTGCGTCGCAAGCTGTAGACATTTTTTAACGCACTGCGGATACCAAGTGCATGGCGTCTTCGCCTTGTATATTTTCTGAACTCCAGACCATCTCAAAAAGTTCGGCATCAAAGTCCTTTTATTTCCAAGTTCGTTTTTAGCAAATGCTCGTGCTGCGGCGTTTCGTCCCTCCGGCATAAGAGACTTCAAAAATAATTGCCTTGTGGTCACTATATGTGAATATGTCCATCACCGCCCACTTAATGCGCCTGCTAAGGGCATCGTTGGCAAACATGAGGTCGATTTTAGAGCCTTTGTTTCCCTTTTGAAAAATATTTCGCGTTCCGCTATTCAAGATTGTAAGATTCGTTTGTCCGAGGGATTCAAGTACCAGACGCCCACGATGGTTTGTGCGCCTACTACCCCAAGCGGTCGACCACGCATTGAAATCGCCTGCGATTATAATTGGTGATTTGCCTCTGGTTTCCAGAGCAAGTTCCAGGAGGAAGTCTTCAAAATCTTTAATTGAGGCACTGGGAGGGGCATAGCAGCTAACAGAGTATATGCCTCGTATATTTGCCCATGTGAAAAAATTATGACCTCCGGAGCGAGACATAAATGGTTGTCCTTTACACGACCATATTGCAGCCTTGCCCGATATGTCTGTAGTCTAGGTGCTTTCCGAACGCTGAGAGTATTACTCGCTTAGTAAGGCGACATCAATTTTTTTTTTCAAAGACTGTCTGTTTTAGTAACTCTTGTGCTGCTGCGCAATGATTTAAATTTGATTTTATTATTCTCATTTCCCTAACGATTTTGCCATCTTGAGATATTTGGGGCACGTAGGATCAAGGCTGAGTGTGCTCCTTTGCAAAGCATGCAGACCACCCGATCTTTATTTTGCCTACCTTGAGCGCAGTTTTGGCGTCCTGGGCGCGCAGGTATAAGACAGGTATTTGAGTACCGATTCGGGTCTTTCGCATACTCTTAACGTTTATTTTTCCCAGATTTTCTAATCCACACTCTTTTTGCATAGCTTCGCAAATCTTTTCTGGAGAACTTATTTCATCCAAATCCTTGTAGACAATCATGACGTTGTGGGTTTTGGGCTGTATCAAAGCCATTTAACCGACCACTCTTTCTAACTCACTTTGGAACGCTTAGGCTCTCTTATCCGCTTAGTTTTTCAGCTCTAATAGCAGGTCTCCTGACGCTTGAGCCAAACTCCTCTAAGCCATTGTCACCTTTTATTTTCCGGAGAATATCCACGTATGATGCACCATCCTTTTTTGTAAGTATGATGGTGTCTGGCCTCGGTCTAATTTTCTTTTCGAGGGGTCTTTGCTTTTTAACAACGTCCAGCCAAGCTTCGTCTGGGCATCAATTTCGACGCCTCGCTGAAGGTAGGCTGCTCCATTTTATTTGTATTTTTCGGCCTTTTAGTGGGGGGTAGAGAGCCTAATGTCTCATGCATCCTTTTCGGGGTATTTACCTCCTTAGCCATTGGGGAAACCTGGAGTGATTTCCCTACCATAATCCTTTTGGGTAGGTTCCCGCCTTTCTCAGCCTTAGCATATAACGGTACTATGCTGCCCACTAAGTCGCGTTTTGCTTGGTTTATATTCTCCAGTTCTTTTATTTTACTACCCAACTGGTTCAAGTTTTGGGTAGTTTCGTTAATTGGCGTTTCCTTAGAGAGTTTGCCACCTTTAGTTCTATTATTGGCATCTTCGCATTTTTTGGTTGATCCAGCAGCGGTGGATAACTCACTTTTTCCATTAGGAGGCGTTCTCATGATTTAAGAGTTCCTTCTAAATGGATTTTCGGGTGTGCATCCGCAACTGTTCGCAGAGGCCATACCTCCATGAGAAAAATAGTTGGGGACTCCTAACGAAAGGTGTGTTCAGTCACTGTCGCTACAACCTTACTTATATTTTCAGTAGTTGGCAATGCCAAAACCAAAGGGAATCGAAAAGGAGAAAACAAAAAGGAGAACAGCTGACTAATCAAAACAAAATGGCAATGCAAAAATTAAGCACGCGCTTTGTTTGGTTTGCTGCTACAGGGAAAAAATATGTGTTTTGGATAGAAAACCACAAAAATATATTCGGGTATGTACAAATGAATTTTAATTAAAAAATACAAATTGTACTTATCTTATCAAGCAGATTTAGTGTCCATTTAGTTGTTTTAGCTTTTGAAAAGCTTCAGCAATGGAATCGCTAACAATTGGTGTGAGAAACTAGGAATTTTTGACAAAACCCCAGGACCACACCAAAAACACAACCTTCAAGTGAAGTGGATTCAACAAGTAACCCTCTAAAAAGTTTAATGTACATATCTCCTAAACTACTAAAACTACAACAACAGAATTTGCTCAACGTAATTGTTATAAGAATTCTTACTCTCAGTATGAAAAATTAGGGAAATTTCCAGCCCGCAGAGATATAGAGTTAGTGGGGCGTTCGATAGTTGTAAACGGCATCGTGTCTATATGTTTTTTCTAGTTTGTGGTGTCACCTAATGTCAGTCTCGCAAAAACTCAACAACAGTATTTCAAAGTCAGTGAAAGTACGATTAATCGAAAACGTTGCCAATGCCATACGACAAAGTCAACAAATTCTTCAAGAACTCATTTCCAAAACGTGTGACTTTATTAGCAAAGATACTTGGTGAAAAAATTGGCCAGTTGTGGGAAACAAGATGGGTAGAGAGGCACGATGCTGTCCTTTAATTTGTTGCGAAGTTACCGTTGATCATCAAAGCTCTGTCAACAGTCAGTGAGTGGTAGAACAGAAAAACAGCAGGCAAAGCAACAATTCTCATATTGGCTTTGTGCAAGTTCGAATTTATCGTCGGGCTCTTCTGTCTCAGCGACATTCAATGGCTCACCCATTCGCTCAGCGTAGTTCTTCAAAAGTTAGCAATTGATTTGGCGAAGGCATCAAAAATGATTGGGACGTTGCTTGCCACGTTTAAAAAAAAGAGGGAAAAAGTTGATGAAATATTATGAAAATTACGACGTGAAAACTTGCGAAGATCACTATAGGGTCTCTGTCAACATACATCTGCTGGATACCATCAAAGAAGATTTGGAAGCACGTTTTTCACAAGAAGTTTTGGATGGTTACCAATTGAGTGTGTTGCTCCCACAAAAAGCAAGTCTTTTAAAAGAAAACGAAATCGATGGTCTAAGCGGATGCTTGAAAGAAAGATTCGGGAATCTTCGGGATGATGGAAAAAGCGTACAAAAATTGAAATTCAAAGGTGAATTAAGCTACTGGCAATGTCACTGGCAACAGCAACAAAAAATTTAAGGCAGTGAAATTGCAACTTCTGCACTGGAAGCATTAAGAATATGTGATGTCGACATATTATCAACAATGCACGCCTATCTCCGAGTATTCTGTATACTTCCCGTAACAAACGCGAGCGACCATGCTTCAAGAAAGACTAGTTGGATTAGCGTTGCTTCATATGCATCATGGCATCGAAATCACCGCCGAAGAAGTCATCGAAAGATTCGCAAAACTTGGCAGTCATCGTTTTGCGTTATGAAACACGCAATGTAAAAGGATTTTTCTGTTTGAATTTTTAATAAAATGAGCCACTAACCACTTTGTTTATCTAAAACTTGGAATTAATAACTTTTGTTTCATAATTTGTACTGTATTTCTCTCGCAATAATAAGTTTGAAACCAAAATCAATGGATAAATTCAATTTAACTTAAATATGTGTGTGTATATAAAAACGCTTGGGTTAAGATTTTCTGATTAACGTTTTACTACTTAAGATATTTCCCATTCTTTGATTTGAGCAAGTTGTAAGAGTATATAATGTTCGGTTGCGCCCGAACTTAGACCTTTTTTACTTGTTAAATATGATTTTAATGTGTACTTATTTAAATACTTATGTCGTTCTTTTGGTACAGTTTATATATTATTGTATTTTTTAAGGCACTATTTCTTATTAATCATTATTTTTGTTATTTCAAACCATTTCACTTTTGATTAATTTCGACATTTTTATCGACTAATAAACATTGCTCTTTTTATTCATTTAAGATTAAATGTCATATAGGACCCAACACTCATCGAAATATTTCATGTTTTTCAAATGACACAAGAACTGTAAATGTTATATTTGAGGAAAACAAATCAATAATACAATTTAACAACGATAAAGGATCCCAATTCGATACTTCAGAGGAGAAATGTGCTAATTCAGGCACTTTTGTAAAACAATCATGGCATCACATATACGACACCAATTTAAGCGACCAGTTTATTATTCCAGTGTCTGCTAAAGTAAGGCATATAAGTAGCTCTAGAGAGTAAGTTTACACTTATTATCCCAAATATGCGAATATCAAAAATTTATACCCATAAATAGTTTAATATTCAAATTATTCTATAGTTAGCCAAGATACATTAAATTGAAACCATATTGTTCCTAATGAGTAACAATGGTATATGTGATAGCGTGAATTGGACTTGGTATATCGCAAGAACTAATTCTTCTAAAACGGTTATAATTTAGTTTTTACTTACTCTGAATTTTACTGCACTTTACGGAATTAGCCGTGTGACAACAGAAAAAAAAATTCAAAAGGTTTTTAATGCATAATGTCAAATTCAACTATTTTATTTTTTATTTACGATTCAAATATGTACATCTATTTACATATGTATGTATATAAAAAGTAATAGCGTTTTTCGTTGTAATTTTCATCTATCTCATCTATCCAAACCAAATCTTTAGGCTTTGTTCGGACTATAGATGATTTATGTGAAGTTCGCACAAAATCGGTGGAGCGGTTTTTCAATTTCCAATTTTTTGTAACAAATGAATTCAATAACAATAATCTGGCAACATGGCGCTGAATAAACGTGATTGTGTTGAGTGTAGTAGTGTAGTTAAAGGAAACATTAGAAGTTTGAGATGTACTAATTGTAAAAAGTGGTATCAAATGAGCTGCAGTGGTCTGAATAAAAATGAGTTTGAATTTTTTTACCAGAAGTTTAAAGGCACTAATGTAAATACATGGAACTGTGGCAGATGCGAACTGGAGGATAGCTTCGTTGTCCCGGAGTCGGAAAGCGTGGACGGTGAGGGTTATCGTGATGCTCCAGGCATGAATAAAATATTAGAACGCTTAGATAAATTATTGGATCAAAAGTTTGCAAAACATGTGGAACCTTTGCGTATGGAAATTAGAGAATTAACGACAAGTGTCACTGTTATGGAGGAGGAAATTACTGAACTAAAAAAGGCTAGAGAAATGGATAAAAATGTATATGAAAATAGGGCAAAGAATCTGAAGGACCTGGGTAAACGTGTCTCTATGCTGGAAAAAAAGTTTTGAAATAGACATGCAAGAAGTATTCAGAGAAGCTGAGGAACGAAAAAGTAAGGAATCCAGCATCATCGGATACAACTTTAAAGAATCAGATAAGAATACTGGTGCGGAGAGACAGTTGGATGATAAAACAAAATTCATTGATATCAAAATTAAAAGAATTGGTAAAGCAGTAAAGGACAAGATTCATCCAGTGAAAATCGCACTTCCGTCTAAAGAATGTGTTAGAAAGATATTGAAAACGGAACTTAAAGATGAGTCGGTCAAGCTCAAACAGGATTTGACATTAGCCCAGAGAGAAAAGATATAGAAATTGCAAAGTGAGTTGAAAGTGAGAGAAGAGAACGGAGAAAAAAATCTGGTAATTAGGTACAAATTTGGGGAGCCGTTTATCGATAAAAAATATTCTGGGTTGAGTTTAGTATCGCGCCGGTTAATTTTGGCTCACTGTACCTAAACGAGAGAACCAAATTGAAAATTTTAAACACGCGTGTATGCTTAAATTATCGAACTTTATTTTAAAACAGATGTTATAAACATCGGTTCAGAAATTTTTCCACAAATTCCTTTTAAAAAATGCTTTTTTTTTTCCAAATTTCTAAATATATGCTAGTGTATTTTCATCTGTTGTGCATTGTACCAAACCAATTATGGATACATTTTCACGCACATATATTACTTATGAATTATAAAAACCACTAGTAATGTTTTTAATTACTTTTGATTGTTAATTTCTTTGTAAATCTTTAAATAAAATACACCTTTTTCTGCATTGAGTTCAATAATGCGAAAAACCAAAATGACTGCCAAATTTGAACTGTCAAATTACGGAGAAAGCACGAACAAAAGGGAATAAACTAAACCCACTTAGCAATAAATGTATGAAGTGAACGCGAAAAGGTGTTCAATGCTAAAACACTGTGGATGGCGTAGCCGGTGTTGGACTGGCCAGAGTTATTTTTTTAAAGCGCGGCAGAAGGCCGCCCACGCAAAAAGGAGTTCTATGCGAAAAAAAATCTGATACACCCCGGTGTTGGACCGACCAGGGTTATTTTTTTTGAAGCTCGGCCGAAGGCCGCTCACGCAAAAAGGAGTTCTATGCGAAAAAATTCTTGTCCATACAAATATGTTGGCTGGGTTGCATTGGTTTCAGTTTGTATGGAAAAATGAGCAAAAACACTTCCACGTTATAGGCAATCATCGCCATGAACTTGTTTCATCAATTGAAACGTTTCGGTAACAGTTTTACCAATTTTAAAACAAAATTTAATGTTGGCTTTATGTTCGAAGTTCATTTTCGCACCGATAGCACAAACTTACTTACACTTAAAACGCAATAACTTCACTTTCAATCAATGAAATATCATGAAATTCTCACTGGAAAATCGATAAAGATAGTAGACGTCGCCACCCTATACCAAATTCGATTAGTTACGAACAACAGTTTGGTGAGCAAAACTAATATCTCTGTGGCAATATGTTGGAAGAGTATCATTGTATTACAATTACATTTTCAAAGTAGGCGAGGGGATTACAATCGAATTTTGTATCTTGTTAACTTATGCATATTATTGGTAGCAGGCTCAGTTAGTTACTACTTTTTTTCCGTATCCAAAATATATATAATTAAATCAATTTTATTAACAAAAGCAATATAATGTGCTACGTACGTTGCCTTTTATTTTTCGGTATTTGGCGTCCCCAGTATTACAACAATTGATGTTTGTGAAAATATTTTCTATACCGTCATGACATCTGTGCTAAATGTCACATCCAAACAATCATACATATTATAAAATGCTTTCGGTGATTTTTACGATTAGTGAAATTATTAAATTTTATGTGCGGAATCGACACTAGAAAGAAACGTTCAGAGCTTTTGATCCGTAAAAATTATTCAAAGGGGTCAAGAACGCGTTAACGACGATGGCTATCAACATGAACTGCTGATCAACACGTCAATAAAATAAGGGAACTAGTGCTTAAGAATCGGTCATTTACAATCAAAGATCTTACCGGTCTCGTTGGAATATCGGAAAGATTAGAGAAAACCAATTTTTTAAGATCATTGCAAAAACAGAATTCCGACTACCAGGATGTCATACAACGCTTACCACCCGAAAACAGCCGATAAATAGGTTGAATATCTTGGCAAAGGTGAGCCGAAGCCGAAAAAAAAAACAAAATCAAATATTTAGGTTATGTTGGCAGATATCCTCAATTATCGAGGTGTGGTGCTCTCAGAATTCTTTCCGACAGACCAAGTTGCCAAGAAGGAATACTACTTGAGTATTATGCGCCATTTGTACGAAGCTATTCGTAAAAAGGGGCCGGAATTACGTACAAAAAACTCTTGCACAGACTGCATTGATTCCCCGTGAGCCAAAATTTCAACCAATACCGTGTCGAAACCATCGTATTCTGATTTAGTTCCGTGTGATAATAATTGCACTTTGGATGGAAGTCTTGAAGACGACGAAGGCATCCGTTTGCAGACATCAACACCAGAACGGGCCGACATTGTGAAATGGTATCGTAACAATAATTATAAGTTTGAGAATCAACCTATAAAGAACAGTGCAAATTTTCCTTAGAATTTTAATGAAAAGATTGATAATATTTTGAAATAAAAACTTCTTAATACAGTGTAAGCATATATTATGATGTGAAAGGAGTACTATCTCCGCACTAATTTTGTAAATTCATCTGGGATTATGAGGGGTTTAGTTAATTGTATCCTTCCATAAACAATATGTATGTTTTTTCTACATCAATTCAAGAGATGCGATTTCATTAGCTTTTTTTGTATGCGAGTATATCAATAATTTTATATACATATATAAAAATATTTCAAATGTCTAAAACAAAATAAAAATATTTGGAA
Organism: Bactrocera correcta; assembly: GCA_027475135.1. Classification (NCBI taxonomy): domain Eukaryota; kingdom Metazoa; phylum Arthropoda; class Insecta; order Diptera; family Tephritidae; genus Bactrocera; species Bactrocera correcta. The sequence continues at coordinate 77,824,594 of CM050322.1, read as the reverse complement.
CAACGACTTGCTAAATAAATAAATTACCAATTCACCATATTACCAAATACCATATTCTACCTAATATAAAAATTATGGTCAAAACTTCAAAAAACCAGAACGTCACATTCGAGAAATTTGTTATGAGCCACAAAATGGGTCGATTAAATACGGGTTTGAATATTTTGCAACTAGCACTGTGCGTGGCAATCGCACCAATTGTGCTTATTTATCAGGCATGAAAAGAATTAAGAATGCCGCCCTGACATTATTAATTGTACAGACGTCTTCGATCATTTAATATCCAAACGAAGCAGTCGTACTCGCTGGCACCAATGTGGAGGAAAAGCTAATATTGGTTGCGGAAGGTATATGCTTTTTAAATAATGCTGTTTGGACTTCCATTATGACTCACCACGAAATAAGGGAAAAATGGAAAAGAATAAAAAAACCTCATAAAACACATGTTTGATCAGCTTTAAATTGAATTTATATCCCAAATGAGTATATTCAACTACTGGATTTTCTTTACGAAAATACTTTAGAAAAACACGTTTGTATTTGATTTCTCGGTGTTTTTAGTTTGCTGGAAATCTTTGAAAATGCATTTCCTCATTTTTGAAAAATTCTCAAGTTTCAACTTAAAACAGACCACCGTTAAACCAAATTTGGTCTTTTTTTATAAGAAGTTTCAGTATACTTCTCTTCTTCTCTTTCCTCTATTATCTATATAAATAAAAATAAATTGTTGTTCGTTAGTCTGATTAAAACTCGAGAACGGCTGGGCCGATTGAGCTGATTTTGGTTTTAAAATGTTCGTCGTAGTCCAGGGTAGGTCTAAAAGGCGAGAAATAATCGAATAATTGCCGGGAAAACTCTAAAAACAGCCCTTTTCTATTTCCCAGATAAAAGTGACGTGATGTCACATCACATGGCATGATATCACATCACATTGCATAAATACCCATCATAAACAGGGTGGCGCAAAAGTCTGTTTTGACAATTGTGTAGTAAACACATGCGAAATACACGTAAATAAACAATGGTACGCTACACTGATTCAGAACTCGGGTTATTGGTTACTATTTATTTGACCAATAATCGGTCGGTGACTTTGGCACAACGTGAATTTAGTCGCAGATTTCCTGGCAGTCCGACGCCTACTGGTGAAACACTGCGACGTTGAGCCGCTCATATTGCTGCTGTTGCCGAGGATGTCATGGAAGCGCCGTCGATATCGACCAGACGACGTGCCACGGAAATGGGTATCAGTCGACTGTGTTTACACCGAATTTTGGTACAAGATTTGAGGATTTTTCCGTAAAAAGTCCAGACGGTGCATCAGCTGTTAACTGCTGACCGCCAATTGCGTCCAACATACGCTCAAGCTATCTTTAATCACCACCAAGAAGAAGATGATTTTTCATCAAGGCCCATTTCCATCGTAACGGATACATTAATAGGCAAAATTTACGCTTCTGGTTTACTGAAAATCCGCGTGTGTGCTGTTTTCGCTGGAGGAGTCATAGGACCTTTTTTCTTCAAAGACGTCATTGGCCAAACGGTTACTGTGAGTAGTAAGCTCTACAGAGCAATGGTCAACGAGTTCTTTTTGCCGCAACTTGATGAATTGGACAAGATGGTGTGACGGCACACACTACACGTGCCACAACCGATATGCTGAAGGAATTGCACTGGCCCGCAAGATCGCCTGATTTGACCGCTCAAGACTTCTATTTGTGGGGCTTTTTGAAGTAGCGGGTTTATCTCAACAAGCCTCATACTCTTGCAACTCTTAAAGACAATATTCGTCAAGAACGGGACGACCTATCGCCGGAAGTTTTGGCCAAAGTGATGGAAAATTCAATAAAAATGGTTTAAATGACAATCAACTGTGGTGGCGGCTATTTACATGATATCATATTCTCGACTGGATGTAAAAAAATTTAAAAGACCAACTAAAAATAATCCACAAGCAGAATCAAAGTATTTAATTCTTTGAAAAAATTACAGCCAGAAAACATCGAAAGGTTATTTTCATTATTTCGGCTACTTAAAAGGTAAATTGCTGAAAATTAGCCTTATGTGTCTTTCATACAAAGTGATCAAATACAAATTGAAATTTGTTCCGATGCCACGAGCAGATCACGCTAATATTGGCAGCCTAAAGCACATGCACGAGTACTCGCAGAATGCGATTATATACCTGTACGAGCGGAATTATGGAGGGTGGATTTATTTGTTACATTCACTTGCAATGCACAATGACCATAGATTTCGGAATTATTGAATCGTAATCAATCAGCAAGATCGTCACGATGTCACAGCACAACTTTTCAAACAACAGCTATGATGTTTGATGGACTTTATTTTAAGGCAGCGTATGTATATATGTTGCTGTTTGATGTAAGATTTATTCTTTTGAGGGGCAAAAAAGATGTTCTTGAGATGGTGGATGGTGGTTACATTAGATCAAATTGATGAAATCATTTCTGTGGAAATTCCTGATCCAGAGAAAGATCTAGAATTATACGAAGTGGTGAAAACCAATCTGGTTTATGGATGATGGTGATGTTCACAACAATCGCATTTCGGTGTGTATGCCTGACAATAAATGCACGAAACACTAGCCACGTGCTTTTCTTTCGGAAACGCAAACTGGAAATGATAGATATCCATTGTATCGGTCTCGCTCACCAGACGACAATGGCAGAACATTAAGCATTCAATTAAGAGCTGTGAATAACGAAGTTGACAACAAATGGAATGTACCTATTCGCCATTATTGTTTTATTCACATTCAAAGCTCATATCAATGTTAAGTATTACAGTTTGCGAAATCGATCAAGTAAGTTTGCAAGTACGTCACCATAGGAAGCAACATGGGGTTATTGGACTTAAAAGTTACGGTTGATACATAAACTTCAATAAAGCGCTTTGTAGGACATTTACTTCTGCAATTTATGAACGTTTTCCGGCTGTTGTGCGTCTCACAGTTAATTTGGAGAAGGCCAAAGTGTGTACTTCAACCCAGAAAATACAGTACAGCGGTGGAAACACCGCCAGCAACAAAATTAACATTTACGAGCTTTTGCTCAACTTTCGTCGGAGATCCGTTTTCGAGGACATTCGGAAATACCTTGATATTATACATGGAATGCATCGTTGAAGAAATAATTACGCAGAAAGCAAGGCCAACCAGTAGATGGACATCCAGGTGTGTTATCAACTAACACTTTAGGACGAATTTAGACAATCCATCTGAAAAATGCCGATTGCTTCTACCTTCGGTTGCTATTGATAAATGTACGCGGTTCAATTTCAATTGAGTCACTGCGTATTGTGAATGGTGTTTACAAGTTTTTGAGAAGCATGCCATCAGTTACAAATGCTGTTGTTTTCGATAAGAATTGGAAATGGGAAAATTCCGACTGATACTTCCAGGTGTTTAATACCAATTCTACGTGCCTTTTTTCAATTTTAGCAGCCAAAAATACCGATGCTAATGATTTAACCTGGAAGATTCTATGTCAAATTCCGAGAGCTTTGCGCTCATTAAAAATGATCGTCTTGACAATGAATACAAAGCCGTTAATTATCCAGTAAAATTTCTAAATTCTTTGGGGAGGCTTGGTATGCCGCCGCATCATTTGCGTCTCAAAGTTGGATCTGTCATTATCATGTCATCCAATCTTCATGTGCCGAAACTGTGTAATGGAACCCGATTGATTGCAACGCAGCTATCGAATACAAGGGGCAGACCGCTTGATTCTTCGAATTTCTTTGAGTTCCAACGATTTGCCATTTCAGTTCAAACCTATTCAGTTTCCAGGGAAAATTGAATTTGAAATGACAATTCACATTCTTGACGGATATTGTCTTTAAGCGCTGCAAGAGTCTAAAGCTTGATGACATAAACCCGTGACTTCAAAAAGAAGCCTGGAGCGGTCAAATCAGGCGATTTGCTGGCCAGTGCATATCGCCAAAACGGGAGATTAGGCGCCCGGGAAATGCATCCCTCAGCATATCGGTTGTGGCACGTGCAATGTGTACCGTTGCACCGTCTTGTTAGAACCACTAGTTTTCCAATCCCAATTTAGTAAGTTGTGGTAAAAAGAACTCGTTGATCATTGCTCTGTAGCACTCACCTCTCACAGTAACCGTTTAGCCCGGACGTCTTCGAAGAAAAAACATCCGATGACTCCTCCAGCGAAAACAGCAAACCATGCAGTGACTTTGAGCGGTTGTAATGGTTTTCCGTCGGTTACACGCGGATTTTCTGTGCCCCAGAAGCGTAAATTTTTCTTATTTACGTACCCTCTAAGATGGATGTGGGCCTCATCACTCATGATTATTTTTGATGAAAAATCATCTTCCTCTTGGTGGTGATTAAGGATGGCTTGAGCGTATGTTAGACGCGATTGGCGGTCAGCAGGACTTTGTATGGAAACATCTTTAAATCTTATACCAAAATTCGCTGTAAACACAGTCGACTGATACCCATTTGCGTGGCACGTCGTCTGGTCGATGTCGACGGCGCTTCCATGACATCCTCGGCAACAGCACCAATATTCTCCGCAGAACGGCTACTCCGGGGCCTGCCACGCCTGGCAGCATCTCGTGTTGTGCCAGAATCTTTGAGGTGAGCGGGTAACCGTCACAGTGTTTCACCAGTAGGCGATAGACGGCCAGGAAATCTGCGACGAAATTCACGTTGTGCTAAAGTCACCAATCGAAATAGTCACCAATATCCCACGTTCTGGAGCAGCGTAGCGTAGCATTGTTTATTTACGTGCATTTTGCATGTCTTTACTACACAAATGTCAAAACAGAACAGACATTATAGTTAGATTGCAAAATTTATAGCATCTTCTGATAAGAGGACTTTTGCGCCACTTTAATGACCGTTTACTGAAAACGCGAGTGTGATATATGAATTTAAGTCTATCTCTTTTAAGTTATGTGGTCTGGAACTTGCCCGAAGCCTCATATCCCTTATCTTAAACATAAAAATATTTTGGATTTTTTGTCTGTTCGCTATAGCTGACTAAATCGTTGCATGAAATGAAAAATGGGCTACACTACTTTGAAGTGAATCCAATGAGGATGGTTTGCAAAACAGCAACATCAGAAAATGTTCATTTTTAAACGACTTATGAGCTTTCCAAAAAGTGACTTTTCCCTAAAAAAATTGTTTGTTATAATTTTTTTGTTTTGTTTTCCAATTGATTTATTTGTAAATTATTTGAGTCGTTCAATTTCTGTCGTTTGCTTTCTTTGTTATACCCTGAACAGGGTATATTAAGTTTTTCAAGAAGTTTGTAACACCTAGAAGGAGGCGTCGAACACCCTATTAAATGTACAGTTGTCCACAAAAAAATAGGAGTGACTACATGGGAAAAACGAATTGTTAATTTTCATTAACAAAAATGTTTTATTTTTTCAAAATTTTTGCATAATGTAATTTGCTAAAGACCTATTAATATTTCCAGATTCCATCTATTTTAATTAAACATAAACAAAAATTTATATCGCAGTTTATATCAAGTTAACTAAAAAACTAGTTCCACAAAAAAATAGGAGTATTTTATATAATAAGAGGCCGTTCTATAATTTTAATATATATTGCTTCCAAAGTTTCACAGAATATTAAAATAATTAATATTTCGATGAATAACCTCGATTTTTTTAATACAGCATCACATCTCCGAGGCATGGAGTCTGTGAGATCCTGACAACGTTTTATTGGTATTCTTTTCCAAGCCTCTTTCACTACTTGCCACAAATCTCTCGAATTGGTTGGTTTCTCTTCAGCTACTTTCTTGTTGATATCTGTCCATAGGTTTTCAATGGGGTTGAGGTCAGGAGACTGAGCAGGTCACCACATAACCTTAACTCCATTGGCCCTAAACCATTTTTTTGCGTACTTGCTGGTACTTTTAAGGTCATTATTTTATTAATATACCCATATCAATGACATATTCCGTGAGGTACCACATACCATTACCTCATCGAATATTTTGACATATACTCTTTGGTCCATGATGCCTTCAATTAAGTGTATTGGACCAACATCGCAATGTTGTAAAACAACCGCATACCATGATTTGACATCGTCAAGTATAACAGTTTTTGTGGTACACCGGGGATTATATTCTGAGTTAGGGGGACGTCGAACAAAGTTCCTAGATTCTATACTACCATATAACTCAACTTTGGATTCGTCTGACCACAATATGTTCCGCCATATAGACGCGGGTCAGGAGCCATGCTCATTTGAAAATTCTATGCGGGCTTCCTTGTGTTTATTTTTTAATGGGATCTTTTTCGTGGACTTCTGGTAAATAATTTGATCTGCTCCAAATGTATACGAACAGTTTCAGTATTAACTGACAAATTTAGTTCGTCATGAATGCTCCTGGCTGAAGCAAAAGGACCACCAGTACTATATTGCGATCGTCTGCAGTGGATGTTTTACGCTTTTGTCTACAAGTTTAATTTTTGTTTATATAATTTAAGGCATTTTCTATCATTTGAGAAGAGCATTTTACGATTTTTTGGATCTCTTTATAAGTTTTTCCTAATTTTCTCAATTTTTTTGTCGTTTTCCGCTTTTCCTCTGTACAATGATTTCCTCTACCCACTGAAGAAAAACCCAATGATTAAATAAAATAATAACTAATTTAAATTGTTGCTAGATTATGGAACTATACTTATTTTTCTAATTTTGTGAATCTTTTTTATGTTAAGGACTATTTTGAAAACGAAATATCTAACACTCCTATTATTTTGTGGAAAGCAATAACAAGTGTCTCCGGGAACTATCAAAGCAGAAGTAGAACATCAATCATCAGAATAAAAATTTGTTTTGTATTTTAATGCTAGTATCCCGTTATGTGTACCGTTAATGTTTCGCGCCCTTTACTTGTGAATTAAAAAAGTTATGCAGCTAAACAAATTTTTCATAGTGGCACTCCTATTATTTTGTGGACAACTGTATATATAAATGATCAGTATGTTGAGCTGAGTCGATTTAGCCATGTCCGTCTGTCCGTCTGTCTGTATATATACGAACTAGTCCCCCAGTTTCTAAGATATCGGTTTAAATTTTTGCAAGCGTCATTTTCTCTTCAAGAAGCTGCTCATTTATTGGAACTGCTAATATCGGACCACTATAATATATAGCTGCCATACAAACTCAACAATCGGAATCAAGTTCTTCTATGGAAACATTTGACAGTTTATTTTCACAAAAGTTGGCACTGGTTATTTTCTAAGGTAATAACGTAATCTCCGGAGAAATTGTTCAGATCGGTTAACTAAAGCATATAGTATAGCTACCTTACAAACTCAACAATCGGAATCAAATGCTTGTTTGGGAAACTTCCTCATTTGTCAATATATCTTCACGAAATTTGGTATAGGTTATTTTGTAAGGCAACAATGTAATCTCCGAATAAATTTTTCAGATCGGATTACTATAGCTTATAGTTGCCATTCAAACTGAATGCTCGGAATCAAATGTTTGCATGGGAAACTTCCTCATTTAACATTATATCTTCTCGAAATATAGTATGAGTTATTGTTCATAGAAATGATGTTATATCGGAAGAAATATAACATACCTATAGCTGCCATACAAACCGAACAGATTACTATTGCATGTAACTTCCATACAAACTGAACACATAGTTATTAAAACAAATGCACCTGTGAAGGGTATATTAGCTTCGGTGATTAATGTACGCGATTCAACTTCATTTGATTCATTGCGTACTGTGTATGATATGGTGTGTACATCTTTTTGAGAAGCATGTTAGCAATTACAATTGCTGGAACATGATAATCAATGGAATAAAACGGTGGACGATGCGATAGCTAATAGATAATAAATAATTTTCATAATTTTCAAAACAATAGAAATTCAACTTTCTTTTTTTTTTTTAAACACATAATTTCACGCAGAACAACAACTGCGCGGTCAGCTAGTCTTATATATAAAAATAAGTTCGGTATTTATCTATTCGCTATAGCTGATTAAGCCGTTGCATGATATGAAAAATGGCCTAAACCACTGCACATTAGGTCAAATGAGCGTTTTTTCTGTGCAAAAGTGATAAGAATCAAATTGCCGTTTTACTTTTGTTGTTGTTTTTTAATTGGCAATACTCAAAAACAAAGACGCGTGATTTTTGTTTGTGCTAAATATAGAGTACCGTTACATACATGTGCGTCAAAGTCAATCGATGCAAGTCTTTCAACAAATGTGATTGCAAGTTTAGTATTGATTGGTCATCTTTAAGAGTGTGTTTATCGAATTGTTTTGATAATAGTTCATTAGTGGAAAATGGAAAATAAAGCTCCAAGTAAGAATATATGTATTTAATTAACATTGGCTTATATGTATGTCGCTATACTTGATAATAATGCATTAGTCTACATAACCTTAAAACTGTAGAATTTATCTAAAACTTTGACTTCTGTAAGCCTTTAAAAATTTTGACCCCATTTGAACCCTTTCAAATTGATAATATAAATAAAGTAATAAATAATGAGTTATTTACATTTTGTTTAAACTGCTATTCTTTGCGTTTAACGAGTATTATATACGAGTATTATATAGATTTTGTTTAGGAAATCTCTGCATAAAAAAAGCTGATTTGTTTGATACATGGCGAAAAGAATGCACAAAAAAAGAAAAGTTTGATGCTGTTTTAAAATATGTAGTTGGCAAAATTGAAGTTAATATACTTTCGGATGAAATTAAGAAACATATATCTCAAATATTACATTTTTTTTGCGTAAAATTGGCAACAAAATGGGAAAAATCTCACAGAAACATAAATACCTTTAAAAAAACAAAATGAAGCGTGGCTTAATACTGAAACAAATTTTGTGTTATATGACATTTCTAAAAAAGCACCACCTACCACTGTTGGACGTCCACGTGTGCCATTCAGCGCCAAATCAGATTTCGGAAAAAGAAAAGAAGCCGCAGACCTATCAGCTGAAAAAGCTGATACTAATCTTCTAGTTCGTGCAGCAGCAACATCGGCTCGTACACAAGGTGATACTGATCTGGCTGCAGTCCTGAAAGAAAGCATGGAAAGTCCAACAAGGCCATCAAAAATGCGGAAATTTTTTAACGAGGATCCCAAAAAGCCAATTCCTTATTCAGCAGATGGGGCTTTAGCTTTCCTTCTTGAGCATAATTTTTCAAAAGAGCAGTATAATGCAATACGCGATGGAAGGTAAAAAAGGAGCAGCGACATATATCCTCATTATAGCAAAATTACAGCTGCAAAAATTAAAATGTCGACCTGAGGGTATAGAAGCGAAATATTTTACAACATACGGCTGAAAAAATTGTTGATATGGAAAGAGAAGTGTTTCAAGCTGTAATGGAAGCGGAAAAGACAAATTTCGTAAGCTCTGAATTGATATTAAGCTACGGATTTGATAGTAGCACTGGTCAAGCTCAATTTAAGCAAACATTTAATGAGCCAGGTTCGTCAAATAGCAGCGATAGCTCTCTATTGGCTACAACAGTCATTCCCTTAAGGTTACTGCTTTCATCGGGTAAACCAATTTGGAAAACCCGCACACCACAGTCTGTAAGATTTTGCCATCTTATTAAACTGAAGTACATAAAAGAGACAAAAGATGTGGTTTTAAAGGAGCACCTGGAATTAAAAAATGATATTAATGCCTTGAAAACCTTAACAATATCAATTGGTGATGGAAAGTCTGTGGAAGTATCCTTTAACTCATTAAACGCTAGTGTTACATATATGTAACGCTCCAATCTTTCACATAAATCTACGACTTTTTCGAAATGCAATTTTAAATGCTCCAAATTATAAATTAGAATTAAAGTGAACAAATCAAAGAATAAGTGTGCACTATATTTTGCCCTTTCCGTTTAGTGTAACAAAATTAGTAGCGCAGTGAACACGAAGCCGATTTCACACACATAAAAAAACTGTCGAAATGGGAACACGTTGTCGGTAAGTAAGATTTTTAATAAAGTGTCACCGATTTATGTGAAAAGAGTGTTTTGTACATTTTGATAGTGTTTGAAATTTTATGCTAATAAAAAAAAATTGAAAATGACTGTATTTGTAGGTTTTTTTTTCGTCTTGTGTAGCTGTGACATATATGTCACGTTCGCGGGTTCACCTTATGAATTGTAATTATAACTATATAATATATATATATTTATGTGCGTGTTCTTCCGTTATTAGGACAAAACTAACTGTTGAAGAAGTTTGCGCAGTTGTGGACGAATTGACAAATAATGAAGAAGAAGAAGTGGAAGCTATATACATATATAGAGGCTACTGACGCGGGTGCTCTTTCAGGTGATGATTCGGCAGACAAAGACGGCGGTACTTTGGAAAACTTGTCACATACACAGCTTGTCGAGGATTGTGAAATTGTTACAAGAAAAAATACCGACTTTGAAGAGAACCCCAACTTTGATATGGACGCTGAAATTTTAGACTTCTTAAATCATTCTATCTCAGAGTTTAAAGAAAAACCTTTTGGAGGAATCATTTGCTTCTGTGCAAGCATCCGAAAAGCCGAGTACATCGCGTTCAACTCAAAAGCCTAGGGAACAAACCAATTCTCGTCGTCGTAAGATAACTGCAGGTCAGTCTTATAGTAAGGCTAAGAGAGCCAAACCATCCTTTACGTGGGTCGATGATAATATCGAACCTAGATCTCCAATTTTCCCTGAGGGTAATTACAGTGACTGCAGCAACCTAGAGCTATATGAGCAATTCCAAAAGTTTTTTGATGATGAATTATTGCAAATGCTGTGTGACGAGTCAAACAGTTATTCGCTCTTAAATAATAATGGAAACCCAAATATTACAGTTGGAGAAATGAAAGTATTTTTAGGAATTCTGATAATAAGTGGATATACCTATTCTCCAAACAAAGAAGCATATGGGAGCGTTGACAAAAATATTCAAAATCTTGTGATTATTGACTCGATGAGGCGTGATCGTTTTCGAACTATCTTTGGAAATCTACACTTTATTGACCCCGGAAAGACAAATTTATCGGATAAAATATGGAAATTGAGACCCCTAACTGATGCTTTGAAAGCGAATTTTGCTAAAAATTTTCATCCAGAGCGGAATTTGTTCTACGATGAATCAATGGTGGAATACTACGACAGGTACGGTTGTAAACAATTTATGAGAGGCAAACCGTTGAGATTTGGTTATAAAATGTGGTGTCTAAATACGCCTTCCGGTTATCTTCTAAACTTCGAGATGTATCAGGGAAAAAACTCTAGGACGAACGAAGAGTACGCTGCAAACTATGGAAAGAACGCTGCTACGTTGTTTTTAATGACCGATAAAACGTGGAAGCCACTTCCGTTTCAATTCTTTTTCGATAATCACTTCACTTCAATACCTGGTTTGGTTGGATTAAAAAAAATGGGATATGAGGGAACTGGAACAATTCGGCAGAATTCAATACCAAACTCTTGCCCTTTGCCACTAAAAAATAAGTTAAAAAAAAAGGAACGTGGTTATATGGCTATAGGAGCTTGATGCTAGATATGACCTAATTGGCCATTTCATAGTTAGAAATCCTACCAGGAGACGCTGTGCTGGAAACAACTGCCAGCGATCAATAAACACCAAATATGTAAAGTGTGACGTAGGTTTGTGTGTGGATTGTTTCTACAACTTTAACTTTAGACCAGTTTGAATTTTCTTTCTCAACCAAAAATTGATGAATTTTCATACGTTTGTACTTGTTTCGTTTTCTTTTTGTAAACTTTATAATTAAAATTATAAAATTGATGAATTAAATCCAATGGAAGTGTTTATTTACATGTTAGTATCAAACATTGTATTACATAGCAGAAACCCGCGAGCGTTACATATATGTCACGGGTCGTGCAGACCCCCCCGGATAGGGGTTGTAACTTTTGTTTGTAGTTTTGTGTACATATCAACCCTTGTAGTATCCACACAAAGTTTGGTTCCTCTATCTTTGCTATTTAGCTTTCGCGTTTAATGGGTTAAATTATTTTTAACACTAATGGATGGAAAAGTTTTAAATATTATAACTGGGACTAGATCAAACCAGGCTTGTTCCATTCGTGGTGCTACTCCTAAGGACTTTATGAACACGTGTGATTACAAAAGTGAAGTATTTCATGCAAAAGAGGAAACCTTAAAATTTGGAATTAGCCTCCTTCATTGTTGAATTAGATTTTTTGAATTTCTATTACATTTAGGCTATAAATGCAAAATATAAAAGTGGCAGATACGAGGAGAAGATAAGTTACCTGTCTTAAAAAGAAAAGTAGACATTCAAAACGATTTTTGGAAAAAGCTTGGACTTCGCGAAAATATGCCCAGAGTAGGAGGCTCCGGTTCCACAAATGACGGGAACACTGCTCGTCGAGCTTTTATTGAACACACTATTTTTTCTAAAATAACTGATGTTGAGGAAGACCTTATATTTCGTTTCAAAATAATTTTGATTTGTCTATCCTGCGAGTTTGAAATCGAAATCAATGCAAGCAAATTTGAAATATATTGTTTTCAAAACTTCCCATGGGGTTTTTTGGAGAACAAGCTGCTGAATCGCGACATCAAATATACAAAGTCGATAGATTACATCACGCTCGTAGAAACAACCGCACCAATAATCTATTGGACATATTTAATAGGGCTATCGATACATCAGATCCATTAATTTCCACATTTCTTTAAAGTAAACTCATTCGAAAGAGGAAACGTATCACACTTCCTAATGAAGTCATTGAACTATTATGTTGCAGCGAACCCTCAGAAGATTTTCAACTTAACAACCAGGATGATGAAATTAATGAAACGGAATTTTTTAATTTGAATTTACATAATGAATTAGATTTATGTGATTAATTAATTGTTTCAGTACAAATAAAATTAATAAATGAAACAATGTATTATTTTCATTAATGGCTGCAAAAGGAGTAATTTTGAATTTTGGTCGTTAGAGGGTTAATTTCCACTTTTTATAATACTGTTACTCCTGCTTCTGAAATCCTTACAAGTTTTGGTTTGAATAGCATAATTTTGTAATCGTTATTAATTTTTCACAGAAAAAACGCTCATTTGACCTAATGTGCACTGTGAAGATAATCCAATGAGAATGGTTTGTAATAAAAATATTCAGAAAATGATAATTTTTAGCCGACTTACGAGCGAAAATTCAAAAAATATTTATTGCCTACTTGTAACAGAGAATGTTATTTAAAATTTAGCGAAAACACACTGATAAGAGCGATTTATAGCGTGAATAATAACAAAAACAACTCTTTTTTCAATGCGTCAGGGCACTGCCAAGACGTTTATTGCAAATTTAATACTTGTTAAAATAAAACAATGAGGGAAGATAGCAATAGCAGTTGCTTCGACAAGGCGATTCCCTATCGTGCGACTTTTTTAACCTGCTTCTGGAGAGAATAGTTCGAGCTGCAGAACTAAATAGAGAAGGTACCATCTTCTATAAGAGTGTACAACTGCTGGCGATATCAATATCATCGGCCTCGACACCCACGCTGTTAGTTCTGCTTTCTTCAGACTGGAGAAAGAAGCAAAACAAATGGGTCTGAAAGTGAACGAGGGCAAGATGAAATATCTCCTGTCATCAAACAAACTCTCGTCGCTCCCGCGACTTGGCTCTCACGTCACTGTTCACAGTCATAACTTTGAAGTTGTAGATAATTTTGTCTTTCTTCGAGCTAGCGTAAACACCGCCAACAATGTCAACCTGAAAATCCAACGCAGGATAACTCTTGCCAACAGGTGCTACTTCGGACTGAATAGGCAATTAAGAAGCAAAGTTCTCTCTCGACAAACAAAAACCAAACTCTAAAAGTCGCTCATAATTTCCGTCCTGCTATATGGTGCAGAGGCATGGACGATGTTAACAATGGATGAGTCGACGTATGGTCTTTTGCGCGTTGGCCACGGCGAATACCGCATTCGATGGAACGATGAGCTGTACAAGATATACGACGACATTGACATAGTTCAGCGAATTAAAAGACAGCGTCTACGCTGGCTAGGTCACGTTGTCCGGATGGACGAAAACACTCCAGCTCAGAAAGTATTCGACGCAGTACCCGCCGCGGGAAGCAGAGGAAGAGGAAGACCTCCACTCCGTTGGAAGGACCAAGTGAAGAAGGACCTGGATTCGTTTGGAATATCTAATTGGCGCCACGTACCGAAAAGAAGAAACGACTGACGCGCGGTTGTTAGCTCGGCTATAGTCGCGTTAGCGGTGTCCAATTAAGAAGATCTAAAACGCTTTAGCTGTTCCCAAAGTCTCTCCAGATGGACAATTATTCAAATGGTTAAATTTTTCAATATTGGTATATGTGGATCATTATGAGCCAAGCTCTCAAACAAACTCGTAAAGATTTATATTCTGAATATTCTCTCTTGAATTTAGGCAGATTCATTTTAGGAGCCTTGAGCTGTGAGAAGCTACGAAAGATCCTTCAACTAGCGAAGTTTTACTTTTTGCTAAAATTGACTTTATTATGGACTTCGTTTCAACGATTATGTCCTCTAACTCTCCTCGGGCCATGTCGTCTTCATCAATTTCTTCAATCTTTGATTGGCATTTCATTAACTTTTCACTATGTGAATTTAAGATGTCGAGCCGACATTCTAATTCAATAGGATTTAGCGACATGGGTTTTTCGGGAAGGCCCGATTTTATGCGCAAATCCTACTTTTCACAACCGTTCTTTGACATCTTAATGACTTTAAGTCCGTCAACTCCTTACTTGGAGACAAATTTGCGAGAGTTGCTGGCTCATTGTGTTTTGTTTGAATTCAGAAATTCACGAAAAATTTTTTGGCACGAACAAATAACGAAAAGCCAAATCGAAAAATACACAAAAGAGCAACAGCACGACCAAAGAAAAAGTTGTGAAAAAACCGACCGATAAATTGCTCGTAAAAATTGCGAAAAAATCTAAGATTTGTCAATTCTTTTTAAAAAATTAAAGGACTACCGCAAATCCCAAAATCAGTTGTTTCACTTGCGTATGCATATATGTACATACAAGTGCGTATGCTTATTATCTATATAAATAAATTGTTGATAAATGAATTGTTGTTCGTTAGTCGGATTAAAACTCGAGAACGGCTGGGCCGATTGAGCTGATTTTGGTTTTAAAATGTTCGCCGTAGTCCAGGGTAGGTCTAAAAGGCGAGAAATAATCGAATAATTGCCGGGAAAACTCTAAAAACAGCCCTTTTCTATTTCCCAGATAAAAGTGACGTGATGTCACATCACATAGCATGATATCACATCACATTGCATAAATACCCATCATATACAGGGTGGCGCAAAAGTCTGTTTTGACAATTGTGTAGTAAACACATGCGAAATACACGTACGCTACACTGTTTCAGAACTCGGGTTATTGGTTACTATTTATTTGACCAATAATCGGTCGGTGACTTTGGCACAACGTGAATTCAGTCGCAGATTTCCTGGCAGTCCGACGCCTACTGGTGAAACACTGCGACGTTGAGCCGCTCATATTGCTGCTGTTGCCGAGGATGTCACGTCGACCAGACGACGTGCCACGCAAATGGGTATTAGTCGACTATGTTTACACCGAATTTTGGTACAAGATTTATAGATTTTTCCGTACAAAGTCTAGACGGTGCATCAGCTGTTAACTGCTGACCGCCAATCGCGTTCAACATACGCTCAAGCCATCTTTAATCACCACCAAGAAGAAGATGATTTTTCATCAAGGCCCATTTTCATCGTAACGGATACATTAATAGGCAAAATTTACGCTTCTGGGGTACTGAAAATCCGCGTGTGTGCTGTTTTCGCTGGAGGAGTCATAGGACCTTTTTTCTTCAAAGACGTCATAGGCCAAACGGTTACTGTGCGTGGTAAGCTCTACAGAGCAATGGTCAACGAGTTCTTTTTGCCGCAACTTGATGAATTGGACAAGATGGTGTGTCGGCACACACTGCACGTGCCACAACCGATATGCTAAAGGAATTGCACTGGCCCGCAAGATCGCCTGATTTGACCGCTCAAGACTTCAATTTGTGGGGCTTTTTGAAGTAGCGGGTTTATCTCAACAAGCCTCATACTCTTGCAACTCTTAAAGACAATAAAAATGATTTAAATGACAATCAACTGTGGTGGCGGCTATTTACATGATATCATATTCTCGACTGGATGTAAAAAAATTTAAAAGACCAACTAAAATTAATCCACAAGCAGAATCAAAGTATTTAATTCTATGAAAAAATTACAGCCAGAAAACATCGGAAGGTTATTTTCATTATTTCGGCTACTTAAAAGGTAAATTGCTGAAAATTAGCTTTATGTGTCTTTCATACAAAGAGATCAAATACAGATTGAAATTTGTTCCGATGCCACGAGCAGATCACGCTAATATTGGCAGCCCAAAGCACATGCTCGAGTTCTCGCAGAATGCGATTATATACCTGTACGAGCGGAATTATGGAGGGTGGATTTATTTGTTACATTCACTTGCAATGCACAATGACAATAGATTTCGGAATTATTGAATCGTAATCAATCAGCAAGATCGTCACGATGTCACAGCACAACTTTTCAAACAACAGCTATGATGTTTGATGGACTTTATTTTAAGGCAGCGTATGTATATATGTTGCTGTTTGATGTAAGATTTATTCTTTTGAGGGGCAAAAAAGATGTTCTTGAGATGGTGGATGGTGGTTACACCAGATCAAATTGATGAAATCATTTCTGTGGAAATTCCTGATCCAGAGAAAGATCTAGAATTATACGAAGAGGTGAAAACCAATCTGGTTTATGGATGATGGTGATGTCCACAACAATCGCATTTCGGTGTGTATGTCTGACAATTAATGCACGAAACACTGGCCACGTGCTTTTATTTCGGGAACGCAAACTGGACATGATAGATATCCATTGTATCGCTCACGCTCACCAGACGACAATGGCAGAGCATTAAGCATTCAGTTAAGAGCTGTGAATAACGAAGTTGAGAACAAATGGAATGTACCATATTCGCCATTATTGTCTAATTCACATTCAAAGCTCATATCAATGTTAAGTATTACAGTTTGCGAAATCGATCAAGTAAGTTTGCAAGTACGTCACCAAAAGACGTAGAGGCCAATAACCGCTATGGCCGTGAACGAGATGAGATCAGCAACTAGCAAATAAGTCGATGCGTGAAGTGCAATGAAGCATTTTATAATGTATTTACCTTTGCGATTCATGAACGTTTTCCGACTGTTCTGCATCTCACAGTTCATTTGGAGAATAGCCAAAGAGCGTATTTTAACCCTTAGAATACATTACAGCCAATGGAAACACCGCCAGCAACAAAATTAACATTGATGAGTTTTTTCTCAACTTTCGTCAGTGATCCATTTTCGAGAACATTGCTCTATTCGGAAATTACGTGATATTATATATGGAATGCATCGTCGAAGAAATAGCTACGCAGAAAGGAAGACCAACCAGTAGATTGACATCCATGTCTATTTTCAACTAATACTTTAGGACGAATTTAGACAATCCATCTGAAAAACGCCGATTGCTTCTACCTTCGGTTGCTATTGATAAATGTACGCGGTTCAATTTCAATTGAGTCATTGCGTCTTGTGAATGGTGTTTACAAGTTTTTGAGAAGCATGCCATCAGTTACAATTGCTGTTGTTTTCGATAAGAATTGGAAATAGGAAAATTCCGACTGATACTTCCAGGCGTTTGATGCCAATTCTACGTGCCTTTTTTCAATTTTAGCAGCCAAAAATACCGATGCTAATGACTTAAACTGGAAGATTCTATGTCAAATTCCGAGAGCTTTGCGCTCATTAAAAATGATCGTCTTGACAATGAATACAAAACCATTAATTATCCAGTAAAATTTGTAACTTCTTTGGGGAGGCTTGGTATGCCGCCGCATCATTTGCGTCTCAAAGTTGGATCTATCTTTATCATGTCATCCAATCTTCATGTGCCGAAACTGTATAATGGAACCCGATTGATTGTAACGCAGCTATCGAATACAAGGGGCAGACCGCTTGATTCTACGAGTTTCTTTGAGTTCCAACGATTTGCCATTTCAGTTCAAACCTATTCAGTTTCCAGGGAAAATAGAATTTGAAATGACAATTAACAGGACACAATGATAGTGTTTAGATGTTTTTCACACGGCCAGCTATATGTGGCGCGTTCTTAAGTTGGAAAACCATCCTCTCTGTACATTTACACACCGAAACAAACTACGCTACATTGAAAAAAATGTGGATAAATCGCAAATAAATGATTTTTAACACAGTATAAATTAAATATTCTTTTCATTTTAAAACACATAATTTCACGCAGGACAACACCTGCCGGGGGTTCTATACCCCTAATTTATATCCTTTTTATATATGGTGTATTACATACCAAATCGACCTCTTTTGAACCCGATCCCTTTAGATTTTGCTGAAACTTATCCTACCTTTTCTACCCTATGAAAAAAATTTTGAGAATTTTTTCAAAATTTTTTGTCCAACTTCAAATATATGTATATCTTACTTATCACCTAGAAAATAAAAACAGTTTTTTCTTTTTGTCCAATACAAACGTTTGTATTTTGTATATAATTAAAGAAGGTTCATTATGTTTTTGAAATTATTGAAAGTTGGCCGGAAAACCCCTAAAAACAGCTTTTTCTTTTTCCAATACAAACGTTTTATTTTGTATATACATGCATACATATGTGCATATGTTAGTAAAAATGATTGTTTGTTTGTTAGTAACGCTAACGCTCGAGAACGGCGGAACCAATCTTCATGAAATCAGAAGTTGTTCGCTGTTGATCTGGAAAGGGTTAGATATAAAAAAACCAAATACTTTTCATTAGGAAAAGTCGAAAAATTGGAAATTTCCAAAAAGTGACTTTTCATGCAATTCTTTTTGGTTTTGTTTTTCAATATTTTGATTTGTAAATTATTTGAATCGTTCAAATTCGGTCGCTTGCTTTTTTATTCCGGCTATTTAAAAGAAAAATTATTGAAAATTATTCAGTGAAAACTTTATGTGTGTTTCAAACGAAGTGATCACTTACAGATTGAAATTTGTTACGAAGCAACGAAGACATCGCGCTAATATCGGACGGCGTTCTTTTTGTCATCAACGTATGACAGCCCAAGACACATGAACTACATGAGACTCCCAGGATGCGATGACATATGTGTGGAATTATGGATCGCTGTCAATCAGCAAGCGATCATCACGATAATACAGCAAGACTTTTCAAACAACAGCTACGATTTTTGATGGACCTTATCTTGAAGCAACGTATGTATATACAAGTATGGTGCAGTCAGATGCTGGATGTACTCTGTTGAGATGCAAAAAAGAGGTTTGCCGCACGCACACATTCCTCTTTGAATGGTGGCTGGTGGTTACACCAGATCAAATTGATGAAATAATATCTGCGGAAATTCCTCATTCAGAGAAAGATCCATTATTCTACGAAGTGATGAAAACCAATACGGTGCATCGACCTTGCGGACACCACAATCCCACTTGCAATAAATGCACGAAACAGTATCCACGTGCTTTTCTTTCGGAAACGCAAACTGGAAATGATGGATATCCACTCTATCGTCGTAGCTCATCAGACGGCCATACAACTAAGAGTAGTGAATATCGAAGTTGACAACATATGGATCGTACTATATTCTCCACTGTTGTCTAATTCACATTCAAAACTCATATCAATGTTTTGTATTGCAGTTTGGCGTAATCTATAAAATGCGTTTGTAAGTACGTCACCAAATTAACCAAAACGGTTAACGGTTACGGTTTGAACGATACGATCGATACGTGAACTGCAATAAAGCGGTTTGTAGGGTATTTACTTTTGCAATTCCTGAACGTTTTTCGACTGTTGCGCGTCTCGCGGTTCATTTAGAGAATGGCTAAAGAATGTTTTTCAACCCAGAGAATACAGTACAGCCAGCGGAAACACTTCCAACATCATTGACATTGACGAGTTTTTTTCTCAACTTGCGTCAGTGATTCGTTTGCGAGAACATTGCTCTATTCGGAAATGCCTTGATATTATACATGGAATGCATCGTCGAAGAAATAGTTACGCAGAAAGCAAGGCCAACCAGTAGATTGACATCCAGGTGTGTTCTCAACTAATTCCTTAGGACGAATTTACATAATCCACCCGAAAAACGACGATTTCTAATACCTTCTGTTGCTATTAATAAATGTGCGTCGTTCAGTTTGATTTGAGTCATTGCGCACACTTTTCGCGATGGTCATTTCGACATATCAGCCTTCAAATCCACGTCAATTTTGGAATACGAACAAAATTACATTGCCGAAG
This sequence comes from Bactrocera correcta, assembly GCA_027475135.1. Classification (NCBI taxonomy): domain Eukaryota; kingdom Metazoa; phylum Arthropoda; class Insecta; order Diptera; family Tephritidae; genus Bactrocera; species Bactrocera correcta. The sequence goes on along the minus strand of CM050322.1, from coordinate 77,804,196 downwards.
TCATTTTACATCGTATTCGATAAGAATTGGAAATAGGCAAATTTCGGTTCCAGTGGTTTGATATCAATTCCACCTGCCTTTTGTCAATATACTTCAACAAAATTCATCACGAATATTTATGCTAAATTTTTTGCCAAATTATCGTAACAACGATTGTATGAGTGCGTGCCCGTTATACGTGGCGTGTTCCCGAGTTGGAAAACCATCTTCTCTGTACATTGACGCTACGGAATAGAAACCAAAAAATGTTGTTTATCAAACTGCGTTACATTGAAAAAAAATTTAGAAAAATCGAAAATAAAAGATTTTTAACACAACGTAAATTCAACTTTCCTTTCATTTCAAAACATCTAATTTCACGCAGGACAACGTATGCGGGGTCAGCTGGTTTATTATATGTTAGAAATAAAGTTATGATAGAAATAAAGTTTACGGAAACAAAATTTTTTCATTTTTTTTTTAATAAATAAAAAAAATATAAAAAATCGGCCCACTCTGGAATTAGCAGATTTAGTTGTCAAATTAATTGAATTTTTTTTAAAGGAAAGAAAAAATTGCCAAATTCAAAAAAAAAGTTATGGCTATTTGAAAATAAAACAATAAAAACGGTAATTTCGGTTGCACCGAAGCTAAATACCTTTCACAGGTGCATTTCTGTTATTAACTATGTGTTCAGTTTGGAAGCTATATGCTACAGTAACCCGTTCTGAACAAGTTTTTTAGAGATTACATTGTTGCCTTAAAAAATAATCTACACCAAATTTCGTGAATATATCTTGTCAAATGTGAAAGTTGTCCATACAAGAACTTGATTCCGATCGTTCAGTTTGTATGACAGCTATATGCTATAGTTAACATTTCTTCGGAGATTACATTGTTGCCTTAGAAAATAATATATACCAAATTTCGGGAATATATCTTTTCAAATGTGAAAGTTGTCCATACAAGAACTTGATTCCGATCGTTCAGTTTGTATGGCAGCTATATGCTATAGTTAGCCGATCTGAATCTTCGGAGATTACATTGTTGCCTTCGAAAATAATATATACCAAATTTCGTGAATATATCTTGTCAAAAGTGAAAGTTTTCCATACAAGCCCTTGACTCCGATCGCTCAGTTCGTATGGTAGCTATATGCTATAGTAAACCGATCTGAACAATTTTCTCGGATAATACATTTTACCTAGAAAATAATCTATACCAAATTAGGTGAAGATACATTGTCAAATGTCAAAGTTTTCCATATAAGAACTTGATTCCGATCGTTCAGTTTGTATGACAGCTATATGTTATAGTGGTCCGATATCGGCCGTTCTGACAAATGAGCAGCTTCTTGAAGAGAAAATGACGTTTGCAAAATTTCAAAAGGACATCTTAAAACTGAGGGACTAGTTCGTATATATACAGACAGACAGACGGACGGACGGACAGACAGACGGACATGGCTAAATCGACTCAGCTCAACGTACTGATCATTTATATATACACTTTATAGGGTCTCCGACGCTTCCTTCTGGGTGTTACAAACATCGTGACAAACTTAATATACCCTGATCAGGGTATAAAAGCCATTTCTTAGCAAAAAATAGCAAAATTCATAACTTCAAAAATGTTTTTCAAAAGGTAGAAAAGGATGGATAAGTGTCAGCAAAATCTAAAGTGGTCGGGTTAAAAGTGGTCGATTTGGAATGGAATACCCCATATACATATCTATATGTATATATACAGTATATGTATTTATGAACGTGTCAATACAAAGGAAAGTGAAAAAAGGGAGAGCCAAAAACTGAAAGAGTGGACTTGCATTTATTTTAATTTTATTTGTATGTGTTTTCGTTTTATTTTATACTTGCACTGCTTTCAGTAATTCGCACTCGTTACCTGGTGCGACGGCTGTTCGCCCGCGCTTACGTCCCTTTGGTACAGGATGCAGCGGAAGCTCGTTCCCACTACAGCAGCAGTTTGATGGCAGCAGCGTTGATAGCAGTGGCGTTGATGGCAGCAGCAGCTTGATTGCAACAGCGATTTCAGCAGTGGCGGTATGACAATAACACGTGATTACACCGGCACTTTTATTTTCCCGTTTTTTTTAACGCGGCACTTGAAACAGTTTTTTTTAAAGGGTTATTCACCGGCTTTTCAAAACTGTTTTTGTTTTTGTACGTTTTAGGAGGCCGCCCTCGTTAATTACCAAGTTAAACACTTTTTACAACTACGATTTTTTATACAAGTATAATTCACTATATGTACATATGCAAGTACAATTTTCTTGTGCGCCTTTTCACACATTTTATTTATTTCACTCTTTTGTATGTTTGTTACTTTGAGCTCTTGCACATATGCACCTCTCGTTTTTTGTTTTCGTTTTTTGTAGGTTTAGGAAATCAGAGTTGGGTAAGTATTGTAATTATGTACACTTTAAAACTTTTCATTTATTATATTTTTATTTCTTTTCTTCTTTTTTTTGCTGTTTATGTATTATTTTATTAAATTCTTGTTCACTTGGTGCACTTTTTTTCTTGTTTCGTATTTGTTAATGTTCACTGCACTTCTGACACTTCACTTTTGCACGTACATATGTAGATATGTACATTGAATTCAAATCTAAAAGAAGCTAGGGATAAGTGAATCTCTAGAATGCTAATATAGTCCGTAGCCTCCATTATTCCGTTAATTCGACGCAGTTTTCCTACCTTTCCGCCACAGAAACAACCCCTCACCAACAGTGAACCACCTCCGACTTAAGGGTGCGCATCATAATTCCATCCGTTGGACCACATCACTTGTCATAGCATGCCCAAATGCGTCTACCTGAACTAATATGATTAATTTTTGTTTCGTCAGACCAAATTGTTGTGTTCTTTCGCAAATTTCATTCTAGCCGCTTTGTTCTTCGCTGACGTGCACGATTTTTAATCATTGGTCTTGCACGCCTGTTAATACTTTTCAACGAATTTCGAGTAATGTTGTTTCATACTTTAGTGCCTAGGACGACAATAACACTTTCTTAGCTTCCACCGCGTTTTTAGCTGCGTCAATTATGACAAAACGTAAAGTCCTTTCTATTTCAGTAGTGACTTTTTAGGGCCTAAATTTTTTGGTGGTGTGTTAATATTGTCTTTTTTTTATCTTTCTGATGACACCATAAAAATTTATGTTTTCAAGCAATATATCTAACTGAAACCCCCTCCTGCAAGTACGAACATGCAGCTTTTTGAAAAATGAGGTTCAGTTTTTTAGTCCTGACTGAAAAATGACCAGCTTTTGTAAATTACCAATTTTGCGACCTTTAATTTATGTTCCTTAGTAAATTTGAAATCCTTCGCACAATAAAATTATTAAAAAGTGCTAACAACTATTTTGTAACAACGGAATTAGTTACATACTGCGTCACATCAGCTCAGAAAGTGTTCACGTGGACTTACGGATTTGAACTCTAATCATTCAAATTTAAATAAACATGGAAATCTACCAAAATGGGCTTTGAAAAAAAAAGAATGTCGATGACATATAATAGCAAAAAATGTTTCTTGAAGTATTGTCATATTTGGATGAAATTCAATGAGAAAAGTAAAATTTGCATTACGTGAACACTTTTTGAACTCACTGTATGTATGTATTCTTTTTTTTAAGTTTTTTTAGGTTTTGTCTATGTTTCTTTTATGTGTCTAATTTTTATTTGTTTTCACTCCTTCTTCTTATTAATTGGCGTTGGCACCTCTTACGCGATTATAGCCGATTATATTTCGCTACGTGGCGCCAATTGGATATCCCAAGCGAAGCCAAGTCCTTCTCCACTTGGTCCTTCCAACGGAGTGGAGGTCTTCCTCTTCCTCTGCTTCCTCCGGTGGGTACAGTGTCGAATACTTTCAGAGCTGGAGTGTTTTCGTCCATCCGGGCAACATGACCTAGACAGCGTAGCCGCTGTCTTTTAATTCGCTGAACTATGTCAATGTCGTCGTACAGCTCATCGTTCCATCGAATGCGATATTCGGAGTGGCCAATGCGCAAAGGACCGTAAATCTTTCGCAGAACCTTTCTCTCGAAAACTCTTAAGGTCGACTCATCGGTTGTTGTCATCGTCCAAGCCTCTGCACCGTATGGCAGGACGGGAATTATGAGCGACTTATAGAGGTTGTTTTTTGTTTGTCGAGAGAGGACTTTACTTTTTAATTGCCTATTCAGTCCAAAGTAGCACCAGTTGGCAAGAGTAATCCTGCGTTGGATTTCCAAGCTGACATTGTTAGTGGTTTTAGGAGCCCAATAATAAATTAATGTCCAGTTAAACAAATTGATTTTTATTTAATTTTAAATTTACATTAATTTTCTGTTTCACTTAACACTCCTAATGCTTCACTAATAATGTCTTAATGTTATGCTAGCACCGGTTTTTATCCCTTCTTGTGCCTAATTTTCTCATTAGCTACGTAAGCTTGTGCGTATATGCTTATGAGGGCTTAGGTATGGAAAACATATGTTTGTGTGTATGTATATATATACCTGCTTGAGAAGTGCAAGCGAAAATGAGAACATACAAAAAATGCAATTATTTACAAATCATAGAAAACCGTAACATATGTATATGGATGTAAGAATTGATGTGCATATGCATAAGCGGTGCTCTCACAAAGGTGAATAGCCTAATTCATGGTCACGGTCATCCGATTTTGCACAGTGACATGCTTCTGACCAAACATGCTCCCCCCATTAAAATGCTTGCATTTCAATCTGAAATAGGTAATGGTGCAATATTATGGACTGCTCTCCTTATAATCCCTTTTGTAGTTTTGATGTCCACAACCCTCACTTTGCCGTCCGAACCAGGGACGATGTTGATAATTCTCCCAAGTGACCAATGCTGTGGGGGCAAGTTGGATTCATGGATGATGACGATTTGATCGATTTCGATGTTGGCTTCCGGTTTCAACCACTTCGAGCGTTGTTGTAGGCTAAGAATATAGTCGTGTGAGCATATTTCCCAGAAACGCTGCTTCAAATACGTCACCCGCTGCCATTGCGTTAACGACGATCCTGTGTTCATATTAATAGCTTTATCTGGCATCGACAGTAATGATGTCCCAATCAATAGATGAGCCGGAGTTAGAGCTTCGCCATCATTGGGGTCATTTGAAAGCGGTATCAGTGGACGAGAGTTCAAAATGGCTTCTACTTCTATTACGACGGTCTGAAGTTCTTCATATGTCAGGTGTGCGTTTGACATGTTCTTTAGCAAAATGGATTTCATTGATTTTACTGCCGCCTCCCATAAACCACCAAAATGTGGAGCACGAGGCGGAATGAAGCAAAACTCAAAACCAGTGTTGGTGCTATAACTAGTGATGTCATCAGTAGCCGCTTGATTGAAGAATTGGTGATGAAGATCCCTCAATTTTGCTTGAGCGCCAACGAAATTTGTGGCGTTGTCACAGTAAATGCGTTGAGGTATGCCGCGTCTTCCTACAAAACGTTTTAGACAAAGTATAAAATTGTTAGTAGAGAGGTCGGATACAAATTCTGCATGTATGGCTTTTGATGCGAAGCATACGAAGATTGCGATATATGTTTTGTATGGAGCTCTTCCACGAAGACGATAAGTTGTACTGAAAGGGCCGCAAAAGTCAACGCCGCTAACTAGAAATGGACGTTGCATTTGCAAACGATTGGCAGGCAGATCCGCCATAATTTGACCCATTAATTTAGGTTTATAATGGAAACAGAGCACGCAGTTTCGAACGATTTTCCTTACGATTTCGCGAGCATTTATAACCCAGACTCGCTCACGCAAGAGATTTATTAAAACCTTTGGACCAGCATGTAAATGCTTCCGATGAAGGTATTCTACATACAAAGATGTAAATCGGTGATCTTTTGGAAGAAGTGCGGGAAATTTTGCGTCAAAAGGAATTGGTGCCTTTGACAAACGGCCACCGACTCTGAGGACTGAAACTCTCACTCCGTTGAGATTCATTTCATGTAGGAAAGGAGTCAGCTTCTGTACAAACGATTTAGCTTCTTGTTGTTTTTGAAGTCTTTCAATTTCTTCAGCGAATTCGATCTGCTGAATAGCTACGACGATTCGCCACCAAGTATGATCGAGTTCTTCTAACGGTAGATGAAGTATCATTGCTGGCGTTAGTTTATTGTTAACAGCGACTTTGTTGAAAACGCGAAATATATATGCAGCGACGCGAAGTAATCGGTGGTACGATGAACTGTGGTTGATGATGATATTGATGATGTTTCCCTCGTTGCTGCTTTTGCTACACTTGAGGTTGATTCCTTTCCGTCGTTCCAAATCTTGGATTTTAATGTCATACTCCTTCTTGCTTACAGGCCATTCCGATGAATTTTTCATTAGAAACTCTGGTCCAGAGAACCAAATCGTACTTACAAGATCCTGAGCGCTACAGCCGCGTGAAACGATGTCTGCAGGATTTTGTGCACTTGGTACGTGTTTCCAGTTAATGACTTCTGAAATTTCCTGAATTTCAGAGACTCGATTGGCAACGAAGCAATTTAATGTCGCCGAATGAATGTTAAGCCACTTTAGCACGATCTCTGAGTCAGTCCAAAAATATATGTTAGTGCAAAATTTTAATACCTTATCCTGGATTTTTAGCCAAGTCCTACTCAGTAACAGTGCTGCACATAACTCCAAACGAGGAGGCGATTGTGCTTTAATCGGTGCCACTTTAGATTTAGCAATAAGTAACGTAGTTTTGTAAGTGTCGTTTATAACAGAACGTACATAAATGCAGCACCCATATGCGCGCGTCGATGCGTCTGCGAAACCATGAACTTCACAGCGAGAATTGAATGTTGTTTGTACATAACGAGGAACTTCTATTTTATTAATGAAATTTAAATCGGCTTTAATCTGCAACCAAATGTTATGGAGATCGGGTGGTAGTGTTTCATCCCAATCTAATCGGCGAATCCAAATTTCTTGCATTAATATTTTGCCACGTATTATCACGGGGCTCAATAAACCGAGAATATCAAATATTTTGGAAATAATTGATAAAACTGATCGCTTTGTAACTGACTGCATATCTGGTAATTCATAGCGATAACAAAGGGTGTCAGCTAAAGGTTTCCATGATGTGCCTAAAGCTTTGGTAATGTTTTCTTCAGTGTTTTTAATGACAACTTCATTATAAGATGCGTCAGATAATTGTGTAAAATTCGAGTGCCATTTAGTCAGAGAAAGACCATGAGAACGAAGAACTTCTGTGATTTCAATTTTTAGTTTTTGTAAGTTGTCTATGCTATCTGCACCAGTTAACAAGTCGTCAACATAAAAACTTTCACGAATAGCAGACGATGCTAGAGGAAAGACATCTTTATTGACGTCAGCAATATGGAATAAACTGCGAATAGCTAGGAATGGTGCAGAAGCCAAACCGTAAGTTACAGTTTTGAGTTGAAACAACTGTAATGGCTCATGAGGTTCGTTTCTCCACAAAATGAGTTGATATCGTTGATCTTGTTCGTCAATCAAAAATTGCCGATACATTTTTGATATATCGGCAATTAATACGTAAGGGTACAAACGAAATGATAATAATGTTATGATTAATTCTGGTTGAATTGTTGCTCCGACCATGAGTATTTCATTTAATGAATGATCAGAAGTGGTGCGCGCAAAGGCGTCGAATACAACCCTAAGCTTGGTCGTAGTACTTTGTGGACGAAGTACACAATGATGTGGAATTATATAGTGCGAGCTATTGAAATCAAAGTTTTTTATGGCAACCATGTGCCCGAGTTCAATATATTCTTTTATGAAATCCGCATACATGTTTTTTAGTAATTTATTGTTAGATAGACGTCGTTCAAGAGCGAGAAATCTTTTCCTGGCATTATGGAAAGAGTTGCCTAATATTGTCGGTGAAACCTTAAACGGTAACCGTACTTGTACACGTCCATCATTTTTCACTTGAACGTTTTCAATGAAATGTTTTTCGCATAAACGTTCTTCTTCGGACAACGTTGCTTCCTCTTCGGTGAAATTTTCGATTTCCCAAAAACGTTGGAGAATCGAATCGATATTCAATAGATTTGTAAAACCTTTTCCAAGTGAAATTGTGCCTTCTTGAAGGCTGTCAAAAAATATGTCTGCATTGAGCAATAAATCTATACGTTGCGGTTTGTAGAAGTATGGATCCGCAAGCTGAAGATTTTCAGGAATATTCCATTTAGAAGTATTTATAAAACTACTAGGAAATTGTGTTGTAATATGTTTAGTCATAACGAATTCCGACATACAAGTAAAATCTCCAATACGAGATTTGATTTTCGCATTTACTAAATACTTTGAATTAGAACGAATATCTGAAATACCTGCGATTTCCTGATATGAGAAAAACCTTTTAAGCTGCAATCGCTTCGCTGTTTCTTCGGTGATGAAATTTAATTCGGAACATGAATCCAATAACGCGCGAGCTGGCTGTATCACTCCAAATTTATCCTGTATGTAAATTAACGCTGTCGGTAATATCGCTCTTTTACGTGTGCATGCGATGGGCGAAACCGATGGATTAGTTGGTGACTGATGCGATGGATTCAGCGAAGTAAATGACACAGATGTATTGTCTTTCCCTTGAAGTTCTAATGTTTGTGCAAATGGATAATTTGTAGTTCCAACGGTGGCGAAATGAAGATGAGAGTGGTGCGATTGATGACATACGCGGCAACGAGATTTTGATGGGCATTTAGATACGGTGTGTCCTTTTCATAAGCAATTGATGCAAGCTCCTGCTTGCTTCACCCAATCAAAACGCATCTTAGAACTGTAGAAATGAAGGAAAATTGTTTAGGCTGTGCTCTATATTATTGCAATGTATACAATTCGACATCGCATTAAGGAATGAATTTGCATTTTTCTTACCGTGTAGCTTATAATCTCGCTGTGTTACCTTTGAGTTTTCACCGTTTGAACAGGTTTCTAAATACTGACAGTGACGATTCAACCACTTGTAGCAATCATCCCACGATGGCAAGTGGTCAAACTCTTGCTTCTGATTATATGCTGATTTTGAATCAGAATCAATTTTGGTTAAGACGATATGAATTAGCATTGAATTCATTATGTCACTTTCTGAGCCCAACGAGAGCAATGAACTTCGAAGCGCTGCAACAGTGTCAATAATATTACGTAGATTTGCTGCGTCAGATCTTTTCATAACCGGAACATTGAAAAGCGATGTAATATGATCTTGAAAAATCAATACGTTGTTGTCGTATCTTTCCTTCAGCCGCTGTATAGCCTTCGGGTAATTCTCTTCGGTTACCTGAAAGGGTTCGATGACGCTAAGAGCTGGTCCTGAAAGACAGTTTAAAAGATAATTAAATTTGTCCACCTTTGGCATTGTTGGATCATCATGCACCATGTTACAAAAAGCGCGGAAAAAACGTTTAAATTCCGCATATTTGCCGTCAAATTTAGTCAATTTGAGTGAAGGCAATCGATTGTGGTAACTGCTAGTATTTCCAAAAGTTGTTGCGTTGAAAATGATAGTGTTCAACTCAGAAACACGGTTTCTGGGGTTGATTAACGAAAGTATTTTAGATTTTATTGAAATGTACGTTTCTTCAATTTCTGCTGCAGATTGGTCTGACGGAGAAAGAGATTCAATATTGTTCTGAACGTCACAAATTTGTTGAAAGTAGGACTCAACAATTTGTAGTCGACATTCGAGAACATGCGTATCACTATCGACTTCTTCACAAGCAATTCGTTGCTTTATACTATGTAGTTTGCGGAGAATCGTTGAACGCGTTTGAATTAGCGAGGACAAAGGCGATTGTTCCTCATCAGCCATGATAGGCACATTGGCTATACTGTTGTTAGGCATTTGTAGGCACGAAATAAATATATATACGAATACCTGAGCAGTGAAGAATGCGATGCAGTTATTGTAGATGTAGCAAAAGCAGATCTGCAATCCGATGAAACGGTTATGTGATGAGTCCCGTAATCTTGTAATCTTGCACGGAGACTGCGACGAGTTGACGAACTGTCGGTAACTTCGACAGATGTTGATGAGAAGATCTCGAACGTACGTTAATAAAACCACGTGTAATCTGGATGTATGATTACAGCGGCAAGTACGATGATGTGTGGCAAGAATTGCTATCTGCGCTCACGCAGAATGTTGTCCGGGTACAACAATCCAAATGATCCGTTGTTGGATACCGCTACACAGCTTCTGATGATGAGATGATGTGGGCAAATTCCGTTTGGTTGAACAAACGCAGAGCCAGTTCTTGCCAGTATTACCAAAAAAAAAAAAAACGAATTATTTAATTAACTTGGACATTAATCTATTGGCTTTTCTTGATCGAAAATAGTAAATGTAGAACACATGTCCTGTCACGGTCGCCAAATTATGTAGGAGCCCAATAATAAATTAATGTCCAGTTAAACAAATTGATTTTTATTTAATTTTAAATTTACATTAATTTTCTGTTTCACTTAACACTCCTAATGCTTCACTAATAATGTCTTAATGTTATGCTAGCACCGGTTTTTATCCCTTCTTGTGCCTAATTTTCTCATTAGCTACGTAAGCTTGTGCGTATATGCTTATGAGGGCGTAGGTATGGAAAACGTATGTTTGTGTGTATGTATATATATACCTGCTTGAGAAGTGCAAGCGAAAATGAGAACATACAAAAAATGCAATTATTTACAAATCATAGAATACCGTAACATATGTATATGGATGTAAGAATTGATGTGCATATGCATAAGCGGTGCTCTCACAAAGGTGAATAGCCTAATTCATGGTCACGGTCATCCGATTTTGCACAGTGACATGCTTCTGACCAAACAGTGGTGTTAATACTGGTTCCTAAATAGACGAAATTATCTATATTATGACTGTCAACAGTGACGTGAGAGCTAAACCGCGAGTGCGACGACTGTTTGTTTGATGACACGAAATATTTCGTCTTGCCCTCGTTCACTGCCAGACCCATTTGTTTTGTTTCCTTTTTCAGTCTGGAGAAAGCAGAACTAACGGCGCGTTTGTTGAGGCCGATGATATCAATATATTAGGTTAAACACTGGGGACGTGTCTTCCAGCCAGAAAGCCATGTAGTTTGATGTATTTTCTTGTGTTGGAATCTAGTACCAAATATAACCATACTTCGGGCCCCGGCGAAGTCGATCAGCCTCAACCCGTTTGGGGATGTTTCCTCGTGGAGGCTGAATTTACCGACCGTCGTATCAAAGATACCTTCTTTGTCCACCCTGGCGTTTAAGTCACCAAGCACGATTTTGACATCGTGGCGGGGGCAGCGCTCATAGGTGTGCTCCAAGCGCTCATAGAAGGCATCTTTGGTCACATCGTCCTTCTCTTGTGGCTAGATGTTTATTCCCCGGAATCCCCCCCCAAACTTGCGCTCCTTTATGTGGCTTCTATAGTAAATGCCACGACGGCGGTGATGTCAGCCTTTATTTTCACGAGGACATCAACCAGCTGGGCAGCGGCACCTTCCCAATTAAAGGACCAGACATTCCAGGTGCATGCCTTCAACTCATAGTCCTTAATTCGTTTGCCATGGTCGTCATCAAAAGGGGCGTCTCTCATCCGAGGCTGTTGTTTATTTTCCATTGCGGGTATTTTTTACGTAGCGGGTCCCAAACACAGCGCACAACCCTATGCAGGTGATGTTTTGCCTTCTCACTTTAGCTCGCCTTCAAAGGGATGTTCTTAGGCTACCCAGAGGATACTTGGCCAAAGACCGGAAGTCGTGAGCTGCTTGAGTCACATGTAAAAGAAGCGTTTCTAGCTACTCCCAAGTGAATGGCGATCAGAGAACTTTCCTAACTTGCGTGAACTTCTACACATGACTCCATCCTGTTTTCACTTCACAAGGACGAAAATAATAAAAAAAAAAAGACTGAGCTAGGTTTTTGTTATTTTTTAAAATTTTACATTTTATATCTATTTTTTTTTTTAATTTTTAAATGCACGTACGAATCCCTGCTTTGGCGCTATGAAAGTTTCTCGAGCTTTTTTGAGAACTGAAAAGTCACTATAATAGGGATGCGCGATTAGAGAATAAAAAATTTCTAATTGCCTGTCTCGAAAGAAGTAAAGTTCAAATAGTCGACAAATTAAAACGCGTGCGTCGTGAAACCGTACTTAGGCTTATTGCTTAGCCTAAATATTAAAACTAACGGCTGAATATTTTACGATTCATTTAATTATTCTTGTTTTAGCTACAAATATGTCGCTTGACGCAACAAGTGAGTACTAACAGGAATGATGTAATCATCAATAAATTTCCATGAAACACACGGTAAATTAAAATCTCCCAAAACAATTATAGAATCAGTATTATTAGCCATGGATAAAACTTTGTTTATTAAAGAAACATGCAGCATATTTACAGATAAGTCCGATTGAGGCGGTATATAAGATAAAGTTGAGTAGATTTGGTCACTATAGCAGAAAACTGAATGCATTTAAACTCAATGAAGTCTGCATGAGGGTCATCGATTTTTGCTGTCCCAATTGAAGAATGTACAGCAAACAGGGCACCACCTCTTACTCTGCTTAGCCTATCATATACTAAATAAATTCGCTATTGCATACATATCTCATTATCAAAAATGTCGGGCTTCAGTCAAGTTTCTGTGAAAGCAATGATTTAAAAACTACAATTAATGCTATTTAAACAGAGTTTTGTACTAAGACCTCTAATATTTTGATAACAAATACACAGCGAATTTTAGTTAATCAGTTTTTAGTATGAGCGGGTTTTCTTGGTATTTTAGCAACAGTGGATTTATCACGTTTATGTCATATTATATACATCTGACTTAGGGGGGTATTCTACTCGAGAATTTTGAAAAACTCGTTTTTTTCCATATATTTAAAGTTTAGACTTTCAAAAATATAACCTTGGAAGAATTTTTCAAAATTCGACTTATTTTCGGAGATACAGCCGATTTTGTGAGGTGGCGTCCGTGTTTTCTAGAATTGTTTTCTAAACTTTAAACGCGTTTTTTCTCGAAATTACTTTTTCTACACGGAACCGGCATTATCTCAAGTTCTACCGATTTACTTGAAATTTTGTGTGGGCCTTCCTTATATAATCCTTTATCATTCCTACCAGCATCGTGTCAAAATTTTTGTTTTTGATATTTAAAAAAACTCAGGAATTTCAAAACAAAAGCTTAAAAAATGATTTTTATTTTCAGGCAGTCGCCATTTTTCAAAAAAAAATTTTTTTCGTGTTCCCGGGCTATAACAGCATCCTTACTGATTAAGAATTTCTTAAGTTTTTTTTTTCAGACCACCAGTAGAGTCAGGATCAATGTTACCAGGATGCGCCATTTTTTTTACACCTGTATCCGCCAAAAAATCCTGCCTGTCAGTGCAGCACAATTAAAATGGACAAGCCCATCACATAGCCAGCCAGAAACAAAGTGTTTTGACTCACTTTTCACAGCATAATTCGGGAAATTGCAAGTCATTTTGACAGAAAAAAAAAAACTTTAATTAAATTAAAGCAAGTAAGGAAAGGCTAAGTTTGGGTGCAACCGAACTTTTTATATAGGGCTAGGCCAATTAATGCACAAAGATACACTATTTTGAACAAAAAACGCTTTCTTATTTTCATTGAGGTTGCTCACATATTGGCCTATATATGCGGTACAAAGTCAGCCGGAAGTTTGACTTAAGTTAAGTATATGGGGACTAATACATCACTGATCCGATCGAACTCATTTTTGACACACGTACCATCACAAGAGGAGGATTATCCCTTAATTTCAGTTTTATACATTTATCACACATTAACCGACATTTTCGAACAAAAGTCAACTATAGGTGCCGGGGTCTTAATATTCGCTAACATGCCCACTGTTCAATTTTATCGCGCTTTTAGTAGTTTTTAAGATAACCGTTTTGTGGGAAGTGAGCTGGATTATTTTCCGATTTTATCCAATTTCACACTGAGCGATTTTTGAGAGAAGTTCTTGTTCTCAGCAAACTGGGTTGTTGTAGCATAAGTGGTTAAGGATGTAAACTTAAAATTGTTTAGAGGGCAGGGCCACGCCCACTTTTTCAAAAACCTTTGCCCGCAGGTGCCTCTTACTAAATTACAACTTTATATCATTTACGTACCAAATTCAATCAAGATATCTCAATTTTTGCTCAAGTTACAGCTTGCACGGACAGGCGGACAGAGAGGATTTCAACTTTTCTCGTCATCCTTATTATTTATATGTATATATTTAACCCTACATCTATCTCCTTTAGTTTTAAGTGATACAAACAAACGTTAGGTGAACAAAAGTAGTATAATACTCTATAGCAACTGGTTCAGTTTGTATGGAACCTATATGCTATATCCGATCTGAAGAATTTCTTCGGAGATTACATTGTTGCCTTAGAAAATAGTCTATGCCAAATTTCGTGAATATATATTTTCAAGTGTGAAAGTTTTCCATGCAAGAACTTAATACCGATCGTTCAGTTTGTATGGCAGCTATATGTTATAGTAGTCCAATATCGGCAATCGGTTCCAACTAATTGAAGCTTTTTGAAGAGACAATGACGTTTGCAAAATTTCAAAACGATGTCTTTAAAACTGAGAGACTAGTTCATATATTCTATATCATATAGCGGCCATACAAACTGAACGATCGGAATCAAGTTCTTGTATGGAAAACTTTCATATCTTCACGAAATTTGATATGAGTTTTTGTTCGTAAAAATAATTTGGTTTAAATGAGTTTAGCATCCACCCGGGAAAGCTGGAGTACCCTAGCAAGACAGTTCAATACACCACAGCCGATGACACCATAACACAACACCAACTCAACTCACAACGCCTTTACACCAACCCACTCAACAAAAAAATGGACAACGGGATAGCAGATTTATATTTATACATCATTACACGCATCCAGGTTTACTTTTCGACCATCATCACTCGACTCGCGCGAGTTATGTATGTATTAAAAGAGGGTTGTTTATTATTCTGTAGCAAAAATCAGACTGGCTCTGCCATCCGATCAGCAACTCGAGTCTGCCCCAATGTGTGGGTGTACCGCACATTCCAACAGACTCCAAATATGCTGAGTCTGCTGTTTGTTTGATGTAATCTGAGATGTAACTCCCCCAGAGCCACTCTGAGAAGTCTCCTGACTTTTTTTATTTATAATTTTCAAACTTATTTTTCCATTTTTTTGTTTACATAAGTACATAAAAATAATAATTATACTTATTAATATTATTATAATTAATGAGGCACTTATTCCATAAGATACGTTGTTGTGATATTTTAGTTCCTCTTTTTCTTTAATATTCTTGAAATGATTTGGTACAATATCTTCAAATTTTATTTTTACCTCATAACTTTGGTTTAAAATTTTTACAGGATGTATCAGTTTATCAATAAATTTAGTTTTGTCGTTACTAAATTTTTCTTCATTAATTTTAATTTCACATTTCGCAAAATTTAATATATAGTTATTTTGCAGTACACAATCTTTGTCGTCACAATTTTGTATAAGTTTCAGATTTTTTGCATTCTTGATGATCAAAGTATCATCGCTTATTTCTTGTATTATTGTAGTATTGAATATATACATACATATATATATATTTGAATTCACAAACGTTAAAAAAATGCAATTCCTACTTAATTTTAGTTTTCTTAACAACGTATTATCTTCATATCTATAATGTTTTTTATTTATTGTTATAATTTTTTTATCCTCATTAACATTTGCAATTTTCGTTTGTTTGGTAGATACATAATTAATTTTACGTATACTTTAAATAAAACTCTTTGGTATTTGAATGGCGGACACAAGTGCTTCATTTTTGAAAGCTACTACTCCTGCCTTGGCTAGTTTCAGTTTATAAAAATCAATGTCAAAGCTATCTACTTCTTCTTTAGTTAACATCCCCGGATGTATTAAATTGTTTTTAGCGGCGGCTTTATTATTTTGAACTTCATGTATCTTCCCTTCTATACGTCTTTATTTATTTATTTGATTATTGTAAAGAACCGATTTCGCTAGCTCCCCTATCCTCCGTTTGTATCTAATTTAATTCTTTTAATATTTTACTACTGTCATTCTTTACTATTGTTTTCATTAAATTAATTGACTCGTTAAAATACTAATTTATTATAATATGCTTATTGATATTTGTAATTGCATTGTGCGAATTTCCCTTTATTATTTCTAAATGACTAATGTTAACCTGCCGGTCCTTCTCGTCCATTGCCCCGAACAACCATTTATACATTATCCCTCCTAAATTAATTAAACCTCTCTTCTTTCTTTCCTCTTCCTTGGGAGTAATCGATCTAATTTTTACCTTAATTACTTTAATTTCGTTAAAGAGAAGTGCCTTGTTACTTAGGTCTGCTTGTCTTATGTTTTCTTCCATTTCCTCCACCAAACTTGTTAGCTCTTTCGGGTGTGTAATATGTAATATCGTATTTACTTCGTCAACGAGTTCTACTTCGTCGAGTTGGATCATGGTGTATCCTTCTTCTTCTTCAACAATTGGTGTCACTTGTAGAAGTGCTGCCACCAATGTCATAGTTACTAAAATAACACAATTATCCCCATCATCTGTAAAAATAAAAGTATTGTTGTTGTGTTGTAGTTATGTGTTATTATCCCCATTAAATACCCTTAAACTAAATGTGTCTTCATCACTTTCATTTGCGTTTTCAATATTTGCCAATTTCATTGTCGGATGAACGTCGGATGAACGTTCTGAAGTGGACTTATTATGCGTTTGATCTTTATGCCAAACTCTTTTGTAGTTTTTTATTGGACCATCTTCTCTTGTTTCTATATAATTTTCTCTGTACCTATTTCTATTGTGTGTTATTAGCTGTTTCTTCTGGTCTATTGTATTTTTTAAAATGGTTGGGTCAATACTATTTCTTGCGTTATTGGGTGTACATTTTATGGTTGAGTGATAGCGATCATTATAGTTACCTTCAATTCTTGTTAGTTTTTCTAACAAGGTTTAGTGCAGCCTCTCAATGTCTGCATAACCTGTATGGGAGTTTGGTTTTGTTAAGTGTACTTCGACTCCTTCTGTATTTAAGAACTGGATCAACTGTTCGCCCCTAAATTCATTGTCCATGCTGATCTTTTTTGGTTTCCCAAATTTCGTAAAATGTTCAATTATGATGGCGGTCTTTGCTCTCTAATTTCTGTCAGTTATATTGTATGCTGCTGCAAATTTTGTTAGTTTATTAATTACTGTGACAAATGACTGCTTTTTAAAATGAAAAATGTCCACATGTATTATTTCATTTTTATCTGAAGGTGTCTCTGTTAATTTGAACTTCGGCTTTTACGGTTTCCTGTCATATTTAATTTGCTTGCATTTTTCGCAATTACCTATAATTAGCTGTTCCCTTAATTTTGGATAGTATATGCTATCCTTAAGTGTATTGTAAGTCTCGTTTATTCCGCTATGCATTGACTCATTACTATGGTAAAGTGAAATTCGTTTATGCAGATCTTCTCCCTGTATAATTTCTGTTGCTCTTTTTGTACATTTTATGAATTGCACCTTGCTATTGCAAGAAAACATGCTTATAAGTAGTAGTTGAATTTTGTGATAATCGGTCTCCCCTACTTCAGAAAAAATACCCACTTTGCCCTTGTCAATATGTCTTCAGAAAATATTTTTCAATATCGATTATACTGAAATTATTAAATATAAAATCGTTCCCTAGTAGAAGATCGTACGGTTTTTCAAAGCCTATTTTCAACCATCTCATCCTAGCATTGTGAGGGTATTTAAATTCTAGCGGACATGGTGTCTTAACTCTTTCGTTAGACGCTCTGTTATCACCATTCAGTGTACTAATTATGGTTTTATTTTTTTCTAGAACCGGTAACTTATAATGTTCGAAGCCTGATTTTTTCATAATACTAATAATAGAGCCTGGGTCTACCAATGTACACCACTTTCTGTTAAACAAAGTAAGTGAAATTAATATTTTATTTTGATTTTCCGAGGCTTATTGGTAAAAAATTCTTCGTTGTTATTCGTTTCCACTGTCCTGCTCACAGCATCAACATCCATGGGTGTTGAGCCATTTGAACGTCTTGTTTGCCGAGTTCCGTTCTACATATTTTGTCTTGCTGAATAACCATAGCCGTTATTAGTATTATTATTACGATACTGATTTGTGTATTGGCCTGAATTTCCTGTCCGATAATTAGTTTGTCTCTGTAGATTAATTGGGTGATAATTATTTTGCCCTGAAAAGTTGGTATTCCTGTGAGAGTATCGTCCCGAATTATTTTGTGTATAATAACGATAATGGTTTTGATCGCCAATATTTTGTCCCCTAAGGTTGTTTATTTTTTGATTATTTTGATTTTGGTTATTATTAAAATTGCTTGCCTTCTGAACAAATTGGTTTGAATTTCTGTTTCTTGCTAAAAATATAGGATTTAAATTTCCATCGTCTAGCCCTGTGAAACTATATATAATTCATGATAACTGAGTCAATGAAATTGAGTTCCTTATTGCATAAGCACAAGTCCCTGAAGTGATTTGCTTAATACGTTGAATAAGCATATCTGAAAAAATTTCCTTCATTGCCTCCCCGTTTGCATCCAGAGCTCCGAATTCAGTTATAGCATCAATTATTTCATTGATTCTCCTGCTTAACTCACTAATGCTTCTTACTCGTAATGTATTTATTTCTCTAGTTATGGTCATTTGATCTTTCCTTGGCTTAAAATGTTGTTTTAGTTTTATTTTGCAATCTTCCCAACTAGCTGGTGGGGTAAGATGCAAATAATTTTTTGCTTTCCCGCTTATTTTTAAATCGTACACTACTCTAAAAACTTCTTGTTCCTGGTTTAGATAATCCCTCAGAATCCTTTCTATTGCTTCAATGATGTCTCCTCTGTTGCTGCTGTTGATGTTGTTGTTTTTGTATTAAAGGTAATCCAAATGCAGTAATCCAATGGAATATTTTAGAGCTCACTTTTAGGGCTGCTGGAAACACTTTATTTATTTTTTCTCAAAATAATTTTTGTTTTGAATTTTCGAAAATTCTCTCACTTTTTGCATTTGAACGTTTAGTCAGTAATTTTGTTCTTGCTTTTGCTATAATTTTCCAACTCAAATGTATTATTTCGTTCTGCTTTGGAATTTATAGGATTAGCTGTGTCTTTGCCACTTTTCTTTTAATAACAGTACCTTTGTTTAATAATAATTTATGTAGCTTTTATTTAGCTTTTCTTTGCTAGCTGAGCGGAGCTGAGCAGAGAATATGGAAACGTTTCGTTCGACTGCGCCAGTTATGGATTAAAAGAAGGTTGTTTATTATTCTGTAGCAAAAATCAGATTGACTCTGCCATCCGATCAGCAACTCGAGTCTGCCCCAATGTGTGGCTCCAATTGACTCAAAATATGCCGAGTCTGCTGTTTTGGTCACGTACTGGCTGATCATGCGATGTGGTGCACAGCTGCATGCCGTCAAACGTAACCTGAGATGTAACTCGCGCTACAGTGTGAACTTCGACCGCAAGTTATCTGACGCGTTACCTACTTATACATATGCGATGCGTTGGTTGCCTAAATAATTGAATATAAAAAGAAAAATTAAAAAAAAAAATATTAAGAAAAGGAACATTTGTGTAAAGTAAAATTAGTTTTTAATAAACTATATTTTATACTACACCCTTAAGTGATGCGGTGTTTTTATTTCAAATGTGCGTGATAACCATTTGGACAAGGTAATGATTCCCAAAGTACAAATAGAGATATATACTATATGTTCGTATCTATTTGTTAAACTTTAAGCAAATTAAATCTCCGAAAAAATTGTTCAGATCGGCTCTCTATAGCATATAGCTGCCATATAAACCGAACGATCAGAATCAAGGGCTTGTATGGAAATTTTTCGCATTTGACATGGTATCTTCACGAAATTTGACGTGGAGTACTGTTTAAGGTAATAATGTAATCTCCATAGAAATTGTTCAGATCGGTTAACTATAGCATATACAGCTGCAAGCAGTGAAATAGTAGTGGGTGTTAGAGCTTTACATATCTGTGAGCTATGTAAAATGCCAAACAATTTTAACATACATTGAAATGCAAAAGTGGATCATATTTTCCAGGCTATGTTTATTAATAAAAATATTTTGATTTGGATATGTACAAGATATGTTTATTTACAAAGATGTGTTTATGTATGAAAATTTTGGGGAGCAGTAAAATAGTAGTAAAGTACTGAAAAATTTTGTTTAAAAATACTGAAGTATTTTTGCAAGTTTCGTCTGTAGGAGATCTTAGTACTTGGTATCATGGCCATGATTTTTGATAACAGCAATACATCGCTTCTTCAGAGAATCTACGAGACTGTGGCATCTTTTCAGTGGTATGCTCTGCCATGATTGCTGCATTACCGTCCACAATTCGTTGTTGTTTTTATGTTTATCCTTCCACACGGCTTTCTTGACATCTGCCCAGTGGTTTTCAATAGGATTGAGGCCAAGGAATTGAGCTGGCCTATCCATGACCTCAACTCCATTGACCCGAAACCACTATTTTGCCACCCTACTGGTGTGCTTCGTGTCATTATCCTGCTGAAATATCTTTTTCAGCGGCATGTCCTCTTCAGCAAATGGTATCATAATATGCTGCATTATATCCACATATGCGTATCGGTCCATTAATCCAGTAATCTTGTGAATTGAGACTAGACAAAAAAATTGGGCATAAATTAAATACTGACGGGACCCTTTACCGCCATATAGAACAACTTTCGACATGTCTATCCACAAAATGTTGCGCCATTTCTCAATCGGCCAATTCAGGTGTTCTTTGGCGAATTTCAGACGTCTTGCTACATGATTTTTTTTATAACGGTCCTTTTCGAGGGCTGCGGACATATAAAGTATGTTAATGTAGAAGTCTTCTCACTGTATAACACCGCAGGCCAGGTTAAGTTCATTCCGAATCTCCATAGCTGACATTCTAGGTCGAGTCTTGGCGCATCTTACAACTATTCGTGTAAAATTCTCAGAAATAATCCATCTTGTGCCCCTTTTTTCGTCTTTCTTTCATAAATAATTGCATTGCAAATCGTTGTGGCTTAACACCCTACAAGTCTTTCCACTCCCTTGTAGGATTTACCGTTGTTTATGACAGATTGAATCCATTCCCGTTTTTCTTCACTACAGTGCTTCCCGTGGCCCAATAAAAGGGACGAAGTCATATTTTTTTGCTTTTTGCATTGAATAATAAATAAGAGATATGGAAACTTACTTTTTGTTTGATAAAATTAAATATTTTTTTAGTAAAAATTATCTGTTTGCGATCAGCTCACTGCTCACTACTATTCTATTGCTCGCTTATAAAAACAGATATCCCAATAAAATTGGCTTTAAAAAAGTCCGTTACTTTTTCACACTTATTGTTGCGAATAACAGGACCGTTATACTTCAGAGAATATAACTAAAATAATGATCGATGGCAATATGATAAAATAAAAAAAATTTAAAGCAAAACTCTTTTGGCCAATTTCTCATTTGACGCTCCAATAGTTGAAGAAAATCTGCAGGTCAGATAACAAAACCTGCCACACAAACTAAAAAATTAAAATTAAGTTCTTACGTGACAAGAAATGATCATAACATTTAGCATGGATTATTGCCCAAGGTATCGCTTTAATCTTCAAAGGAATTGTTAAGGTCGGACTGCTATATAAACTTTGGCCAAATATCATCGCAAAATTTTAAATGAATTACATTTTTCATTAAATAATGAACCAATTTTCTCCGCAATGTAATATAATTTGAAGGTGTAACTGAACTAATTAATATTCTACATTAATTTTCTATATTGTAATCAATATATGAGGATGGAGTCATGTGTAGAAGTTCACGTAAGTGAGGAAAGTTCTCTGATCGCCATTCACTTGGGACTGGCCAGAAACGATTCTTTTACATATGACTCAAGCAGCTCACAACTTCCGGTCTTTGACCCAGTATCCTCTGGGTAGCCTAAAAACATCCGTTTGAAGGCGAGCTAAAGTGAGAAGACGAAACATCCCCTGCATAGGGTTGTGCGCTGGGTTTGGGATCCGCCACGTAAAAACACCCCCTATGAAAAATAAACAACAGCCTCGGATGAGAGACCGCCCTTTTGATGACGACCATGGCAAACGAAATAAGGACTATGAATTGAGGGCATGCACCTTGAATGTCCGGTCCCTTAACTGGGAAGGCGCCGCTGCCTAGCTGGTTGATGTCTTCGTGAAAACAAAGACTGACATCACCGCCGTCAAAGAAATGCAATGGACGGGACAAGGACAAAGACAAGTAGGTCCTGGTGGCATTTACTACAGTGGCCATATAAAGGAGCGCAAGTTTGGTGGGGGATTCGTGGTGGGAGAGGGACTCCATCGCCGAGTACTACCATTAACTCCTATGAATGAACGTCTAGCCACAATCCGCATCAAAGCGAAGTTCTTCAACATATCGCTGATTTGCGCCCACACCCCCACGGAAGAGAGGGACGATGAGACCAAAGATGCCTTCTATGAGCGCTTGGAGCACACCTATGAGCGCTGAACCCGCCATGATGTCAAAATCGTGCTTGGTGACTTTAGCGCCAGGGTGGACAAAGAAGGTATATTTTGTACGACGGTCGGTAAATTCAGCCTCCACGAGGAAACATCCCCAAACGGGTTGAGGCTGATCGACTTCGCCGGGGCCCGAAGTATGGTTATCTTTGGTACTAGATTCTAGCACAAGAAAATACATCAAACTACCTGGCTGTCTCCGGATCGAAAAGCCACTAACCAGATCGATCATGTTGTGATAGATGGAAAACACGTCTCCAATGTTCTAGACGTGCGGATGCTCCGTTGTCCTAACATCGACTCGGACCACTATGTTGCTGCAGTCAAGAATTGCACTCGCCTCTGTGCAGCAAAAAACGCACGCCAACAAACACAAGGAAGGTTCGACGTCGAGAAGCTGCAATCACAACAGACATCAGAACGATTTACTACTCGGCTTGCACGCCTGCTCTCTGAGAGCCCTCGTCAACAACTCAGTATAGGGGAACTGTGGGATGGCATATCAAACTCCTTACGTACAGCTACAACCGAAACCATTCGTTTTCGGAAAGTGCAAAAGAACAGCTGGTACGACGAGGATTGCCGTGTCGCAACGGAGAGAAAACAGTCTGCCTACCTCGCAACGTTACGATCGACCACAACACATGCGGGATGGGATAGATACCGAGAGTTAAAGAGGGAAGCGAGACGCATTTGCAGACAGAAAAAGAAAGAGGCCGAAATGCGTGAGTACGAAGAGCTTGATAAGCTGGTCGACAGAGGTAATGATCGAAATATCTACGAAAAAATGTGGCGGCTTACAGGAGGTTACAAGACCGGAGCATACTCTTGTAGAGCCCCCAAAAGTGATCTATACACCGACGCCCAGAACATACTTAAATTATTGAACACTTTTCCAGCCTGCTAAATGGCAGTGAACGCACAACGTCAGGAGAAAGCGAACCCGATTCCCCAATCGATGACGATGGAGCAGACGTTTCATTGCCCGACCACGAAGAGGTTCGAATAGCAATTGCCCGCCTGAAGAACAACAAAGCGGCAGGGGCTCGGATTGCCGGCCGAGCTATTCAAACACGGCGGCGAAGAACTGATAAGGAGCATGCATCAGCTTCTTTGTAAAATATGGTCGGACTAAAGCATGCCCAAGGATTGGAGTTTAAGTGTGCTATGCCCAATCCATAAAAAAGGATGCCCCACAATCTGCGGCAACTACCGTGGGATAAGCCTCCTCAACATCGCATATAAGGTTCTATCGAGCGTATTGTGTAAAAGATCAAAGCCCACCGTCAACAAACTGATTGGACCTTATCAGTGTGGCTTTAGACCTGGCAAATCAACAACCGACCAGATATTCACCATGCGCCAAATCTTGGAAAAGACCCGTGAAAGGAGAACCGACACGCATTAGCTATTCGTCGATTTCAAAGCTGCTTTCGACAGCACGAAAAGGAGCATGTCTGAATTTGGTATCCCCGCAAAACTAATACGGCTGTGTAAACTGACGTTGAGCAACACCATAAGCTCCGTCAGGATCGGGAAGGACCTCTCCGAGCCGTTCGATACCAAACGAGGTGTCAGACAAGGTGACTTCCTATCGTGCGACTTCTTCAGTCTGCTGCTGGTGAAAATTATCTGAGCTGCAGAACATAATATAGCAGGTACAGTCTTTTATAAGAGTGTACAGCTGCTGGCGTATGCCGATGATATTGAATATTCTGCGGAAGATTTACGGTTCTTTGCGCTTTGGCCACGGCGTATATCGCATTCGATGAAACGATGAGCTGTACGAGATGTACGACGACATTACATAGTTCAGCGAATTAAAAACAGCGGCTACGCTGGCTAGGTCCGGGGGGACCAAGTGGAGAAGGATTTGGCTTCGCTTGGGATATCCAATTGGCGCCACGTAGCGAAAAGAAGAAACGACTGGGGCGCTGGTGATGACTCGGCTATAATCGCGTAAGCGGTGCCAACGCCAATTAAGAAGAAGAATCAGAATTAACCATTAAACAAATAAATATTCTAAAGAAGCTGGTTATTATATTAATTACTTTCCAATTTTAGCTTTCAATTAAAGTAGTAAGGTGTGAGATGTAACTAACTGAAACAACAAGTTTAAGATTACTGTGTTAAGAATACGTAACATAAGGATGAGGAGCAAAAATATTTTTTTTTTTTTTAATTTGCCATGAAATCCTTAACTTTTCCAGGCGCATATTTTATTATATGTTATATATTAATAATAATAGAGCACTAATTTTTTGAACATAATTATCCTGTTTTTAAACTCTTATTAACTGTTATGTAGTTAGAAAATAAAACCTAGCTATTAACGTAGGTAGGAACTAAACATAGTTCGATGGGTATGTATAAAGTATAACGAGGTATAAAAAAACCTCTACAATGTCTCTTTTGTAATTAACGCTTTAATATTTCCACTAAAATTGCTTGATGAATTTTCGCATAGATTAATGTCTACGACAATGATACAGTACCCAGTAATGTTTACAGATCAGGCAATTATGTATATCGTATAGCTGCCTTATAAACTTACCGAATAAATTTTTGTATGGAAGATTTTTCATTTGACAAGATTATATATTACACATAAGATAAGTAGCAAAAATATGGTAAATCCATAATTTTTCCAGATATTATGCAGCTTTTTATAAATAGGGTATAAACACAACGAATTACTACAGTTTACGCGTGCAGCTGAAACTTTGTAAAACACTTTCTTTAAAAATCCTTTTTTTTTGTTAAATAACCAATTTTTATTTTTTTGGAATATATTATTATTTATTTATGTATTACTAATTTTTAACTGTTAATTTTTTATGTATATTTTATATTGGTGTAAATATTTTATATTAATTTATAAAAATTCCAAAAGTATCAAGACAGTCGCAGGAACTAAGACGTCGCAATTCTTTGAATCGAAACCGACTACAATATAGCCAAAATTTGTAAATAAATCGTCTGAGGAACACTGACTTTATGGCACAATTACGCAGTTCAAATTTGGGGTTTCATAATGAAGAGAGAATTCAGGGCAGTTCTGCTCGTTCCAATAGACGACAATACCTGCTTCACATAGCTGCGAACATTTAAACAGGCGTTTCAATCCGGTTATAGAGCAGAGGAGCAGGAACGCAACACCGCGGAACATTTAAATAGACGGACCAATCGAGAATATAGAGCAGCCGAGCGGAACCAAGACAAAATCCAATCCAGAATCCAATAATTAGAGAAGAAAAAAGGCAACGAAATGCAGCATTGAGGAAAAGTCATCCTGGAGATCCATTGAGAAGACGTCGTGAACAAATTTTAAATTCTTCTCAAAAAAGAGTGACACGCCAGCAAACCAGGCGCCAACTTGCAAACAAGCAGGAACCAAACTGCAAATCGTCAGTTGGAGAGCGAAAGGCAAGCCAGAAGGAATATCAAAAGACGTCGTGCACTGCTAGAAGAACAAGCACGCCAACGTGTTAATAAAAAAGGGCCCACTGAAATATGCGTGTGTTGTGGGGCACTTGCTTCATTCACCAAGTGAAAGAGTTAAAAAAACGTCAGACCTCATCAATGTTCGCACACTCGAAAGATGCAAGAAAAGTTTTTTACTTGTCATCGAAGTTTACATCTTCGGACCAAAATTATAATTTTTGCAGTTCACGCACTCCGAAGATGCAAAAAAAGTTTTTCACTTGTCATCAAAATTTCCATATTCGGACCAAAAACAAACCTGCTATCGGATTGTTAAACAAGGTAAATACCAATATCTGCCGCTCAAAAGGATTGGTGTCTCCTGATATTCCCCGAAGTGGTCAAGATTTAACGTGCCTGGAGGAAAGGCGAAAATCGCCGAGAATCCCATTAATGCGCATCATATCTTTAGGATATGAACGACAATGTGCTATTCGTGGAGCAGTAGTAAATATCCCGATTTCTGTTGTAGAGACAATCACCAAGCTGACACGAAGATTTGGCGACAGCCATATTATTCAAGTGTACCTGAAACGTCCCTTGGAATATCAGCAAAATTTTAAGATGGAAACTGTGGCATTCATTGCGGATCCTGCAGCTGAGGTAGCAGTAAGAGACCGGCCTAATGCCTGTCAGTAAAATGTACAGGAAATGGAAGAGGAATTAAATCCAGGTGGCCAAGAAACTTTGATGGACAATGAACCCGTTGAAGACAGACCAACAATTTACTGCGGAATGAAGAAGACATCCACGACAACTTATAGCAAAATTGCACGATATGAAATACGACGCTATGATCGTTTTTGCGTGCCTGTAACGTGCTTCTGTATATTTATAAGTTCTACGAGTTGAAGCACATCAAAAATGCTATTCCTATTTGCCTGCGCAAAAAGTCTGGATCATGAAATATAACTGCTGCAAATGTGAGGGATGAAAACTTTGTCAGCAACTTTATCCAGCATGATGACGGCAATCATATAATCATACTCAAAAGACTTCGATCCTCACCTGCGCATTGGCTGAAAAGAAAAAAGTTTAAGCCATGATCCGTCAGTTTGGATAACCAACATCCTTCATAACAATGTCAGCTGCAGAGGTAGAGCAGAGCTGTTGGCCATATTAAGAAACTATTAACAAAGTAGACATTAAAGTCAATCAGTCAAGTTCTGAAAAGGCGAGACTGATAAAGACAAATCCAGTTACATGTTCCAGATATTTCGACAATCGATTCCGCCAATTGCTGAAATTGTTACAAAACGGACTGTTTGGAGTACATTCGTTACTATTACAGAATTGAATTTGATCAGAATCATCAACACAACTGAAGTTGAAACTTTCATCGAATGACACATTACGGCTGATGGGGATGTTTTGGACTTTTAGGAATTTATTTAGTACCAAAAACACAGAAATGGTCGAGTTTGCCTAAGAGACCCGCATGGAAAACAAGTGTGCCAATTCAACATACTATATCCGCCGATGCCGCGGTCAGAAACTCTTTTCCCCTTAGAGAATGAGGAAGGTATTGAGTAACATAAACTTCAATTTCTAAAAATACAGAAACTATTAACTCTGACGGATCTCGCAGAAGAAGTAATAATACGGTTGAACTGCTTTGAAAATTCTTTGGCAGATGAGCGGATTAACACCGACTATGGAGGATACAAGCTCGCTCTTCGCTCATCTGTAAAAAAGCCACACATTTTCTTCTTGAAAATTTTTCGGACAGGCTTAGAGGCCTACAATAAAAATATCCTTAACTTGCATAGAGCAAATATGGATATTCAATTCATTTTGGACGCCTACACTTGCTGCAGCTATATAATTAATTACATATGTAAATAAATCCAATAGAGGGGTATCAACACTACTGAGACAAGCCATGAAGGAAATAAATGCTGGGAATTTCTCCATTAAAAGAAATCTGCGGCACATCGGAAACAAATTTGAAAAGCAGCTTATAATATTTTGGAACTGCATTTATCGGAAGCGAGTAATGGGGAGATATTTATAAATACATCACATCCAAACAATCGAATAAGGAATTGGTGAATTGGTTGCTTTACAGGAGAATTCTATGGACATATATATACCAAATGTATTGGAGCACTACTCTCAATGGCTCGATCAATTGGAAGAACAATGCTTGGCACATTTTGCAGCAGGGTTCAGATTTTCCAAAACAAGTGGGAATATTTCTGTTAATAATGAAGACTAAAATGAAGTAACAAAAGGAGAATAACACGACAGCAGCACTTCCAATGGCATTAAAAGATGGATGGGGATTTTTAAGGAAAGGAAACAAGCACTTATTCCGCGCTGGAAACGTTTTAGCGTTGAAAATTCAAGTGCTGATTTCTTCAGAGTAACTGTCATCACATTTCATCCATGGAGAAATGAGGAGACGGAGCTCTTAAATAATGATGTCGAGAGTGTTTGCAACGCACACAAGAAGCAAATTGAGCAGAATAAGCTCAAATATGACAAATATTTATCCATCGAGCTTGAACGGATTCTGGAAAGCTTGCATGTTCCAGAGGAAGAAACAGCTGATGACAGAACTGCCTCTCAACATTTGGATCCCGAATTCAGAGCTCTAGCTGTTCCAGAGCATGTAGGAGATGTTAATCTTTTTCACGAGGACAACTATAGTGTGGAAGAAGCAGTTCCTTTAATTAAACTACCACCTCTAATATTAGAAGGAGATTTACTGGCAATGGTACAATCACTTAACAACAAGCAGAGGGAATGTTTGGCCCATGTAATGCACAATGTCAGTAAGAAGAAAATCTTCTACGAATATGTCGAAGGTGGTGCTGGAGTGTGCAAAACCCGGCTTAAAACGACTATATATCAGTCGTTGGCATTGTACGCTAACAGTGTACCAAGAACTAACCCGAAACAGCCAAGGTATTACCCACTGACAAAGCAGCATTTGGAATTGGAGAACTAACACTTTATCCCGTTTTGTCACTCCGCGTCAAGCAGTCTTCCGCCGATCTTCAGCCCCTCACTAGTGACACATTGAACACCAGTCATGCTAATCTCATAGATATTGGGCTTATAATAATTTATGAAGTTTCAATGGTTGGAGCAAAGATGTTTGCGTATTTAGATTGTAGGCTAAAGCAAATTTTTAGGGGCAGTGCTTACTTTGGAGGCATTCCAGCTATCGTGTTTGGCGACTTAAAATAGTTACAACCAGTAGGAGATCGACAGAGATTTGTGCCGAATGATCATTACTTTGAAATTACAAGAACCCGCTTTGGGATCAATTTCGATACTTCGAACTCACCGAAATAATGAGTCAGCGTGAAGATCAAGAATTTGCCATCGCTTTAAACAACATGTCAGATGGAAATATGACACATGCTGACATCCAATCAATCAAAATCAGGGAAAAGACCTCTAACGAGATACCGAAGCCATCCATTTCTTTTATTCAAATGCTGGAGCAAATAATTTGAATACAACAAAACTGGCGAACACGATGACCGACGAGTTCATTTCGACTGCGAAGGATAAAATTAAGTCAAGTTCCTTAAAAGAACGCAGCAGAGCAAACATATTACATATTGGAGGGTTTCAAGCCATCAAAAACACACGAAATGCCTCATACATTGCAGCTCAAATTATCGATTAAATATATGGTACTACTATTTAACGTAGACAGTTCCCTGTCATTCGAACTAAAGCCATCACGATACATAAAAGCCAAGGTGGAACGTACACTCAAGTTGCGGTTTATCTAGAGGGTAGATCAGCTTTATATGTAGGATATAGCATAGCCAAAAATGCCAATGGACTATACATATATAATCAGGAAATTTTCTCCTCCGAACCCATTTGGACAGCAGGATCTCATTAAAACTCAACTTAATAGATTGAGGACAGAAGGTGCGTTGACGACATGCTACCGATTTCAAGCCAAAATCTGAACAACGCCTGGATATTTATTACCAAAATGTAAGGAGTCTAGGCAAGCATATTGCGGATATCACATCAAATAAACTGATTTGTTCTGCCTATATTCTGTGCTTTGCTGAGACTTGGGCTTTATCTCAAGAAAAAATTCCAACAGGGGGCTATAATGTTATTGCACGCCTTGATGGAGAAACAAGGTCATCCCGACGACGCTCGGCCAACGGCCTTTTAATATACTCAAAACAAGATCGGTACCCATATCTATCAGAAGGATCATTCTCAAGAAATGTCACAGGTTCAGTAAACGTTTACCAGCTATTAAACGTAAACAATTCGACAGTTGCTTTATCACTTGTGCACAGGAACGCCACGTATAGACTACCACAATTTAGAGAGCAATTGGTATATAATATCCGTCAGATAAATGAGCAGTTTAATGGACCATAAGTAGTCCTTGGAGACTTTAACATATGTCGCCTCACAGCAACTGACGTTTCAAAGTGTCGATTACAACAGTTGGGATTTCTATCTATATTGGACAACGTCGCCACAAAAGACAGCAAACAGCAATAGATTGGGTATGGACAAACCTGGATCCAGCAATGACCTCATGTATCACATATGAAACACCATATAGTGATCATGACGGAATATTTTTAAGTTTTAGAAAATAGAGATGTTGTATATGTAGATATACTTGTATGTTAATATAACTTAGTATAATAAAATTAGATGTAAGTCATAGATATGAGTAATGTAATTTATATAGCATAAATATGTTTTATAGAAATATATATATATACTAGCTGACCCGGCAAACGTTGTTTTGCCATGTATATTATTTCTAGGAATCATTTTTTTAGTTCAATAAAAATAACTATCTACTACTAAGTGTGCGGGGATGTACTTATAAAAAATGAAAGTATGCTTTATTTAAGTTAATAAATTAATCCTTATTAAAATAACGAATATATTTTAAATTACAATTTTTGATAGCTTTCTAAATATCAAAAATAATTATTCATATTATCCTATCAATTATTGCAATTGAAAAAAATTAATCTCTCAGTGCAATAGAGTGTACAATATTCTTGGTTAGTCCGTATTTAACCAACACAAACAAACTAGAGGGTTTTCCCACGCGAGAACATGCCACATATAGTTGTCCGTGGGAAAAGCATGGTGTTTCCAAATCTAAGCCACATGCAGACAATGTCTGGCCCTGGGACTTATTGATCGTCATAGCGAATGCCAATCTAATGAGGAATTGAGTGCGTTTGAATTCAATTGGCACATTTGTAGTAGTCATAGGGATTCGTGGCAGCAACACATTTTCGCCTTGAAACTTGCCATTGAAGATGATGGCTTCAATGTTGTTTTTCATTAATTTTTTAATGACTAACCGTGTGCCATTACACAGCCGTGGTGGGTTTAAATTGCGAAGCAGAATAATCGGAGATCCAACCTTCAATTGTAAATGATGTAGGGGCATGCCTGGCGAATCCAATGAATTTAAAAACTCAATTGGATAATTCATAGTCTCGTTGGTATCGCAAACTGCATCGATAGATTTGTATGACACCAAGTCCCCAGGCAACAACTGTTGTATCTTTAACCACATTTTTAGCTGCCAAAATCGCTCTTTCTGCCAGCCACTTACGATTTGCATATTGTGTGTGTACGTAGGGAAATATGTGATCGATGAGAGTATTTTGCGAGTCGATGATTGTGCAGAATTCCGTCTGTAATTTGATGCATCCAGTATTTTCATGTACATCAATTTTCCCATCACCAATATCTAACAGTTGTTTAGAGAAGTTTTCGGCGGCTGGATCCTGAAGCATTTGAACGCGCATGTTCACCATTGCGCCATAGTCACGATAATTTTAAGCAAGCATTAATTTCATCGGCGTACGTTGAACGTGGAATAACGGGAAGTGTTTGTCTAAAATCACCAGAAAGGAGTAACAAAGTGCTGCCAAATAGTGTATCATTGTTTTTTATATCCTTTAATGTCCTATCTAATGCCTCAAGCGAATGTTTGTGTGCCATAGTGCATTCATCCCAAATAATAATTTTACATTGTTTCACCACTATGGCCATAGACGATTGCTTTTTTTATGTTGCACACTGCATCTGGACTATTTTGAATGTTCAACGGCAGCTTAAATGCTGAATGAGCTGTTCTGCCTCCATCTAATAAAGTTGCTGCAATGCCAGAAGATAGAACGGCCAATGCGATGTCATTTTTTGATCGTATCTCGGCCAGAAGTAACGAAATAAGGAATGTTTTGCCGGTTCCACATGATGCATCCAAAAAAAAAAGAATCCTCCTTGTCCTGCCGAAACTGGCAGCATGATGCGGTCGTAAATAATTTTTTGTTCATCATTTAGTAGTGTCGTCCTCATCCCTACTCTCATAATTAATGGATCTTGAAATTATGAACTATGAAGAAGAATTTATCGTACTACAATTGCAATATTCGATTGCCATCTTGCAACCCTATTGCGGATATGCGGATAGAATTTCGTCAACGATATCTCACGAACAAATCAACCGATTTTGACCCGGTTTGCGCCCATCGACGTGATTTTTCAGAGTCGAAAGCTGATTAGTGTTCAGAATTAATCGGTCGAGTCGTTTCAGAGTTATTTAAAAAAAGAACGATTTTTGCGATTTCTTTTGTCAACGATTTCTCGCAAGAAAATAGTTTATGGAATTGATCGATACAGCCGTTTAGAAGTTATTCTCAAAAAAACACTTTTGAAAAAAAAAATTTTTTGCGGTTTTCTTGAGTTTTCTTGAAATCTACCAATCCGAATCGGCTCAAAATTTCAGAAAATCTAAGTTAAGTGAAACTCTTTGAAATGCCGTTGAGTAGGGTTGAAGCGCTTGATCCGTTCAAAAGGTATAAGCGGGTCCAATAACTTCAACAACCAATAACTTCACGATTTGTGAAAATTTTTAATTTTCTTCCCGGAAAGATGAAAAATAGATGTTGTCCGATTCTCCACCCTAGCCGTTATGCACGCTAAGATTCACGAAAATCGGTCGAGCGGTTTCAGAGGAGTTCAATAACGTACACCGTGACACGAGAATTTTATATATTAGGTTTGCTCTATTTTTTTTTTTTATAAGGCAAACCGTAAATTTATATAAATGATATATATGTACTAATAAATAAATATTAAAATTATTCTTCCGTTAAGTTTATGTTAATAATAAATCTTCTTAAAATTTTAAATAACTATAAACTTCTAAAATATCTATTTTCTTTACTTAATTACATTAATGTTTGTAGCAAAATACCTGTCT
This sequence comes from Bactrocera correcta, assembly GCA_027475135.1. Classification (NCBI taxonomy): domain Eukaryota; kingdom Metazoa; phylum Arthropoda; class Insecta; order Diptera; family Tephritidae; genus Bactrocera; species Bactrocera correcta. Next base: position 77,770,856 of record CM050322.1, on the reverse strand, counting down.
AAAAAGAATTAGTAAAATGTTTTCCTTTGAATGAAAACCACTGGCCGGTTACGTCTTTAGATTTACTTAAACACATAGTTACTAAAAGAAATGCTCCTGTGAAGGGTATACTAGCTTCGGTGCAATCGAAGTTAACGTTTTTTCTTGTTTAATATAAACCTTTGCCAGTTCCAGTAGCAAGAGGATAAAATATTCGGTTACACCCTTCTTTACATGATTTAATTATATTGTATGGCATCCACAATAAACGGTTAAAAACTATCTTTTCTGCAAATTTTTCATTAAATAGACATATACAGGTAAGTAACAAATGAATTATAATTGTTAACAATTTTTCATATCTGAGATATCCTAATTGCCCTGTTCCGGCATAATATTTTACATAAAAAATCAGCAAACCTATAACGTGTCGTGTATCTCTAGTGCTACCAATCACATTGTATCATACTATATAGTGTTTGAAAGGTGAGATTTTAAGCCTCTTTTAACCAAAAAAAAATTAAAATCGGGGAAGTTGAAAATGAGTTACAACTGTTCAAAAATGAGTGAAAATAATGAAGAAATTTGCTATGTTTTGAAATTTGATATAAAAAAGGGAGTAATGCCACGCAAGCCACCAATGAAATTCGTGTAGTTTACGGAGACGATGCTGTATCAGAGAACTTAAAACATAGAGAAGGTGCAGGTTCGACAGCGAACATTTTATAGGATTGTAGTACGGAATTCACCTCACAACCACAGAATTCACGCTGTGAAATGATAACATTTTTAACAGTTCTCCACATACTCAAACAGAGAATATAAAGAGAAATAAATATATATAAATATACGACATATGATGACATGGCATATGCATACATATGTCCAAGCAGAAAATATTGAAGAAATATAAGTTCTTTGATATTCCACTTTTAACAGCGAAAAATGAGTACAAAACACACCTCTCACACAGAAAACATTAAGAAATTTTTTATTGTGTTCTCTGTCTCACATACCCAAGAATATGAAAAGACATAAATATATGTATGCAAGTTTATATCACCAGTTCATATCACATGAACATACTCTTTATCTATCATAAATATGTAACATGACACTTACGACCCATATGGTCCGTATTGAAACATTATATATAGTTTGCTAATACTGTCCGCCTTTGGTGGTCTCAAAATGTAATTCATAGATTGTAAGATGAATCTTTCCACTTGTAACATATGTATGTCCTGTCTCAAGTGGATTGTAGATATACTTCCTAGAATGTAAGATTAATATTATGTATCTAGACTTAAGCAAAATATTGTACATATATAAGAAATCATAATAAAGAAAACGACGCAGTTGCCCACAGGCAGTTTACCCCACGTAGTTGCCCACGGGCAGTTGCCCGTAGTTGCTCACAAAAAACAAATTTAAAAATTAATTGGCGATCCTGCCAGAAGTTGAGTAAAACTAATGTTGGACCTAAATGTAACAATAAGATTCGGCGGTAACCATTTAAGGGGACAAAAAATCCCCGTGTTACCGCTTGAAAAACAATCAAGTATCCTCAATTGAGGAGAAAAGTACAAAACAAATTTTTATTGAAAAAAAAAACGCTAAGTCCAAAAAGAGACATATATGTAAGCAAAAATATCTCAGCGCCACTTAGAAAAATATTGAAAAAATTTCGAGTGTGCCTTTGTGCCACCAATTGCCAATCGAACGCGCCACGTCTAAACAGATTACGGGCGAACAACAAGCAAACGTACGCGTTACAAAAAAAAAAATAAAAACAAAAAAAATTAAAAAAAAAACTACAACCGCAAATATAAAATGATTTCAAAGTTTGAATTGAAGAAAAAAAAACTGAAAGTGAACATTTATGAACATTTGTGAAAATTTCAAAGAAATAAAAGAAAGTGTGTGGACCCATAAGACATCTACATAAAAAACCCTGATAGCCCCCACAAAAACATCTTATTTCATCTAAACCTCATACACGACCGCTAACGACGACCATCGCGCAACCAACCGCCAAAAATCTACACAAAAATATGCTGCAAAATACAGCATCAAATTCAACAACAACAGCAGTAGCAGTAAAAACAGCAACAGAAATAGCAGTAACAAATTTTAAAGGCAGCAACCTCGTTAACAACAACAACATATTCAACAGAAGCAACAAATTCAACAACAACAAAATAGTTGTAAGTAGCTGTTATATTAATTAATTGCATTAAGTACAAAATGTTTACTGTGAGTATTATTGAAATAATAATCATGACACTCACAACTGTCCGTGTTTAAAAATAAAAATAAAAAAATAGTATATCAAATATAATATATACAAATTATATAAAACTAAATCTTAAAATTTTTAAATGAAGGCTCGACCAGCCAAATAATAAAATAATTTTAAAACCGCGATTCACTACCGCAAGGGGGACCCTCCAACTCCAACTTCCAATTAAATATTTTTAATAGGAAGTTATTACAATAGATTTATGCAAAAAGAAATTCAACTACATTTTTGTGAGTATTACTATATATTCTATTTCATGAAACTCACAAATATAAAAAAAAAAAACAAACAAAACCGAAAAATAAAGTTAAAGGAAAGAAACATATTATTCTTTGGGAGCAGAAACTCCTGAAGAGCCTGCTGAAGATTTTACCGGCAAAGTAAAACAAAAAACATTGGTGTAAAGCCTAATAGAATATAAAAATACAAAATTTAAAATACTTGGGATTAGAAAATCCTAAGACGCCAGTCGAAGATAATACCGACAATAAAATAAAAAATATACTCCAATATACTAATATTTTAATTTCAATGATGTAAAAGAAAAAATTGCTGAAATGTATTCAGGCAGTAATACAATAAATGATGTCACATATAAAAAGACTTCCATCAAAAAATAATTAGAAGTCGAAAATAATATAAAACGTACTCACGTACTATATCCCTTTGAATCGGGACGCTTCAATTTAGAGGCGGGGGAGTTAATACCACCAGTCTATTCATGAACATATTATTTATCTGTCATAAATATGTAACATGACACTTACGACCCATATGGTCCGTATGGAAACATTATATGTTCTTTGCTAATACTGTCCGCCTTAGGTGGTCTCAAAATGTAATTTATAGATTGTAAGATAAATCTTTCCACTTGTATATCTCAAGTGGATTGTAGATATACTTCCTAGAATGTAAAATTAATATTTGTATCTAGACTTAAGCAAAATATTGTATATAAGAAAACATAATAAAGAAAACGAGACCACAGGCGGTTGACCACACGTTGTTGCCCACGGGCAGTTGCCCGTGGTTACTCACAAAAACAAATTTAAAAATTAATTTCCATACCCATGATGATACTCACAAACAGAGAATATTGAAGAAAAATAATGTCTTTGATATTCCATAGGAAATATGTTCCATTATGTATGGAAATATGTATGTATGTAGAACTTTATTTATTATTTTTCAAATTATTTTATGTTAATTTAATCTTATTTTATAATAAGTTAGTCATACGCAATGTACGAATGTAAGGAATTTCGTTTTGCCGTCGGCATTTCTATTTCTCATACTTCAATTTTTGCTTTCAACTAAGGAATTGCTTGTATGTATTGTATGTGCAATGCATGCCTTTGCGTTTTGCCGTCAGCATTTCCGTATTCACATGTAAAAGTAATTATGTATTTCTCTGTTTCGTTTTGGCCCAATTTGTATATTAAGACAAGTGTCAATAATTGCGCCAATATTTACATAGCACTTACCAGCGAACCCGTAAAAATCTTCTTCTTACATGTTCTTTGTATAGTATACTATATATCTTATGTAAATAAGTATTGTACACACAAATGAAAGTAACCATCCTTCTTTGTTTTACTTATATATTGGCCCAATTGACAAGTGTCGATAATTGCACCAAAATAAAATATATTATGTATTCATATGTAAATATGTTTTAAACTTTATTTAAAATTGAAGTGCCAATAACTGCGGCAATTTTAATAAAATTTGTGATTTTGTGAAGTGCAGACAGAATTTTTTCGATCGGGTTATTTTTAAAATTGTAATAAATTGTCGAAAATTCGTAAGTGTCGCGTGCGCGGGTGTAAGAGTACCAGCGCACATTAGGTCAAATGAGCGTTTTTTCTGTGCAAAATTAATAACGATTACAAAACTATGCTATTCAAACCAAAACCTGTAAGGATTTCAGAAGCAGGAGTAACAGTATTATAAAAAGTGGAAATTAACCCTCTAACGACCAAAATTCAAAATTACTCCTTTTGCAGCCATTAATGAAAATAATAAATTGTTTCATTTATTAATTTTATTTGTACTGAAACAATTAATTAATCACATAAATCTAATTCATTATGTAAATTCAAATTAAAAAATTCCTCCTCAGTTTCATTAATTTCACCATCCTGGTTGTTAAGTTGAAAATCTTCTGAGGGTTCGCTGCAACATAATAGTTCAATGACTTCATTAGGAAGTGTGATACGTTTCCTCTTTCGAATGAGTTTACTTAAAAAAAAAATGTGGAAATTAATGGATCTGATATATCGATAGCCCTATTAAATATGTCCAATAGGTAATTATTGCGGTTGTTTCTACGAGCGAGATGTAATCTATCGGCTTTGTATATTTGATGTCGCGGTTCAACAGCTTGTTCTCCAAAAAACCCCATGGGAAGTTTTGAAAGCAATATATTTCAAATTTGCTTGCATTGATTTCGATTTCAAACTCGCAGGATAGACAAATCAAAATTATTTTGAAACGAAATATAAGGTCTTCGTCAACATCAGTTATTTTAGAAAAAATAGTGTGTTCAGTAAAAGCTCGACGAGCAGTGTTCCCGTCATTTGTGGAACCGGAGCCTCCTACTCTGGGCATATTTTCGCGAAGTCCAAGCTTTTTCCAAAAATCGTTTTGAATGTCTACTTTTCTTTTTAAGACAGGTAACTTATCTTCTCCTCGTATCTGCCACTTTTGTATTTTGCATTTATAGCCTAAATGTAATACAAATTCAAAAAATCTGATTCAACAATGAAGGAAGCTAATTCCAAATTTTAAGGTTTCCTCTTTTGCATGAAATAGTTCACTGTAATCACACGTGTTCATAAAGTCCTTAAGTGTAGCACCACAAATGGAACAAGCCTGGTTTGATCTAGGTTAAGTTATAATGTTTAAAACTTTTCCATCAATTAGAGTTAAAAATAATTTAAAGGATACTTCCACAGATTTTCCATCACCAATTGAATTGCGGTTGTTCCAAATTGGTTTACCCGATGAGAGCAGTAACCTTAAGGGAATGACTGTTGTAGCCAATAGAGAGCTATCGATGCTATTTGACGGACCTGGCTCATTAAATGTTTGCTTAAATTGAGCTTGACCAGTGCTACTATCAAATCCGCAGCTTAATATCAATTCAAAGCTTACAAAATTTGTCTTTTCCGCTTCCATTACAGCTTTAAACACTTCTCTTTGCATACCAACAATTTTTTCAGCCGTATGTTGTAAAATATTTCGCAACGGAACTTTGGTTAGGGTCTCACTTGCTTCTATACCCTCAGGTCGACATTTTAATTTTGCGGCTGTAATTTTGCTATAATGAGGATTTATGTCGCTGCTCCTTTTTTTGCTTCCATCGCGTATTGCATTTAACTGCTCTTTTGAAAAATTATGCTCAGAAAGGAAAGCTAAAGCCTCATCCGCTGAATAAGGAATTGGCTTTTTGGGATCCTCGTTAAAAAATTTCCGCATTTTTGATGGCCTTGTTGGGCTTTCCATGCTTTCTTTCAGGACTGCAGCCAGATCAGAATCACCTTGTTTACGAGCCGATGTTGCTGCTGCACGAACTAGAAGATTAGTATCAGCTTTTTCAGCTGATAGGTCTGCGGCTTCTTTTCTTTTTCCGAAATCTGATTTGGCGCTGAATGGCAGACGTGGACGTCCAACAGTGGTAGGTGGTGCTTTTTTAGAAATGTCATATAACACAAAATTTGTTTCAGTATTAAGCCACGCTTCATTTTGTTTTTTAAAGGTATTTATGTTTCTGTGAGATTTTTCCCACTGTGTTGCCAATTTTACGCAAAAAAAAATGTAATATTTACGACATATGTTTCTCAATTTCATCCGAAAGTATATTAACTTCAATTTTACCAACTACATATTTTAAAACAGCATCAAGCTTTCCTTTTTGTGTGCATTCTTTTCGCCATATATCACATAAATCAGCTTTTTTTATGCAGAGGTTTCCTAAACAAAAATAGATAATACCGTTAAACGCAAAGAATAGCAGTTTAAACAAAATGCAAATAACTCATTATTTATTACTTTATTTATATTATCAATTTAAAAGGTGTCAAATGGGGTCAAAATTTTTAAAGGCTTACAGAAGTCAAAGTTTCAGACAAATCCTACAGTTTTAAGGTTATGTAGACTAATGAATTATTATCATGTATAGCGACATACATATAAGCCAATGTTAATAAAATACATATATTCTTACTTGTAGCTTTATTTTCCATTTTCCACTAATGAATTATTATCAACACAATTCGATAAACACACTCTTAAAGATGACCAACCACTACTGAACTTGCAATCACATTTGTTGAAAGACTTGCATCGATTGACTTTGACGCACACGTGTGTAACGGTACTCTATATTTAGCACAAAAAAAAAAATCACGCGTCTTTGTTTTGGAGTGTTGCCAATTAAAAAGCAACAACAACAAAAGTAAAACGGGACTTTGATTCTTATCACTTTTGCACAGAAAAAACGCTCATTTGACCTAATGTGCAGCGATGGGGTACTCCGATTGTTTAGTTTCCCAAATGAATGGGAACTGGCTGAAAAGTAGAAGGAGAATCTGAAAATTTCTCCCACTGACCATGTTTCAGCCACCAACTCATTCATTTGTGAGAAACATTTCGCAAAAGAGGCAATTGGCTCAAAAATGCTGAAACGGAATGCTGTACCAACATTGAATTTAGGTAAGTGTAGTTCTTTTTTTATTCTGTGGGTGTTTATTTAAGTGCGTGTGTGTGTTTTAATAATTTAGTTGCGGGTGCACATACAAGTGCATATGTGTTCGAATTGAAATATTTGCTTGCAAGTGCATGTGTGTTTGTGGGTGCGCATACAAATGCGTGTGTGTGTTTTGGTAAGGAAGGGGTTTATAATCGAAAAGCACCCAACTATCTCCAACAGAATTTAAATATGATTAAAAAAATGTAACTAGAAACCTATTAAACATATTTCACTTACGACGAATGGCAGTGGCAAAAAATATAATATTCGTTTGGTAACAAGGAATCTAAAATATTTTGTGCTTCAGGCGGGTTGCGGGTGCGCATACAAGTAAAGTCATTCTCTGATGCATGTATGTGTTTAATTTAATTGCCTGTGGGTGCATATAATATTTAATATTCTTACATATACATATACTTATATAGAAATTTAATACTTATTCTATATATAGTATTTTATATTTATCTTTATATTTATTTACAATTTTTTTAGATGAGGCCCCAACCCAATTTTTTCAACCGGTGCGCCCGTACAAAAGTTGCTGCGTTAGCAACTGCGCCGGTGGAGCAAGACTTTTACGTTTCCTAAAACGGAAGTTGCTAGAAATAATTGGGTGAAGGCCTGCAATCTTCAGTTACCACTGAAAAACATTTATATATATGTGAAAGACATTTTCACAATAAAGATATATCGCCAAGGCGCATTTTAAATGAAGCTCTTCCTGTGCTAAATTTAAAATTTGAAGCTGACGAAACTGGTAAGCAATCGCCACAGTGGGTTTTGCCGCCGGTTGTAGGTAGGTAGGAGTGCAGCCCTAGCAGGCTCAATTAGCACTTGATGTGCCATTTTGATACACTGGTCGTAGAACCTCCTGTATCTGCTATTACGTTTCACTTTTTCTCTCAAACCATTTTGAGGTTTCGATGAAACTACTTATGTCCGATATGTTTTTAGTGGAAATCCATTCAAGGTTTGGTTCTTGATATTTTGTGTCGGATATGTGCATTCGCAGTGAAAGTGGAAGATTTTTTTCTTGTTTCCTGCTACTCCGCAGCTACGGCAGCTGAATGTCCTAGGGCAAACCCATTTTGGACGCGTGTTCCCCAAATGGCCAGTGCCCTGTTGTGGTAGCTGTTACTCTCTAAATACTTTTTCTTGACCTATTTAATAAGTCGTTGGTTTTTTTCCTGGCACATGTTAGCCATAATTATTTAGTTATGACGCATTTTGTAATGTTTTTCCACCTGTTATTTGCAACTTGTTGAAACTGCCTACTGATCTCTCCTTTGATCGATCCTAGCGGGCTTGGTACTAGCTCCGCCGCGGATTCCTTGAGGAAAGCTCCTGCCTTTGCCAACTCGTCTGCTTTTTCGTTACCGAAAATGTTCCCGGGAACCCAGATCAAGTCTAGTTGGAACTTGTCTTTTATTGAGCTTAGTGCTCTCTTGCATTTGTGTACTACACAGGAATTTGCTAAGAGCGCCGCCTGGCTGTCCGTAAATATAGTTGCTTTATTTATATTCCCGTGGTTTTCTAATAGAGCTTCGCAGGCTAGTACTTCCGCTTGGAAGATGCTAGCCGAGTTCGGTAGACGTATAGAGAGAGATATGCCTAGATCAGGGGAGAATACCCCCGTGCCTACTCCGCAGTCCATTTTGGACCCGTCGGTATAGACTAAGATGGTATCCTCCTCTCCTATTGAACCTCTGCTCCATTCTAGTCTAGATGGTATCCTCACCTGGAAGTGTCTATTGAAGTCCAGCTTTGGGAGAATGTAGTCTGATTTATTAATGGTGAGCTTGTTTAGGATTACACTATGTCCGTAGTTCTGCTGATTCCAACCTCCCAATTCTTTTATTCTTATCGCCGCAATAGCTGCTGCTTTATTCACAAAATGTCCATTGGGAGCTGATGGAGGATCACATTGAGCGCATCAGTCGGACATGACCTGATTGCATCAGTAACACCTGCACATGCTGCTCTTTGTATACCATTTAGTTTTTTAATGTTGTATTGTTTGTTTAGCGCTGGCCACCATACCAGAGCTGCATATGTAAGTATAGGTCTTATGACAGCCGTTTACATCCACATGATTATACTTGGTTTGAAGCCTAAATTCTTGTTGACGATTCTCTTAAAAGTATAGTAGGCCATGTATGTTTTGTTTATTCTTTTTTCTATATTTATTTCCAGGACAGTTTGGTGTCAATCTCCACCCCCAAGTATTTAGCTGTGGGGGATAGAGTGAGTGTTGTACCGTTTAGTACCGGAAGTTGAAATTGAGGTATTTTGGTTCTGCTTGTGAATAGCATCAGTTCTGTTTTGTTCGGGTTAACTCCCAGGTTAACCTTCTAAGTGCTCTTCCATAATCTCGCTGACTGTTGAAGGAAACACGCCTGATACCAACAACACTATATCGTCTGCATACGCCATCCACCGTTTAGTTGGAGGAGTATTTCGTTCAGCGCTCCAATCCATAGTAGCGGAGAGAGGACCCTCCTTGAGGCGTCCCTCTACTAACAAACCTTGCGCTGCGCCGTTTGAAGCTATAATCTTCCTACTCTCAAGCATCGATTGTATCCATCTGCACACAGTGTCATCTATGCCACCATGCGCCAGAGAATTAATTATCGCATTTACTTCAATGTTATTGAAGGCGCCCTCTATGTCTAGAAAAGCAGCTATGGTGTATTGTTTGTGGTGTAGTGATTTTTCAATTACACTTATAACCTCGTGAAGGGCAGTTTCGGTTGATCGGCCCTTTATGTACGCATGTTGGGACTTCGATAACTTCTCCGCCATTATTGTTCTTACTTGTAGATCTGTTAGCCTTTCCAGTACCTTCAGCATAAAGGAGGTAAGGCATACAGGTCTAAAATCTTTGGCATTCTCGTGTGTTCTTCTGCCTGGTTTTGGAAGGAACACAACTTTACTTCTTTTCCAACTTCTTGGGATGTAAGATAGTTGAATGCTAGCTTTGTATATATTTTCAAACCTTTGAACCATTGGTTCTACCAGTTTTTGCAACATTGTGGGCATAATTCCGTCTGGACCTGCTGCTTTAAATGGTGCAAAACCATTGATGGCATATTTGATTTTGCTTTTGTCTACTATTTGGCTTTGATAATCAGATGCGTTCAACGATGGTTCTGATTGAACCTTCGTCGAAGGTGTTTGCTGACTCCCGGGGAAGTGTGTTGTAATTAGTACCTCCAGAGACTCTTTTGCTGAGGAGGTCCAATCACTTCCCTCCGCCCTAATGTAGGCAGTATTAATATGATCTTTGGATAGAATTTTGCTCAGCCTAGCGGTTTCTCTGCAACTTTCTGTAGATGTGCAAAAAAGATCGCCATGAGGCGTTTTTAGCTTTCCGGACTGCTTTTTTGTATCTTTTCATAATATATTTATATGGCTGCCAGATTTTGGTTCTAAAACTCTCATTGAAAGCTTTCCGTAGTTGTGTTCTCAAATTCTTGAGTTCACTGTTCCACCAAAGAAGAGACTTTCTCTTTTTCAAAACTGTTAGCGGAGTAGATTTATTGAAAGTTGTGGTTAATATTTTTTCCAACTTCTCAGCTTCTGAATCTAGTTCCTGAGGATTTCTGATACTCTTATTGCCTCCCTTTTCGAGGCATTTTGTTGTTATACTGGTAAAATTTTCCCATGCTGTTCTTCTAGGGTTCCGGTATGTGAGAAGAGCACTGTATTTCTCGCGGATGCTGAAGAGTATCCAGGAGTGATCCGACATGGAAGGCTCATCGGATACCCTCCAGTTTTCCACAACGAGACTGTCTGTGTCTGTTGATAGCGTGAGGGCAAGCACTTCCTACCACCCCGGAAACCTATCAGAGCTTGGAAAAATAAAAGTTCGCTTATCACCCTTGTTGCATATGCTGAGATTACTATTGAGAATATATTGCAAGAGTGACTCACCTCTGGTGTTTATGCTGGAGCTACACCATACGGTGTGCCTTGCTTTTGTATCACACCCTATAAGGACATCTAACTTCCTGTTCTCCTCTACTATTCTGGTGAACTGGGCCGGTGGTATGTCTTCGTCATGGGGCAAGTAGGCTGATACCAAGAAAAAGGGCTTTCCCTTCGGGTTTCTTCGACGCCCACATTCCTTAGCAATTGGCTGGCGTTGTCGACCTTTTCCGTGTCGTCTTCGTCAGCCGCTTTGTCGCCTCGGAAGATTTTTAGTCTGGCCTTGCGGATTCCGAAGCTGATTTTGTAGTCAGTCTTCTTCAGAGCCGCAATTGACTCATCGCAAATGGCCACTAGTATTGGCTTGCTTGCTTTATGTGGTTTTTCTTCCCCTCCGGATTAGCTGCTACTCATCTATACCAGTGAACATGCCAGTTATAGATTTCTTCTGCAGCTTAATGCATCTCAGGAGTTTTTCGCCTGGTTCCTCTAGAGGGGGTAGCCAAATGCGAGCATTAGGTCTCTTCGAAATGTCCCTGGCGGGTGTAATTCTCAATTGGAGGCCTACAAAGGCGTTGTTGATTTTAGGTCGAGAAATCTAGCGAGGCCTGGTTCGCGTACTTGATGACCCTGTAGCCCCTGAGGTTCCCAGAGGAGTCAAACTCTGGGTGGGGACCCGCAGAATTGTCGAGTACATAGTTTAGCACCATACTCGACAATCTGATGTCGATCTCCCCCCATCTGTCCTGTATAATGCTCGGAGAGGAGGAATTTCCATCTGTGATGGCCACTTGCAGGCTACCCCTGGCTACATCGCAGAAATGCCTTGCCGTTGTTGTGCTGTTGTGTTCACGTTCACTCCGCCTCGGTTTTTTGGGCAGAGTTCCTAGTACTTCTGTAATGGAGCGATTTCTTTTCTGAGAAGTGCTCTCTCGTTTGCTCTCTTCTTGATGTTGTGATTGCTTCCTATTCAGGTAGCTTTCATATTCCTATACCATTGTTTTGAGGCGCTTTGTTTCAGCCTCATCAACTGGGGTACCGGCTGCCTGGTCTTTGGCTATTTTCCCTAGTATAAAGACTGCCCTCTGATACCGGTTTTTCCTCAGCTTATTCTGGGATTTCTTGCGCTTTTTTTTGCTTGCTCCTTTAACCGCCAGTTCACTTTGGTTGGTGCTCATGGCAGCCTTAGAGGTGGACGCTTCCTCTCTTAGATCTGATGTTTTCACTGCTGTGTCTACCGGTATACTTTGATTGGTATGTCTGGTAGTACTCTTACTTGTCTCCTGGCTGGGGGCGAATAATTCGTCCTCTTCGGAGTCCGTAATGAGATTCTTCTACATGTCCTTAGTCGTCGCTGTTGTCGTCAATTAGGTAGTTGTTGTTGTTGTTGAGTTATTGTTCATTTTTGGTCCCACGAGTAGGCCGGAAAGGGTTGGTCGTTCATCCGCAAAGCCGGTATGCGGAGAGAAGGCTTTTATAACTCCGAACTCGCCCGGGCATCGGAAGAGACCGTTCGCGATCAGTTATTATTACCCCCCGCTGACAATTCAGCCTTCGGCACGGGTACCTCGACACCTTGGCTTAGGGGGATGTTGATGCGGGTATCCCTATACTTCCGCAATAAGAGATGGGCGTAAAACCTTGTGTTTATTCATTCATATCACTATTGTGGGAATTATGAGGTGTCCCTCTTAGTTCGTAGAATTAGAGTGCGTTTCCTTTGGGATGCACACTTTACTCCCACTTAAGCCCCTTCGCCGCGACAAGGCGACCAACTTCAAAAGGGGCCGCCGGTTGTTCAAACATATGATGTTTTAAAAACCGAGTGTACACCACTTACTGATATGTCATTTGAAGAGATGGGAAATCCAATTGACATATCATTTGAAGAATTCCACAAATATTTTCATTTTCATGAAAAACAAATGAAGTGCGAAGATAGTGAGAATATCACTGTTCGCAACCACGAGCATTACGATCGAGTAGCTAGGGGTTTTTAAAGCAATTCTTTGAGGCAAATAAAAAAGATTAAAGAGCTAAAAAGGAAATTTTCCTGTTGACAAAAAAATGTCAAGCCCTGGAAAAAAACGTCATAATAACAGGCGATGCAAATGAACATGCGATAGCATTCGCAAAGATGATTTTAAAGAAAAAACTCTTACGATGAAAAGGAGAAAGCAGTTGCTATAAACATCAATTATAAGTGGACTAATACCTATAATTTTATGCGCGACGATTTGGGGTTTGCATTGCCCCTGCAAGTGTTGCTTTTTCATGTTAAAAGGCTTAGTTGGAAAATGGAAATATGTGATTTCCTATTATGTGGCAAAAGAAGGCTTTAAAAGTGGGAATTTGTTGAATTGGCTCAAGAGCAATTTAAATGCCTCGGAAGAAATCAGGCTTAAAATTTTAAAGTTGTGCGAAAAATATATGCCATAGACCAGGCGAACGTTAATTTCAAAATGTGAACAAAATTAACCTATTCGCATGTGTACCCCCTAAATTTGGAAAAAATGTCAGTGTCAAGAGCGACACAAGTATTTAGCAATTCGGTCGCCGCGGCAATTGAGATAGCAATAATGGAAAATTTGTTGGGCTCTGATGAGCATTTAAAAAAATGAGCGAAAGCAACCCAACTGCTGGTGAAAAAGATGAATGATCTGTTCGACGAATTGGATTGTAAGACCCTGCGGCCAATACAAAGAGATTGTATTGAAAACATTAACAGGATGAAAGATCATATCCTGTACCTAAAAAACATAAAAAAGCCTATGAACCAAATATTGTGTCTCGATTCATTTGTATTAACCATAAATGCAAGTGATCGAATTGAGCGGCGATATATTCAATGTATTTATTCGGATAGTAACGATATCATATGTGAATAAAAAATTATTTCGCCTGACGGCTTCTCAATCAAACGTAAACTACTGTATTATATTATTGATTAAGTCTAAAGTTACATATTTGAATTCGTCGCAACAATTTTATGTTGCAATTTGCATTCCGTTTAATATATTTTCCGTAATCAATATTATTTAAAAGGGGAATGCGTACATTGGATTGTTTAGGATAACATAGTATTAAATACTACTTTTATTCATATCGATTTAGAAATATCTCACAATTTCGGTGATGGTTAATAGTTGTTTTAAAAAATGACGGTGCGGGCGCGTATGTACCGGCGAACGTGGCTTCAATAAAATATACTTCAATAAACGCACTGGATCGGCTCACTGAAAAATGTCTCTTAACTTCGGTGTTGTTTAATAGTTGTTTTTAAAAAATGACGGTGCGGGCGCGTATGTACCGGCGAACGTGACTTCAATAAAATATACTTCAATAAACGCACTGGATCGGCTCACTGAAAAATGTCTCTTAACTTCGGTGTTGTTTAATAATTGTTTTAAAAAAGACGGTGCGGGCGCGTGCGTAGCGGCGAACGTGACTTCTCGAACTGTGTAGAACAAAAAACGGCACAGCGTCACCTTCTCGTTGGTATAAGATGAAAATGGAACAAAAACAGTTGGGTGTGGAGATGATCAATGATGCCCCTTTTTTTTTCTCTAATTAACGCTTTGATGTGGAGAGTGTTGTATTCACTGATCAGTGATGCCCTTTAGTTGACTTAGTTCGGGCGACTGGAGCTCATCTCAACATCCTCCCCCCCCTAGGCGAGTACTAGCCTAGTAGACGCTGTAGTGCCTGTAACGTAGCTACAACGCCGCTCAGGCCGGGGGGGCGGCGAGGTTGTGGCCTTATTTGGCTGCGCGTAGAGGTCGTATTGAGGGGGCGCCAGGACCATCCCGCTTCTGGTTGCCGTGCCACGCGGTTAGGCTGCGATCGTCGGGGGGCCGTACGGCGGCGGATTACAGTTGGTGAGCCAGGATGTCCGGCGTTCCGGTGGAGTAACGTATGATGCGGTCTTTCACACAACCGGCACAAAGTATCAGATTCGCATTCAAGCGTGGCGTGTGACTGGGCCAAGCAGTTTAAACAATGGCCATGTGCCTGTGCCACCTTTTGGCGTTGTACGGGTAACATTCCCTTGAAAATAGAGCAATGCTGCAGCCTATGAGAACGGCAACAGAGCGGACATCTGGTGCGTTGCGGTTTCGGAGGTGCCGGCGTCGGTGATGCGCGTGTTGAACTACGTGCCACGGTTGGCGCCCTTGCTGCCGTGATGGTTCGGGGCGCTGCTACTGGAACAGTTCCGGAGCGAGGCACAGTAACACCCGACCGAAGAGTTGGCGGGGGGGTTTAAACGGTGTATCCATATCGATCTGTGGAAAGAGAAAATCGTAATGATTATAAGTTAATTGCCTGTAAGCGTGCATGAACAGGATGCCACGTGAGGGCGCATGACTAAATGATCGTCCGTCTATGGGGTTGCGATATATATGTAGGTCTACGTTGGTCTTACGGCTTGAAGCTTATTGTAATCCCCTTTTTTTTCTTAATGATATTATTAATTTATTTTCCTTTTCCCGAACTTTCGGATCAGTTTAGGCAGGGTTATTACTTGCGTTTTCGTAAGGGGCGGCAGTTGGTAAGAAACATAATTTTACAAGCGGCCGGGTTAGCGTTCCGTTTTGCGTACGGAGATCAACCACCCGGATGTGACCGTCAGAACCGTAGTGAAGTTTCTCTATGCGGCCAAGCCGCCATTCTGTGGGGGGAAGACAATCGTCGTGAATTAGGACACAATCTCCAAGCATTGGAGCCTGTTCTGGGATTTTCCATTTATACCTCTTGTGAAGGTCTTTTAAATACTCTTCTTTCCATCGTCGGCTAAAGTTATGATGGAGAATTTTAATTCGTTCCCATCGGTTCAGTAAGGACGGCGACTCCATGCCTGGCTCAGGTGTGGCCAGAATGGGCGCTCCTTTAAAAAAATGCCCTGGGGTAAGGGCAGAAAAGTCGGAGGGGTCTTGCGAGAGTATAGCGAGAGGCCGAGAGTTGAGAACGGCTTCGATTCTGGTTAACAATGTCGTGAATTCTTCATAATTGAATTTGAGGTTGCCAGCGAGCTTCTTGAAATGAGATTTAAAGCTCTTTACCGCTGATTCCCATAAACCCCCCTATGAGGAGCGCTTGGGGGGATGAATTGCCAGTTTATACCTTGAGGGGCGTATTTTTGAACAATGTCAGGTGAGACTTGTTTCATGAACTCCACAAACTGTTTCTCGGTAGCTCTTTGGGCTCCAATAAATGTTTTGCCATTATCGCTCATGATTTTTAAAGGGAAAAACCACGTCTTGCGACGAAGCGAGCAAATGCGGCAAGAAAAGCCTCCCTGGTCAGATTAGTACATAGCTCCAGGTGTACTGCTTTTGTTGTGAAACAGACAAAAACAGCCACATAGCCTTTCATGAGGGTAGGAGATCTTAGCATGGAAGCCTTTATCTGAAAAGGACCAGAAAAATCTACACCTGTAGGGGTAAAAGGCGGAGCAAAGTTGCAGCGTTCCGGTGGAAGTGCTGCCATAATCTGTGTTCGCATTTTCTGTTTATGCATAGTGCAGGTCTTGCACCTGAAAATGCATTTCTTGATTTGGGGCTTAAAACGTGGAATGTAATATTCCTGTCGCACCACATGCTGCATGAGACGGTTTTCGGCGTGTAACATTAATATGTGGATGTAATGTAGGAATAATGTGGCAAATGGAGATTTCTCAGGTATTATTATGGGGTGGCGCTCGTTGTATGTTAGGCTTGAATTGGCAAGCCGACCATTGGCCCGAAGCAGCCCTTTCGTGTCTAAGAACGGGGTTAGCACTAAGAGGGAGTTTTTTTTATCAATCGGCTTCGATTCTCTTAGTGATGCTATGTCGCGGCTGAAGTAGCGCATTTGAGTTGATGCGATAAGAGCGACCTTTGCCTTTTGTAAGGCTTGGTGCGTCAATGTATCGCATTGGGGGTAAGTTGCTCCTTTCAGTTTATGTTTAAGTCGCTCTATGAACTGGAACATATAGGCGACGACTCTGAGGGCTCGGGGGAACGATGAAAATCGTTCAAGGATGTCATTATCCTCCAATATTGTGTAGTAGGTGTTGATCTTTCGACTCTGGGGCGCAATTATGTTGCGCAGCGGCGATTGTGGCCAAGAATCGGAAGATTCTGCTAGCCATCGAGGGCCATTCCACCAGAGCGTGGTGGTGGCCAGGTGCAGGGGTTTGCACCCTCTTGTCCCTAGATCGGCAGGATTGTCAGCACTGGCTACGTGTCGCCAAGTGGCTGCTCCTACTAGGTCAAGTATTTGAGACGTTCTTTTGGGAAAATATATGTTTTCCACGCATGTGGGGGCTTTTCCAACCAGGCTAGGACTATTTCGGAATCAGACCAGAGATATAGCTTGTATTTTGCCATGTCTAAGTGGGTCTGCACCATGGAAACTAGTTTTGCTAGTAGCAGTGCGCCGCATAGTTCAAGTCGTGGTAGACTTACCGTTTTGAGATGCGCAACTTTTGATTTTGCCACTAATAAGTGGCTTGTGGTTGCGGTATCGTTTTGTGTGCGCACATATATGGTGGCACAATATGCTTTTTCAGAGGCGTCACAGAAGCCGTGTAGTTCCACTTTGTATTCGGGAGAATAGTTTACCCACCGTGGAATTTGTATCTGCGAGATGTCGTTCAGATTACTCGCGAACTGGGACCACTTTTCTAGACGAAGTGGTTTTACTTGCTCGCCCCAGTCGGTACCATCTAGCCATAGTTCTTGTATCAGGATTTTGGCTTGTATCATAATTGGCGAAAGCCATCCTGCGGGGTCAAAAAGTTTTGCCACAGAAGAGAAAATTTTGGCGTTTTGTAACGGCGGATAATGCGGATATGGACTCGGTCGTATAGGAGAACTGGTCCGATACCGCATTCCATTGGATGCCTAGAGTTTTTGTGGTACTTTCCTCTTCGAATATGAGGAATTTAGTATCCAACAAATTTTTTTTTGGTATGTCTTTTAATATATTTGGGTGATTTGCCGTAATCTTTTTTAGGGGGAACCCTGCTGTGTTGAGGGCCTTTGTCACTTGTGATAAGGACTCGTATGCTTGTGAGAGGCTGTGGCTCCCAGACAGAATATCGTCTACATACGTTTGTGTTTTTAAGATTTTTGTTGCCAGAGGAAATTCTGACTTTGTGTCTTCTGCCAGTTCGTGGAGTGTACGGATGGCTAGATATGGGGCACAGTTCACGCCAAAGGTAACTGTTTTTAATTTGAAGTCGCGAAGTGGACCATTGGGGGTTTTTGGGAAAAATAATGCGCTAAAAATCTTGATCGTCTTTATGTACGACTATTTGTCTATACATTTTTTCGACGTCCCCGTTGAATACGTATTTGAAACTACGCCAGTTTAGAATAAGCAGCATTAAATCAGGTTGGAGCGTGGGTCCCGTAAACAGGATATCGTTTAGGGATTTCCCCCGAGCTAGTGGTTCTTGAGGCATTGAAGACAACTCGAACTTTGGTTGTTTTTTTCTCAGGCTTTACTACTGCATGATGTGGCAAGTAGAAAGAGTGATATTTGCCTCTTATGATTTTTTCACATGGGCTTACTTCCTCCATGTGATTTAAATGAAGATATTCTTCCAAGACACCATCATAATCTTGTTTTAGCTCACCTTTTCTTAGTAGGTTTTTTTCCATACTTAGAAACTGCTGCTTGCAGAGGTGCGAGAGTGACCTAAGGCGAGTGTGTCTGGAAATTGTTGTCTTAGTGGTAGTCGGACGACATACCGACCATTAGCTGATCGAGTAGTTGTGGCTTTGTAAAAGTCTTCACAGTACTGATCTTCTGGTGTTGTAATTGAAATGGAGGGGAGTTCTTCTAACTCCCAAAACTTTCTCAATTGTGAATTGAGGTACTCGTTTGAGATTTCCTCAACTTGAGTTGTCATTGCTGTGACTGGTTCCGCAACTAGTCCACTTAGGACCCATCCGAAAATGGTATTTTGCGCCAGTAGTGTTTTAGAAATTTTCTCAACACCCTCTAGTATAATTTGCGATATGAGATCGCTGCCTAATAGAAGGTCTATTTGAGCGGGGGTGTTGCAGTTGGGATCTGCTAGCTTTAGGTGTGTAACCTTGTGCCATTGCTTGCTATTTATGTGATAGCTTGGTAACATATTGGTTAGTTGCGGTAAGACTATTGCATCTGCTTGAATGCGCTTACCCGCTTGGGGGGAAATTAGGGTAATGGGACAGATTTTACTTGAGTTTTGTACTACTCGTCCGCCCATTCCCGTAATTTCAAAGTTGGCTTGTTTTGTTGGCAGTTTTAGCCTATTTTGTGCCCTAGACGCTATGAAAGATCGTTGTGATCCTTGGTCTATTAGGGCTCTGAGCTTAAACAGTTCTCCTCGATGTTCGATGGAGACGACTGCTGTGGGTAGTAGTACCCTACTTTGATTTTCGCTGTGTAGCGTTTGAGTTTTTACCGCCTTTGAGCAGCAAGGGGTTTCTTGGCATATTTTGGAATTTTGAGATTCGGGAGTTGCGGTTGCAACTAAACCCGTGGCTCTTTTTGGGGAAAACGCTAGTTTGGGGTGTTTTGGAGAAATTATTGAAGTGCAACATTGAGTGATGCCTTTTGTGGCAATATACGCAATTGAATTTGCTTTCGCAATTATTTAGATTGTGAGAATGGGGCAAACAAATTTTTGCAGAGTCTTTTTGATCTGACAAAGTTGTTCCTTTCATTAATATTTAATTTTTTAAACTTATCGCAAGATTTGAGTTTATGCCCCCTGTGCATAGTTCGCATGACGTATGATTGTTTTGTTCGGAAATGAACGATTGCGTTTTGAAAAAACACGATTTAAATTGTTGTTTTTAGCTTGGGGTCGCATGAAGCTGCGATTTAGGTCCAGTTGAACGTTTTTAGTTCTGACCATTTTTTTTTCAACCCTTTTCCCCGATTTCATATTGGGTAGTTAGGAAATCTTTCTCTGTTGCCACGTTGGGCACTTTCTTCGCGAAGAGAGCGATTGCTCCCACAAAAGCAACGATTTTTCTGGTAATGCCGCGGAGCATATGTTTACCAGTATGGGGTCCCAATTGTCAGTGGGAATATTTTGTGTCGTTAGAACCGACAAACAATTCGAAACAGTGGATTGAAGTTTTATGAATTCTTCACTTGTTTCTCTCTGAATTTTTGGTAAATTCATTAATATGGTCACTTGTTTTTCGACCAGTATTCTTTCATTCTCGTATCGTTCTTTTAAAACTTCCCAAGCTAAATTGAAATTGCTGTCATTAAGAGCGAACTGTTTTACTATGACGCCTGCTTGACCTTTTGTTTTGTATCGGAGGTGATACAATTTTTGTGCATTAGATAACTTTGGGTGGTTTATGTAAACGGCGGTGAACATGTCCCCGGGAAAGGGCGGCCATTGTTCATAACCCCCATGAAAAATTTCTGTGTCACATGCTGGCACTTTGAGATGAATACCTGAGCTTGCCTCTTGGGGCCCGTGTTCGTGGTAACTCTACTCTCAGTTGTGGATTTGGTGCGATTGACCTTGTTAATTTTAATTGATCAGAGATCATGGCTTTTGTCTCTTCATATTGGTCAAGACAATTTTCATATTTGGAGTAAGCCGAGGTTTTGAAATTTTCCGGAAGATCCGAATCATCCGTTTCTACAATGGCGTCATAGGCCGCTTGGAGACGTGTCCAAAAATTGTCAAGGTTTTGATTCTTGATTTCTAGTACCGATTCAGAATTATCTAGAATCGGCGAAGATGAGAATCGAGTGCAGTATCGTATTAAACTGTCACTCTCTGATAGAAATTTAGCGTACGAAACGTCTTTACCCCGTTTTTGTTTTGTAGCACCTTGCTTCGAGCGTGTAGCTTCTGCCGGTGTACATGGACTTTTTTCATCCGAAATAATTTTTGGTATTTTTAGAAATTGATGAGGCTTAGATTCCTTTGAATCTGTGTTCATTTAGATGAAAAATGGTAATAAAGGGTGATTTTTTAAGAGCTTGATAACTTTTTTTAAAAAAAAAACGCATAAAATTTGCAAAATCTCATCGGTTCTTTATTTGAAACGTTAGATTGGTTCATGACATTTACTTTTTGAAGATAATTTCATTTAAATGTTGACCGCGGCTGCGTCTTAGGTGGTCCCTTCGGAAAGTCCAATTTTGGGCAACTTTTTTGAGCATTTCGGCCGGAATAGCCCCAATTTCTTCGGAAATGTTGTCTTCCAAAGCTGGAATAGTTTCTGGCTTATTTCTGTAGACTTTAGACTTGACGTAGCCCCACAAAAAATAGTCTAAAGGCGTTAAATCGCATGATCTTGGTGGCCAACTTACGGGTCCATTTTTTGAGATGAATTGTTGTCCGAAGTTTTCCCTCAAAATGGCAATAGAATCGCGAGCTGTGTGGCATGTAGCGCCATCTTGTTGAAACCACATGTCAACCAAGTTCAGTTCTTCCATTTTTGGGAACAAAAAGTTTTTTAGCATCGAACGATAGCGATCGCCATTCACCGTAACGTTGCGTCCAACAGCATCTTTTAAAAAATACGGTCCAATGATTCCACCAGCGTACAAAACCCCACCAAACAGTGCATTTTTCGGGATGCATGGGCAGTTCTTGAACGGCTTCTGGTTGCTCTTCACCCCAAATGCGGCAATTTTTCTTATTTACGTAGCCATTCAACCAGAAATGAGCCTCATCGCTGAACAAAATTTGTCGATAAAACACATTTCGAACCGAACACTGATTTTGGTAATAAAATTCAATGATTTGCAAGCGTTGCTCGTTAGTAAGTCTATTTATGATGAAATGTCAAAGCATACTGAGCATCTTTCTCTTTGACACCATGTCTGAAATCCCACGTAATCTGTCAAATACTAATGCATGAAAATCCTAACCTCAAAAAAATCACCCCTTATATGTATAAATATACAATTTTCTGATTTAAAGCAAACGAATAAATTTAGAGAACCGTAAAACGCTTTCGCGCGATAAGAGCTTTAATTTCTGTTGAAAGTAATAAAATACGCGTTTTTCAGATTTTGCGTTTGAGCGGTTGTATGTAGTTTGGTTTTAAACTTTAATATTATATATATGCGGACTTTTCTGACTGTCCCTGTTTGTGTACTCGTTAAAGCGGTCACTTTGAATAAAAGTACGTACTATGTGAGTATGTACAGATTAGTACGTATGAAAATATTTATTTATTTATCTATGTATATATATATATATATAATTGTATGTACGTATAGATTTCTAAAATTTTTAGTATATATAATTAGGGTTTTCACAAGTCTCCTAAAGTCATAGGTTATAATAATTCGAAAACATATCACTGAGAATTGTAAATGTGTGAACTCATTTTGGTATGAAACCCAACAAAAATTTTTTTTTTTTTTAAACCAGTGTAAAACTGTATAATTTTACGATTTTTCGATGCTTTACGACGGGTTGTGAGTACCCAAATATATGTTATTATAAATTTTTTTTTATTTTTTGAGCTGTTAAAAATATGTACTTGTAATATATGATAAGGTATGTATATAGAATAACTATGTATGTTTGATTTTATTTTGTGTATTTAGTCGGTATGTATACATCTGTGTATCTCTTTATTTTTTTTTTTGTTTTACACAACCGCTTTGAAATAATTTGAACTAATATTGCCAATATGGGGTTCAAACATACATATACATACATACATATATAAAGTGCTAAGATACTAGTAGGAATCGATACGACTCACTTTGGGGGGTGTAAATGTTTCCATATAGGGGTTGATGTCCTCCTCTTGTCTTCGCAGGTTGGGTCCGTTGTATTTGTTGTTTGATGTATTTAATTACTTTTATTATTTATTTATTTTTTTTTTTTTTTTCCCGCGCCCGTTTAGATTGAGTTTCTTTCCATTATGTGTTAGTTGCACGCCCGTTTGTTTTTTGATCGTATGGTATCAATATTTATTTCACATTAATATCGATGATTATTTTCCAACACCAATAATAGGTAAGGGGGGAGAAAACATTGGAGAAACTAGTCACATAAAAAATCTTCACTGCTTTTGCTTTGTTGCTTTTTTTTATATTCTTTCACTTCACATTTACACCATTTTCATTTACTTGGGGAAATTTTTTAAAAATGTTATAATCTGTATGCACTGTATATGTGACTGTTTATGTTTCCACTTCGTAAAATAAAAATTTGTTGCAATACGTTTTCGTTTTCTACGTATTTGTAAAAACTAATTGATTTTACAAGTCAACTGCTTTCGTTTGCCTTTGCAGAAAAAAAAGTACAAAAATTTATTTGGAAATCTGCTACACGCCGCGCTATCAACCGAATCACTTTACTTTACTTCACTTGTCGGTTTTTTTTTTTTTTTTTTTACGATTGCATAATATATGTGTATATGTGTTCACTTTTTCACTGCACCTTTCCGAAAATCTTTTTCTTGTTATGTAAAAATTGTAACTGTTTTTTTTTTTTTTTTTTTTTAAGCGCATGTATATATATACATGGATGCTTCCGTTATTGGCCGTAACTGTATATAAACCCTTTTTTTTTTACCCCCATAGTGCCGTTCTTTTTTCCTCGAAGGACCATATTTATTCGGATAGTAACGATATCATATGTGAATAAAAAATTATTTCGCCTGACGGCTTCTCAATCAAACGTAAACTACTGTATTATATTATTGATTAAGTCTAAAGTTACATATTTGAATTCGTCGCAACAATTTTATGTTGCAATTTGCATTCCGTTTAATATATTTTCCGTAATCAATATTATTTAAAAGGGGAATGCGTACATTGGATTGTTTAGGATAACATAGTATTAAATACTACTATTTATTCATATCGATTTAGAAATATCTCACAATTTCGGTGATGGTTAATAGTTGTTTTAAAAAATGACGGTGCGGGCGCGTATGTACCGGCGAACGTGGCTTCAATAAAATATACTTCAATAAACGCACTGGATCGGCTCACTGAAAAATGTCTCTTAACTTCGGTGTTGTTTAATAGTTGTTTTTAAAAAAAGACGGTGCGGGCGCGTATGTACCGGCGAACGTGACTTCAATAAAATATACTTCAATAAACGCACTGGATCGGCTCACTGAAAAATGTCTCTTAACTTCGGTGTTGTTTAATAATTGTTTTTAAAAAATGACGGTGCGGGCGCGTGCGTAGCGGCGAACGTGACTTCTCGAACTGTGTAGAACAAAAAACGGCACAGCGTCACCTTCTCGTTGGTATAAGATGAAAATGGAACAAAAACAGTTGGGTGTGGAGATGATCAATGATGCCCCTTTTTTTTTCTCTAATTAACGCGTTGATGTGGAGAGTGTTGTATTCACTGATCAGTGATGCCCTTTAGTTGACTTAGTTCGGGCGACTGGAGCTCATCTCAACACAATGAATATTCGAATATATCATTTATACTCTTAGGGAGGAATAACCAAGATGCCTTTGAAAACTTTTTTTTTATAAAATAAGAGCGAATTTAGGATGTAATAATCATCCATCCGCATATGAGATGCAATATATTGTTGCAAGGCTATTGTCCATGCACATATTGTGACGCAACTTCTCGCAAACTGGCAGCAATTGCGAAGAAAACGACGATGCATTTCAGTATAGAAATTTTACCGGCTTAGAAGCAAAATGCGAAACAATCATACATACATTATGTCGTTTGTACATTTGTCTGTATGTTTGCGAAAGTAATTGTTCTACAAAAGCATATATCTATACTCAACAAAAATTATTTGAATCATCGTATATAGTTTTCTATCATGGATAACCATAATTAGGACAACGCAATACAAGTGTCAATGGTGGTATTGGTGGTAAGCGCTTGAAAAATCATGATGAGTACATGGGTTTGAATCTCGACAGAATTTATTTTTAATTTTTGCCTTTTATTCTTCCATGAGAATAAATTGTAAAATAAGAATTTTTCATTCTTTTGTCATTTTTGTTGAGAAATAGTTTATGGGCAGCGACGCTTGTGCGGGAAGATGTGTTGATACGTATGTTGTTGCTGTTTTTCCTTCATTCATATTTTAAAACTTTTTGTAGCCTCATACTCGTATTTATGTTGGTATGGTTTTTATTTTTATATAAGGAATTCCCAGGTGCACATATGTATGTATACACAGGTGTTCATATTCATTTGATGTTTTGTGCTTTGTGTTTTTAGCGACTTAGCTCTAATTTTTTCACAGGCATATGAATATTTTTAAGTATCTACATATGTATGTTTTAAGTTCTCTGGCTTGCGTGCGTATGCCATAGAATTGGTACGAATGTAGATATTATATAGACATAATGGAAATATGCATATGTGAAGATCATTATTTCGTTTTTTTAAGAAATGCGCATTTCAGTTCATTTGGCACATCTTCATTTTGTAATATTCGAAATAAATATATATTTTTTTTGACATAATTTAAAAATTAAAAAATATAATTAAATAATTTTTCACGATTTTGTAAAAAAATTAAAATTTTTACCACTTTTCTGAAAAAAAAAATGGTTCATATGATACAAGATCCCGCATATGTGACTCCGAGAATGCTTTTTTACATTCTCTGTGTGACTTTGTATATTTTTCTTCAAAGCATTTCTCTTTATTTATTCTCGCATGAATTCAGTCGTTTTACATACATATATTTTTGCCTTTGAACGTGCTCATTTCTGCATGGTGAATTCCGTACTTCAATCTTATGAGTTCTGTTAGCCGTCCAATCGAACATCATACAGAATTCAATTTGTACCTTCTATATGTTTTAAGTTCTCTGGCTGCATCAGGTCATGTAGTACAACAATGGTTCGCTCGCTTCTGTTCTGGAAATTTTGATGTGACAGATGCACCTCACTCTGGTCATTTCGACCTGGAAAAGTCGATGAAATTCTGGAAAAGATTGACCAGGACCATCACATAAGCAGTCATGACATCGCTAAGGAACTTAGCATTCATATCTAATTGGTTTTGAACCATTTAAAAAAGGCTGGCTACAAAAAGAAGCTCGATGTTTGGGAACCACATGAATTGTCTGTGATAAATTTATTGGACTGAATTAACATCTGCGATTGCTGAAACGAAATGAAATCGAACCATTTCTAAAGCGAATGGTAACAGGAGACGAAAAGTGGATCAAATAAGACAATAATGTGCGAAAACGGTCATAGCTCAAGCGTATGAAGCTCAAGAAATGGTCGTAAGGGATTGACGCCTCGACAGGTTATTCTGAATATTTGGTGGGATTGAAAAGGAATCATCGACTGTGAGCTGCTCCAGCCAGGCCGTACGATTGCTTCTGCATTTTCAGTATAAATATAAATATAGGTATAAAAATTATAAAAATAAGTTGATTTAATTAGAAGGACGAAATGACTTTCGACCATCCAATAGTTTTGTTCACCTAATGGTTATTTGTTTCACCCAAAACTTATCGAGATTAGTATGGAGATATTCACTTTTTTTATACGGTTTCTTTTTACACAGATTTGTTACACGATGACAAAAAAAAAATTTAATTTTTAATCTAGTGCAGTTTCAAAATCACTGTCTTGTAATTATGTTTGCTTTTACCACACTTAGCACTACTGCTGAAATGAACATACATAGTAGTGACTGGGAAATCCCTTTATTCGATAACTCTTACCTACACATTTTGTTCGCATGATATTTACATTGCTGAAATGGATATCTCCAGTTCGTCGCAAACAATAGCGCTTGTTATTAAGTAGCGACGAATAATTATGTAGCTATGTAAATATTTTTTCTTTATTTCTATTATAATTTTTGTGTTCTTAATTTGACACATATCTGAAATTTTATAGTTTTGAACATTTTTTACACGGTTTTTCGAAGTAAATATATTTCTCTATTTCATCTTAAATGGGTTTCACATGGCATGGAACGTATCCTCTATTTTACTATAGGAAACGCCTCTTTTTTAAACGGTTTTTTTTACACGATTTTCTGAGGAACGTATCCAAATGTAAATTTTAAATTTTAAATGTAAATGTAAAAAATAGTTGGGTGTATGTACTATATATAAATGATCAGGATGACGAAACAAACTGAATTCCGAGTGACTGAAATCTAGTGCACATGGTTTTGTGAAAAAAGTGAGTGCGACTAAGTAGATGGGCGTAATCGGACCTCGGTAACGCCCACTAAACGACTTTAATCCAAAACTTATCAATAAACATAGCTAAGCCGCAAATTAGTACAACGATACGCAAAAATCAAGGGTGGTTTGAAATTTTTTCAAATATTATCAGTAAAATTTGCTCAAGAATAAATTTATCAATCCTTCGAATGACAATGTGAAAATAGGGGAAATTGCATAGAACGGGTTTGTTAGAAACTAGTAAAAATTCGATAAATCAAAAACTATATGTGGCACAGTTCGAAATTGGTGAAGACGTATGATTTCTTATTCTTTATTTCTGTTTGTATATTTGTGTCATCTATCTCGTAATTCTTCATGGACGTTTTGGTTTTGTTCTGATAGCTTAAGTAGGTTTCTGATTCAATAAAATGCTACAAAATTTATGAACAATACAAGTTTTAATAATATCAAATAAATTTTGTTGATATCCAATAAAACTAGATGTGGACGAATTCCGACTTGCCGGCGTCGGCGATCGAGTTTACGCAGATCGTGGTCGAATTTTAGATCGAAGTAAAGTAGCGTAGTTGTCGACGCGCGCTGTGTACTTGTATAAACGAATGTATAAAGAACGAATACGTTCGCTATCCTGTTGTTCATCCTTTTTATGGGATGGGTTGGTGTTGAGGTCTGGTGAGATGGGTTGCATACGAGTGTGGTGTCGTCAACTATTTGTTCCCAGATGTGGTGATTATAGTGGTTTATATTAGAGTGTACCCTTTTGGTGTCGGGTAGAATTGTAAAGAGACTTAACTTATTTAAACATCCTGGGCTCCTATTATTCATGTATTTCGGCGTACTGCTGGTGAAGTGGCCGAGGCGCAGAATAGATTATGATGAGATAGTGGTAGTATCAGAGAACGTAAAATAATAGAGAAAGTTCACGGTACGGAGAATGTAAAAATATTTCTGGCAAACAAAATGCAATGAGCTTGTTTCACCACAGCAAACTCAGAAGGAGAAATTCTAACAGAAATGAGTGAACAGGGCTGAGAATTCAATGAAAATTATGCTCAGAAATGTACATTGCTATTACAGACGTATGTTGGCCTTTCGCTTATATTTTTATACGTTTACGTACTACATATCAATTGATATGAACGTCATTTTGCGAATTTTTATCAATACATGCAGAACTTATAACATTCTAATTAAATTATGCTATTTTCAAAATAATATTTGTAGTTAATGTGCGAATAATATTTTTTTTTAATATTTCTTATGTTTGAGAATATAATATAATTTCATATACGAATATCTTTGTAAATATGCTATATATGTATATGAGATACTATCACAATACCATTAAAAACTTACTATATTACAATAATATTATACTATGTAAATTACATTAGGTTAGGCTAGGTTAGATGGCTGATCAAATATCACACGTGGACTAATAATGTAGTCCTTTGTGATGCCATTAAAAAAGAACTCCCATGTTCAGACTTACAGATTGGCGAAGCGCTTGGTAGCCAATACATAGTTACACAGACGCTTAACTTCAACACTCGCCACTTCGGTGGGATGTTCAAAGGTATGCGCCCCCAAGTGTCTAATTTTTGACCTCCTAAACGCGGGACAGTCAAGCACTAAGTGCTGGCTTGTTTCTACGGCATCTTCTTCCAAGCAGCTTCTACAGTCGGCATCCGGTAAGATACCTATTCTTACCGCATGTAAGCCAATAGCACAGTGGCCTGTTAAGAGTCCCACTAACGATGAGAGGTTAGCCTTACTGAGAGCTAAGAAATCATTAGATATCCTGCGATCTATGTTGGGCCGAAAGGCTTTTCCAACCGCGCAGGCACCAATGCTGACCTATCGCTGATTAAGCAGCCGCGAGGCCCAGCTACCTAATAGTATAACACAAGAAGATACAGAAGCACCGATCTGTTCCCATTCTACCGATAATGATTCTAGGGTGCCTTTCATTGCTAACTCATCAGCTTTGCAGTTACCTGCAATTCGACCAATCTTGATCACACTGTGAATGAGTTCAAGGCTGGTATTGCCGCTCTACTATCAGAGGGAATGGTAATCCCTCTGAAGGTGGATGCACTCCGTAGCAGCAACCTTCCCCCCAAGCTTTGACCCATCCATGACGAAGCTTGCTGCCCCTCTCCTCCAACAACTTCTTCCCACCCATATCGCCCTCATCGGTATATGGGCAGTGAAGGAGCCGCCAGAGTTCGGTATGGCGACCCCATGATCCAAATGATCCGGTATGCAGTCAAAGTTTGTGAGGATATGCAAATGTCCAGATACGCGTTCCTTTAAGCATCCAGATTCTCTGACTCTGATAGCCACCATCGCGGCTATACACCTACCGGCAATATCCACCGGCATTATGTTCAAAATTGCATTAGGTGCCATGGTTGGGGTGGATTTTAATGCACCGCATATGCTAACTAGCGCATGTCGTTGAACGCTTTCGAGTTTCTTGGCAAGTGTGGTCTCTCCTAAAGCCCTCCACCACATAGAACAAGATGGGCTTGACTATGGTGTCATAGAGCCAGAGGGCCACTTTCGGTAAGAGGCCCCATCTTTTGCCAATAGCTCCTCTACAGCAGTATAAGACAATAATGCCTTTTTTGCTCTCTTTTCGATATTCGGCTTCCATGAAAGCTTCTTATCCAGGATGAGCCCTAAATATTTCACTGTATCCGCCGTTTGCAAGCGAATACCTCCCATCTGCGACAACGACGACACCGGGATTTTATATTTTCTGCTAAATAAAACCATTTCTGTTTTGCTTGGATTAATGGCGAGCCCACTTCTGATCGTCCATTTCGTCACAACGCTGAGATATCCCTGCGTCGACTCGTACACGATGTCAAGGGACTTTCCTTTGACCATTAGTGCTACATCGTCTGCATAAGCAATCACTTGACAGCCGCGATCCTCTAGTTTTTTGAGCAATTCATCAACGACCAGGATCCATAGAGGAGGAGAGAGAACCCAAACCTTGTGGTATTCCCTACTCACACTTCGCCTCGCACGCGCTCTGCCCCATTCTGTTTCGATCACTCTGTCACACAGAAGAATGAGAATAAGGTGCTTGAGGTTCGATTCAACCCCAAAACCGTCAAAGCAGTTACTACTTCCTCAGACAGGACATTATTGAAAGCTCCCTCAATATCAAGGAAGATCCCAACAGCGTAGTCCTTGGCCTCAATGGCTTCCTCCAGCCATGCCACGATAGTATGCAAAGCAATATCCACTGACCTGCCTTTACGGTAAGCATGTTATGCTCCTGACAGATTGTCTCTCTGAAGGCGCCTCCTTATATACCAGTCCATCAGTCTCTGCAGAGTCTTTAGCAAAAAGAGGAGAGGCTGATTGGTCTGAAATCCTTGGCCGTGACATGGGAGCCCCTGCCACCTTAACAGTCTGATGCCGTCTGATCCCGGAGACTTGAGTGGTTTGATCGAATTAATCACCCATGGTTAATGTCGCTCATCCAGAATGCTGACAAAGGCCGCACAATCGTCACGCGGCACCCCGAGAGATCTCTTCATAGAGGACATGCTGCTCTGGAAGTGAGCGTCGAGAAGCA
Source organism: Bactrocera correcta (assembly GCA_027475135.1). Lineage (NCBI taxonomy): Eukaryota > Metazoa > Arthropoda > Insecta > Diptera > Tephritidae > Bactrocera > Bactrocera correcta. Next base: position 77,740,170 of record CM050322.1, on the reverse strand, counting down.
TCTGAAGTGTTTCTTCACTGCTGAGGGCCCACTTCCCATGTGCGTCCTTGAGATACCCCAGGGACACTGTGGTTTTTGCGAGAATACGCCTGAATCTAGAGCACTCGTCACAGCCTTCCCTTTTTTCACAGAAGCTCTTCCACGAGGTTTTCTTAGGTTTTGTGAAAAAAGTGAGTGCGACTAAGTAGATGGGCGTAATCGGACCTCGGTAACGCCCACTAAACGACTTTAATCCAAAACTTATCAATAAACATAGCTAAGCCGCAAATTAGTACAACGATACGCAAAAACAAGGGTGGTTTGAAATTTTTTCAAATATTATCAGTAAAATTTGCTCAAGAATAAATTTATCAATCCTTCGAATGACAATGTGAAAATAGGGGAAATTGCATAGAACGGGTTTGTTAGAAACTAGTAAAAATTCGATAAATCAAAAACTATATGTGGCACAGTTCGAAATTGGTGAAGACGTATGATTTCTTATTCTTTATTTCTGTTTGTATATTTGTGTCATCTATCTCGTAATTCTTCATGGACGTTTTGGTTTTGTTCTGATAGCTTAAGTAGGTTTCTGATTCAATAAAATGCTACAAAATTTATGAACAATACAAGTTTTAATAATATCAAATAAATTTTGTTGATATCCAATAAAACTAGATGTGGACGAATTCCGACTTGCCGGCGTCGGCGATCGAGTTTACGCAGATCGTGGTCGAATTTTAGATCGAAGTAAAGTAGCGTAGTTGTCGACGCGCGCTGTGTACTTGTATAAACGAATGTATAAAGAACGAATACGTTCGCTATCCTGTTGTTCATCCTTTTTATTGGATGGGTTGGTGTTGAGGTCTGGTGAGATGGGTTGCATACGAGTGTGGTGTCGTCAACTATTTGTTCCCAGATGTGGTGATTATAGTGGTTTATATTAGAGTGTACCCTTTTGGTGTCGGGTAGAATTGTAAAGAGACTTAACTTATTTAAACATCCTGGGCTCCTATTATTCATGTATTTCGGCGTACTGCTGGTGAAGTGGCCGAGGCGCAGAATAGATTATGATGAGATAGTGGTAGTATCAGAGAACGTAAAATAATAGAGAAAGTTCACGGTACGGAGAATGTAAAAATATTTCTGGCAAACAAAATGCAATGAGCTTGTTTCACCACAGCAAACTCAGAAGGAGAAATTCTAACAGAAATGAGTGAACAGGGCTGAGAATTCAATGAAAATTATGCTCAGAAATGTACATTGCTATTACAGACGTATGTTGGCCTTTCGCTTATATTTTTATACGTTTACGTACTACATATCAATTGATATGAATGTCATTTTGCGAATTTTTATCAATACATGCAGAACTTATAACATTCTAATTAAATTATGCTATTTTCAAAATAATATTTGTAGTTAATGTGCGAATAATATTTTTTTTAATATTTCTTATGTTTGAGAATATAATATAATTTAATATACGAATATCTTTGTAAATATGCTATATATGTATATGAGATACTATCACAATACCATTAAAAACTTACTATATTACAATAATATTATACTATGTAAATTACATTAGGTTAGGCTAGGTTAGATGGCTGATCAAATATCACACGTGGACTAATAATGTAGTCCTTTGTGATGCCATTAAAAAAGAACTCCCATGTTCAGACTTACAGATTGGCGAAGCGCTTGGTAGCCAATACATAGTTACACAGACGCTTAACTTCAACACTCGCCACTTCGGTGGGATGTTCAAAGGTATGCGCCCCCAAGTGTCTAATTTTTGACCTCCTAAACGCGGGACAGTCAAGCACTAAGTGCTGGCTTGTTTCTACGGCATCTTCTTCCAAGCAGCTTCTACAGTCGGCATCCGGTAAGATACCTATTCTTACCGCATGTAAGCCAATAGCACAGTGGCCTGTTAAGAGTCCCACTAACGATGAGAGGTTAGCCTTACTGAGAGCTAAGAAATCATTAGATATCCTGCGATCTATGTTGGGCCGAAAGGCTTTTCCAACCGCGCAGGCACCAATGCTGACCTATCGCTGATTAAGCAGCCGCGAGGCCCAGCTACCTAATAGTATAACACAAGAAGATACAGAAGCACCGATCTGTTCCCATTCTACCGATAATGATTCTAGGGTGCCTTTCATTGCTAACTCATCAGCTTTGCAGTTACCTGCAATTCGACCAATCTTGATCACACTGTGAATGAGTTCAAGGCTGGTATTGCCGCTCTACTATCAGAGGGAATGGTAATCCCTCTGAAGGTGGATGCACTCCGTAGCAGCAACCTTCCCCCCAAGCTTTGACCCATCCATGACGAAGCTTGCTGCCCCTCTCCTCCAACAACTTCTTCCCACCCATATCGCCCTCATCGGTATATGGGCAGTGAAGGAGCCGCCAGAGTTCGGTATGGCGACCCCATGATCCAAATGATCCGGTATGCAGTCAAAGTTTGTGAGGATATGCAAATGTCCAGATACGCGTTCCTTTAAGCATCCAGATTCTCTGACTCTGATAGCCACCATCGCGGCTATACACCTACCGGCAATATCCACCGGCATTATGTTCAAAATTGCATTAGGTGCCATGGTTGGGGTGGATTTTAATGCACCGCATATGCTAACTAGCGCATGTCGTTGAACGCTTTCGAGTTTCTTGGCAAGTGTGGTCTCTCCTAAAGCCCTCCACCACATAGAACAAGATGGGCTTGACTATGGTGTCATAGAGCCAGAGGGCCACTTTCGGTAAGAGGCCCCATCTTTTGCCAATAGCTCCTCTACAGCAGTATAAGACAATAATGCCTTTTTTGCTCTCTTTTCGATATTCGGCTTCCATGAAAGCTTCTTATCCAGGATGAGCCCTAAATATTTCACTGTATCCGCCGTTTGCAAGCGAATACCTCCCATCTGCGACAACGACGACACCGGGATTTTATATTTTCTGCTAAATAAAACCATTTCTGTTTTGCTTGGATTAATGGCGAGCCCACTTCTGATCGTCCATTTCGTCACAACGCTGAGATATCCCTGCGTCGACTCGTACACGATGTCAAGGGACTTTCCTTTGACCATTAGTGCTACATCGTCTGCATAAGCAATCACTTGACAGCCGCGATCCTCTAGTTTTTTGAGCAATTCATCAACGACCAGGATCCATAGAGGAGGAGAGAGAACCCAAACCTTGTGGTATTCCCTACTCACACTTCGCCTCGCACGCGCTCTGCCCCATTCTGTTTCGATCACTCTGTCACACAGAAGAATGAGAATAAGGTGCTTGAGGTTCGATTCAACCCCAAAACCGTCAAAGCAGTTACTACTTCCTCAGACAGGACATTATTGAAAGCTCCCTCAATATCAAGGAAGATCCCAACAGCGTAGTCCTTGGCCTCAATGGCTTCCTCCAGCCATGCCACGATAGTATGCAAAGCAATATCCACTGACCTGCCTTTACGGTAAGCATGTTATGCTCCTGACAGATTGTCTCTCTGAAGGCGCCTCCTTATATACCAGTCCATCAGTCTCTGCAGAGTCTTTAGCAAAAAGAGGAGAGGCTGATTGGTCTGAAATCCTTGGCCGTGACATGGGAGCCCCTGCCACCTTAACAGTCTGATGCCGTCTGATCCCGGAGACTTGAGGGGTTTTGGAAAAAAGGAATGCCTTAAAAACAAAAGGCCGCACAATCGTCACGCGGCACCCCGAGAGATCTCTTCATAGAGGACATGCTGCTCGGGAAGTGAGCGTCGAGAAGCATCTGAAGTGTTTCTTCACTGCTGAGGGCCCACTTCCCATGTGCGTCCTTGAGATACCCCAGGGACACTGTGGTTTTTGCGAGAATACGCCTGAATCTAGAGCACTCGTCACAGCCTTCCCTTTTTTCACAGAAGCTCTTCCACGAGGTTTTCTTAGCCTTTCTTAGTTCGGACTTGTGTATTGAAAGTCCTGCTTTATACAAAGCCCAGTCATCAGATAACCCACTTCTGCGCGCCCTGTTGAATAAACGTCTACATAACGCCCTGATATCTGAGAGCTACGTAGTCCACCATAGATGTTTCCCTTTGCCCTTCGGTGATTTCAGTGGACAGGACCTCTCCAGCGCAGCACTGCATGCCCAGCTGAAGACTTCAACCCACTCCTCCACCGCATCGGTAGTGGCCAACGAGTCCACCCCCGCTGCGCGTGGGAGAGTTTGCCGAAGCCTCCTGCGGTAACCTTCCCAATCCGCGTTTCTAGAGTTTCTGAAGGATTTCTTAGGTGGACCTTCTCCAGCTAGACTAAACTCGATGTACCTGTGATCTGAAAAGGAGTGATCGTCGAGGACCCTCCAGTTCGCGATCACCGGGGCAATCCCTTGTGAGGTTAGGGTGAGGTCGAGAACCTCCTCTCTTCCTGCGGTCACAAAAGTACGAGAGTTTCCTCTGTTACAGATGCGAAGATTTTCGCTAATAATAAAATCAAAAAGCGACTCACCTCTTTTAAAAGTATCCGAGCTACCCCAGTTTTGGTGTCGCGAGCTAGCGTCGAAACCAATGATGGCGCCAACGCCAGTCTAAGATGCTTCGGCTAAGGTCCTCCTCAGCAGTAAGGGAGGTGGCTCCACCACATCATCGTGTGGCATGTACGCGGAGATAGGTTAAAAACATCTGGTGTCACACTCCAGTTTCGCTGTCACTAGGTCAGGGTTGCTGAAATTATGTAAAAGAAATACCGTTAATTCATTCCTTACCAACGTATAGGCTCTGTTCCTACCTGTATACTGGCCGCCAGGAGCCTATGGCTCTTTGTCCTCAATCGCGTTACCAGTCAGCCACGGTTCCTGGATCAGGACGACATCAGCTCCATCTTGTTCCAGACCAAGCATTAGATTGGCGGAGGCCGCATGCTAGAGGTTAATCTGGAGGAATTTGCTCCTTCAACCATTCCTCTAGGAGCGCTATTTCAGCGCCCAAATCGGGATCGACCCGCACCTCTTCAACCAGTTGTTCGAGGCTGAAGACGTAGTCGCCGACCGACGAACCGCCCCCAGTACTCGCCACATCCGAGAGATTCGAGTCGATTTCCACGGTCATTTGACCGTCAGTGCCCTTTGTCGGGTCGATTTCCACGGTCGTTTGACCGTCAGCACCCTTTGTCACATCCACCGCCGCCGCAGCCTGGGTGCCATCAGCTCTGGCATCTGATGGAAGTGCTTTCAGCACTACCATTTTAAAACCATAGCTGATGGCTTCCTTTGTTTTGCTGAGAGGACCGATGGATTCCGTGTTTAACATTATCAGCGCTTGCCGATACGGTTCATCGGTTTTCTCTAGCCTTAAATTTCCCCAGTCCTGCGTTGGAAGTGAGGGATTGCAACATCTAAGGATTTTCTCAATCTCGCTCCCAGAGGAAGGTTCGACCGGCAGCCAACCGCGAGCACTAGGAGGAAGAAGAAGATCCGCTTTGGCCACGGCCTCCTATCTGGCACACTTCCAAACCTCCTCCACCTGAGAGATTGCCTTCTTATATAAGAAGGCCGATCTCTCGTCAGCACAACCAGTGAGCTTGTGCAGCCCTTGATGCTAACCGGCACTCACACATTTTGCGGGTGGCCCAGGGCTTTTTTTGACCAACCTCAGGAAGACCGACGAGATAGCCTCCGCTACCTTCTTCCATTCGTCATGGGAGATGGCACCGATCTCCCTACTGCGATCGAGCACCCCAAGTACAATTGCCCCAGTGCCTTTGTCGTTCGCCAAGGTAGGTTTCTTCCTCGTGCTTCCTCTGCCGCTTGGCCGCCGATTCTGTCCTGTTAGCTTCCGGTCCTACCCTATCGTCCCCGCTCAGCACTTTGGGCCTGCCAGGGTTTTAACGGAACGGGGGCGGATGCGACATTAGCCCCTCAGCCATTTCTGATGAGTGTCACCTCGTCGTACTCAGGTGCCAGAATGCCGCCACCACCAGTCCAGGGTTCTACCAAATCCAATATAAAAGTTTTTAAAAAAAACCCAGTCCAAAGCCAAAGATCGTCGTAGTTGTTAGGCCGTGAAGGCCGCAAGTCATTTAGCGTTACCCAGGATGCACCAGCTTGGAGGCTACCTGCCCCACATTCCATGTAAATTACGTTACATCATTTAAATTTTTATCGCATCTACATATTAGCGCATAGTTACATACATACATGTGTAAGTACAATTCAAATTCAAATCGTGATATCATTTATCAGTAAAAAAGTGAGCGCGCAATGCTCTATATGTACATACATAAGCATATGTGTACGACATTTCCGAACAAATAATGTATACACAAACCAACATACATATATGCGATCACAAGTAGATATGTCACCCGCAAAAATTACAAATATTGTTCTACAAAAACAACAATGGTGTCAAATAGCATCAGTGGCGTCACAAAGCAATAGGCATGGTAGCCAAATAGTCGGTGCCCAAATTTGTGGAAAAACGCACAACAACAACATTTTCATTCATGGACGCAAATGCACTTTCAACAGGCAAACACGCTTCATTCATACAAGCAGACACCATTACATCTCCCCAAGCATGCCTTCGCCAACAAGCGTCTTGTTGCGACGATGGCAAAAGCTAAAAATTATAAATTAAACAATTTCTTATATTTGTATGAGAAGGAAAAAGTGACAACCCCGCAAATATAAGTATTCAAATACATACTATATATTAGAATAAAATTGACAACATAGTTTATTTGTCGATTTTCAAGTCAAGAAATGTACAGTGGACCAATCAAGTTTACATACAAGTAGTGCATTAAATTGCGATACGTTTATCTGTTGCAAAATGAATAAGTTTTGTGGTTTTTTCTATCCATTTCAAAAGATGTATATTTAACATTAAATTTAGCATATCAAAATATTTTTTTTACAAAAGTAAAAAAAAATTAATGCTAAAGCTTAAAATGGGCATAATTTACTATATATCAAAAAAGTTTACGTACACTAATGTTTACTATAAATTAAAAGTAATTACAATAGTTTTAGCGGTTCTTGGCCTACAATTTGTTGCTATTAGTGTCCCTAGACACCGATGTATGCTCCTCACTCAATTTCTAATATTATTTTCGGGTATTTTGACCCACGAAGAAATTCGATGATTTCGAATACGATTTTCCAAAAAGTTCCAGATATTTTGATTACGATTAATGTCTAGTGATCCCGGACCTATGGAGTTATTTTTATTTCCATAGCAACCCTGCACGTAGGAAATAAAAGGTGTATTTTGGTCGATATCCTGTTGAAAATCGATTTTGCTGCTATTAACAGCCGATTTAAGCACACTTAAGTTTAAAATGGTGCACAGTAGCATTGCTATTCATTTTGACATTATAACATTACCAGCGACTACGGATATCTCCTTTTTTCGGACAAACCAATCCATATACCATCATCCTTTGAACACCATTGCTTAACCATCAACTTGACAATAAGAAACCAGGTAACAGATTACTTTGAAGAAAAGCTGCGTGGCGGTTACCAAGCACCACAAATCAAATTTGTATACAATAAACTAAGAGAATTGTATGAATTACCTTACACCACAAGAGCAGGGAGAAACGTGGACTTTTTAACATTTTGGGCTCATCCTTGAGATACCTTTTGGAAAACTTGACGATAACGATCGCTCAGATACAAAAAAAAAATTAGAGGCAAGGCCGCACTACTCGATGAGAGTACATGAATTAAACGACGCCATACAACTAATAAATACTGGAATGCAAAACATGGAAAACATTCAGAACCAAATTAACGCCCTTTTATACGAACTAATGCAATTTTTGGAATACTTAGAAGTCATAGAAATGGGAATGCAACTCTCTAGACTAGGACTGTTTAACCCCAAACTATTGAATTACGACAAACTCGAAAACGTTGACAGCCAAAATATTTTAAGCATTAAAACATTAACTTGGATAAATTACAACGATAATCAATTATTAATTGAATCGCGCATAGCTACTAACTATTTACTAACAAACACAATTAAAATAATCCCCTACCCAGACCCCAACGGCTATCAGTTAGAATATACAATCCTATTTTGAAAGAATGAATAAAGTCCATAATACTGGAAACAAAGAAATAAACAATGAATGCGTCACCAATATTATCAAACGTTTAAATCGAGTTTGTAACTTTAAGCCAGTAATAAAATACATAGAGCCTATAATCATTACATGGAATTTGACAAAATCCAGTCTCAAACAAAATTGTCAAAATTCAAACAATAATTCAGAAATAAAACGAAACAAAATGATAAGGGTGACGCAATGCAAAATAGAAATTAATAACATAATACTAAGTGAAAATTTAAATCCAGAAATATTCTTAACCCCATTATATACACCGAAAAACATAACAGAAGCCAAAACTGTACAACACAACGATATTTAAAAAAATCTTAAGCCTTTTTAAGATTAAAGTTAAAATTAGACTCACTGAGATGCATAACTAAAAGCCAATTGCTGTGCTACGCTCGAATTTAAAAAATTCCCATTAGAAAGGAAGAACGTCCGTTCGCGGGTGTAGTCTTTATATAATAGCATTATTTATTACAGTAGTTTATTAGTTCGCCTAAACCTTAACCTAACGGCTTAGACTGGTGGTAAGTATGTATACAAAAAAGGGGTAAGTTTGTAGTTCTAATTCAATTGAGCAATCTATAAATTCATGGTAATAGATTATTCTAATACATACATAGGTAGTAGATGATGGTTATGGTTATATACTTTACAAATTGTAAGTATTTTAAATGATGTACTATAAAACATTTTATAATGTATTCAAATATCATTCAATTATTTCGACAAATTTATTTCTTAAAAAATATTTTTAGATTTATAAAGTCGCATGACGCAACACCGGCCGCCTTGATAGGATCATGATCCTTCAACTTCCACAGGCAGCAGGGCGAGCTTATGAATAGGGTGCCTGCCTTGGTTGCTACGTCTGCCACTCGTACCTCGTCCGCCTCGTCCTTCTACGGCTGCGGCGATTCGTCCTAGTGCCCACTGCTGCGGTGGCGTGTAGTCTTCGTGGACGAGGACGAGATAGCAGGGCTACAGGTTGCGTTTCGGAAGCAGCCATTTGTTGCGCTCCTGAAGGCTGGTAATGTACGTTTTGGACCACAGCACACAGTGGGCGATAGGGCCTCGTTAGCGGCATTTAATTAATAACTTCTAAACGAAAAAAGATATCTTCAGACGGTTTTTTTTCACAGCTCAGAAAAAAGTCATAGAATTTAAAAAAAAATTTGTTTAAATTTATTTTATTAGTTTTTAAATTTTTTTTTATTTATTTTAATTTCAAAATTTTTTTTACCTTCAATAAACAAATTTTATAAATCAAAATTATCTTCGGAATCTTCGGAATCAGAATCAGGCATATCTAGATGCTTCATTAAAAGCAAGCTCTTAACATCATTGTCCATAATAATATTTTTTGCAGTCGAAATTGAAGACCCATTTGACAATGAAGATATCAAAGAGTCAGACGAAACTAATAAAGTATTTATGATATCTTCCATTGTATTTTTCCTGGAATTTTTTCTTGTATTGCTCTCGCGTATGTTTCGATAGTCCTTGTTCCTGGCTTCAAGAGCTTCTTCGGACATCATACCAATCGGAAGGGAAAAATGTTTTATTATATCTGCTCCATGAATTAAAACTCTGTGAACAGACGATGGCATGTAAAACCAGGAGTATGAAGACGATTCCGATATGACACTGAACGTTTTGCCATCAAGCATGGTCATATGAAATTGGTGATCAATTCTTAAGGTACTCACAAATGTTGGAAAAATATTTAATATTTGGCTCTTAATGTTTTGAATTTCTCTGCGAGACAAGTCTGCCGATTCTTTCTCGCAAAGTAATTTAATGGGCCGACAATATCGGGTAGAAGAAGGCTGCTGCCATCACAACCCCATTTGGAGGTAACAGTTAATTGGGTGTGCTAGGTGTGCTTCAATAATCCTAGCAATCGTATGGCCTACTAAGCTTTGTAATGGTACTTCAGCAAAATGATCAGTGAACGTGATAACACTAGGAAGCATTTTTTTTCGCACAACGCAGTTTGTCGTAGCATGAATATATATCGGCGTTTTGCCCTTTAGCGGTTCTCTTTGACAAATTCCATGTGTACTTGGTATGTTCAACATCTACAAATAGCGCCAGTTCTTTTTCATCAGAAAGTTTTGTCGGTAGACGCTGAGGGGTACTCATAGTTTTCAAAATCTTACCGCTAAACTCTTCGTCGGCGTTTAGCATTGACACCTCCTGTGAAGCACTATGTTTTCCACCTTTATACAGGCTGCAGCTTGCAGCTTCCAACAATGCTTCTAATGGCACATCTTCAGTAAGGCCTGACAATTTCTTAACTTGCGTTTTTTTGCAACACTCCGAAATATCTTTTTGTGGACGTCCAATAATTTCGGAAGACGATCTTTCAATCAATACTAACGGCGTATCTAGCCATTCCTGCTTATTTCTTCTACAGTTTTTTCACTTTTCCACAAGCTTACTAGTAAAATTTCGCAGCTTTTTGCCAATCTCGTACTGCTCCTCATTACACATTTTGGACGCACAATGACTCATACTTCCAGCTAAAAAAAGAGTTAGACCTAATCCGTGCGAATGTTGTAACTTCTACTCCACGAACGACAGGTGCACGCTAGTACGGGCTAGTTGTTAATACACTTAATTACCACTACGTTTTATGAACAACACATTTACAGACCGGTCACAAACACTGATTTTTTATGTAATACATACCTTGAGGTTAATAAAAAGCCACGCTTTTAATAAAACTAGTAAAAATTGTAAATTTCCAAGGAGCTCGAAATCAATGCGCATAACAAAAAAAAAAAAAAATATTGTAAAGCACTTGCTAAAACATATTTTGTGTTTGACAGCTCACACCTCATCATCATCAGCTGATCGTAGAGCTTATAAAAAACCGCCTAAAATCTAATCAAAGCATCTGTTATCGATATGTGAAAAAAATTAACGCTTTTTCAAATTTGAAATATTGAATTAAATGCCGCGAGCGAGGCCCAATCGCCCAATGTGTGTCGCTTTAGACAGCAAACAAGTTGCCATCTTTCTAATAGCGAATTGGGTCCATTGACACTTGCGCCGGTGGTAAAGCTGGAAGGGAGCACCCTATTAGTAGGTGTGCTGGAGTCAATGCTTCGAGTTGAGGAAGGCCTCCACATCGGCCAGCAGTGTTCCCAGTTCTTCGGCGGTGAGCAGCACGTTGCCCATTGCGCGCACGGCGAGGCGTTTGGCAGACTTCACTGCCGCCTCCCATAATCCGCCGAAGTGCGGCGCCCTCGATGGTATAAAGGCGAATCTGGACCCTTCTTCGGCGGTGAATCCCAGTACTTCTGGAACAGAAACGCCTCCTTGAGTTCGCGCAACTTGCGATCGGCGTCGACGAAGTTGGTTGCGTTGTCGCTGTATATCGTCTGTGGCATCCCTCGGCGACCAATGAACCTTTTTAGGGCGAGAATAAAGGATTTAGTTGATAAGTCAGAAACTAATTCTAAGTGTACTGCTTTTGACGCGAAACAATCAACAATTTGATTTAGGTTTTTACGGGTGGTCGACGGCGTATTTTTAATGTAGTATAAATTGGACCACAAAAATCTACGCCCCATATAAGAAAGAGTCGTAGCGCTCAAAGTCTTTCAACTGGCAAGTTTCGCATTATTTGTATTTGCAACTTCGGCTTGTAAAGAAAACAGTGTATACAGCTTCTTAGGGTTCTACTGCATGTTTCTCTTGCATTAATCACCCATGTGCGTTCTCGAAGAAGCGCAACCAACGCTTTTGCCCCTGCGCAGTGATTTCAAAAGTGCAGGAACCGTAAATAATTGATAACGAAGTGCGAATTTTTATTTAGTAATAATGGGAATTTGGCTTCGTATGGAAAGGTGCATTTTAAAAGCGACCTCCTACTCGGATTAATTTGAATGAAGGCGATATATCCTAGTACTGATGCAAGAACGGATTGAGTTTTTGCAAGTTTGCAGGTAGCCTGGCGCCTTTCGTCCGTTTTTGGCTTTCATTCGTAAATTCCGAATGTTGGATGACCTGAACAATTTTCGAAAAACTCAAGTGTAATTCGTCAGATGTCAGGTCCCTTCCCTCCGTGGGCATTTTTGGTCGTCTAATCCACCGTAATAGATAGGCAACCACACGAAGCAGTTTTTGATGAGAAAAGAATTTTTCGATAAGGTTTAATAATATATTTTCTTCATCTCTAATACTTCATCGTATGGGGAGAGCTGGAAATGAGCGTTAATTAGCCATAAAGCGGGGTCTTCTAGGAGGAACTGTGGGCCGCCAAACCATATTGAATTATTCAATTCATCCACGTTGCAACCCCGTGAGTCTGTTCATAATGTAATTATTTCAAATTGTCGATTCAACATTGGCGCAGTTCGTGGTTTGGCAAGAAGATGTGCTGCCGAGAGCTCGAGACGCGGAAGAGACTTGGTCTTCAGCAGAGCCACTCTAGACTTTGCAGTAAGCAGCGTACATTTGACACCACTAAAAGTTGGCTTCGTATGCATATGCAGCATCTGTACGTTCCGTCGCTTCAAGCCATGTATTTGGCAGATAGCACTCGACTCTAGATTTACATACCGAGGAATGCTAATTGATGACTACTGCAGTAGGTTGGCTTTGAAATTCTGTCAGCTGGTATCAAGGCGCAATGGAATCGACTCATCCTAATTTAGTTTTTGGATCCAAAGCTCTTGCAAAAAGATTTTTGCTTTGATAATTAGTGGGTTTAATAATCCAAGAGGATCGAAAAGGCGAGCAGATAGTATGTTTCGTTTAGTAGCTCGCAGATCATGGAAATTGGCATCCAAAACAAATCGGAACAAATCCTCTTTTGGCAACCAATGGATTCCTAGTGTTTTAGTTGAGTTTTTGTCATTGAAGCTTAATGACTTTTCAGTACAATTACAGTCGAAAAATTTAGGGTGTTTTGAAAACCACTTCGTTAAGGTGAATCCGGCCAAGTTTAATATTTTAATTACTTCACTTCTTATATCTTAAATCTAGAGACCCAAAATTTTCAGATCCTGTTAACAAATCATCAACATAAATGTCTCTTTTAATTGCTAATGAACAGAGTGGATATTTAGTTGTATTAGCATCGCTGGGCATTTGTAAATGCAAGAAATGGTGCAGGCGCAATGCCGTAAGTGACAGTGTTAAGTCGAAAAATCTAAATTTGCTCTGAAGGATGCTCTCTCTACACAATGAGCTGACAGTTTCTGTCTTTTTCATGTATGATTATTTGGCGGTACATTTTGGTAATGTCTGCCGTTAAAGCGTACTTATGTAAACGAAAACGAAAAAGAGTTGAGTAGAATTCTTCTTGGATGGTTGGACCAACCATCACAAGTTCATTTATTGAAATTTGAGAAGATGTGCGACTCGGCGCATCAAAGACAACTCGTAATTTTGTTGTTGTGCTTTCGGACCTCAAAACATACTGATGCAGAATGAAATAGTGTGGTTCACACGGGATCTTATTATTTGTTGGGCTCAAGTGACCCAGCGCTTTATACTCATTCATAAATTCCAGATACATTTCACGAAGTTCTGGATCTTTCAATGATTTCCTCTCCTTGGCCTGAAACCGTCGAACTGCGATTTCATAGGAATGACCGAGTAACTTATGATCAGCCTTAAAGTGCATTCTGACTTGAAGCCTTCTCGAAGGTAATACTTCAGTTGTATTGACGAAAAGTTGTTCATACTCATTTTGTTCAGGTGTGAATTTGTTGCCAATTGTTTCTGAAGGCAGTTCCCCCAGAGCCCAGAATTTTTGGACTACTGAATCTATTGACGTTAAGTCTTCTTCAGTTTGGCATAACGTGCTATTTTTTTCGGGAGGAGAACTAAGACTGATGCCATTTTTGCCAGACACAATCCATCACAAAGGAGTTTTATTTAGCATTGGTTGATTAGGGCCACTTTTAAAATGACGAACCGCTAACAAATCGAAAAAGATTTGTGCTCCTAATAACATATCGATCTTTTGAGATTTTCGGAATTCTGGATCCGCCAATATAATAATGTGCGGAATTTTCCAACCACTAATATTAATGGTATGGTCTGAATGATTAGCCGAAATACATCGCATAATCCAAAATTCTGCCGAAAACTCATAATTATTTATATACATCGCATAATTCAGAATTCTGCCGAAAATTCATAATTATTTACTTTGATTTACACTGTTGGCATGTCGGCTGCTTTGTATTCGCTGCAACTAAAGCGGACTTCATTCCATTCATGTGAGGCTGCTTCACTTGGTTGCTGCTATAGGTCTCGTCCTCGAAGATGCGCCTTCAGCTGATAGGTGCTGGTACCGTCTATTTAAAGTGTCTTCACAATCCTTCCACAATGGTAGCTTGTCATAATTCAGCTGTTCTTCTCATTTTGATCGGGTGATAGAATCAACTTTTGTCATGACTATGTGAATAATTATCGCATTTCTGATTGTTTTCTCATCGCCCAGCGCCAGCAATGAGTCATATACAGCCGAAACTTCATCAATCATCGCGCGCAATGAAGGGGCTGATGGCCTAGGAATAGTTGGCAGCTCAAAAAGTTTTCAAATCGCATTAAAAAAATCAAACATTTATTGTCGTAAACGTTTTTGAGACTTGCCAATGCCTTTGGATAGTTTTAATTCGACATTAGAAACGCCTTTATCGTACCCAGAGCCTCTCCAGATGGTTAAATTTTTCAATATTTGGGATGCTTGGATCTTTTTGAACTAAACTCTCAAACAAACTAATGAAATTTTTAAATTCCGAATATTCTCCCTTGAATTTCAGCCAATTCATTTTTTCGAGCCTTGATCACAGCACGTTGCGAATGATGTTTCAGCAAAAGACGTTCTATTTTTGACCAGAATTGTTTCATTTATAGATTTTGTTTTAACAATTATGTCCTCTAACTACCCTCGGGCCATGTCGTCTTCATCAATCTTTTAAATTTTTGAAGACGATTTTTATCAATTTCTCACTATGTGAGTTCAGTATATTAAGACGATATTCCAATTCGATTGGATCTAATGACATACTCGTAGTCTTTTCTAGAAGACCCGTTTTTATACTCAAAATGCTACTTTTCGCTCCGTCTTTTGACGATTTAATGACTTTAAGTCGATCAACTCCTTACTTAGAGAGAGGTTGGCGGTAGTTGGCTTTGGCTTGCTCATTTTTGCTTGTTAAATTAAGTTTCCGAAAAAAACTATGAAGGTTGGCAACAGATATATTAAGAATCGATAACGAAAATCAAAAAAAATATATACTATATCGATTCCCAAATATACGAAAGCCAAACCAATAAGGTATGAGAAATAAACAATAACAATAAAGGTTGGCAACAAATATATAATATTTGGAATCGGTTACGAAAACGAGAAAAAACAATATCGATTCGCAAGTATACGAAAGCCAAACCGATGAGGTATGCAAAATAAGCAATAGCACAGTTGAACGTTATTAAAAATATTTTGTTTTTTCTTTTTTTAACGGGAAAATTTTCCAAAGAACAGGACTGTAAAACTTTATTTCGCTTAAAATTTTTTGTCTGCAATATATAACATGTCACACCTTAATGTTCAATTAAGAATGCTACCGTAAATCCCACAAGCCCCCTTTCACTTAGACGCATAGATGCATAAATGCTTATGTATGTATTTATATGTAGCGGGTTCGGTTGGGCACGTACTTATGTGACGAGTTTCCAAGAAGAAAAAGAACAATCTTCAAATTTTATTTGACATAAAAGGAAAAGAAAATCATACATAGCGAAATGTCAAATTAGCAGGTAGAGTTACTATGCTTAATACAATTATAATTAACTCCGAAACGAGTGGCAGTGCTGTCACAGCACTCCTCTCCTAGTTGGGAACTACGGCGGTGTAAGCAGGTTTCAAACGGTCGAAATTTTGACTTCTCGACGATGAAGTATTTTTGATAGCGATGAATAACTTTGTAAGGCCCTTTGTAAGGAGCTTATAATGATGGTCGTACCGACAAATCACGGAAGAAAATCTGGTCGCACGTTTTTAAATCTGTGTGCACAAAAGACTTCTGAATGGTATGCCAAAACGTGTTGACCGGACGTAGGTCGCGCATTATTTGTCGCAACTGAGCAACAACTTTAGCCTTATTATCTGGTAGAAGAATTCGGACGGCAAGCGTAGCGTCGTTCCAAAAACTAACTCGGCCGGTGATGCTCCAATATCCGGTTTGAATGAGCAGCGAAGTCCCAAAAGAATTATCGGTAGATAATGTGTCCAATGTTCCTTGTCGTGACAAAGTATGGCTGACTTGAGGGTTCGGTGCCAACGTTCAACGATCTCGTTGGTTTGTGGATGGTAAGGCATAGTTCGTAGGTGTTTGACACCGATACATTGGAGTAAATGTTGAAAAAGTGTACATTCAAATTGGCGTCCTAGGTCTGACGTTATGTTGATATGGATTCCAAACCTCGATATCCAGCCGCTGATTAATGCTTTAGTTACTGTCGGTGCGGTGCTGTCTGGAATCGAGAAAGCATCTGGCCACTATTGGTCAATTACTGTCAAACAGTTGCTATTACCCTCGGACAGCGGGAATGGTCCCACGATGTCAATGTGTAAATGGGCAAAGCGTTCCCTAACGCACGTTCAGCGTTGCAGAGGAGTGACACTGTGTCTGGTGATCTTATCACGTTGACATTATAGGCAATGTTTTGCAAAATTCCGATCGGTCTTTACGGTGCTCCTCCGTCGAGGTAGAAGCTATGCAGATGTCATCCAGGTAAAAAAAGTATTATCTACTCCGCGAAGGACTTCATTGATGACCCTTTGAAATGTCTGTGTGGCGTTGCGTGATGCAAAGGTTATGCGAGTGAACTCGTACAGTCCGAAAGGGGTTGTAATGGCCGTTTTGCATAATTCTTCTTCATGTATACGGATTTGCTGACAAGCTTTCTGCAGGTCGATTTTTGAAAAAATAGTTTTGCCTGTTAATATGTGCGTGAAGTCGGGGAGAAACGGAATTGGGTACCTGTCCGGTACAGTAACAGCATTCAAGACAGGCTAATCACCACACGGTCTCCAAGAACCATCTGCTTTGCGTACCATATGCAGAGGGCTCGCCCAGTCGCTACTAGACGGCCGACATATGCCAAGTTTCATTAATCGCTCGAATTCAGCACGTGCTACAGCAAGCTTTTCAGGTGTCCGGACGTAATGATCCGGTTAATATTATTTCCGGAAATTTTAGCAAAATATCCGGGGTCGGCTTTAGTATACCGTCCCAGGATTTCGGGAAGCTTATAGTTTGCGAGTTATTCGCGTTTAAAGATTAAAACTTGCAATATTTTATTAACATGTTTTCGATATATAAAATTAATTTTGTACTTATATTTTTCAATTTTATATACACTAACACATCACTTATTCATTTGCACACATTTATTTTATATACTATAGTTCAAAAATTGTTTTTAATATACATTGCAATTATTGTTGAATTATTATTATTTTAGAATAAGAAATGAATTACAAACTGCCAAATAATCAGTGTTATCATACTAAAATATTTTACAAACTAAAAAAAAAAAAAAAATATAAGGAAACTAGCTGACCCGGCAAACGTTGTTTTGCCATGTATATTATTTCTAGGAATCATTTTTTTAGCTCAATAAAAATAACTATCTACTACTAAGTGTGCGGGGATGTACTTATAATCGGAAGCATTATAAACAATGAAAGTATGCTTTATTTAAGTTAATAAATTAATCCTTATTAAAGTAACGAATATATTTTAAATTACAATTTTTGATAGCTTTCTAAATATCAAAAATAATTGTTCATATTATCCTATCAATTATGGCAATTGAAAAAAAAATTAATCTCTCAGTGCAATAGAGTGTACAATATTCTTGGTTAGTCCGTCTTTAGCCAACACAAACAAACTGGAGGGTTTTCCCACGCGAGAACATGCCACATATAGTTGTCCGTGGGAAAAGCATGGTGTTTCCAAATCTAAGCCACATACAGACAATGTCTGACCTTGTGACTTATTGATCGTCATAGCGAATGCCAATCTAATGGGGAATTGAGTGCGTTTGAATTCAATTGGAACATCTGTAGTAATACTAGGGATTCGTGGCAGCAACACATTTTCGCCTTGAAACTTGCCATTCAAGATGATGGCTTCAATGACGTTTTTCATTAATTTTTTAATGACTAACCGTGTGCCATTACACAGCCGTGGTGGGTTTAAATTGCGAAGCAGAATAATCGGATATCCAACCTTCATTTGTAAATGATGTGGTGGCATGCCTGGCGAATCCAATGAATTTAAAAACTCAATTGGATAATTCACAGTCTCGTTGGTATCGCAAACTGCATCGATAGATTTGTATGACACCAAAGTCCCCAGGCAACAACTGTTGAATCTTTAAATTTAACCCATTGACGTCCACATTTTTAGCTACCAAAATCGCTCTTTCTGCCAGCCACTTACGATTTGCATATTGTGTGTGTACGTCGGGAAATATGTGTTTGATGAGGGTATTTTGCGAGTCGATGATTGTGCAGAAGTCCGTCTGTAATTTGATGCATCCAGTATTTTCATGTACATCAACTTTCCCATCATCAATATCTTGCAGTTGTTTAGAGAAATTTTCGGCGAATGGATCCAGAAGCATTTGAACGCGCATGTTCACCGTCAGTTGTACTTTTTCAACATTACGCCATAGTCGCAATGATTTCAAGCAAGCATTAATTTCATCAGCGTTCGTTGAACGTGGAACAATGGGAAGTGTTTGTCTAAAATCACCAGGAAGGAGTAACAAAGTGCCGCCAAATAGTTTATCATTGTTTTTTATATCCTTTAATGTCCTATCTAATGCCTCAAGCGAATGTTTGTGTGCCATAGTGCATTCATCCCAAATAATAATTTTACATTATTTCAGCACTATGGCCATAGACGATTGTTTTTTTTATGTTGCACACTGCATCTCGGTTATTTTGAATGTTCAACGGCAGCTTAAATGCTGATTCAGCCAGAAGATGCAACGGCCAATGCGATGTCATTTTTTGATCGTATCTCGGCCAGAAGTAACGAAATAAGGAGTGTTTTGCCAATTCCACCTGGTGCATCCAAAAAAAGAATCCTCCTTGTCCTGCCGAAACTGCCAGCATGATGCGGTCGTAAATAATTTTTTGTTCATCATTTAGTAGTGTCGTCCTCATCCCTACTCTCATAATTAATGGAACTTGAAATTATGAACTATGAATAAGAATTTATCGTACTACAATTGTAATATTCGATTGCCATCTTGCAACCCTATTGCGGATATGCGGATAGAATTTCGTCAACGATATCTCACGAACAAATCAACCGATTTTGACCCGGTTTGCGCCCATCGACGTGATTTTTCAGAGTCGAAAGCTGATTAGTCTTCAGAATTAATCGGTCGAGTCGTTTCAGAGTTATTTCAAAAAA
This sequence comes from Bactrocera correcta, assembly GCA_027475135.1. NCBI lineage: Eukaryota > Metazoa > Arthropoda > Insecta > Diptera > Tephritidae > Bactrocera > Bactrocera correcta. The sequence continues at coordinate 77,720,621 of CM050322.1, read as the reverse complement.
ATCGATTTTTGCGATTTCTTTCGTCAACGATTTCTCGCAAGAAAATTGATCGATTTTGACCCGGTTTGTGGTAATCGGCGTAGTTTTGTGAAGTTGAGTGCTGATTAGTTTATGGAATTGATCGATATAGCCGTTTAGAAGTTATTCTCAAAAAAGCACTTTTGAAAAAAATTTTTTTGCGGTTTTTTTAAGTTTTCTCGAAATCTACCAATCCGAATCGGCTCATGAAAATCTAAGTTAATTGAAACTCTTTGGGTAGGGTTTAATCGCTTGATCCATACAAAAGTTATAAGCGGGTCCAATAACTTCAAAACCAATAACTTCCCGATTTTAGAAAATTTTTAATTTTCTTCCCGGAAAGTTAAAAAAATTTATGGTGGACCACCCTTAACATTTAGGAGGATGAAAACTAGATGTTGTCCGATTCTTCACCCTTGCCGGTATGCACGCTAAGATTCACGAAAATCGGTAGAGCGGTTTCAGAGGAGTTCAATAACGTTCACCGCAACAGGAGAATTTTATATATTAAGCTTAGTATCCAGCTCTCAAGTAATGTAAAAACTTCATATAAAAAAACGCTTAAGAGACGGTCAAGTAACTTTCCTGCGATAAACTTACTTGTGCTAGTATGCAGCTCTCAAGAAATCTAGTACTAATTTTTAATACCTTTTTTCAATAAAATGCGAATATGGCAATCCTGGTTTTGCGAAGAAACATCAAATCGACAATTGTTTCTTGAAAGAAAGTGACAGCGTACGATTAAAGTGAAATTTATAATTATTTATATTGTTTGAAAATTTAGTAAATGGATGCAAATTTAAAAAAAAAAATTCACAACGTTATAGAAGCGGCAACTTGTGAATTGCGTAAAGGAGTTGCCCAGGATCTGGGATATTAGCAACATATTGCATTGCAATAAGAATGCGGTAAATCAAACCTGGCTCCACATAAGCAATGTCCTTGGTAAAAGTGGTGAGTTAATTTATGTTTTGTATTCAGTGTTTTGTTGTTTCTAATAGAATTTATGTTTTAGTGGATGAGTGCAAATCAGCGTGGATAAGTATGCGCGAAAGCTATCGCTACCATGCTAGGGTAGCTCATAAGAACAAAAGTGGAGCGATGGTGGGGAAGTTTTGGAAACTCCATCCTTTTCAGGAAACGTTGATTGGGAGTTTGCGGAGGAAATGTGATTTGAACGCTCGCCAAACAATTAATTTTTTCTATAGGACTTTCACAACTCCAGTATCTTTCGGAGAAGACTCGCTTGCATCGCCAATACATATCGGCGAGGATTCTAATGTGTCACTAACAAGTGCAACCGACTCACAGCACTCATACGATTATGTGAGTACATACATACAAATACATATTATATTTGTATATGGAGAAATTTTTTATTTGTAATTTATTATTTATTTTTAAAGATAGACACACCTATTTAGATTCTTTTTTATTATTTTTTCAATTGTGTTGTTTTATATTTCAGAACCCAACACTCACGAAACGAGGACGGCGATTAACCTCTCCCCGCAAAAATCAAGCGTGGAGTGGGTTTGATAGCATACTCAAGAAGCAAGAGGAAATGTTGGAAAGTCGCTCAAATACCACACGCAGCTCCCCTTACGCACGAGCTCTTTCTAGTTTTGATTGGTTGTTAAATCAACTGCCTCGATCTGTTGGCGACGACGTGTGTCTTTCCATAAATCTAATGCTACTGAAAAAGGTTAAAGAGCATAAAAATAGAAATAAAACCAACGATGAATAACATTTTTTGTAACCATTTATATTAATAATATAAAGTTTGTAATGAAATGAAAACTAAAAGCCTATAGTCTTGATATTTTTTATTTGTATAAGAATAATAATAAATTATAAATTTAAACAAAAGTGGCATTGTTTTGCCAAGGAACAGATCCATTAGGAGAATTAACATAGTCTGTTAATATTTTCCGAATATATTTGCCGTAATCTGAATTTCTTCCGCGATAAGTGGTTACGATGGATTCATTTCGAGTGTGTTCTTGTTGTAGCAACACTTCCCATTCTCCTGCTATCCAATTTCCAGTGCTATCTTCAAAGCCAGAAAACGCATTCGAATTATGGTAAGTATTTGTAAAGATATTATGCAAGAGGCAACATGCCGAAACAACAACTTGCGCTCGTTCAGGCTTGCAAAATAAAAGTTTTCTAAGGCAAAGCCATCTTGCAGTTAAAATGCCGAAAGCATTTTCAATGCACCGCCTAGCACTACTTATCCTGTAGTTGAAAATCTTTTGCTCTACCGAGAGTTGTGTGCCGCTATAAGGTTTAATTAAGCGATTACATAAAGGAAAGGCGTCGTCTTCCACAATGAAATGAGGCAATTTTTTTTGATTAATTACTCTCTCAGGAGGAAATAGATAGGTGTCCTTCATAATTCTCGTGCCAAACTTAGAATTTCGTATAATGTGAGAGTCGCCTTCGCTTCCATAAGCACCTATATCCAAATATGTAAATTTATAGTTCGCATCTCAGGTAGCCAGCAACACAATTGAATGAAACTCCTGTAAATTAAAAAGTTTAAAATTCGTATTAATATTGTATTAAATAAATTTTAATACAACCGAGGCATATAATGTGATCTTACTTTGTAGTTATAAAATATACTTCCACTTTTTGGGGGTGCATTTATATAAATGTGTTTTCCATCAATGGCGCCAATGCAATTGGGAAAATTCCATTGGTTTTCAAAACCATTAGCTATTTCTAGCTAATTTTGTTCCGTCCAATCGGGCATTTCATTTTTCAGTACGGTACATATTGCTTCACAAACGTCATTCACGATCCTGCCAAAATGTTGTTTGCTAATACGATAGCAAGAAGGTAAGTGGCTTTGCAAATCCCCCGAAGCTAGGTATCTGTAAGAATCATTTTCAAAAAAACCTAACACGGTTATAAAAGGCACTTTGGCAAAAATGTTTAAAACATACTCCAGTACCACTGCCAATTTGGCTTTAATTGGAATGAAATCTTTTGGCCTGCTGTTGCGTCGGAAGTAGATGCGGCTCCACCATCTCATACAGTTCATCAAAAACTTGTGGTGGCATGCGAAAGTTTTCAATGAATAAATCAGGTGAATTGCGCAGGGCTTCGAAATCGGACATGAACCTTCCCTTGTCGTTTCGTTCCTTTAGGTATGGACTCACCCAATATCTCGCCTTCTTACGCTCTTGTTTTTGGAATTCAGCATCCATCTCCATGGTAGCCATCATGGCACCACAATTCAAGGTATTCATTAAATTTATCCTACAATTAGTTCAAATCATTATTATGAAATTTGATATAAAACTTACCAATCTTCATCCATATTCCTTAGATCGCAATACAAATATTTATGTGCTCACACTAATAAGTTTATTTTGTTTGTTTATTTTCTCTTGCTCTTCTAATGTGGATCATTCACAATGCGTAACCGGCTGTCAAAATTACTTCAGAAATAATGTATTTTTTTTTTTTGAGTAATTACTTGAGAGCTGGATACCAACCTTAAACAATAAAAAATATATTAAAAATTTAAACGGCCTGAAGGCCGCCGATGTAAAAATGAGTTCTACGGGAGAAAAAAAATGTATACACCCGGTGGTGGATCGACAAGGGAAATTTTTTTGAAGCAGTGCCGAAGGTCGCCCACGCAAAAATGAGTTCTACGCGAAAAGAATTTGATACACCCCGATGTTGGACCGACCAGGGTTATTTTTTTTTTGAAGCGCGGCCGAAGGTCGCCCACGCAAAAAGGAGTTCTACGCGAAGAAGTAGCAATCTCATAGAGGGTATGTTAGTTAGGTTAGGTTAGTATGGTAACACTGATTATTTGACAGTTTATAATTCATTTCTTATTCTAAAATAATAATAATTCAACAATAATTGAAATGTATATTAAAAGCAATGTTTGCACTATAGTATATAAAATAAATGTGTGCAAATGAATAAGTGATGTGTTAGTGTATATAAAATTGAAAAATGTAAGTGCAAAACTAATTTTATATATCGAAAATATGTAAATAAAATATTGCAAATTTTTAACTTTAAACGCGAATAACTCGGAAACTATCCTTGATCAGGATAATCTCCTCTATCCGACCATATCCTTTTTATCCTTGATATCCTGGGACGGTATACTAAATTCTTCCCAATATCCGAAAAGGGCATATTTACGTTGATGATTGAAATATTCGGAAAATTAACTAACTTTATCGAACACATTGTTTTTAACGCAGTGCGGCGGTCAAGTCGCCGATATCGATTGAGATCTGGTAGTAGATCGAAAAATGATAAGAAGTCTACGCCTATAATCGCCTGAGAAACGTCGGCAACTACAAACTTACACACAAACTCTCTACGTGAGTTGAGATTTAATTTAAGTAGGACTTCACCAAACACTTGAATTGGTGAACCGTTAGCAGAAAACAATTTGGTATCCGATTTAGATGCTTCAGCCAAACTTAAACACTTCGGTATAGTCGACACCTCTGCGCCAGAGTCGATAAGAAAACTCCTTTTTGCAGCAAGTTTTTTCGTATGTTTTTCAGAACGTTAGCCTGATTCTGAAAAACAGTTGGCTGAGCAGGTCTAATTTGACTTGATTGGTGGCTGCGTATGAGCTATTTTGCATGGCTATCTGCATTTACGGGCGTTATGCCCAAATTTCGCTTGATACCAGCACATTTCGTTGGAGCTGTTGTGTGAGTTACGGGTACCTGTCGGGGTCCTAGATCTAGATCTAGGCTGAAATCGATGTCCGTGGTCGCTTAGTACTTAGTCGAGTCGTTGTATGAGTGCTGCTATTTCGGCTCTCAGATCTTGGTCGGTAGATTATTGTACGGTGCACAATTCGCTGCAATCTCCTTGGTGCAATTTAATAGACTCCATAATGGAATCGGCGATTTTCAACTTCTGCGCTTGCGTATATGTAGGTAACCGAGTGATCCATAAGTCGTAAAAAATGCTCTCGCTTAACGTCGTTCCCGCGGCGCGCTTCATCTCATTGTCAAGGTCGCTTGGGCGCCGTTCGCCCAGAGGCATTTCGCGAAGTGCACGCTGTAGGCGTCGCTGCTGGCTTTCCGTAAAATTTTTTCCTCCTTTAGGAACCAATTGATTTCGTCGAGACTCATTGTAAAAAATTAAGAAAATTAGTAATTAAAAATGTAAAAATGTGCGGGGTCACCAATGTAGCGGGTTCGGGTGGGCACGTCCTTATATGACGAGTTTCCAAGAAGAAAAAAAAAGATCTTCGAATTTTATTTGACATAAAGGTTTGACATAAAAGGAAAGTAAATCATACATAGCGAAATGTCAAATTAGCATCTGAAGTTACCATGCATAATACAATTATAATTAACTCCGAAATGAGTGGCGGTGCTGCCACATATACGTATGTGAATATTAAGATATGATAAATGCATGCAATAATATAAATATATACGTATATGAAAAATTGTGAAAAGATAGATAGATAAAAACTGAAAGCAAGTGTACACTGCTCTTTTTTTTTTTACTTTTCGTATTTTTCTTTATTCGCACCACTTTCAGTGATTCGCACTCGTTACCTGTTGTGAATGTATAGGCGATTTGCCTGCATTTACTTCCCTTTTGCAGAGAATACAGTTGCAGCTCATTCCCACGAAGCAGAGGATGTATGTGTTTGTTTTTGTATGTATTATGTTTTTGGCGGTAGTTTTTAATAAATCTGCTTTACCGCAATAAATCTCATACACTAACTGTGACACAACCTTTAGCAGAAAAAATATAATGCTTTTATTTTAACACTGGTTATATTTTGGTACTCCACTGTATATGCAAAAGTATACCTGTTTAACCTAATGATCCACCTTTTGGTTTTTGCTTCTCTCTTTCTTTGTGTTCGCGCACTATTAGGTTGGTGAATTTTACCGTACATTTGTCATGTACATATGTATTATTTTTTCACCACACACTTCACAAAACTTTCCCTCAATTTTTAGTTTAGGTTAGTTTATATTTTATTTTCTTTATGTTTCATTTATCTCTTCGTTTCGTTTTTATTCACTTGAGTGTATGACGCATGTGTGCACTCCGCAATTATTTTATGCTATATACATACATATGTATATACAAAGTGTTATATTTTTCACAAGCCACTGCTATTATTTCGAATGCATTTCTTTTTTAGTTTTTGTATATTTTTTTTAATGTCTTCGTCCAGACATTTATTTTCAGTATTTGTCACTTTAATCACTTGCACTCGACCGAAACCGGAAGAAATGGAAACTGCACAGGTAATTGCTTATGAGTTAGAAATTAAATTAATAGACTAAGTATTATTTTTTTTTTTCGAAAATTAAATACACTTTTACAGCCACGCACTGAGTCTCTGCTCGGGCGCCATGAAAACACTTAAGCGTTTTTAAAATTAAAGTTAAAATTAGACTCACTGAAATGCGTAACTAAAAGCTAATTGCCTCTGCTAAGCTCGAATTTAAAAAATTCCGATTAAAAAAGAAGCACGTCCGTTCGCGGGTGTAGTCTTTATACAATGACATTCTTTATAACAGTAGTTCCAAGAATGATAGAATATAAGATTACGACACCAGTTTACAGTTAGTTTTTTTCGGTTTAGCTCTTGACAATTCTTACAAAAACAAATACATTGTGCAACAATTTCGTGACGTTACAGTTTTGCGTTGAGAAAAACAAGCATAGAAATGCATACAAATTGTAAACAGAAAAGTAAACACTTTTGGAAATTCCCAAAATAATATTAATTCATTCGTCTTTGCAGGAAAAATTTCAGTGGAATGTTTAGAATATTGTTGCGAGAAAAGATATAAGTAGTTTTAGGCACATCCACAATAAATAGAGTAGCATGTGTGGAAATTGTACAAATGAAGAAAACCAGTGAAAGTGTATTATTATGCAATTAAAGGATCGAAAACGAGTTTTTTCAGTTTTCCGGACGATTTAAAAGTTGCCAAAAAATGGGTGTTATTTTGCATAAGAAATGATATATTTAATACTAAATCCTCTTTAATAAAATAATGTTACAAATATATATTCAATATAATTTCACAATTTTTTTATCATAATTTCATACATCTGATACATCTGAACTTATAATATATGTATATATTTATATACATCACAAGAAACGTCTTCTCCATTTGAATCTCAACTTAATAGACAATTTTATTATCAATAGGCCGATATATTTCTTTAGAAATGATTCAAATCTTTTCACTCAACAATATTCAATCGCTTCACTAAAACTTTTAATTAAAATCGAGAGAATTATTAATATTTTGCGAATTTACAAAAGTGTTTACTTTTCTGTTCACAATTTACAAGCCATTTAACAGTTTTTCACTCTTGTTCTTCTCAACACGCAACTATGACGTTTCGTAATGGCGGTCGTCGTAATCTTATATTCTATCATTCTTGAGTAGTTCACTATTTAGCCTAAACCTTAACCTAATGGCTTAGACTAGTGGTAAGTATGTATACAAGAAAAGGGGTAAGTATATGTAGTTATAATTCAACTCAGCAATCTCATAATTCATGGTAATAGAGTATTCTAATACATTGGTAGTGGATGACGGTTATGTTAATATACTATACAAATTGTAAGTATTTTACATGATATAAAACATTTTATAATATATTCAAATATTATTCAATTAATTTTACAGATTTATTTCTTAAAAAATATTTTTAGATTTAATAGCTCGCTTGACGCAAAAATATTGTCTAACTCTTTTCACAAAATAAAACTATTTATTATTCTTATACTCAAAATATGCTACTCGCAGAATTAAGAAAACAAAATCAGAATATGCCGCAGGAAATTGAATTAGAAGAGGCACCATTGCCCGCATTGTACCCATCTATCCCAGCCCAAGTATAGGCTTCTCTTTAAGGGAAGGGCAGTGACGTATTCTGCCATACACACTGTTTCAAGCACTCTAAGTGCGGATATGGCAAAGCTGCTTTGTTTGCAGTTTTGGTTTATATTTCAACAGAAAGAATTTAGATTCATTCCTTCGGATGACAAAATGCAATCAATTTTTCCACTTGACGTGTGTAAATTTGCGATAAGTGGTTACGATGGATTCATTTCGAGTGTGTTCTTGTTGTAGCAACACTTCCCATTCTCCTGCTATCCAATTTCCAGTGCTATCTTCAAAGCCAGAAAACGCATTCGAATTATGGTAAGTATTTGTAAAGATATTATGCAAGAGGCAACATGCCGAAACAACAACTTGCGCTCGTTCAGGCTTGCAAAATAAAAGTTTTCTAAGGCAAAGCCATCTTGCAGTTAAAATGCCGAAAGCATTTTCAATGCACCGCCTAGCACTACTTATCCTGTAGTTGAAAATCTTTTGCTCTACCGAGAGTTGTGTGCCGCTATAAGGTTTAATTAAGCGATTACATAAAGGAAAGGCGTCGTCTTCCACAATGAAATGAGGCAATTTTTTTTGATTAATTACTCTCTCAGGAGGAAATAGATAGGTGTCCTTCATAATTCTCGTGCCAAACTTAGAATTTCGTATAATGTGAGAGTCGCCTTCGCTTCCATAAGCACCTATATCCAAATATGTAAATTTATAGTTCGCATCTCAGGTAGCCAGCAACACAATTGAATGAAACTCCTGTAAATTAAAAAGTTTAAAATTCGTATTAATATTGTATTAAATAAATTTTAATACAACCGAGGCATATAATGTGATCTTACTTTGTAGTTATAAAATATACTTCCACTTTTTGGGGGTGCATTTATATAAATGTGTTTTCCATCAATGGCGCCAATGCAATTGGGAAAATTCCATTGGTTTTCAAAACCATTAGCTATTTCTAGCTAATTTTGTTCCGTCCAATCGGGCATTTCATTTTTCAGTACGGTACATATTGCTTCACAAACGTCATTCACGATCCTGCCAAAATGTTGTTTGCTAATACGATAGCAAGAAGGTAAGTGGCTTTGCAAATCCCCCGAAGCTAGGTATCTGTAAGAATCATTTTCAAAAAAACCTAACACGGTTATAAAAGGCACTTTGGCAAAAATGTTTAAAACATACTCCAGTACCACTGCCAATTTGGCTTTAATTGGAATGAAATCTTTTGGCCTGCTGTTGCGTCGGAAGTAGATGCGGCTCCACCATCTCATACAGTTCATCAAAAACTTGTGGTGGCATGCGAAAGTTTTCAATGAATAAATCAGGTGAATTGCGCAGGGCTTCGAAATCGGACATGAACCTTCCCTTGTCGTTTCGTTCCTTTAGGTATGGACTCACCCAATATCTCGCCTTCTTACGCTCTTGTTTTTGGAATTCAGCATCCATCTCCATGGTAGCCATCATGGCACCACAATTCAAGGTATTCATTAAATTTATCCTACAATTAGTTCAAATCATTATTATGAAATTTGATATAAAACTTACCAATCTTCATCCATATTCCTTAGATCGCAATACAAATATTTATGTGCTCACACTAATAAGTTTATTTTGTTTGTTTATTTTCTCTTGCTCTTCTAATGTGGATCATTCACAATGCGTAACCGGCTGTCAAAATTACTTCAGAAATAATGTATTTTGTTTTTTTTGAGTAATTACTTGAGAGCTGGATACCAACCTTAAACAATAAAAAATATATTAAAAATTTAAACGGCCTGAAGGCCGCCGATGTAAAAATGAGTTCTACGGGAGAAAAAAAATGTATACACCCGGTGGTGGATCGACAAGGGAAATTTTTTTGAAGCAGTGCCGAAGGTCGCCCACGCAAAAATGAGTTCTACGCGAAAAGAATTTGATACACCCCGATGTTGGACCGACCAGGGTTATTTTTTTTTTGAAGCGCGGCCGAAGGTCGCCCACGCAAAAAGGAGTTCTACGCGAAGAAGTAGCAATCTCATAGAGGGTATGTTAGTTAGGTTAGGTTAGTATGGTAACACTGATTATTTGACAGTTTATAATTCATTTCTTATTCTAAAATAATAATAATTCAACAATAATTGAAATGTATATTAAAAGCAATGTTTGCACTATAGTATATAAAATAAATGTGTGCAAATGAATAAGTGATGTGTTAGTGTATATAAAATTGAAAAATGTAAGTGCAAAACTAATTTTATATATCGAAAATATGTAAATAAAATATTGCAAATTTTTAACTTTAAACGCGAATAACTCGGAAACTATCCTTGATCAGGATAATCTCCTCTATCCGACCATATCCTTTTTATCCTTGATATCCTGGGACGGTATACTAAATTCTTCCCAATATCCGAAAAGGGCATATTTACGTTGATGATTGAAATATTCGGAAAATTAACTAACTTTATCGAACACATTGTTTTTAACGCAGTGCGGCGGTCAAGTCGCCGATATCGATTGAGATCTGGTAGTAGATCGAAAAATGATAAGAAGTCTACGCCTATAATCGCCTGAGAAACGTCGGCAACTACAAACTTACACACAAACTCTCTACGTGAGTTGAGATTTAATTTAAGTAGGACTTCACCAAACACTTGAATTGGTGAACCGTTAGCAGAAAACAATTTGGTATCCGATTTAGATGCTTCAGCCAAACTTAAACACTTCGGTATAGTCGACACCTCTGCGCCAGAGTCGATAAGGAAACTCCTTTTTGCAGCAAGTTTTTTCGTATGTTTTTCAGAACGTTAGCCTGATTCTGAAAAACAGTTGGCTGAGCGGGTCTAATTTGACTTGGTTGGTGGCTGCGTATGAGCTATTTTGCATGGCTATCTGCATTTACGGGCGTTATGCCCAAATTTCGCTTGATACCAGCACATTTCGTTGGAGCTGTTGTGTGAGTTACGGGTACCTGTCGGGGTCCTAGATCTAGATCTAGGCTGAAATCGATGTTCGTGGTCGCTTAGTACTTAGTCGAGTCGTTGTATGAGTGCTGCTATTTCGGCTCTCAGATCTTGGTCGATAGATTATTGTACGGTGCACAATTCGCTGCAATCTCCTTGGTGCAATTTAATAGACTCCATAATGGAATCGGCGATTTTCAACTTCTGCGCTTGCGTATATGTAGGTAACCGAGTGATCCATAAGTCGTAAAAAATGCTCTCGCTTAACGTCGTTCCCGCGGCGCGCTTCATCTCATTGTCAAGGTCGCTTGGGCGCCGTTCGCCCAGAGGCATTTCGCGAAGTGCACGCTGTAGGCGTCGCTGCTGGCTTTCCGTAAAATTTTTTCCTCCTTTAGGAACCAATTGATTTCGTCGAGACTCATTGTAAAAAATTAAGAAAATTAGTAATTAAAAATGTAAAAATGTGCGGGGTCACCAATGTAGCGGGTTCGGGTGGGCACGTCCTTATATGACGAGTTTCCAAGAAGAAAAAAAAAGATCTTCGAATTTTATTTGACATAAAGGTTTGACATAAAAGGAAAGTAAATCATACATAGCGAAATGTCAAATTAGCATCTGAAGTTACCATGCATAATACAATTATAATTAACTCCGAAATGAGTGGCGGTGCTGCCACATATACGTATGTGAATATTAAGATATGATAAATGCATGCAATAATATAAATATATACGTATATGAAAAATTGTGAAAAGATAGATAGATAAAAACTGAAAGCAAGTGTACACTGCTCTTTTTTTTTACTTTTCGTATTTTTCTTTATTCGCACCACTTTCAGTGATTCGCACTCGTTACCTGTTGTGAATGTATAGGCGATTTGCCTGCATTTACTTCCCTTTTGCAGAGAATACAGTTGCAGCTCATTCCCACGAAGCAGAGGATGTATGTGTTTGTTTTTGTATGTATTATGTTTTTGGCGGTAGTTATTAATAAATCTGCTTTACCGCAATAAATCTCATACACTAACTGTGACACAACCTTTAGCAGAAAAAATATAATGCTTTTATTTTAACACTGGTTATATTTTGGTACTCCACTGTATATGCAAAAGTATACCTGTTTAACCTAATGATCCACCTTTTGGTTTTTGCTTCTCTCTTTCTTTGTGTTCGCGCACTATTAGGTTGGTGAATTTTACCGTACATTTGTCATGTACATATGTATTATTTTTTCACCACACACTTCACAAAACTTTCCCTCAATTTTTAGTTTAGGTTAGTTTATATTTTATTTTCTTTATGTTTCATTTATCTCTTCGTTTCGTTTTTATTCACTTGAGTGTATGACGCATGTGTGCACTCCGCAATTATTTTATGCTATATACATACATATGTATATACAAAGTGTTATATTTTTCACAAGCCACTGCTATTATTTCGAATGCATTTCTTTTTTAGTTTTTGTATATTTTTTTTAATGTCTTCGTCCAGACATTTATTTTCAGTATTTGTCACTTTAATCACTTGCACTCGACCGAAACCGGAAGAAATGGAAACTGCACAGGTAATTGCTTATGAGTTAGAAATTAAATTAATAGACTAAGTATTATTTTTTTTTTTCGAAAATTAAATACACTTTTACAGCCACGCACTGAGTCTCTGCTCGGGCGCCATGAAAACACTTAAGCGTTTTTAAAATTAAAGTTAAAATTAGACTCACTGAAATGCGTAACTAAAAGCTAATTGCCTCTGCTAAGCTCGAATTTAAAAAATTCCGATTAAAAAAGAAGCACGTCCGTTCGCGGGTGTAGTCTTTATACAATGACATTCTTTATAACAGTAGTTCCAAGAATGATAGAATATAAGATTACGACACCAGTTTACAGTTAGTTTTTTTCGGTTTAGCTCTTGACAATTCTTACAAAAACAAATACATTGTGCAACAATTTCGTGACGTTACAGTTTTGCGTTGAGAAAAACAAGCATAGAAATGCATACAAATTGTAAACAGAAAAGTAAACACTTTTGGAAATTCCCAAAATAATATTAATTCATTCGTCTTTGCAGGAAAAATTTCAGTGGAATGTTTAGAATATTGTTGCGAGAAAAGATATAAGTAGTTTTAGGCACATCCACAATAAATAGAGTAGCATGTGTGGAAATTGTACAAATGAAGAAAACCAGTGAAAGTGTATTATTATGCAATTAAAGGATCGAAAACGAGTTTTTTCAGTTTTCGGGACGATTTAAAAGTTGCCAAAAAATGGGTGTTATTTTGCATAAGAAATGATATATTTAATACTAAATCCTCTTTAATAAAATAATGTTACAAATATATATTCAATATAATTTCACAATTTTTTTATCATAATTTCATACATCTGATACATCTGAACTTATAATATATGTACATATTTATATACATCACAAGAAACGTCTTCTCCATTTGAATCTCAACTTAATAGACAATTTTATTATCAATAGGCCGATATATTTCTTTAGAAATGATTCAAATCTTTTCACTCAACAATATTCAATCGCTTCACTAAAACTTTTAATTAAAATCGAGAGAATTATTAATATTTTGCGAATTTACAAAAGTGTTTACTTTTCTGTTCACAATTTACAAGCCATTTAACAGTTTTTCACTCTTGTTCTTCTCAACACGCAACTATGACGTTTCGTAATGGCGGTCGTCGTAATCTTATATTCTATCATTCTTGAGTAGTTCACTATTTAGCCTAAACCTTAACCTAATGGCTTAGACTAGTGGTAAGTATGTATACAAGAAAAGGGGTAAGTATATGTAGTTATAATTCAACTCAGCAATCTCATAATTCATGGTAATAGAGTATTCTAATACATTGGTAGTGGATGACGGTTATGTTAATATACTATACAAATTGTAAGTATTTTACATGATATAAAACATTTTATAATATATTCAAATATTATTCAATTAATTTTACAGATTTATTTCTTAAAAAATATTTTTAGATTTAATAGCTCGCTTGACGCAAAAATATTGTCTAACTCTTTTCACAAAATAAAACTATTTATTATTCTTATACTCAAAATATGCTACTCGCAGAATTAAGAAAACAAAATCAGAATATGCCGCAGGAAATTGAATTAGAAGAGGCACCATTGCCCGCATTGTACCCATCTATCCCAGCCCAAGTATAGGCTTCTCTTTAAGGGAAGGGCAGTGACGTATTCTGCCATACACACTGTTTCAAGCACTCTAAGTGCGGATATGGCAAAGCTGCTTTGTTTGCAGTTTTGGTTTATATTTCAACAGAAAGAATTTAGATTCATTCCTGCGGATGACAAAATGCAATCAATTTTTCCACATGCAATCAATTTTTCCACTTGACGTGTGTAAATTTGTCGCAGGCTGACGTGGATTTTTTGCAGAAATCAAAAAATTCTTTTTATTGTAAAGTGTGCGCGGTGGTTCGGAGAAATTCCATTCGGTCGCCGCCTGCGTCGCCATCAGTGCGCAATGCTCAGTGCACTCAAACTCCAAGTTCGCAACAACAAAATGATGAACACTCGAACAGTGTAATTACTGAACCTTTGTTGGAGCATAATAATCTTAATAATGTAAATTCAGTGCTTAATTCTCTGGTATTGGAAGTAAGTTCACTGAGAAGTGAACAAGCGAAGGCGCTCGCGTTAATACAACAATTATGTGATGATCGTAATTCGTTAATCGCTAAGTTAAATGAACTTAAATCAGAGATCGGCATTGTGCATAAGAAATTGTCCGATAATGGCAAGATCACTACACCAGCTGCGACTACTGTTGGTACAAGTGACTCTACAATCGCTGCTCCGTCTATTGCCGCTGTCTCTGCTGATAACGAGTGTGGGAATTATCTCGCTCCCGCTACACCGAAGGAACTCTCTGCAGCTTCAGCTATTGCTAACTCTATCCTTACTTCTACGACTATTGTGGGTACAAATGCTCCGTCACCTAACGTTGTTGTTTCGGCTCCCACTGATAGCGTGAGTATGGATTATCTCGCTCCCGCTACTACGAAAGCAATCTCTGCCGCTCCGTCTGCTGCTGGCTTCACTCTCTCTATTGCTGCTGACAATAAAAACGCCAATACATATGCTGACGCTGTTGCTAGGAATATCAACACTCATTTGAAAGCCAATAACAATTCAACAGTTGCTGCTAAATCAGCTCGCAACCCTGTCGCTGTCAATGCTACTCAATCTGTCGCCGCTGATGATTCTGTTAACCTGAACTCTTCTACTTCAGTTGCTGCTAATAGAAATTTGAAGGTAAAAGTGAGTACTAGGAACAAAAAATCCCCAGCCACTTCAACTGTCGTTGGTGTTAATGCCAATTGTGATCTTGATGTCGTCATACCCAAGAAATGGATTCACTTATCTGCATTTAAGAACTCAGTTACTGAGGAAGATATTATATCTTTTGTTGTTAAACATGCTAATGTTGATAGAGAGCATCTTCTATGTTATAAATTAATTAAGAAAGATACAGATATTAATAATCTTAAGAGGATAAACTTTAAGTTAGGTGTGTCCCCATCTTTTTTTAATGCCGTTTTCTCCTCTTCAGTGTGGCCTTCTGGCATTAAGTTACGTCCCTTTAAGTTTTTTCCAAAGGGAAGGGAAAACAGTGCTGCAGATTAGTGGATGCGCCTGTTAATCACGATTCTATTCATGCGTTTTCTGCACCTTCCTCAACTGGCTCTTGTCTTAAGGTATACTACCAAAATTTATCGGGCATTAGGTGTAAATCAAATATTATTCGCAATTTTTCTTCACATTTGGATTTCGATATTATCGTTATTGTTGAGACTTGGCTGAATTCTAGTTATTTTGATAGCGAATATTTTGACTCTAATCTCTATTATGTCTTCCGCGAAGACAGAGATCACAAAAAAACTGGCTGTCTAAGAGGGGGTGGAGTTCTCTTAGCAGTTCATCGCAAATATCGTCCTCGCTTAATTATGCTTGATAACGAAGATTCTATTCTGGACCAACTATGTATCTGTATTAATGATGCTCTGTTCATTGCAGTCTCATACATCCCTCCTAATAGTCCTCTAGAGTTGTATAAGCTGCACGCAAATAATATTTCCTCGCTGGTATTAGGTAAGGTGAAAGAGAATAATATCTGTGTTCTGGGTGACTTTAATTTAAGCAATATAGTCTGGTCTGGTTGTTCTTATAGTCCTGCTCTTATTCCTTCAAATTTTACATCAACTCAGGAGTTATTTCTCATTGATAGCTTGCTTAGTCTCAATCTGATTCAAATCAACTCATATTCCAATAGTCTCGATCGATTTTTTGACTTAGTCTTTCTCAGTGATAATTTAAAATTTAGGTTTCTTGATGGATTCTCTTCAATTACCCCAGCCACCATCCATCATTCCCCGCCAGCGTTTGAGGTGGATACTTACCTTTTCGCTCCTGTAAAACCTATTGATGGGCTTGGTTTTAATTTTGCATTTTGTGATTTTGAACGACTCAACAATCAGCTCTTGGAAATTAAATGGGATGATTTACTTTCGGGGCTAGATACAGCTAATAGTTTCTCCATTTTTAAGAAATCAATTCAGGAATTCTGTCATTATAATATCCCGCTAAAACACATACAACCATATAAGTTGCCTTGGTACACTAAGGACCTGAAACGTCTAAAAAATCTCAGAAATAAATACTATAGAAAATTCTCTTCAACTAAATCTCATGTTTCCTTTGTTCAATATCAGCACTACACAAAACTGTTTAATGAATTGGATAAGTCTCTCTATAAAAGGTTTATTAATAATACGGAGTCTACAATCAAGTCGAACCCTAAGTTCTTTTGGAACTTTGTAAAATCTAGAAGAGCGTGTTCGGCCATTCCTTCTGCTTTACGCTGGGGAGATTAGTCGGCATACACTCCGGTCGAAATCTCCAACTTGTTCGCTGAATTTTTCAAATCGAACTATGTTCAAGAGGATGCTGGTACTAGTTCCACTTTTTCAGCTAATGACTTCCCATCCATAAATTTTGGCTCACTGTGTCTTTCACAGGATGATATTGCCAAGGCTATCGGTGATATTAAGTCTTCTACCAAATTGGATTTGGATGGACTTCCGCCCGTACTAATAAAGAACTGTACTGCCTTAGTATATCCTCTCATGCTTATCTTCAATAAGTCTCTCTCCTCCGGGAATTTTATTTCTGACTGGAAATTGACATGCATTACCCCCATACTTAAAGGTGGTAGAAAGGACGTTATCTCCAATTACAGGCCTATTTCTAAACTGTCTACTATTTCAAAAAATTTTGAGTGTTCTGTTAAAAATAAATTATTTTTTGCAGTGAAATCAATAATTAATGTCAATCAGCACGGGTTTGTCTCTGGGCGCTCCACTGTGTCAAACTTAGCAGTTTTTAGCGACTATTGCATGTCTGCATTCTCCGCTGGATTTCAGGTAGATTGTGTCTACACAGATTTCTCTAAAGCCTTTGATAAAGTATCACACAATATTCTAATTAAAAAATTATCATCTCTAGGATTTCATTCGGTCTTCTTGCAGTGGATTAAATCATATCTGCAAAACAGACGTTGCGTTGTCAGTGTCGATGGAGTGTCATCTGATTCATTCATTGCGTCTTCGGGAGTTCCACAAGGAAGCGTCTTGGGTCCACTTCTCTTTGTGCTGTTTATCAATGACATTTCCTGTTGCTTCTCTTTCGCTAACTATCTGTTATATGCAGATGACCTAAAAATTTTTGCAATAATCAAAAACACACAAGATGTACTCAAACTTCAATGTGATATTGATACTTTTCATAATTGGTGCCTGAAATCGAAGCTTTTCCTGAACCTCGATAAATGCTCACAGATCTCTTTTGGTAGGGGACGCAACATCCTATCTTCCAGCTACAATATTTCTAACTGCGTCCTAAAATGCGTTACTGAAATCAAAGATCTTGGGGTAATCTTTGACAACATATTTTCTTTCAGTAATCACATCAACTATATCACTTCAAAAGCATTTTCTGTACTCGGCTTTGTCCGTCGAAATTCTACAAATTTTTCCGACCCCTACACGTTAAAATTACTGTACACATGTTTTGTGCGGTCCATTTTGGAGTATGCAGTGTTTATTTGGAGACCATATTGCATATCGTCAATTAACAGGATCGAGCGTGTCCAAAAGATCTTTCTTAAATACGCGCTCCGCTCCTTAAAGTTTGTTGACCCAATACCATCGTATACATCGCGTTTATTGCTGATACATCTTAAATTACTGGATAATCGAAGGTCCGTTCTCTCCCTTTCATTTGTCTTCAATGTAATTAACGGAGGTATTGACTGTCCCTATTTATTAGCGAAACTTAACTTCAATACTCCCCAGCGTTGTCTCAGGTCCATTTCCCCATTTTATTACAAAAAGGAAAGCACTAATTTTGCTGAATATGCTCCCCTCAAGAGGGCCATGCGTGAGTTTAACTCGATTTCCGAGAAAGTTCTTCTTGATTTCTCTCACACTAAGGATTCCTTCATTAATACCCTCAATTCTGTTTTTTAGTTTAAGTTATCTATTCATATTATTGTAATTTTAATTATTCTAGAATTCTAATATGCATCCTAGTTTTCATTAGTCTGTAAGAAATAATGTTCATAGACTTTACTAAATAAATAAATAAATTTAGTCTTAAGTCACCATCTAACAAATAAAGACGCACTCAAATTTTAAACAATTTTGAGTTTTATTTTTATGGCATATGGCCATAATAACGTAAGTATATATATATATTATATATAGATATGTTATTATTAAATTTCTACCTGTACTTTACATTTGAATGATTAATTTTCATTTCCTTTTAAATTGTCGCGAGCTTCATTTGGTGTACATTATTCCAACTGTAAAGCTTCTGCTTACTTATTTATGTAAATTGTAAATGTGTAATTTTCTCTTCTTCGCATAAGCAGGCAGACGCGAACTCTACTTAATTATCTTGTTAGGTATACTTGTTGTTTGTAAGCTCCACGTTTTTTCTCCTATCCTATCGTGATCTGCACGGTAAATGCAAGTGCTTTTGTATATATGTACATACATGTATCCCACTACATATGGTGTTTGAGCCTTGTCATCTATCAGCCAGGAAAGTGGAAGGACATACTGCAGAAAGTAATAATCGATAATGTATTTATTTATGCACGCCTATCCTTACACATTGTTGTTTAGAGATAAGCCAATTGAAGCCATTTGCACCATTTGAAATCATTTGACCATTTGGAATAATATAGCCATTCGGAAAGCAAGCCAAATACATTAAATTCGACCTACTTAATCGATGACATATCTTTATTTCGCATTCCAATTATTTGCCTATGTGTTTGCGAAATCTTTTTCACTTACCATTTGTTTGCCATTTCCAACTGTTCAGAACCGTTTTCGCGGCCTAGGTATCCGTTACACGCAACCGTTATTTGCAGCAAGTACTGCTGCTGCAAACCATTATTACCATATGGTAATTATATACATATATGTACATATAGAAAATGCAGAACATCCTACTAACATATGAACATAGAATTTGTGTTACAAATTCAGCTGAGTTGAGTTAAGAGTGATCGTATTCCTGATATGTCAACCTCAACTCAACTATAAATATAAATATTATACATACAAAGAATGTCAGTTAACAACAAATTAATTAAGAGCTAATCTTAATATAAGAAATAAGCGAACTAACAAAGAATGTTACTACAGCTAGCTTTATGATTAGGAGTAAGAAAACTAACAAGCAATATCAATTAGGTCAGTCTTAAGATTCAGCTCAATGAAGGAAGTTGTGAAAAACGAAGATGCTTTTTTTATTACAAAACCATAACTGGCGCAGTCGATTAAACTGTGATCAAAAGATCAAAGACAGCAAACAAACGTATTACCGAAAATATAACTGAAAGTTTAACTGAAAAAATAACCTAAAAAAAGCAAGTTAAAAGTAACTAATTTTGAAGAACCAACAAAAACAACTAACAGTTAAAAAAATCACATAGTAACAAAATTAAAGCCAACTTTCAACCTACAGTACTAAAGCGTGTTACTTTCCTTATTCTCCATCCTTTTTTATCGAAAAAAAACGTTCTTTTCACATGTGTCAAAAAATATTTTTTTTTTTTTAATAATGAAAAAAAAAAATAAATACATAAATAAGTCAAATGAAATAAAATAAAAATAAAAACGAAAAAAAATTTAAAAAAAGTATTAAAATATCATTAATGTGTCACAACATATATACTGTATATTAAAAAAAAAAATAAAGCAAAAACGAAAAATATCAAGAAAAAGAATTAAAATAGTTTTGTGATAATTAAACAATTTATTACAAAAAAATTTCTAAAACATAAAAATATATACAGTTACGGACAATCGAATTAAATTATCAAAATAAAACAAAACACCCCAAGTAATACTGGTTGTAGTGATAATATTGAAAACAAAAAAAAATATTTATTACCAGAAGCTACCAGAACAGCCAACGAAAAACTTCTTACAAACGGCGTACAACTAACTAAGTTCATTTGCAGACAGAAATAGAAACAGAATACAATTAAAAAAGTTTCAAGAACGGCTAAACGTTTTCTAAACAAAAAGGAAAATACATCTTTACTTTTACGTAACTGGTCCAAAAAGAAATACTTCGCGGTCATATCTTCAAACCTCAACTGAAATGCTATAACAGTGGAAAATCTTAACCAAACCATCGTCGAGCTGGAGAGGGTAATCACAAGGCAAGAAAAATTGCTACAAACTCAACAACAAGCTCAACATCTACTAAAACTACAAATGAACCAACAACAACAGTTCTACAGATTCCACATGTCATTCCGGAGAATGAAGTCACTAGACGACCACCACAACCCAAAAGCGCTTATCGGAGCAGTCGAAATCAACATGTCTCAGTGCGGCGCCGTGGGAAACTATCAAAGTCAAAATTCTACAAAGATCTCGTCCAAGGAAAACTTTCACAGAGGTATTCAACTATTTTAGGACGGTCAAAATGAGTAATCTCAATGAATTATTTGTAATTTTTGAAAAATGTAAAGCAGATATAGACGAAATATTCATATTCGATCCTTTAAAATCGGGCAAACCAGAAAATGTAAATAGGGACCTAGTAGATATACTGTTAAAGAAAGTCGATGGTCCTATAAGGGCACATATAACCGCAACGGAAACACTAAATGATATAATCGTAAATATTCAAAATTAAAATTGCTTCAGGACAAAAGAGCTATAGATTATAGACATCGAAAATGTGCCGATAAAAACAAAGCAAATTACGAAGATTTGAAGAAAAATTACAGATCTTTTGCTCATAATAAAATTTCACACAATAGACAAAAAAAAAAGCAACAAAAGACAATAGACAACAAAGCGGGAACAATAACAATTACATACGTAATACAAATTTAATCGAAACAATTACAACAATCGGAATAATTACGATTACAACAATTCATTAAATAAAATACAACCAAATTTACCGAGACAAAATAAAAGCTCTCATATGAGCGTCGATTACAATCCAAGTACAAGTCGTTTATCCAATAATTCAAATTTGATGGAAATTGGCAATGGTGTAGAAAAGAAGTAAATAATATTGAAAAGCAAAAGCTTTCCTTACCATTATGCTATGGAACTATCAACGGAATTAACGAAATAAAATAGAAAATTGTAACACATTTTCCGAAAGAATTTAATGTCTTAGGTGCTTTACATATAAATGTTTTTAGAAGCAACAAATACGAAGCTATTATAGGACAAAGTTTTTGTATTCCTTTTAAATTGATGTAGAAAAAACATTTATTGATATATTAGAAAACATAATATATTTCGATCAACGAATTCCATATGAAAAAACGGAAATTTGCGCACTCGAATTCAGTGATATTGAAAACTTAAACTTGAATCATTAATGCTATGTTCGGACCGACATTGAAAACATTTTGAAAACACATTTGTATGTTGTGGAACGTAAGTCGTTCGGACCGACAATTTGTGTTTTCGCTGAGTTTTCACTGACAACTATCAATACGGGGATTCTCTTACTCTTTCAAGATGACACAAAATGCAAAAATCCTATACCGAAATATGCAAGGCCATGACAGCATCCATTGCGAATCTAGTGATATATGACGGCACGAAAATAAACATGGGTTTTGGTCTCACATATTTTACAGCCATTGGAAATAAATTTTTGGGTGTGTTTGTTGTGCCGTTGCACCAAGAAGAAAATTCTGCAATTGGTGCACCGTGCACTGGTTTTACAAGAACAAGAGAATCCCCTTAACAGTGAGCAGCTGTATTTGTATATGGAATGTAAACAAATATCATGTGACAATTTAGGGCCGGCAAAATATGTCTTCCAAAAAAATCGATTAAACTAGAGCAGGCACCGATTATTATGAGTGGAATGTAAGTTTTCAAGTAGTTTTCAGCGAAAACTGTGTTTTCGTTTGACAGATTTTACATGGACGAAAACACAAGTTTTCGTGCGAAAACCACTTTTTCCCACGAAAACATGTTTTCGCTGTCGGTCCGAACATAGCATAAGATATCGAAGAAAGCCAATCGATAAAAGACCTAATAAAAGAAATGTCAGAACACAATATAATTAGAGAAAGCAATTCTACTTACCACAGCCCACGATAGTCCCCAAAAAGGGGATGCAGATGGAGATAAAAAATGGTGTATCGTTATGGATTACAGGAGATTAAATGAAATTACTATTAGCGTCAAATTCCCTAATATCGATGGTATAATGGATAAACTAGGAAGGGCACAATATTTTTCCTCTATCGATCTCGTGAAAGGATTTCATCAAATACTGGGAGATGAAAACGATAGAAAGAAAACAGCGTTTTCTACTCCATTAGGACATTATGAATTCTTAAGAAAGCCATTCTGTCTTGAAAATGTCCCATCGACATTCCAGCTTCTTATGAACTCAGTCCTTCGAGAATTCGTATACTTCGATGACATTTTGACTTTTAGTACTTCTTTGTCAGAACATATAGATAATATGCGGAAAATTTTTACAAAACTAAAACAAACAAAATTGAAATAAAACTAAATCCAAATAAAGTTAAACTTATCCAAAAATTAAAGGCACCAATTTCTCAAAAGCTAATAAAATCTTTCTTAGGCATTAGCGGCTTCTAATGCCTATAATATGAATTTATAAAAGACTATTCTAAAATAGCATATCCTATGGTCGTATATCTGAAAAAAGATGCAAAAATTAACGTTAATAGCCCATATTATATAACCGCTTTCGAAAATTTAAAAAAATATTATTACAATTTATTTACATTTTAAGGTATCCAATTTTTATAGAAAAGATTTAAATTAACTACAGACGTTAGCAACTTTGCAAGACGACCATTGAATTTCATATGCTTCACGCACATTAAATACTAAACTATTAGCAATTGTGTGGTCATTAAAATACTACCGACCCTACTTAAATGGAAGAGAATTCGATCTAAAAACAGATCACCCATCACTTAAATGGAAAAATTCTGGTAAGGATATAAATCCAAGACTACAACGTTGGCTAGTACAATTAAGAGAGTACGATGCAAAAATCGATTATATAACCGGTAAAGAAAATAAAAGATCAGATTTTCTAAGTCGAATTAACAGTGATGAAATAAGCATGGTGAATTCCGAAAATTTGGAAATGACCCTTCACAAAATGTTGCAAATAAAAGATTTAAAAGCTGGTGAACAACAAGACCAAACAATGCTTTCAATAGAAGTCCAAACTAGCCATTCTCATGAGGAAAATTTTTATAATCACTTTAACATTCTCAATACAGTCGTAAATCGTTTCAAACAGTAATTAATTTTAGTCGAAGCAAAAGAAAAAGAAGTAGAAAAAATGTTCAAAAACAAACGCATTTTTATTGGTGTAAGAGATATTAACTCTCACAACGTCTTTAATATTGCAAATAAATATTTGGAAAAACGTAAGATCGCTGTATATTTTGAACTTAATGAAAAAGGACGTAATGAAGTAGAACAAATACTCCTAAATACTTACATAAACAATCAAACTAATTCTTTTGTAAATTTTACAATCTTTGCCGAAGACATCAAAGATGAATACGAACTAAATATACAAATATCGTTTTTCCATAAAATCGAAGTAGGCCAATCAGGCATTATTCCAACTTTCGAGCGAATGAAGCATAAAGAATACCATCCACAACTAAAAATTATAATCCTTGAAATAATAAATAATTGCGACATATGTATGTAATGGTGGAAAATATGATAGAAATCCAATCAAAGCTAAATTTAAAACCGAAACACCAAATACAGTTAATGAAACTTTTCATACGAGTATAGATATTTGTGTTTACAGTAAACACTTCATTGATAATATTTATCGATAAATTTTCAAAACATATCATTTCTTTCCATTTACGAGATAGAAATAGTCAAACGATCATAGATAAAATTAATGAATTTTTGTGAACTAAAGGCCATATAAAAAAGTTTGTTTTCGATAAAGAATTTAATACAAACTGAACGTATCAGAACACTAAATTTAGAAGAAGAAGTTCCAAACACTATTCAATTCATTTCATACCACAATAAAAGCTACAAATATAAATGTTCAAAATAACAAAATTTAAAATAGCATAATTAAAAATCGGTTATACTATGTTCGAACCGACATTGAAAACATTTTGAAAACACATTTGTGAATGTAAGTCGTTCGGACCGACAATGTGTGCTTTCGATGAGTTTTCACTCTCAACTATCAATACGAGGATTCTCTTACTCTTTCAAGATGACACAAAATGCAAAAATCCTATACCGAAATATGCAAGGCCAAGAGAGCACCCATTGCGAAGCTAGTGATATATGACGGCACGAAAATAAGCATGGGTTTTGGTCTGACATATTTTACAGCCAATGCAAATAAATTTTTGCGTTTTTGTTGTGCCGTTGCACCAAGAAGAAATTTCTGCAAAACCAGGTTTTCCCACGAAAACATGTTTTCAATGTCGCTCCGAACATACTATTAGAAGGAGCAAAATTTAAAATAATTTCTAAAGATAATACAAGAAAGGAAAATTACCTAGAAACAAGGAGAAAAGGTGTCATTCAAAATTACAAAAGCGTTAGACACAAAGAAGAACCAAAATTTATTAAAAGAATTTGCAAACGACAACAATGACAACAGAAACAATGACAATTAACCCATTTTAAGACAAAAATCTATCTCCTTCAGTATAATGCAAAATATATAACTTTTAAAAGAAGATAAAAACAAAATATCTTTTTTTGAATTCTGAATATATATAACCATTGATTGTCTCAGTTTTAATAAATAATATATATTCATACCACTGTTGAAAATAAAATTGTAAAAATATAAAACATATTTATAATTTTTATTAATATAAATATAAAATAATGTTTCTTTTATTTAAGCACTATAGATACGCTGATCTGTTAAATTCATATTTAAAACTCCCAAATAAAAAAGTTTACAAATTGCACATTTATAAAAAAAAAAAACAACTTCTTTTATACTACTGAATTAATTAAAATTTAATAAAAATTATTATGTATTTTTGTAACGAGATTCAAGAGAATCTCGAATCTAAGTTTGGAGGAGTTACATTCTTATAATCTCCGCTGCGAATGTACATGCCAATTGTAAGCCTGCATCACTACCCCGTTCACTCAACAGCCAACAGCAAACTCCTTTTCCATATTTTACCGGCCAACGTATACGGAAATCACAGACGTGTTGGTACATATGCACTGCTGGACGAAATTACATCCACTACGATGAGTGTTTTTTTTTGAGATTTGGGAATACGTGGAAGTGAGCAATCTTTAAATATACTGTGGTTCAGAGGACGTGGGGCACAGGAGTCAACGCTTGTACTGGTCTTATTCAATAGTGGCGCCGGTATGCAAAAACAACACCAACTCAGTAACATTTACAGGGTTTAAGCTTAGGTCATGAGTATAGTCACGTAAGCCAAATTAGGATACAATCTTACGCACAAGGCAAGCCCAAGCTGTTAATTGGTTTTGATCACTGCCATTTGGGATTAACATCAACAACTGTGAAAAGAACGGATCATTCATTGCTAATACAGAGACGGGTCGGGTTGTATTCGGCATAGCATCATCTACCGTCTCCTCCTTGTTTATACGTCAAGCTGATCAGGCACTTCACAATATGGTCTCTAATTTTTTCCAAATTGAGATTTTCAGTGTAAGAGCTGCACCGCCGATAGGGAGTGAAGTGGACATTCGTGCCAGAGATGTCCTGAAGTCTACCACATGTCTCATAGACGGATGTCTTCAAACGAGCCTTTTACGATTAGCCGGTGTAGAGTGAAGGATCAGACGTGATGCAGACTTTGCCGACGAATACAAGAACAACATGAACTCCTACGTCACAAAGAAGTATGCACGAAAAATGCTGACAGCAAAACCTGCTGTGTGTAAGTGGAATATCCCTCATTTCACAGCTATTGAAGGATCTACAAGAATATCTATTGCCGTCGATAATATTTTGTTTTCGTGAGGGCGTAGTAGCCGTGTGTGGGGATATCAAGGAGAATTTCCAACAAGTTCTTATATGAGTAGACGTCAGCTGCGCACAGCGGTTTCTCTGGCGTAGTGGTGATGCTACGCAACCGCCAGATGTTTACGAAATTTGCGTAATGACGTTTGTTGCTGCTTTCTCACTATGTTCTGCAAATTATGTAAAAAAAAAGTTAACGCACTGGAAGACCAATAGGAACACAGAACTACGACCCGCGCAGAAAAAGCAATATTAGACCACCAATATATCGATGACTTTGTTGATAGCTTTAGCTCGAAATAAGAAGCAATTTCTATATCAGAACAGGTTCTAGCGAGTTATATTGATGCTGGGCTTGAACCTCACAATTTTACGCTTGGTGCTACTGATGTTTCACGATCGATTGGCAAGAAAAAAAGGTTTCGTTGGTAAGAGGGTACTTGGCTTATTTTGGCAGCCATCATCAGATTAATTCGGCTTCAAAAATTCCAGAGTGTTGCTAAAGCGGTGATAAATGGGGGAATGCCCTGCTAAAAGAAAACTTCTAGATATAGTCCTGTCGATTTTTGTCCCTCTGGTGTTTCTGAGCAATTTAGTTATTGGGACCAAGATACTTATAAGTGAGCCTTAGAAACACGACCCATTGCCAAACGACGTAAATGAGCAGAGTGGCATAAACAACTACCCGAGATGGTAGAATATGCCATACATTGTTACTATTTCAGAAATGGTACACTTTAAATACTTCAACTCCACGTATTTGCTGATGCTTGGGAAGATACCTTCGTCGCACTTGAAATATTTGATCTTATTCTTTATCTGGTAAAATTGATGTTGCATTCATTTGTGCCAAGACAAAATCTGTGCCAATTAAAATCGTTATTGTGCCACGCCTTGAACTTTAGGCAGCGTTGTGACTACTCGCCTTATGCAGTGTATCCGCGACGAACATTTCCTCAAAATCAAAGGTTGTATCCTGTGAAGTGACTCAAAAATGGTCATCAAAATCATACGGAGTAAACATAGTCGTTTCAAGCCTTTCGTTCATCACAGCAATAGCCGAGATATTTTCTTCGACAAGCATATCAAGTTGGAGATAAATACTAAGCACAATGCAGCCGATGAAACCACGTGAGCAAATGATTGCACCAATTTTAGTCCAACATATTTCTTTGGCCTTGATTCCTGCAAGTTGCAAGAGTATAAAATGTTCGGTTGTGCCTTGTTTTGATTATTTCTAAACAGTGCTGTATTTTGCTTTGTTCATTGGTCTAAAGAGGAGATATTTTTTTATTTAGAAATCTTGCACTCTTCATTTTATGGTGGTTTACTCCGATAGAATCGCATATACAAATACTTAGTTCACTCATTTCTATTATTATAGTATTCGGGCCTTTAGGATACCGAGCGTTTTTTGGCAATTGATTAAAAATGCGTCTGCTAATTTTACCATCCACTTTTTATCACTTGTTTATTTATATTTGAAGA
This sequence comes from Bactrocera correcta, assembly GCA_027475135.1. Classification (NCBI taxonomy): domain Eukaryota; kingdom Metazoa; phylum Arthropoda; class Insecta; order Diptera; family Tephritidae; genus Bactrocera; species Bactrocera correcta. The sequence goes on along the minus strand of CM050322.1, from coordinate 77,692,670 downwards.
GTACACAAAATTATTGTTTTTTGATTAGCTCGGGACAATAATAAGACTGAGTCGATTTAAAGAAATTTATTGAACCAATCGTTAGAATTTTTGTAAAACTTTCAAAATAGGCTCCTTCTGCGTCGATGCAGCGCTGCCAGCGCTATTTCCAAGCATTGAAGACGTCAAGGAAAACATTGTCCAGAATAATCTTGAGAGCTGAGTTGCATGCTGCTTGGATGAAGGGTGGCTGCGGAGGCGTTGGGATGCCGGCCTTGGCATTGCTTGGATGGTGTGAGCCGGGCCGTTGTCATGATGCAACATTCAATCGGCTGCAATGTCCTGTCGGACTTCGTTTGAGTCTCTTGGGAATTTTCACTTAAAACTGGACGTTGACGGTTTGTCCAGGAGGAACAAAATTTAATCGCGTTCCTCTGTTCAAACGAACGCTGCATTTTCGGCTTGCATCACTCACGGAAACACGCCGCGCGAAAATGTTTGTCCTGACTCTCCAGGTGCTCGGAGTAAGGATGGCAACGACTAATCATTTGATAAAATTAATCGATTATTTTCATTTAATTTACGATTTAATGGCATCGTAACACCTTTTCTATTTACTCGACTATTACTCGAGTAATTGCAAAATAATTCAGTTGTTTGAAGAGCAATGGCGCCAGTTAAAAGCGAAGTGTGGAAATATTTTAATAAAATAAGCAGTAACTACGTTAAATGTCAACAATGCTGCAAAAATTTAAAATTTTCTAATAACACATCAAATATGTTGCAGCATTTAAAATTAAAACATGCTGTAACCTGCAAATTGGTGGTAAGTGGGAGCAATCTGTATTACATTTTAAATCTCTTCTAGTTATATATACAGTCATGTGAAAAATAATAGGGACACTTGCTTGAAAATAGGTAAAAAATAAAATCTGATTAATTTTAAAAAAATTATCAAAAATGTAACATGCAATTGTTTGCTGGGATGTCAGTGAAGTAAAGAACCGTTATCAGAGAAAAAATATTTGGCGTCGTTTCGCAGCTGTTGATCATTTTGTGAAGTAAGATTGTTTTTGAGTGTGCGAAATAATAGGGACGGGAATATTAAATTGGTGTTAGTTTTGAATTTGAATTTTTAAGCAATAAAGGTATTGTATATGAGATTTTATATAATCATACATTGAGAAAGCTAACATATAATTTAATTTAATAATTTAAAATGGGCAGAGGACAACACTGCAGCGCTGAGCTGCGTAAGCAAATAAAACACCTCCACAATCAAGGATGTCATACTGGAAAATGACCGAAACGTTGAATTACTCCAAGAGAATGGTAGGGAATGCAATAAAATATAAGCCTCAGAAAGAAAAAGTGGACGAAAATCAAAAATATCTCCAACTCTTGAAAGGAATATAATGCGATCTTTTAAAAAAAGGACCCCTTAGCATCCTCTAGTGAACTTAAAAAGGAATTTTCTTTGGACGTCGACACTTCTACCATTCGTAAATGGCTAAAAATTTAAAAGCAAGGAGACCCAGAAAAGTCCTTTTCTGTCCGAACCAAATGGGAATAAAAGGTTACATTTTGCTAATGAGCACGTCAAGTGGCCAGTGGAGAAATGGCGCAATATCCTGTGGTCAGATGAGACCAAATGCAATCTTTTTCACCTGACTGCGGTACTCAACATGTGCGCAGACCAGTGAACACAGCTTTAACCCGCAATATTCAGTTAAAACTGTAAAACACGGAGGAGGATCAATTACTCCTTCTCTTACCAAGGAGTTGGTCCAATATATCGAATTGAGGACACAATGACAGTGGTGACTTGTTGCAATATATTAAATGAGGTTATGCTGCCTTATGCTGAGGAAAACATGCCCCTTCGATGGGTGTTCCAGCAAGACAACGACCCAAAACACACATCGAAGCTAGCAAAAAAATGGTTCTCGGATAAAAATATAAATATGTTAAGCTGGCTTGCTAAATCACCGGACTTAAATCTCATCGAGAACTTGTGGCAACAAGAAAAGATGCACTTTGGCTACTGATACAGGAAGCGTGGAAAGCTATTCCCCGGGCCACGTGCAAAAAATTAATTGACTCATTACCTCGCCGATGTCTGTCAAAATAAAGGATTTGCAACGAAGTATTGAAGAATCAAATTCTAAAAATCAAAAGAATTAAAAAAAAAAATTAATTAAACATTTTTTTTTAACTGCAACTGTCCCTATTTTTTTCGCAACATAATTTGGGTAAATCTATTAAAATAATTATTTTTTTTCTTCTTTGAATTGAATTCGAGTTATTTTCTCTAATATTCTTATGGTAAACACATAAACCTATGTATTTAAAAGTAAAAACACAGTTTCAAACTTAATGAAAATATTATTTTTCTTTGCATTTTTACGAAATATCGTCATGTGTCCCTCTTATTTTTCACATGACGGTATATATATATATATATATATGTGTGTGTGTGTGTGTACAAATTAGACTCTGCAATCTAGGAGTAAAACCAATGTTTCCCTAAGTGATTATGACACTGACACCGTGATTGAAATGCCGATTTGCAGCAGCCAAGCTTCAGCAGCAAGAAACCGAATGAAACAAGCATAAGAGAGCTACCCAGATGTAGCAGTAAAAATCCTCAACCCCTCATTTCTAAAGTCTTCCAAAATATTGAAAACTTTTCGCTTCATGGCTTAAAGAACCAAAAGCTACACCATGGAGTAGTGAAATGGTTATGAAGGATAATCTACCTTTCGACTTTGTTGAAGGTGTATTAAAATACATTACAAAACAAATTGATAATTAATGACGCTTTTTGTTCATTTACTTTTTAAAAGGTAAAGGCTTCTTAAGTTTCATGAAGCAACATTTTCCTCTTTACAAAGTCCCAACAAGAAAGCATCAAGGCTCACATTGATAAAATGTACGATCAAGAAAAAGAAAAATGTGTAGCGATGCTAAAAACTTTTTCATATTTGAGTTTAACGACAGATATCTGGACTGGTGTAGAAATTAATAGCATGCTTGATGTGACCATTCCTTTTATAAATGGGGCGAGGCAATCACATATTTCCGAAGTTCTCATTGCTGCTTTGAAAGACTTTTCTATTGACGAAAAACAAGTAATGGCTGTAGTGACCGACAATGGTGCAAACATCGTAAGAGCAGAACATAATTCATTTGGCAAAAAACGCCATATTCCTTGTTTTGCACACACCCTCAATTTGGTATGTGAAAACTCACTGAACAATCCTGAAGTAAATACAATTGTTGTAAAATGCAAAGAAATAGTTAAGTGGCTAAAAAGAAGTATTAAAGCTAATGATGATCTTCGAAATGTGCAAGCTGCTGCCGAAGTACCTGAAGGCAAAATGCTAAAGCCAATTTTGGACGTGAAAACACGTTAGAATTCGACCTACTACATGTTTGAATGGTTCATTAAACTATGTTCATATATTAGCCAAATACTCAACCATTCTGACGCACCGGTAATGATAACATCTAAGGAAAAAGATGATATCATTGAAATAATCAGTATATTGAGACCATAGAGGTAATGACTGCACAACTAATTGGTGAACCACGAGCAACGTTAAGTCAAGTGATTCCATTAGTTCACTGTGGCTGGGAACAAATAGTGAGAATGACAGCTAAACAGCCAGTCGCTGAAAAACTAAAAGATGTCGTGTTAAACAGTTTGATCGTAGATTTGGCTACATGGAACATTGCTTTTTGCTAGCTGCATCAACATTACTCAACCCGAGATTCAAAATAATTAATTTCAAGGACCCATTAGCGTTGTCCCCAGTTATAAAGTTTTTACGTACTGGAATAACAATTGCAGATGATACTATGGAAACGGGCAGCGAGTCGTCTGTGGAATCAGTAGAGAAAGAGTTTGGCCTCTGGGCTCCTCACAAAAATCTAGTGAACAAAAGAAGAAGGAAGGGCAACGATTTTACATCTCCACAAGATGAATTGAGATTTTATTTGAATTGTCAGGTATAAGAACTAAGTCGAAACACTATTGATGCTCGGGAAGAAATGAAAACCGTTTACCCAAAACTGTGCGGACTTTCAAAAAAGTATTGTCATCTACATGATACCTCAGTACCAGCTGAGCGGCTTTTCTCAAAAGTGGGGGCAACTGCGACCGAAAACCGCAATCGTTTGATAACAAAACGTTTATCGAAATTGCTTATCCTTCAAACTTGGTTGAACAGAGAATAAATTTTCTTGACTTCAGTGAATATATTTTCATTTATGCTAATACTATGTTCGGACCGACATTGAAAACATGTTTTCGTGGGAAAACCTGGTTTTCGTATGAAACTTCCACAAATATTAAGTCGCAAGCAACAAGCTTGGAGTTATCTTTCGATTTTTGTATTACTTCGCACATCGCGTATAATCCAAAACCGAAGATAGATACATCTATGTACTTGGCATATTCCTCCAAACATTGTATTCACTGATCATCAATTTTATAAATCGAAGAAAATTTATTTTCTTCTGGAGACAGAAAGCTTCTTTAGTTTACTTACTGTAGGACAAATTAAACTTGGTGATAATGTTCCGATTTCACAAAAAACGCTAATAAGCTGAGACGTTTCGGGACGCTATCGAGCAAACACTCACGCGCGTAATGCCAAATGCTTGTGAGGAGTCTATAGAGCCGCACTCTATCTTGCTGCGGGTAGTCTACACTGCCTCACGAAGCAGTATGTGTAGCAATTCAAGTCATCATTCTACGTCCATGATCTGCTGTGTAAAACTGAAACACTTACGGAGCTATCAAGGATAAAACATGAGGTAACATAACTGCTAAAATTAGGTGAATTTGAGCTGTCAAGATGGCATTCCAACCACTAATGTTTCAGAGTCGAACACACTGACAAAGATTTAAGTCTGCATACTTCTGTCACCAGTGCTCTTGGCTTTAAATGGGATCAAATTAAAGATCATTTTATATTTTCATTTCTACCAAAGCAGCCAATAAATAGAACCATCACATCTTGACTTCAGTGAATATATTTTAATTTATGCTAATACTATGTTCGGACCCACATTGAAAACATGTTTTCGTGGGAAAACCTGGTTTTCGCATGAAAACTTGTGTTTTCGTCCATGTAAAATCTGTCGAACGAAAACACAGTTTTCGCTGAAAACCACTTGAAAACTTACATTTCACTCATTATAATCGGTTCCTGCTCTAGTTTAATCGATTTTTTTGGAGCACATATTTTGCCGGCCCTAAATTTTCACTTGATATTTGTTTACATTCCGTATACAAATACAGCTGTCACTTGATATTCTCATATTAGGGGAATTCTCTTGTTCATGCAACAACTTGCATGGTGCAGAAATTGCAGAATTTTCTTCTTGGTACAACGGCATAACAACAATCACACGCACAAAATTGTTTGCAATGGCTGTAAAATATGTCAGACCAAAACCCATGTTTATTTTTGTGCCGTCATATATCTCCAGATTCCGCAATGGGTGCTCTTTTGGTGTTACTATAGGATTTTTGCATTTTGTGTCATCGTGCAATCTTGCAAAAGCAAGAGAATGCCGCTATTGATAGTTGTCAGTGAAAACTCATCGAAAACACAAAATGTCGGTCCGAACGATTTGGATTCCACAACAGGCAAATGTGTTTTCAATGTCGGTCCGAAGATTGTTTTTAAAGACAAATGAATTTTTAATACGATGTTTTAATTTTATTTCCGTTTTTGTATTTGTGTATATACCAACATAATTTGAATGTCTGAAATAAGATTGCTGCTGGTAGTCTACACTAAAATATAGTCTCCTGTATTATATTGGTTTTGTTTTTACGCAAAGTTGCAAAACATAATCTTTCAAGCAAGAGACTATTCTTTTACTTTAAGATTGCTGTACATATTTTGGAAAATTTAATGTCATTGTGCTACTTTACTTCAAATATAGGTCGTTTTCTCTTTCAGGATATGTCTGGGACTCTGTGATGGAGAATTATAATAGAAGATTCGGCGCTGAAACTTGGTGGGGGTCTTGATGCAAATTAGTATTACTTGAAAACATTTAAATTAAGCGATTAATCGATTTTTTTAAATTAATTGCAATTAATTGCAATTATTTTTTTATATCTTGCAATAAATCATTTGATTATTTAATGGATTAAAAAAAAATTTTGCCATCCCTATCTCGGAGACAACTGACCAGCCGCTCGTTCGTTGGCTAAGAACTCCCTCTATCGAATCCATTTGGTGGGCGCACGCTCCGAAGTATAGTCTTGGGGGAAAAAAGTCAGTTCTACAAAGTGTTTTCGAAAGTAAACAGGACCTTAAAAAAAGCAGAACAAATGGTTTTTCGGCAAAATCAATTTATTTTATTCAAAATGGTCTCCTTCTGCTTCATTACAGCTTTTTACAAAGCCCAAAAGCATGTCGAACGAGTGTTTTGGCTCGTTGGCCGGTATGACCGCCAGTATGCCAGTGCAAGCCTTTTGAATGGCCTCTACGTCTGTATAACGCTTTCCTTTCTTGGGCAAATGCATTTTTCCGAAAACGAAGAAGTCGCACGGTGCATATCAGGTGAATACTAGGAAGAGTTAATGGTTAAAATGCATTTTTTGGTCGCCAGTCAATTTGTGCGGACTTTTCGTAAGCCGAAAAAATCGGTCAAAATGCGATAAATCGATGTTTTTTCCATGAATTTTAATGATTATTTTGGGCTGATTTTTGATGACTTCACTGTCAGGTTCGAACGGAATTATTCTAACGCATCAGTCGACGTATAGATGGCGCCACTAGGAGGCACTATATTCAAAAAGTCCCGTTTACTTTGGAGAACACCTTGTAATACTTTTCGGACAAACCCTCTATATTGCACCGGACTCTTTTCGGTGTTTCACGTATATGAAAATCGAAAATATGTCAGTTTGGTAAGCGATTTTATACTCTCAACACGGTTTTTCAGGTACAGGTTTTATGTTAAATAAAACTTTTTTTACACATACATATTTACCTATAATTATCAAAGAATATGTGAAATAAATACGCCCCCTTTTTCCTATTTTGTATTTCGGATACGCATCCGCTTTGTTGTTTAGTTTGTTAAAAAGTTTTTATTTTTGTACATTTACAACTTGTTGCAAATAGTTATAATAACTTTGTCCACCTCACGGTTGTTTGTATATACTTATCAGGATAATGCAACGAGTTGAAATCCCAGTGATTGGGTGTCTGTCCGTCTGTCGGTCTGCCCAGTCTTGAAAGATATAACTTAAATAAAATTGAGGTATCTTAATCTCAATTGGTACTCGCGTTCCTAAACAAAAAAAAGTGAGGGCAAGGTCGTTGACAAGCGTAATTGGACCACTCCAATGCCCTTAAAATGCTAATAATAGTAAACCAATAAATTGCCGAAACCATTCTCTGAAATAAAATAACATCATAAGGCTCACACATAATAATCAACTTAACTATCGTCGCTGGAGGATCACATCGTTGTAAAACTTAGTTGAACAATTCTTTACAATAAGTTGTTGAGCCTTGGATAAAAGTTATTGCAGTCAATACAAAATACTGTAATCCCTCACTGTACAACTAAATCAGTTATACACTGCTGATTTGCATTGCTCGGAGTTGAACGCCATCGCTTCTGCCAATTCTGCCATCGTTGCTGCTCGCTTCCTCTGCGAACCTCTGCTGTCTCCTGTGATCTCGCACTACACTGCAAATACTTGATTCCAATCTACCGCCAGGTGTTAAGCCACTTTCAGCAGTTGAATACAAATGCCGACTTGGTATTCTAGAATCTTCTTCCAAAAATGTGTTGTCTGCACAGACGGAAATTGAAAGGATAGATCCTGAGGATTGCGGTCGCATGCATCTTGAAGAGCTATGCATAACAAAGAAGGTAATTATTCAGGATCAAGTTACCGTAGATTCCAACACCACACTCTCAGACATCACTTGTGTAATGCAGGCAGGATAGCAGCTGCCCATACTCAAATTTCCGACATTCAAAGGCAAGCACTCAGAATAACAAAACTTATAACTTCCTTTCAGCAAATTATTGATCGAGAATAGAATTTGTTAAAAAATCTTTTGAGCTTTCGTCCATTTCTAAGTCTAATGGCGGTCGGTTGAGAAGTTTGATAGACATCTGCAATTTACGACTCATTATTTTCATTGGGATCTGAAAGCCAAATTTCACAAGCTTTCTTATGCTTCATTTTACAGAAGGCAGATGACGAAACTAGTTCCAAATGAAAGGACTCTCTCGACTTTAAAACTTTACCGAGCTGGGAAAATTGCGCCCACATTTTGGAGAGATATTGCCAGTACCTCGACTCAATTGACAACGCTCACACCGCTGGATATATACAACAAAGCACTAAAGGCTATTCGTTTTCTTGCCCTAGCTCTTGCTGTTGGGTGTGTTCCAGCAACAGTCATAAAATACACAACTGCAACCATTTTAAGGCACTTAGTGTGCCATGACCATGCAAACAAGATGGGTCTCTGTATTAACTGTTTACAAAGGTGACATTAGTTATCGAACTGCGCATTAACGCATTAGTGTAAGATTTGCCAAGGTATGGTGCTTGTTACATCGTAGGAATACCCCAGATTTGTCAAATTCTTCTTCGACATTCACTGTTCATACACACTTGAATAATTCGTCATCATTTGACAACATCATTATTGTCTGTGTAGAGGTTCTAGTGCGCCACTTTTCCGGAAACCATCATCTTGGCTGAGCTTTGTTGGATTCTTGCTCATACGTTAATTTCATAACTAAAGAACTTTCGCAAAAACTGATGCTTCCACGCAGCAAACACAACAAAGAGATTGAAATTTTTGGTAAATCCTATACCAATATCAAGTATGAAACCTCCACAAATATTAAGTCGCAAGCAACAAGGTTGGAGTTATCTCTCGATTTTTGTATTACTTCGCACATCGCCTGTAATCCAGAACCGAAGATAGATACATCTACCTGGCATATTCCTCCAAACATTGTACTCGCTGATCATCAATTTTATAAATCGAAGAAAATTTATTTTCTTCTGGGGACAGAAGGCTTCTTTAGTTTACTTTCTGTAGGACAAATTAAACTTGGTGATAATCTTCCGATTTCACAAAAAACGCTAATAAGCTGGGTCGTTTTGGGACGCTATCGAGCAAACACTCACGCGCGTAATGCCAAATAGAGCCGCACTCTATCTTGCTGCTGTATGTGTAGCAATTCAAGTCATCATTCTACGTCGATGATCTGCTGTGTAAAACTGAATCACTTACGGAGCTATCAAGGATAAAACATGAGGTAACATAACTGCTAAAATTAGGTGGATTTGAGCTGTCAAGATGGCATTCCAACCACTAATGTTGCAGAGTAAAACACACTGACAAAGATTTAAGTCTGCATACTTCTGTCACCAGTGCTCTTGGCTTTAAATGGGATCAAATTAAAGATCATTTTATATTTTCGTTTCTACCAAAGCAGCCAATAAATAGAATCATCACTAAAAGGACAATACTATAGCACCAGTAATTGTTACTAAAAGTCTACTTGAGAAGCTGTGGTTGATGAAAATAGAATGGGATGAATCGGTCCCACAAAACATCGCATCGATATGGCAAACATTTGTCAACAATTTCTCGGTTTTACCTTCTGTTAGAATTCCAAGGTATTGTTTATCTGCTAAGATAAAGTCTTTACAAATACATGGATTTTGTAATTCTTCGATACGTGCTTACGGCTGAGGTATATAACCACGCATAGTTGACAATTTTGGTAATGTTAGCTTTCGTCTTTTTACGGCAAAATCACGAGGGGCACCAACTAAACGACAGTCACTCCCAAAATTGGAACTTTGCGGTGCGCAACTACTTGCTCGGCTTTTTGCAAAAATTAAGTCAATACTTTCTAATTCTAATTTCGATACGTTTCTTTGGACAGATTCACAAATTGTTCTTCATTGGCTTCAAATGCATTCGAGTACACTTTCAACCTTTGTTGGGAATTGAGTATCGGAGAATCAGGATTTGATTGTGGATGCTTGTTGGAGACATGTGCCAACGAAAAGCAATCGAGCAGACATTGTTTCCAGAGGAGGCATACCATTAGAACTCACAACTTCAATTTGGTTTAATGGTCCGGAGTTCCTATACGAAGCTGAAAGAAAATGGCCTAATGGAAAAAGTAATGACGTTGACATGGAAGATGTTAATGCAGAAATGCGTAAATCAGTATTTAACAATAATATTAAACTATAATTATCTTCTTGAAGCGCTTGACAGGTACAGTACTCATTAGGGTGATTCAAAAAAATTTTTTTTTCGATTGGTACTTGGAAAAATAGATTCCTAGACACCTCCAAGAAAGCCTCTCCAAATATGAGTTTTTAATTGTAACGGGAATGTCCTCCTACATACAGTTTTCTATTTTTTCTTATTATCAGATAGAAAAATTTATATCTCGCTACCAACTACTTGACAAAATATCTTGTTCCTTAGATTTTGTAGGAAATTGAATGCTCTACAAAAAAGGTCTCTACGATTTTTTCGTAAACCCAACCGTTTAAAAGATATTAACGGTTGAAGTTTGATTATTTTTGGGAACATTTTTTATTTCTTTTGAATTTTATAACTCGATGAAAAAAATTATTATGAATGATTACGCATTAAGCTAAATTTTGTTAAAGAATATATTGAAACAACAGATATTGATTTCAGATTGGAAAACTTTAACATTTTAAATCTAATAAAACAAGAAGAAAAAAGATATCCTATTTGGTGGACATTTAGTACTTATTTATTGATAATCATATCAGGTTATTTTATTACAAAATTAATAACATATATTATATTAAATATTAAAATTAAAAATTCAAGAATGTTAATAAAACTATCGACACAAATTAATAACTTATAGAATATATATTCGAGGACGGGACGCATCGATTTAGAGGTGGGGGAGTTAACGCCACCAAAAGCTAACGACACTTATGCTTAAAATAAGCTCCATACTTCTTAGAATGTAAGATGAAACTTTTTATCTAGGCTTAAGAAATCAATTGGATAAATAAAAGTGAAATAAGGATATTTAAGTTTAGTTTGGAAAATAAACTCAATAGATTTACTTTATTACTGATCTTTAAAAAAAAAAACTGCGTTCGCGCAAAACATAATTTGAATGCCAAACCCCCTCTAATCTATTTCATTAGATTATCCTACTAATCTTATAAATTTATCAAGATTTCGCAATACAAAAATGACATTTCAAAACCACTTCATCGAAGTGATTTGAAACTGATCCACTCTAATAGCGGGACTCTGTAACCAGTCTCTAGGCTCTATTTGAGTTATTTTGAGGTAAAGTCTCAATTTCTGACTAGTTACTATTCACTAGACAGTCTGTAGCGTTAGTCTCAAAACATTGCCTCAAATTTGAGACCTGATAGTTAGCAGGTCACAAAACTAAAAAGAACTCTTGTCTGCCATTTTGAATATACTGAATAGAGATCATCATAGATATTAATCGATTATCGTTTTTTATATTTTATAAGCAGCTCAAACACGAAAAGGTTAATAATAATTCAATTTTACATAAATTTCTTAAATATTATGAAACAAAGTCAACATATATTTTTATTTTTATGGATAATTATGTTTTTTGACTATGTTATAGAAAATTAATATTTGTTATCGATCGATTTTATTGCGCTATTTTTGACGCGCTGTTCGTGAAGAATATCCGTTAAGTCGTAATACTATATTCACTGAATTGCAGACTTGCTCACACACTTTTCCGAAGCTCTTTCTATTTCGCTGTATATTTATAAACTTATCACGCGAGCATTTTCTCGTACCATATCCACAACAGCCCCGTCATCTCTGTCGTTAAGTCTCGCGCGCATCCCGTTTTTTTTGTTTGGTATTTGCAAGTATTATTATTTTTCAACGAATTTACAATATGCTGTATAGTAAACTTAGATTAAGATGTATTTTTAGCAATTTCGCTCAATGATTTTACTTCTTTTTATAATTTTATAAGTATTTTTCGAAAATCTGAGGAAGCTTTTTTTCTTTTATTCATTATAGGAAAAATATAAATTAAACACTTGCCCACTTCACTGTACTTGATAAACTGATTTCACTTCTATGTTGAAGCTATTTTGTTTTACAATCTATTACTTAAAACTAACAGAAAACTAACTAAAAATATGCCGTACGATAAATTATGACGCAACAACTTTGAACATTTAGTATGCTTTGAAGCTTTTACATATATTTTGAAAATAATTAGCAAAACTGGATAATGAAATATATTTTGTCTTTTATTTTGATCAGTTTGTGAAAGAACTTTTTTCATTTGAGTGGATTGAAATCAGAAAAATTTATTTTAAGTTGCCGTACGATGAAATATGACGCTGACTGTATGTATGTAAAATAAATGACGAGTAAAGCTGAAATCCGAGTGCCTCTCCGTCCGCCCGTCTGTGCAAGCTGTAACTTGAGTAAAAATTTAGATATCTTGATGAACTATACCTCGCCCAGTAACCAAAAAACTATAAAAAGAAATGTCTAAACACTAAATTAAGATATAAAACTATTATTTAGCACAGGGGATCGCAGTAGCAAGGGCACCTGTGGGAAAGAATTTTTGAAAAAGTTTAATATACATTTCTCCTAAACTATTAAAGCTACAACAACAAAATTTGCTCAACGCAAATACTATTAGAACTCTTAAACTCAATGTGAAAATGGATGAAGTCGGAAGATAATCCCGCTCACTCTCATATAACGGTACTCTTCGAAACTACTTAAAGCGCAATAAATCAGTGACTAAATACGCCAGCGACATACATCTTTACCTCTTGAGAAAGATGAGAGGAATTTATAGGAGCTGGTAAGAACACATATTTCGAAGCCCGATAGACCGATTCTGATAAAGTTTTGTACGTGACATTTTCTTCATATTCCTATGTCACAGTGTGAAAAGCGGCGAAATCGGGCTACAACCACGCCTGCTATATGGTAAGTAGGTATTTAAATTCCACTTGATCCTTTCACTTTCCAGTATACAAATCACGATGTAATGTATATAACGTATACAATTTGTAATTCAAACATACGTTGAATTGGGTCAATACTTCCCTGAGGCTCCAGGTATTTCCCTAACTTTGATTCCTGCAAGTTGCAAGAGAATTAAATGTTCGGTTGCACCCGAACTTAACCGTTCTTTAATTGTTTTAGTTGTATCACTTCTTACAAGTTACAGCTTGTTTCGACAAAGAGACAGTCAACCGGATTTCAACTCGTCTTGTCATCCTGATTAGCTATATGTGTATATGGGTAATCGAGAAAGTCTTTTCGTATTTCTAATCAAACTTCAACTTATTTTTTTTATATTTATATTAATAAACAAATAAGTATCATTTTGGTCGACCAGTTTTTGCCAATTTCCGTTATGAGCTGACGAGACGATCAAATTAACTCACCAAAACCTTAAGTGTATTGGTGTCCTCGGCATTTGTCGGCTAATTTGACTAACTTGATCGTTTCCACTTATGCTTGACAAAAACAAGCACAGTTACGTTGTGATATTTCAAGCAGGAATATAGGGATGTCCAACTTATTCTAGTGTGAGAGCGCTTCAAAATTAGATTTTTTTATAACATTTTCCATTATGACCAGACTGAAGAAAATAATAATTTTTGGGCACTTAAATTAAACTGCCCAACATTTAGTACGAATAAAACTTACTATATAGTGGTTATTTATTGTATGGAGACTCTATTTAAATATTTTTAAAGTATATTAGAATAACTGTTTTGACCTTTCAATACCCAATAAAAGGATTTAAGCTTGTTAGCTCCCATTCATTAAATGTTTTTAATCATTTTCCATTGAAAATAATACTATGATGCTTCAAATTACAAAATGTTTCTTCAAATACCTTTAAATTTCACAAATTTATTTAATTTTCATTGTTTAACATTTTTTATAAGTGGTCTTGGATGATGCAACAAATCCCTCCGTTTAAATATTTTTTGGTAAGATTTCAATCTGGCCATGCTCGTTTCTAATTGCTAAACTTCAAAACCTACTGAACTCGATTAGCCGTCAAAGTTCAGTAGGTTTTGACGTTGGACAACTCTTTATCTCTGATTTCAAGTATGAGCAAGTGCGCGGACGAGAAAAAATTTATTTTAAATTTCATCGAACTGTACCAATGCTTACCAGCTTTATGGGAAAGCATATAGCAACAGGGATGTAAAGCAAAGTCAATATCAAGTGCTGTTAGAAAGCTATAAAGAACAATACCCGACTGCAACTTTAGATGATGTAAAAAGAAAAATTAATCTCTTGCGGACAAATTTTCGTCAGGAAAAGCAAAAACTGGCCGGATGTAGCAGAAGTGGAGATGGTGCTGAGGACTCGTTCGAGCGTACTTTGTTTTATTTTAATGAAATGCAGTTCTTAAATGACGTAGAAACACCCAGCACATCAAAAAATATAACGGTAAGTAAAATCGATAAAAAATAAAACTTTTATTTCATTGCATCTGTATATTAAAATAATATAGTGATGTTTGTTAATTTGTGAATTTTGTTTGCCAAGATACTGCACCTTCGTTACTGAAGTATTCAACGAAAGTATCGCGAATTTGTGTCGCTTTATTTGAGGAATAACGTATTTGCGTACATTCCAGAGCATTTAGATCTATCTCATTGCGCCAGCTTCCTTCCATTAAATTTCCTGTGTTGGTAATTTCTTGGTCAATTAATTTGTAAATGCATAGGTTTTTTTTTGGCGCCAAAAATTTGTGCTTTTTCTGGTGTGGGTGTAACAGTGGTTAGCAGAACGCCAAACCTTGATGCCAATATTCCAAATACATTTTCTACAATTCTGCGGAGCAGAGAATCTATAATTGAAAATGCGTTGTTTGGCTATGAAATTGAAACCGGAAAACGGTTTTAAAAGGTGTTCCTGCATTTGGAAATCATTATCTCCCACAAAAACATACGGCAGCAACTTGTCGCTGTTTGGTAGTTGCGATGGTGGAGGTATTGGCAAAGATTTGCTGTAGAGTGCTCTCCCAAAATCGCTATTTTTTATTACTCCACCGTCCGAAATACGACCATTCGTGCCAACATTAGCTACTATATATTCATAGTTTGCATTAACCGTTGCCATGAGTACAATACTGTGAAATTTCTTATAGTTGTAATAGAATGAGCCGGATTTAGCCAGTATTATAATTGCCATGTGTTTGCCGTCAATAGCTCCTATGCAATTGGGGAAATTCCATGCTTCATTGAAATCATCTGCAATTCTTTTCCAATCTGATTCTGATTGCGGCACCTGAAAATAAAACATATACAAAAAATTAATATTGCTTTACTATAATAAATAACACATGAATAATATATTTGAATTTCTTTATAATTTCAGAATCCCCGTAAATAACCCGCCACCAAGTCGGCGAAAAGAAAACCAGATTCTGCTGATGCTCTATTAGAAATTGCAACAAAAGGAAAAGGAACCCAAAGTTCGACTCCTTTCACCTACAAGCGCAGCGGCACCTTTAACGATGTTGATGTGTCACAGTCATCAATATCAAGCTTCTTTTCTTCTTTTAAAGAATAATTTGTATTGCTTTAAAAATTATAATAAAAAATAATATAACATCATTGATTGATTTGTTAATTTATTCACTTACCTTTATAAAACTGGAAAGCCTTGAAATAAGAGCTTCACAAGTTTCTATTACAATCAATCCAAGAGATCTTGGGGATATTGCTGTCATGAACTTTAGATTTTCAAATTTATCTCCGGTAGAAAAATATTTGAGTGTTGCTGACAATCGCATGTTAGGTGCAATACGAGTAGCTTCTCGCATTACTTTGGTTTGCTTTTCTATTATTTGCTTCACCATAGTTAAAAGTTCATTGAAGGTTTCTGAGTCCATTCGTAAAAAGTTATGATAATCGCTTTTGCTTGATAATTTTAATTCGTCTAATAGATTTTCATGAGTAAATTGCTTCCGTTTTTGGTACCAAACTTTCATCCACTCCCTTTTATTTTGCCTATTTGCTTTCTTTTTTTTCAACACTGCCGCAGACGCTAATAAAAGTAAATCGTCTTCCGATGACGACATGATAACCGAACGCTACGAGTACAAATTAAAAATATGATTGCCGTGTTTATTTGAACGTTTGCAGACAACACACGAGCGAACTTCACTCACACATATGCAATGCTTGACTTAATTATTTGATCGTCTCGCCAGGCCATTAGGGACATTATTCCATCCGTTTAAATCGAGTTTCAAAATTTCTGGAACGGAGGCGAGCGCACTATTGTTGTGTCACACAGGCTGATACATACAGTAACCTTCGCAAATTTCATTCGGGGCTTGCGTGGCTTTTATTAGCTTCACTTTTATGTATGCATGTATGTTTGTTTGTAACTTTTTTAAGTGGTACTGAAACCTAGAATATTTGAGCGACACTGTAGGAAGGCGATAGTAAGTTTAAGCAGCTCACAAAAAATATGCGCTTAAAAGTAAGCAACATCTATATAAAACTAGTTTGGTGACATTTGAATAGCATATGTATATATTGAAATATATGTACATATATATATATCCCTAAAGAAAGTAAACTATATATAGATATAGATATGTATATCTAATGTAATTATATAAAATCGCTTATATGAAAAATGTTTGTAACAGCTAATCTCCTAAAGTTCTGAAGCGATTTTAATAAAGCATTTGCTCTAGGCTCGCGAGTGGCATACTTATTTTTTTAATTTTCCGAAATCAAATCCTTTTTCTTTCGGGTTGAAGTTTTTGAAAAACGCAGTCTACAGCGAAGCCCGCTTTTTGTGTGTGTGCGTGTGCCCTTTATCGTTTGCGGCACGCACTCTCTCTCTCTCTTCCATCTCTGCACATCTTTTCCAGCATGACGTAATGAAGTAAAGTACATACATATTAATACACTTTCTTTCTTCCATCTCTCGCATCTTTTACTACATAACTTATTGAAGTAAAGTACAAAGCAAAAAATTTTGCATATAATGGGTTATCAAAAAAGTCTTGCAGTATTTTTATTGAATCAATTCGTGTGGCACCCACACATCGAGCTTTTTAGTGACTCTAAGCTTCTTCAAATGGTTTATAACGGTTTGATGACTACTATGCCGGTCTCTTTCGACCAATTAAGCGATTTTATCGCAATTTTCGACGACAGGCTTTCCGGAGCGTGGCGCATCTTCGACCACCTCTACACCAGAACGAAAACGTTGAAATCATCGTTGTGCGGTGGAAATGGAAACAGTATCGGGTCCATAAACTGCACAAATTTTATTGGCAGCTTGAAATGCATTTTTGCCTTTATCGTAGTAGTACTGTAAAATATGCCGTATTTTCTCTTTATTTTTCTCCATGTTTGCGATGGTATAACTCACGAACGACTTTAACAGAAAAGAAAATCAATCAAACACGCGTTAGCTTTCCAAAAAGGTATAGCATGACCCGATGCGACGAATAAAACTAGAACTACGCGCTTTCAGCGCCAACTAGCGAAAATACCGCAAGACTTTTTTGACAACCTAATATAAATGATCGCAGAACAAGTGAAATAACGCTAAACAGCATAATCAAATGCTCGCATAAATTGCCGTATGTATGCATGTATGTAGATATGTAAATACAGTGCCAACTATATTTACTCTGTTTAACAGTTACTTATTTTGCAGCAACGCACCGTTGCTTGAATTGCTTTTCTTATTGTCTGTGTACTTTTTTGTAATAAAGCACATTGAAAATAAAAACAGAACGCTATCCGTAAGGAACATCCAAAAACCAATAAAATCAAATATTAAGATGTAATGTGGTTTTTATGTGTGTCTGCGAAATACTTGCTGGTTTCTTCTAACTTTATTGTATTTATGATCGTATTCTGGAAAGGGTAGAGTAAAATTGCAAATTTATTGTCTTTAAATCAAAAGGTAAAGATTAGATTTAAGTGAAACCAATTTGGTTAATAATAAATATATGGTTTTTACAATAAAAGCTTTCAGAGATGCCAAAAACAAAATCTCAATTATTTAGATCTTCATCAAATAGACGGCAAATTCAGCTAAGACGAAATAAGACGGTCGACGAGAGTGCAAATCGCGTAGAGAATGTAAGGTTGCAAATGATGCAGAATAGACAAGGGGCGATTGCTTTCAAATCAGCGTTTAACTATAGACAAGTTGTAATTACTTGGATCATTCCCTTTTATTCATTGGTCGAATGAATGGTATTTGCAATTTTTGTAAGGCTAAAAAGTGGGCACCAGGTATGTGTTGTAGCAAGAGCCAAGTAAAACTAATAGATATAGGTGAGCCTCCGCAGACAATCAAAGCGCTGCTTGCAGGCGAGCATCAGTCGTCCTGTCACTTTAAAAAAATATAAGAAAATACAATGGTTGTTTCGCTATGACTTCGTTTGGTGGTAATGAAGTTAGGGAGGGTAATTTCATGCCAACGTTTAAAATACATGGACAAGTTTACCATGTTATTGGGAGTTTATTGCCAGCGCCGAACACAACACCAAAATGTTTGCAAATACATATATTTTTCGTCCGAAGAGGAACAACTTTCTTTACGTCAAAGTGCTACACCAACTCTTCAACGAGACATTTTGAAATCAATTCAAGAAATTCTTCGAGCAAATAATGTGTATGTTAAAAGTTTCAAGACATCTATAGACCGTATGCCCACTAATTCGAATAATTAGAAGGTTGTAATCCATGCAGACAAGCGCCCCGCTAATGAACATTATGGCTGCTATAATGCCCCCGTCACAGATGAGGTCACGGTATTGATAGTTAACGAAAATTCCGGGCCCCGTGTTATTATTTTACATTCACGTGACAACACTCTCCATAGGGTATCAGAACTTCATCGTTCATATGATCCCTTGCAGTACCCTCTTATATTTTTGAATGGTGAGGACGGTTATTGTATTAATATACCGCAAACTTGCCCAAACAGTGGGGCGCATATAGAATTAAGGTAAGGGAAGATAGCTTTAATGCGATTCATAGGTATGGATATCTCTTCAACCAATACTGTGTGGACACGGCTGCTAAAATGATTACGGAAAGGCTGAACTTTATACGAGGACATCAAAAGACGTTACGTGCAGAAAATTATATACACCTAAGAGATGCGGTTAACGAAGATCGTATCCCCGAAAATATTGGCCAGTTGGTAATTTTGCCTTCTTCGCTTACTGGCTCACCTCGATATTTGTATGAACGGACACAAGATGCACTCTTATATGTCCGTCATTATGGTAGACCTGACTTATTTGTAACTTTTACATGTAATCCAGAATGGAGTGATATCAAAATCGAATTGTTTCCAAATCAACGACCATGTGAGCGTCATGACATTGTTTCAAGAATATTCCATATCAAACTACATCAACTCATGAGTATAATTACGAAAAAATAAATTTTTGGGAAAGTTAGGTGCTATATGTTTACAGTTAAATGGCAAAAACGGGGTTTGCCTCACGCGCATATTTTAATTTGGCTAGCAGACAAAGTTCTACCCGATGAAATGGATCGGATTATATCAGTGGAAATTCCAAATAGAGAAGTAGATCTTTTGCTGTATGATATTGTTACTAAAAATATGATCCACGGTCCATGTGGTTCTAAGAACCCATCAGCACCCTGCATGTCGAATGGACGATGCTCAAAAAGATACGCGAGTTTCTACAGCATACCGGAGAAGATGGATATCCAAAATATAGGCGAAAGTCTCCAGCGGATGGTGGACATACCAATTTGCCCCTGGATACAAAGTCGACAATCGATGGATTGTTCCATATTGCCCCGTTCTTTCCAGGTGTTTCTCCGCCCACATCAATGTAGAGTACTGCCATTCTGTGCAAGCAATTAAATACATTTGTAAATATGTCAACAAAGGCAGCGACGCAGCGACCTTTTATGTTCAGAACAATAAAGACGAAGTGCAAAATTTTTTGAATGGACGATATCTAAGTACATCGGAGGGTATTTGGAGGTTATTGGGATTTTCCGTTCATGAGCGTTTCCCAACAGTTGTACATTTATCTGTTCACTTAGAAAATGGACAAAGAGTTTACTTCACACCGAATAATGTTGAACACGTGCTACTGCAACCATCACAAACAACTTTGACAGCATTTTTTTCCCTTTGTTCTGTTGATAATTTTGCAAAAACTTTGTTGTATTCTGAAGTACCCACATTCTACACCTGGACTAATAAAAAATGGCAACGTAGAAAACGTGGACAGAATGTCCCTTCCCGTTAGGAAGGGTATACACAATACATCCCTATTACTCAGAATGCTTCTACCTTAGACTATTGCTGCATCATGTTCGAGGACCGACATCTTTCAATGATTTACAGCGACATAACAGGCGGCTTGCCAAGCACGACAATTGCTACAGGACGATAGCCACTGGAAGAATACATTGTTTGATGACACCATTTCTGATAGCGCATGCAAAATGCGAGAGCTGTTTGCGATAATGCTTATTTATTGCGAAATTTCTGATCCGGAAGGATTATGGAATTTATTCTGCAAAGATTTATGTGCAGATATTTTACATAATATGCGCGAGAGTAGTAATGATCCTGAGATAGAGTTTACTGATGACATTTTTAACACAGGATTAATTTTACTTGAGAATTTAGTTTTCTCTTACGGAGAAAAACACCTAAAGGATTTCGGTTTGCCTGAACCAAATCGAAGTAACTCAAACTTAGACCACATTTCTTACACGCGGGAAACAACGTATAATAAGATCATTTCAAGTGTGGATAATAATATGGAAAATGTTTTTTTTTATAGACGCGCCAGGAGGGACAGGCAAAACCTTCGTAACTTCACTAATTTTAGCTAAAGTTCGTGGTGAAGGCAAAATTTCTGTTGCAGTTGCTTCTTCAGGTATTGCTGCTACTCTTCTGTGTGGAGGAAGAACTGCTCATTCTACGTTTAAGCTACCACTTAGTTTGTTACCGGAACAAAGGTGTACTTGTTCGATCATGAAAAATAGCCCTATGGCCGAAATACTTCAGAAAGCATCGCTAATAATATGGGACGAGTGCACAATGTCTCATAAGTGTCATATCCATGCGGTCGATATAACTCTTAAAGATTTAAGATCTTCGCATGCGGCAATGGGTGGAGTTACATTCGTATTCACAGGAGACTTTAGACAAACTCTACCGGTGGTTCCTAAGGGTACAAGAGCAGATATTGTTAACGCGTGCATAAAGAAATCGGTTTGCAGAGTTCCTACTTAAAATAGGTAACGGTTGCAAATCTGTCACCAAAGATGGTAATTTAATAATGCAGATATTCCAGGAACCTTTGTTAGAACAGTTGACCAACTTATTGCTAACGTGTATCCAGGTATTATTAATTTGCTCCACAAGGACTCTAAGTGGTTATATGAGCGAGCTATAGTTACTTCGACGAATTCCGCTGCAGACGAAATTAACAAAGCCGTTTGTCAAAGAATATTATCAGAATATAAAATTTACAATTCTTTTGACACTGTGACAGTTGAAGGAGACGTTGTTCACTATCCAGCGGAGTTTCTTAACTCTCTTAATCCCTCGGGACTACCTCCATTTCAACTAGAACTTAAAATTGGTACGCCAATAATCCTTCTACGAAATCTTAAGACTCCCAATTTATGCAATGGCACTCGACTGAAGATAACTTGATGCCTAATATCATTCAAGCAAATATTTTAACCGGACCTGCAGCTGGCAAAAGCACAATGATCCCTCGAATTCCAATGATACCTACAGATCTTCCATTTAGTTTCAAAAGAGTACAGTTCCCCATTAAGACGTGTTTTGCGATTACCATTAATAAATCCCAAGGGCAAACATTTAATACTGTTGGCATAGATCTTCGAAAAGAAATATTTTCTCACGGTCAATTATATGTGGCTCTGTCACGAATTGGTTACCCGCAAAACCAAACTGTTCTCATTTCTGGCAATAGAAATAAAACAAAAATGTTGTATTCACTGAAGTTTTTAATAATTAAAATATATCCTTTTTGGTTTTTGTTCCAAAATACATCAATTATAGTATACCTTATTTCATATCTTGAATTAATATTTACTCTATACAATCCTATTTATTTTATGTAAGGGTTTTGAATTGTTACCTTTTTGTTATCTATTTTTAATTTTTCTGTAAAAAAGAATTTAATAAACAAATTATTTATAACGTTAATGAATTTAAAAGTGTTTGCAATTAATTCAAATATGGGTAGTAAATATTTGTAAGTCTAACATAAGTTACACATTATACTCATGTATGTGTATTTACATGTACGAATAAAGGTATTCTTTTATTTGCATTTTAAACTTTTTAAATTTTAAATTTTTTTTTTCCCAAATACGCCAGGTATTCGCTAGTGCATATATAACCACGCACCAGAAGAAATAATATCAAATAATGCAAAACATTTGACTTTTAGGTAATAGAAAAATTAGTATATATAATAGAATTTTTGTAGTAAAAAAAATCGCTGTAAAAAAAATTCAGATACTAGTTCTCAAAACGCCTCCGAAAGGCAGCTGCAATAGAAAACTCCTTTTTTTAAACTTTGGCTGTCACGTCAATGCGAGCTTTTCAAATATTGTCACCGAATCTAATGGCGGAGAATATGACTTAAGCTAGTTTTATTCGTTTATAATGGGTTGTCAAAAAAGTCTTGTGGTATTTTTATTGATTCTTTTTTTTTTTAATTCAAATTGAAATAAATTTTTGATGACTCATGCCCAGCTTTTGAACGATGCTACGGTTGCTACTATGCCCGTCTCTTTCGATCAATTAAGCGATTTTATCGTAATTTTCGACGACAGGCCTTCCGGAGCGTGGCGCATCTTCGACCACCTCTACACAGAACGAAAACGCTGAAACCATCGTTGTGCGGTGGAAATGGAAACTGTATCGGGTCCATAAACTGCACAAATTTTATTGGCGACTTGAGATGAATTTTTGGCTTTATCGTAGTAGGCTTAAAAGAAACGACAATCAATCAAACACGTATTAGCGTGTGAAATGAGCTTTCCAGAAAGGTATAGCATGACCCGATGCGAATAAAACTAGAATTACGCGCTTTCAGCGCCAACTAGCGAAAATACCGCAAGACTTTTTTGACAACCTAATACGAGTATTTTACAATATTGGTAAATCTCATAAATGAAAAAATGGATTATTATAAAATAAGAATTCGTAAAAATGTACCTAATATTTGAAGCCTCTACCTGACAAAATGGAAAATGAGACAACCCACCTGCCTAGTTACCTACTTTCCGGGTCGAAAACTTGAATTATATGATTAAGCCAACTTTGTATCGTTACTTTTTTAGTTCCCGCGGGACATCATAAATATCATTATCGTTTAATTATCGATTTACTTAACTAATACTACATGTCATAGTTCACATTTTAACAAATTTGGCGTTTCTTACATCATACTAAAAAATTTAAAGTAAATATAGTTTAAAAAAACACGCTTTTAAAGCATATGGAATTAAAAAGTGAAAAATAATTCTTTGTATAAATTAACAATAATAATGAACGAAAAATTCCTGCATTATTAAAAGTGTGGGTGCTTATGACCACACGACAGAAGTGAAAACTTCACCAGGGCAAGATTAATACTGCGAAATACAAGTTTTTTTTGTTCTATATTCATAAAATAATAATATTAATGATACATATAATTGATATATGTGAATTACATACTTTCAATCTATTTCAAATTAATTATAAATGTGTGTACATTATTCTGGTGTGGTGTGCTCAGACTGATCGTCATTTTCTTCGTACTTTAGAAATGATACAATAGGTTTATGATAACTAAAATATGAAATGACTGAAATCTATTTTCTAAATATCTAAAAAAAAACTGCATCAATTGTTGTACCATATTTTGATGTACTCTCGTATAGATCATTTGACATGTTCAAATTTAATGTTGATTTTAAAAAATCCACTAACGGTTTTGATGAGTCTTTTGCGAAATCAGCATTGAAATCTCCGCTCAAAATCATTGGCAATGTATGAAAGTTCCGCTTGAGGAGAGAAGATCCTGCTTCAGTGTAAATTAGTAAATTTCATGGATGAATTCGATGACATTCTTAATACTATGATTAGGTGAGACATAAATAGCAACTATTACAAAGAGACAATAAATGCTCTTTTCGCGAAGCAGTAAATATCCAAAAAGCACAAATACCACCTGTTTTCAATTCTTCATCTCCTTCATTCGGTAACGTTATTAACAACACGACAAACATAACTCCCACAAACAATCAACAAAACACTCAAACAAAAGAGCAAATCTCGCTCTCCTCTATTACAATGTAACAACCACTATAAATCAAATAAATTCAACTCATTCGTTTCCAACAACAAGTACAGTCGAAGACTCAGCTGTAACACCTTTTGACTACAACGCAACAACCTCACTCATTTCAAGCTTGATCACCCAACTCAGTAACACTCCCGCCTCCCCATTACCCACACAAACCCCATCAAAAAATAGACTATGAAAATTCTCCGGTGGAATTTTAAAT
The DNA here is from genome assembly GCA_027475135.1 of Bactrocera correcta. Classification (NCBI taxonomy): domain Eukaryota; kingdom Metazoa; phylum Arthropoda; class Insecta; order Diptera; family Tephritidae; genus Bactrocera; species Bactrocera correcta. The sequence goes on along the minus strand of CM050322.1, from coordinate 77,668,018 downwards.
GAATTCTCACCAGACGTAATTGCATTACAAGAAACTCACCTCCCAGCAAATAAAACGGCATATACTCCTAACAAATACATTGGTTATTTCCATAATCTATCACAAAACGAATCAGCTTAACAAGGCATTGCGCTGTATGCAGTTTTACGACCCAATAAAGGTAATACAATCCCTATGTGATTGCAATAATTTAATTAAAATGTGTGAGAGTCAAAAGAAAAATAAATTTTGTGAGTTTTCGATTTTTGTTTAATTAAAAATGCAACTGTGAGTCACTGCACACCGTTGATTCTCTGTCACACTCGATAATTTTTCAACAACAACACGCACCCGGGTATATATTAATATTTTTCAAATACCATTCAAAATTCACAACCCACTTCACTCATATCAGTATAGATATGTAATGTATTTCGTAATTCTTCGTAAAAATGAGTAATAAGAAATTAAGTATTTCTATTCGACTTTTTGATACACACGTCAGTGTTTGGACAAATTATTCACCTCTATAACAGAATTTTTATTATTTTATTATTAAAAACATACCGCACATTTCTATTATACTAATTGCTCATTATATACGAATGGAAACATATTTTCTATTACAGAAGATGGACGAAGAAAATCAAATTCATAACAAATTGAAACGAAAAAGGGAATTGACTAATGAACGTGTGAAAAAACATCGTAAAAAGAAGCACGCAGAATCTCAACAACTGAATTCTTCGATTCAGGATGACGCTACGGTGGAAATGCAGAGCACGCGAGTTCAAGAAAATAATGCCGAACGAAAGAGAACACTGACAAAGGAGCGTTCGAGAAGGTATCGTGAGAAAAAACGTCTTAATGCTCTAAAATCTGTTGATCACTTAATTCCTGACTCACGAATTCCTGGACCTTCACATGCAAATCCACCACTCGTATTACAAAATCGACAACCTGCGATTTATAATTCACAAATTGGCGGAACATCTACGAATATGGATATTCCTTTTATTATACGCGATGATTCGGATAATATAAACCGCGTTATGGAAAATATTTTGTCACAACGAAATTAAGAAAATCTACCAATGGACGTCGATGATAATTTAGTACCATTAGCAAATCAAGTACGCTCATTATCTATTCCCAACGTACAATTCAACAGATCAACGGCGACTTATAGTACCCATGCAAGACACAGCAGTGCCCATGTACAATTTCATAAAGAATTTATTCAGAATGAGTTTGGATATGTTTGTAAAATTTGCGATAGATTGTGGTTTAAAGATGACTTGAAGAATTTGAATGATGATAGTGTAGAGTTCGTACGGACATTTCTTACAAATATTGACAAAAATTCCATTGCTGTTTGTTCTACTTGTCGAAATAGAATTCAGAAAAAATCGATACCCAAAATGGCTGTTTACAACGGCTTTGAATATCCTAAATTTCCCGACAATTTACGGAGTTATCCATTGGATTTAGTGTCTGAAAGATTGATTTCTCCCCGAATTCCTTTTATGTAAATACGAAGACTTCGACACGTCCGTGGCCAATACGGAATTTATGGTCAAGTTATTAATGTTCCCGTGGAAGTCAATACGATGGTCAATAAGTTACCGAGGAATATCAATGATGATCATTGCGTCTACGTGCACATTAAACGAAAAAGAATTCACAAATCCAGCTTTTGTCTAATTAATAAGCGCACAATCAAAGAATGGCTACAATACTTGGTGAATACTCCGCTTTATTCAATATACAATACAACCGTAGATGAGCAGTTCTTTCATAATACACATGATGAGGAACTGCCACTCGATCGTGCTGGTGAAAATAATGATGAAAATAATGGTAATGACCTTGAAGATATTCCAATTGAAGAGAGTTTATTAGCACAACAACAAACTGTAATGTGGAATGACGATCTGTATTTAAGAATAGCTCCAGGAGAAAATAATGTACCTATAAGCTTATTATTTGATGAACACGCTGAAGAATTATCATTTCCGTCAATTTACCTAGGTCAATTTCGGCAGTTTCGAGAAGGAGTTACTGTTACTCCCTTCAAGATGGCAACTAGTGAATTAAGACGGTCGGATAGACGTGGAGTAACGCCTCATCACTTGTTATATTTAGCTATGAAAATAATGAGAATAAGAGTAGGAGATTCCCTCAGCTTTGCGTTTAAACACATAGGAAAAAAATCGAACATTACTAAGGAAGATATACAATCTGAGGATTATATTCATGATTGCATTGAAATTAATCTCGCTTTTTTACGTTCAATACCTAATTCTACTTGGTATTGGTCGGAAAGAAAAAAGAATCTATTTGCAATGATCCGGCAATTAGGTAAACCGACTGTATTTTTCACCATTAGCGCCAATGAAATCGAATGATTAGATTTGCTACAGCTGCTGCACCAACTAAAGACACATGAACCTATTACAAAAGAGGAAATATCTCAATTACATTACATGGCGAAAAGTACTCTTATTAATGAAGACGCTGTGACATGCGCGATCTACTTCAATAAATTAGTGAATGTTATTATGAATATTCTTCAATCAAAAACATGTAGTCCTTTTGGAAAGTACAGAATTCGTCACTACTTTAAGCGAATTAAATTTCAGCCTCGAGGCAGTCCTCATGCTCACATCTTGGCTTGGCTTGATAATGCTCCAAAAGATGCTCTTAATCAACATTATACTAAAGCCATTGAACTTATAGATACTTTAATATCGGTTTCTGCCTTGAGGCATCGGGTAATATTTAACTTCAATTTACATGCTACAAAAAAATTACTGCAAAAAAAAAACGCAAAAATGTCGATTTGAAACTCCGTTCATGCCCTGCAAAAAAACAATGATTTTAATTGCTATGAAAAATACTGAAGATGGGTTTATCAATTATAAAAGCGATACGCTGAAATAAGAGTACGATTAGAGAATGAAGATTTTGAAAATATGGATAATTTTTACAATCGTAATGGTATTGATTCGGATGAAGATTATTACAATATAATCAGAGCATGAATAAATAGACCAAGAGTTTTTGTTAAACGTGAACCTTAATATAGTTCAATCTAACACCGACTTTCAGTTTATCACAGAAGAATATCCATGTGCCGCTTATGTAGTAGAATATGTCAATAAAACCAATAGAGGGGTGAGCCACTTGCAAAGAAAAATAATCGAAACAATGAATGAACATCCGGAATTTGACATTTCATCGACATAACCAAAAATATTAGTGTAAATATATTAAATCATACCGAAATTACAAGTCAAGAAGCTGCGTGGTATTTACTAAGAGAGCCCATGTCAAAAACTTCAATCAATATCGTATATATTCCAACAGTATGGCCAATTGAACGTCAACGTATAAGAAAAACAATGAAGGGGTTGTCTGAATTAGGTGATGACTGTACTGATATATGGAAAGAAAACTTGTTCGATAAGTACGAGAAAAGACCAGAACATTTGAAGCATATTACATTAGCGCAATTTGTATCGAAATAAACACAAAATAATATAAGCGAGAGATGGTGACACTGCACATACCATTTAAAAACGAAGAAGTGTTTTTAACTGTACTTCGATTAAAAATCTAAAAATTTTTTTTAAGAAAATAAATATTTATTTTTAAGATTAAAGTTTAATCATGATATATGTTTAGCGTTACCAATCTTAGATTTTTAAAATTTGCCGCGCCTTTATTGGTGAGTGAAATGCCACACTATACCATAGAAGGACCTGGCTTCGCTTGGGGTATCCAATTGGAGCCACGTAGCGAAAAGAAGAAACGACTGGCGCACGGTTGTTAACTCGGCTATAATCGCGTAAGCGATGTCTGCGCCAATTAAGAAAGAGAAGAAGCTTTTGCCACCGTCGCGAAAAGACGATTGTAGGAAAAGGCATGCTCGTTCATAAATGAAAATGTTGTTGTTGCGTGTTTTTCTAAAAATTTGGACATCGACTATTTGGCCATGCCTATGGACTTGTGACGCTGCCGATGCTACTTGAAACGCTTGTTGTTTTTGCACATACTTACATGCCGCCGAAAAAATGTATCCCAAAAACTCTAAATTTTACAGAGGAAGGTTTTTTTTTAAATTAAATCAGTTTGAATAAAGCCATTATTTTATAATTTATAATATAAATATTTTTTTATGTAATACATTTAATTTTAATAATTTTAAATAGATATTTGCATCATAACGGTTGTTTTTGTGGGATACATTTTTTTTGCTTTCCTTCTGGCAACCTATTATTAAAAAAGTGTGTGGGTTACACAAAAAAATTATTTTAAGGAAGTGACTTCCCGTTTTTTTATTTAATATGGGTTATTAAAAATGGGTTTTTCTTTCATCGACTAATTTAAAGTATTGGAAAACAGTTGTGCAAATTTCATTACACCCTCGTTTACCATCCTTTTCTCCCCATAAAAAACAAAACCCATCTCTTGTACCACTCTCATAAAAACTTTCATTATAGAATGAATATTTTCTAGAATAGAACAAAGTAACACTTTTTCCATAGGGAGTATTTAAGACCTTTTGCAAGTCGAAACTTGTACATACATAAGCCGGATTCTCTTTGCATAGCTTTTGGTCCTCCAAAAATATTTGCTTACATTTCTCTTTGTCCTTTAGATGAATTTGATACTCTTCTGATGAATGCAATTGCTTTTTGGATTTTGTGTCTAAATTATTGTAATTCTCGCGTAAGATACATTTATCTTTTTTAGGTAAATGAAAGCCTAAATTGAAACTGTTTTTAAAAATATTACGGAATACTCTTAACGATAACTGACTATTTACTTTATTAATAGTTTTCAAATGTTCTACATAATGCTGACATACAGTTTTTATGTTTCGAAATTCTTGAGGTAGATATAATTTTGTACTTTTATTCCTGCAATAATGTGAAGGAACCGCTGGTAATTCTTCTATAAAGGATTTTACTAGCGATATGCTTGCTTCCTCAGATTTGTTGTGTGCAGTTGGCTTTTTCATATTTCCAAGGCAAGTTTTATACGAACTTCTATTTTTTATTACGGATATTAAAATCGTTTGTGAAATGTTCAACGTTTTCAATAAAAATTTTTGACAAACTTTAAAACTGCTATTATTGATATTGATAAAATAATTAAAGCTGCACTTTTTGCTGTCACTTTCTCCATATCGCCTTTTAATATCGACTTGTTTAACACAAGAAGACAGCCAATCTTTCTGTCTAATTTTGTTGCCGATTACCCAAAAATCTTCATTTATTCTTACTCTTTCATCTTCAAAAATTTTATCCTGATACGAATTTGGACATTTTTTCTTTAAGCACGGGTTGGGCAAAACACTCGTATTTTTATTCTTAACTTTTTGCAGACTTTTAGGTATTCTCTTTTGCTTTCTGTAGCCCCTTTTCCCAACACATGTTTCCTCCTCGACTTCTTTTGAACTTTCCAAACCATTTAAATCAACGAAAGATTCATCTGAATCGCTATACGGTACCAGGGAGCGCTGTAAAAATATCCAATCATTGAAAACAAAAACATACTTATTTTGCAAAAAAAAACAAATTCATACCTTCGACATATTGTTCTAAAGCTTTATCTTTAATTAAAGTCGCAAAAAATTGTGTTTTTCCCCCTTGTGTTTCATTTATTTTAAAAGAGAATTTAATTGTATCCCACACAAGCGGTCAAAGAAAATGTAAACAAGTCACCATATGCATTTACATTAAAATTGTTTTTGTTATAAAATCATAACGGTTTAATCTACAGCCATGAAATTTTGACAGATGATGCAAATGATGTTGAACTATCGACTTCGATAAAAAACCAAAAATCGATTATGGTGTGGGATACATTATTTTGGTGGTAATGGCTCGATATGATGCTATTTCAGACGAATGTTGTTTTTGTAAATCAATGTTTGTAGTTTTTGGCGGTGATATATTTACATATGTACACATATGCTTATGCTATGTTCGGACCGACATTGAAAACATTTTGACAGCTATCAATACGGGGATTCTCTTACTCTTTCAAGATGACACAAAATGCAAAAATCTTATTCCGAAATATGCAAGGCCAAGACAGCATCCATTGCGAATCTAGTGATATATGACGGCACGAAAATAAACATGGGTTTTGGTCTGACATATTTTACAGCCATTGCAAATAAATTTTTGGGTGTGTTTGTTGTGCCGTTGCACCAAGAAGAAAATTCTGCAATTGGTGCACCGTGCAATGGTTTTACAAGAACAAGAGAATCCCCTTAACAGTGAGCAGCTGTATTTGTATATGGAACGTAAACAAATATCATGTGACAATTTAGGGCCGGCAAAATATGTCTTCCAAAAAAATCGATTAAACTAGAGCAGGCACCGATTATTATGAGTGGAATGTAAGTTTTCAAGTAGTTTTCAGCGACAGATTTTACATGGACGAAAACACAAGTTTTCGTGCGAAAACCACTTTTTCCAACGAAAACATGTTTTCGCTGTCGGTCCGAACATAGCATTACAAGTATGTAGGTTTGTGTAAGCGTTTTTTGTGCCAATCTCATACGCACATATATATGTACATATGTACATATGAGCAGCGCATATTTACTATTTCTGATAGGTGATAATATGATTTGAATTCACGAAAGCGTACATAAGTTTTGATTGATAAAATATACGATTTATGTACATTTATATTAGTTTGTCAAAAAAGTCTTGCGGTATTTTCGCTAGTTGGCGCTGAAAGCGCGTGGTTCTAGTTTTATTCATCGCATCGGGTCATGCTATACCTTTTTGGAAAGCTCATTTCACGCGCCGTTTGCGAGGTATAGCGTCGCAAACATGGAGCAAAATAAAGAGAAAATACCGCATATTTTACAGTACTACTACGATAAAGGCAAAAATTCATCTCAAACCGTCAATAAAATTTGTGCAGTTTATGGACCCGATACAGTTTCCATTTCCACCGCACAGCGACGGCTTCAACGTTTTCGTTCTGGTGTAGAGGTGGTCGAAGATGCTCCACGCTCCGGAAGGCCTGTCGTCGAAAATTGCGATAAAATCGCTGAATTGGTCGAAAGATACGGCATAGTAGTCATCAAACTGTTATAAACCATTTGAAGAAGCTTGGAGTCACTAAGAAGCTCGATGCATGGGTGCCACACGAATTGATTCAATATAAATACCGCAAGACTTTTTCGAAAATCCATTATTATATTCAATTTATTTAATATACATATTATTATAGTTTGTTATATATATACATAAGTAAATACAATAAATAATTAAAAAATAGGCCTTATTTTCATATTAATTACGAATATTGCTTTGAAGAAGTAATTTAATTCAAATGTATTCAATGCCATCTATATTCATAAATATACAAAAAAGGAATTCATTTGAATACATATGTACATACTCGTATGTATAAGCATATGTAAGGGCGAACATACATACGTCTATTAGAGCAATATATAAGTACTTTTGAGCATAATTTTTATTTCACGCTCAGCTCTGTTCAAGTGAAAATGTTAAAATTTCTCCTGCCGAGCTGGCAGTGGTGAAACTCCCTCATATCGACCGAGTCAGCAACTAAACCAGTTTTTTTAAAAAGTTTAAAAGCACTAGATTTTCTATTTTTTAATTTACATAATTCCTTCGAAAACCATAAATTAAAACTCATTCTTTGAGTAACAACATTTCTCGGAACATATTTCTCAAATAAATTTAAAATAGTTTCATTAAAATGGGAAGCCACTGTAACTGGCCAAGTTACTTTAAAAAGTTCAGAATTAATCTTCTTAAAATTAGCTTTCGCAAAGTTGAACCAAGAACAAATGTCTTGTGTATTATTATGAACAAAGTTGGCTATGATTTCGATATTAATTTCCAAAGCAGGATGATACGAGTACGATCGGTGTACCTGGTCAATTGTTGAATGGTGGTCACGGAAGCCAAATTGGTGTGTTGGTATTAAGTGTTTGTTAAGAAATCGATACATAGTTTATACGCGAAATTAGTAGTACTCTACTTTTATACATATTTTATTAAGTACCAACAGTCTTAACACTACAACATTGTTTAAAACTAGATGGATGCTTGCTTTAAGTCTGAGCGCCGACAATCGCCAATCGGTTTTGTCTCTTTGAGTGACTTTGATAACTCACTCTTGTTACACTTGCATAGGCAAGAATACATACCTACATTGGTGTAAATGCATAGAATTAGAACATGTACCACTATCTCAGCTGACCTTTATACCGTAGCCACCGTACTTGTGGTAAAAGAAAGGCTGTAGGTTAATCAACTTGAACTTGGAGCTGTTAATTTCGGTTAGTCGCAATTGAATGTCGCGGTAATCGCAAGCGCGATTGGTAACCAAATTACATTGCAATAAATCGTTATAAATAAAATAATTAATTTCTTTCGAAATATTTCCACGGGCAATAAAAAAGCTTATTGTCCTCTAAACAGTGTTTATGATCGATTATTGGCTTGAGCCTATTTATGAGTACATTCCCAAAGATCTTAGATAAAGATAGCAGCAGCGAAATTGGTCTATATGATGTAACATCGTGTACTGGCTTACCCGGCTTAGGTATCATTATAACTTCAGATACTTTCCAAAGCGATGGCACGTATCTTAGGCATAAAGCACTGCTTACGAGTATAATGTTTACAAGTTCTTTTATACAATTCTTTGGTAAATTACATATTATTTCTCCAGTTATTAAATCGCACCCAGGGGCTTTTTTGACTCTTGTGTTCCCGATATGATTTTTAATTTCTTTAATAGTAACAGGAAGAATGCTGATGAGTGGGTCCAACCAACTATTTTCACAGTTTATTTCATACCCACCGTTAGGCATAAATGTGTTTCTCAAACGATTTGCAAATACGTCAGTTTTCTGTTCTTTCATTTTAGCCCATGCAGTTTCGTTTAGTTTCAATGGTGCTACATGTTTTATTTGTTTATTAATATTTATTGCAGCTTTCCGGAGTGAATAGTTGCTGGATTTATCAGCTGTTAGTTTAGCCAGATAAGTTTCGAATGAAAATTTTTTAAACTCTTTAATTTGTGCTCTTAGTTTCGCTGTACATTGACTGAGCTCAGTTTTGGGAGCAGAGGATCTAGTTTGCTGCCAATTAGGTCGAAGCGTGCGCTTTTTATGGATACTTTCTAAGATGTGTCTTGGGTATTTGGTACCACTTAGATTCTCGTGGGTATTTGGTGTACTCTTCCACGCAGCGTTTTGAATTATATTTTTGAAATCATCAACCTCACAGTCCAACTCAATGCCAGTCCATACGTGCTTAAAGTGAGCGGTGGCACCCCCATTCCCCCATTCCTCTTTTAAAACCTTCTTACATCATTTCGTGCGTAAAATTTAATGTTTATTACGTATTCAGTTATTGATTTTTCTCTCTTTTAGTGGTGTTTAACAGTACCACTATATGGGGATAGAGTCAGTAGCAGTGCTTGTAATATTTGCGGTAGGCGAATTTGGGTGTTATAGTGGTTAAGAAGATATGTATATCAAACTTATAAGAGGCGGGATCATGCCCACTATTTTGAAATCTTTTGCCCACAGGTGCTCCTTGCCACTGCGATCCCTTGATCTATAACAGGGTTTTATAACATAATTTAATGCTTAGTTAAAATGCCTTATATGTTTTCGGTTCATGACATGGTGGGCGTAGTAGTGGTCCGTTTACGCCAAATTAATGTGTGCAATGGTAGCGAAGAGACCGCAATGGTTTATGGCAAAATACAAATGAGATAGTTTGAATAGATATGTAGGGGAGGCCGGGGTAGCGTCGGCTTTGGGGTACATTCAGCAATCGCGTTTTCGGTATGAAGGAACAAGCTGCATTGACCATAAAGTAGCGAACGCTTACCCACCACTCATAAAAAATATCGATTTGTAGTCTCACATCTCTCTCTATGCATTCGACAAATTTACATGTGCTTTTGTGTTTTCGGGAGTGCTGATAGTGTTTTTGACTCTAAAATAAAAGTGTATTAAACTTTTTGTGTTTCACTTGTTTTTTTAAACTTTGATCAAAACTAAAAGGTGAGAATGTTAACTCTGTGAAAAAGTGTGATTAAGGGATAAAAAGAGTGAATTACTTAAAATAAAATAGAGAAAACGAAAATGGGAATGTCCGGGGTAGATACAGCGTTTTGTGTTGGGGCACATTCAGCGAACCTATATTTTTGCCGAATGTGCCCCGGGCAGAAATACAAGTTCGCCGAAGGTGCCCCGTATAATTTCTTTTTTTTGTAAGATTTATATAGATAGTGAAAAATGGTTCGAAATTATAAGCGTAAAACACAATCGAATATTGACGAAAGCAAGATGAGAAAGGCAGTTGCAGATGTCTTAAACGGTGTAGAAACGCCAACGTCTGCAGGTAAAAAATATAATTTAAAACGACAAACCATCGAATCCCGAGTAAAGAAACAAGATCCTTTAGCCGGTCACACGGCTGGAGATGCTATTTACCAGTCAAAATTTACCTGGAGACAAGTTTTTACGATGAAGGAAGAAATCGAACTAGTGGACTACATTAAACAGTGTTGTTATTATCAATATGGGTTATCATATAAAAGTTTTCAGAAGTTGGCATACCAATACGCTGTCGCTAACGGCAAAGACTTTCCTGAAAAATGGAATGTTCAAAAAGAAGCTGGGGAGGATTGGCTATATGGTTTTATGAAACGGAATTCGAGCCTAACTCTTCGTAAGCCAGAGCGAACTAGTTTAGCAAGACTAAAAGGTTTCTCAAAAAAAGCTGTCGACGAATTTTATTTAAACTTAAAAAAACTTTATGAGGAGTATTCATTTCAACCAAATGATTTATACAATTTGGATGAAACTGGTATTACGACCGTCGTTGATTCGCCAAAGGTTTGTGAATTAATTAACGATTTTAGTTATAATGTTTAACGAATTCAAGGTGCTTTTTAGATAATTGCAACGAAGGGTCAACGACAAGTTGGGCAAGCTGTTTCAGCTGAGAGAGGCAGTTTGGTCACCCTTGTAGGAATAATCAACGCCAGTGGAAATCGGCTTCCACCAGCTTACGTTTTTCCACGCGTACGAAATAGTTCCCAATTTTTAAATGGATGTGTTTCGGGGTCTATCGGGTTAGTCAGTAAAAGTGGTTGGATGATGTCGGAATTGTTTATAGACGTTCTTAAACACATTCAAAATAACACAAAATGTTCTAAAGAGGGACCGATTCTTTTGCTTCTCGACAACCATTCATCTCACTGCAGCGTTGACTGCATCAATTATTCACGGGATAATGGAATACATCTATTGTCGTTTCCCCCTCATACTTCGCACCGTCTCCAGCCACTAGACGTGTCAGTTTACGGACCATTTAAAAAATTTCTTCAAACGTCTTTTACTGATTTTATGACAAACAATCCAGGAAAGAGAATAACGATATACGAAGTTGCCCACCTGTCTAACTTACCATTCCAAAGAGCATTCAGATCAGAAAATATAATCAGTGGTTTCCAGTCAACAGGAATATATCCTTTCAACTCCCAAAATTTTAGCGAAGATGAGTTCGCTCCGGCAGATCATACGGATGAGGATAGTTTGACTGAACCTCTTCCGCTTCAGCCTGATAATATTGTTAATATTACAGACCCACTTCAGCTAGATGAAAGTGTTAGTGCACCTGTTTCCCGAACACCAGAACAAATTCGTCCCATTTCCCGTTTAAAGGCTTCTAAAACCACTGCTCGATCTGGCTGCTCTCGAATTTTGACTAGTTCGTGTGAGAAAAAACGGATGGAAGAAAAAGCGTCCACAATAAACTCTCAAACAGCAAAAAGAAACATTCAGTTTCTAAGTAAAAAAAATGCTCGTAAGAACAAAAATACTAAAAATATTATAAAAAAAATCCAGCTGAAGACTAAAAAGCCTAAAGTTTCCGTTAGAAATGATATTGATTCTTCTGACGAAAGTAACATAAGTGTTGAATACGCAGACACTGACCAATCAGTTGGATCTTTCGTTGGTGGCAAAGAAACGCCGGAGATGGAGAATTTTTCAAATAATGAATTGACTGATAACTTCGAACTGAATGTGGGAGATTATGTTCTTGTCGCACCTCTTCAAACCTGTAAACAAAAAGTTTATTATGTTGCTGATATCATTGAGAGACTTAGTGAATGTACATTCACAGTTAGCTTTCTTAGGAAACTTGATGTTCTGCAGCCTATATTTGTCAAGCCCGAAAACAAGGATATATCATTGGTTTTGAAAAGCGAAATTATATTTAAACTTCCTAACCCGGTGAATCCTGCTTCAACATCACGTAGTCGCACTAAATATATATTTGAACTCGATCTAAGTGGCTTCAACATCAAATAACTTTATATTTTTTAAAGCCAAGAAGGCAACTAAAGTACCATAAAATATGCTTTTTGTTTATCTCTTTATATTTAATAAAAAAAAGCCAAGGAGGCAACGCTTTTAACTACAGTACCATAAAATATGCTTTTCGTTTATCTTTTTATATTTAATAAAACGTAAAAAGATTAAAAAAGGGCTTTTTATTTAATAACTAAATCTCACCACATGAACGACGAAGGTTCCCCAGCAATTGCCGGTGCTACCCCGCCCCGGGGTACATTCAGCAGATTTGACTATTTTCAATTAACCTTAAATAAATTTGTCTCCGCTACAATTTCAAGAAAAGTTTCACCGACATCTTCTTTTTAAATAATGTCAGACTCGTTCAAGATTTTATAAGTTTCGATTCGTTGGATATTTTCTGAGATATCCAGATTCAAAAAAAAAGTGCCGCAGGTACCCCGGTCTCCCCTACATCACGAAACCTTGAAAAGGCGCATGACTGGTATAACTCAAATTAGGCCATTCCATAATTTGTTTTTGAATTAAATTATAAAGAGTGGCGAACTTCAATTCTTTGAATCTCAAAATTTTAACCAATTATTCGGCTATGTCTGTTGTCTTAACGATTAAGTCATACATATCTTTGATAAATATACATACATATATATGCACTATACATAATAAAAATAATTAATTTTAATTAGAATTAACTTTCTCCATTTCAGAAAAAAACATCTAATAAGGTTTGGAAACTGCACCACGAATTTTACAATCAATGACCAAACCTGCACACTGCAACAAAATCAGTGGGGTTCAATACTCTAATGAAAATTTCGTGTTTATTTAAACAGTTCTTGGATTATATTTTTCTGGTTATAAATAAAATGCAAATTTGAAAATTACTTTATTTTATTCACAATATATATTAGATTTTCTTTAACCATTTTTAATTTAAGTTTTAGATGTAATTTTCACTGCAATTTGTTGTCGCCTACAGGAGCATGTGAAAACTGCTGGTTGTACCGAGGAAAACCGAAAAAATACTTTTGCTGAATCTGCTTAGGTTGTGTGGGATGTTGTATTACGAGTATATGTTGCGATTTCGGTTGGTGGGTAGTATTTGCGATCTTAGAACGCAGATTGGCTCCTATTAAAAAAGCGTGAATCTGGTGAACCGAGGTAAATCGAAAAAAACTTGTGCTAAATCTGTTTAGGTTGTGTGGGATGTTGTATTACATGTATATGTTGTGATTTCGGTTGGTGGGTAGAATTTGCGGTGTGTCATCATATCTTACATGGACGTCTCAGCCTCTTAGAAGGCGGACTGGCTCCTATTAAAAAGCCAAGAAACAGAGAATGCTGTTGCCTATACGAGTTCTAATAACTCGGTCCGCGTTTAATTTCTTGCCTTTTGTGTTATCGGCTCTCCGTTAATTGAAAGGAAAAACAGTTTAACAAGTGGTCAGGTTAGTATGCCGGTTTGCTTTCATACATTTACTATTCCCTTGAGACTGTTTGATTCCCAATAAACTTGTTAGATAAATTCAGTTGGTGGACGACTAACGTCGTGCATACATTCTCGTACACTGGGTTCCATTTGGATCGTTTGCCACCGGTATCACTTATGAAGATCTTTGAGATAGTCTTCCTTTCATCTATGGCTGAAATCATCAAAATTTCCCATCGGTCGTCCTTTAAAGTGAGTGTACAGTCGAACCGGTAACTGCTTTCGTCTTAAATAAGGGTGGAAAAATATCCTACGGTATAAACAGACTTACATTTTGCTGTGCAAAGTGAAGTGTTAAATTAAGATAATAGAATTTAAAACAAAAGCAATTATTATTTTTTACTGGCGTAGACGCCAGTACAAGATACCAAGTGCAGCCAGATCCTTCTCCATCTGATCCCTCTAACGCTTAACTATATAAATGAATTTCGTCGTATAATTCATACAGCTCATGATTTCGGTTGCAGCTATACGTAATGACTTTGAAAAGTTGTCCGAGTTCCTTTATAACGAGGTACTGATGAATATTCTCAGAGCGAAGGAGTGCAGTGGAAACCGTTTCGCTGTGGATTGTAATAGTGGCTTCGCGACGTCGCACATAGGAGCATTTACCCTCAAAAACCAGACAAAATTTAAAATTACAAACTTCAGCAATGGTACTCAAAATTGATTTATTTTTTTTTTTTTTTGGTAACTAAATAACCATTCTACAATAAACCGATTAAATGAATGACCTTTAGGCCGCTATTTTGCTACACAAGTAGTCGGAACCAAGACTTCGTTCAGAACACACGTGCCTATTCGCGAAACTCTCTATTGTTCTCGAAATTGCAAGTGTATTTCAAGTTAATGATATAAAAATTAATTTAGTTAATGTATTATTATGTTTTTTCGGAAAAACAATGTACCATTAAAGAAACAATTTTTTTTTTATTTTTTAGAAATTGGTGTTTTCCTTTTAGTGTCGGGCGAGGTTGAGCTATAAGTTATTTCTCCTAGTAAACTATAGGGTTTCTACTTAACATATAAGCTTAAACATTTTCCCGGTCTTTCCCCCCTTTAAAAAAAGCGCGTTGAAAAAATTGGTCAGTTGCATAAAATGAGTACTACTTTATTTATTTATTTTTAATTAAATACTGAAATCCTCCTTAATTATTCTATATGGATGGTATTTAGATGGTATAAGGGGGCTCTATCGGAGCCGTTGTGAAAATTGAACAATGGGCGTGGTACCGCCCACTTTCTCGCGAAATCCCATATCTCGGGACCCTACTGACCGATTTCGACAGAATTTGAAACGTAAACGCAAAACAAAATAATTTCTGATAATAGTATTTCATTGAATCAAAAATGGGTTGAATTGGGTCATTACTTTCCTGAGCCCCCCATATACTAACATAAAGATTTTGGAACTTCTAGGTCACTTTATGCTGGATATATCAGCCATTATTTGCGTCAGTCTCAACATGTTTTATTCATAACAGTGTCTTTGCGCCTATAATAGATACAATTGCGCAAAAACTTGACCCCTCCGACACAACCCCCCGCCCATATAACTATTACCAAGATTTTCGGACATCCACTTGACCTTGCTCCATATGATTGCTGATTGTGTGTAAGGTACCTAAATAAAACCGAGGGAACATTTTTTTGAGTATGTTGCATATTAGTAGTATGTGGGACGAGCAAAAATAGATAAAATCTGATCGGCACACCCCTTCTCAAATATACTCAGTATAAAATGTTCAGTTGCACCCGAACATAGTCCTTCCTTACTTGTTTTATTTTAATATATTGCATTATTATATTTTATCAAGCATTTTTATTCGTTTTCATTCATAAAATCATTTTAAATAATTTTGTCCGGTTTTTGAGACCAAATGCTCCTATGTGCGTCGTAGCTTCCTTGTATTTGTTGACGTCAGTACAGAAACGGCGGGTATCTTCGCTACAAAAAGATAGTTGTCCAAGCCGATTTTAGGTCCTCGGAGCGAACACTGGTCAGGGGCACTATATGCACGTCATCCATCTATCACAACATGGTTGATCTAGTTTGGAACTTTTCGATCAGGAGACAACCAAGTAGAGAGGTTTCACCATGGGGTTGTATTTTCCAACTGTTGTAGCAAAGATGCCTTCTTTGCTCACCCTGGCGTTAAAATCGCTAAGCACATTTTTTAAATCGTGGCAGGGACATATTATCACTAGACGCTCATCCACCGGAGTAAGTGCCACGACTCGACGACTAAGTGTTTCTCCAATCTTACACCGAATATGCACTCTTTTATATGGCCGCTGTAGTAACTGTCACAAGGACCTACGCGTCTTGTCCCGTGCATCACATTTCGTGGATATCGGATATGTCAACCTTTACTTTTCGCGAGGACATCGACCAGCCAAGCATCGGCACCTTCCCAATTTAGGGACCGGATATTCCAGGTGCATGCTCTTAAAACATTGTTCATATTACATTTGCTTTGGTCGTCTTCAAAAGTGGGATTGTCATAAGAGGCTGTTGTTTCTTTTTTATTGGGAGTGGATTCTACGTGGTGGGTCCCAAACAAAGCGCATAACCTCCCTAGATGAGTAATATAAAGTTTAATATACATGTATACAGCGAGCCATTAGTTTCAAGACCGACTCGTACTCGCAGATGCACCTCTGGTGAAAAGACGTTGCAATTGGTCTTAAGTGACCCCTTCGACCGAATATGTCGCGGGAGCTCCGATGAAGCTTCCTCTTTTTTAGCCGTGACCCCAGGCACTACATGGGTTGTCTACCGCATCTTACACAGTGATTACTCACGTAGGAATTGGGTATCGAACCCCTATAACTGCTTACCCGGAAGCCTGTACACAACACCAGTGTTGCCAAAATCCCGAAATGTAACCTACGTACAACTATGCATTAAGTTGTGTGTTGATATGAACCATATACGAGGTTTGACAATTAAGTAATGAGCCTGATTTTATTGCCGCGCTTGTGGTAAACCTGTGACCTTGAGATTCCCTTTCTCTTTTCCGGCATCCCTCCCCTCTCCATTGATATATGTACTATCGCTCTAGCTTGTTTAATTCGCCTGCTGCGTCAAGTTGAGTAGACGTGTGTTTGTAGTGCTCGTCACGAAAATGGAAAAACGAAATCAAGAGCAACGCGTCGCTATAAAATTTTGCCCCAGATTGGGCAAACAGCTTCGGAAACGTAGGCTGAAATTGTAAGAGAGTGTGATGGTAGTGCTCTTAGTCGTGCCCAGGTGTTTCCAGGTTGTCTCCGCGCGCCCCCCGCCCGAAAAAAACTCGCATGAGCAAGTCGAAGGTGAAAACGATGATTATTGCCTTTTTTGATGAAAGTGGAATCGTCCACAAAGATTTCGTTCCACCGGGGAAAACTGTGAGTAAGTCTAAGTACTAATTACTCGAAATATTGCGAAAACAAGTCAACAGGGTGCGCCCAGACATCGCTCATAACTGGATCTTTCATCACGACAACGCGCAGTACCACACCGCCCTCAGCGCGTCCCAGTATTTGGCCTCTAAAGGGATCGCCCTCTTGCATCAGCAGCCTTATTCGCCCGACATGTCACCCTGTGACTTTTTTTGTTTCCTAAAACAAAATCGGTGGTCAAAGGAACCCATTTTGAGTCGATTACTGACATCCAGGCAGCCGTGACGAGGGTGCTCGCGGACATCCCAGTCCAGAAATGTTACGAAGCATGCAAAACGCGCTGGAATCGGTATATAGTTGCCCAAGGGGACTACTTTGAAAAGTTTGGCAGAGTTGTAGAATAATTTTCAAATATACGGTTTTTATGAAACCAGTCTCATTACTTAATTGTCATACCTCGTATTATATTCATTATCAAGTGCATACATTTATAACGCCTTAATGTATTTCTAGAAACACTTTTTTATCAATGCATACATTTATTTACATGCCTTCATTCAAGTTAGTCATAAAAATCCGTACGATTTAATCAACTTAACGTTTGCACAAATAACGACCCAATTTATTGGGGAATACAAACCACTGGTGATATGCACTTACACTCGCGCGAGTATTTAAAATGAAAAAATAGTTGAGTATTTGAAAGGTACAATTTATTTAAAATTATCCTTTGTTTGCGGTACAATGTTTTGGTTAATAATATATCGCGTCGAATCGAAATAGGTTTTGTTGTCGGCGCGAGTGGAACGATGACGATCGATGCCAAAGTGGCAATTCCGTGGCGCCGTGTGGAGTGGCAAATATGAAGCGTTTGTGGATGGGCGGCTTGTATATTACGAATAGTAGATGACGAATGTGGTCAAAAATAAAAGCGATGATCCAATCCTTTTGACATCTGATGTGGTGAAATCCAATGTGTCCCAGGTGTGGTGTATTAGTGGTGTGGTGTGTTGGTGTTGTGTCTAGCTAGGGTCCGCCAGTTTGACCGGGTAGAGTGGGTCGAGGCTTAATTCATTTAAACAACGTTAACTCATCACCTGAGCTGAAGAGATTGTAAACAAAGAGCGAGAGTACGTTCACTACACCGTACTGAAAAGAGATGCACGTTTGCTTTTGCAGTTTCTTTCACTCACAAGTTGCAATTAATTAAATTGACTATTTATTCAAAAGGTAATTTGATTATAATCAACCGTGGCTTCAGTAAGACTGTGGTAAAAACCTATTGATAACTGTCCTCGGAATTTATTCATTAGAGCTGACAAACGTAGCATTAGGTAACTTTAGTAAGCGGAGTGAACTCTTGCTGAAATGGCTTGCGGTTAACGTGACGAATGGTTTCCGCCCCCACTAAAACCGGCAAGGTCTCTAGGTACGTTGTATGCTTTCCGCCATTGAATCGGCGTTGCAATTTCGGGTTGAGCCTTGCTCCCGATTAGCACTGATCTGGCACTGAACACAGGCACTTATATGGACGTACGCCAACCCTTGCGTGACCTCCCTGCATTGCAAAGTTTTTTTTTTTTTTTTTCAATATTATTTCATTTATTGGATCTGCTTTTTTAAATCCCATCAATAAGTTACAAAATCTTTAATCTATTTATAAACTAGACATTCTCAAGCAAGTGATTGAGCTGTTTTGGTGATACGTTGCTCTTTAGTACGCAGCCAATATCTGTGCTTTTAAGGCGTGACCTAAATGCTTTTCTTATTTCGTTAGTAATTCTATTTACATGCACTATTGTGCCATGCTTCGCACGAAATCCGAATTGATGCGCTGGTATTGTATTATTTTCGTAGAGGAAAGCAGACATCTTTGATAGTAACACTTTTTCAAGTATTATAGAAAAACAGGGTAGAAGACTGATTGGTCTGTATGAAGATGACTGTGGTAAGTCCTCCGCAAGTTTATCTATCAAGATAGTTTGCGACTTTTTCCATGAAATTGGATAGTATCCGAAACCAAAGAATTGCATTGTAGAGCAAAGAGAGCACTTCTACAGCAATATTTGGTAACTCAAGTAGTATTTTTGGGGTAATATTATCATGTTCTGGTGACTTTTTTGGGTCAAGTTCTTTTATTATTCTAATAATTTCAGAAGGTGCAGTTTTAAAAGACTCAAGTGACTCGTTAACTGTGTTGCGTAAGCTGGACAGCTCAGAGTTTTTCTTTGGGCAATTGGGTGGAAATACCTTTTCTAGGTGATTTGCAAAACAATTAGCCTTTTCTTCATCACTTCGAGCTCAATTTCCACTCAAGTTTCGTTTAGGTATGTTAGAGTCAGTTGGTGGCTTCAAGGACCATTGGGCTTTCCAAAGAGAATTTTGATTGTTTGAATTTGGACAC
Organism: Bactrocera correcta; assembly: GCA_027475135.1. Taxonomy (NCBI): domain Eukaryota; kingdom Metazoa; phylum Arthropoda; class Insecta; order Diptera; family Tephritidae; genus Bactrocera; species Bactrocera correcta. The sequence goes on along the minus strand of CM050322.1, from coordinate 77,648,350 downwards.
AGCTGATTTATGAATGTGAATTTATGAATTCTTCCTCACATTAAAGCGTTTTTTTTTTTAATTTACATCCAGCAGATTTAAATTGAAGCCGAGTGGAAGGAGCACTTTATCTACCCGTTCCCACGACAGTCGGGTCTACGTAACCAGAACGGACCCGGATTTTTATCCGGCCAAGGACTGTTAACTCGGCAGAATTCTGCCGCTACAACAACAACAACAACAACAGCAATTTATCTACCATTCACGCCTTGCACACCTTTTTTCATATACATTTCTCTGTTAGTGATTTTTCCGAGACCAAGCGGCTTATAGTATATGTTTGGTGTTGCTAAGACAGCTGCTTTAGTTATTATATCATTGAGTTCTCTTATGCTTTCGTCAATATCTCTTCCTGTATTTATTTTGTACTCAACGATAATGTGGCTACTACGTTTTAAGAGGGTTGTTCACTTAACTTTATTAATGCAGGAGAGTGATCAGAAGATAGATCAGCACATGTATCAGCTGTTATGTGCGATATATCTATATTCTTGATTATAGCAAAATCAATTAAGTCTGGTATTTTGATACGATCCCTAGACCAATATATCGGCATACCAGGATATAATATTTTATAGCGATTGCGCCTATTTATAACAGTCTAGTAAGACTAAGCTCAGGCTATTACCGGGGTTACAGCTGGCGATTAGTGAACTGCCTACGTTAAGTAGGTTAGCTGTGAATAGTAATACGCAGCCCCCGACCAAGAGCTGCAAGAGAGGAAGGATTGGCTCAAAACGCCTAATACGCGCACAACCCCCACTGGAGTTCCGAGGAGAACCTACCCACGAGAGGGAGGCAACAAAGGGACGAGGGAACCATACAGTGAGCAGCACCAGTGCGCAGATGCCGGCGAAAACCCTGGGCTAGTGCCCATCAGAATTGAGGCCAGTAAGGCTCTAATTTCGGAATACTGGAAACCAATAATGGACTTGTTTGACAAAGGGCTGGTAAGGACAGTATTCTATCACCTCAGTAGGTAAGAGTGACATCTTACCGAAATGGCTAGCAGGCTAATGCTACTCTCACCTCCGTCTCGTTAAAACCCTGGCAGGTCTTCAGGTACGTTCAATGCACGTCCCCAAAACTTTTTGGCCGTACAGTTTAAGTTGAGACGAGCTCCTGGTTCGTGCCTGAACCTGGCTCCGAACACAAGCTCCCATAGGAACTTGTGTCAATCCTTGCGTGCCCTCCCTTTTTGCATAAATAACCACGGGGTTCATAACCGGAGAAAAGATAGCTTCAAAGGAAACACATGTCATACAAAAACTACCAGCAAAACAAATAGAAGATAGGAGCACTCCAGTGGCCACCACAGAAGGACCTCAAAACTTGCCGAAACAAGGGTACTCAAATGGGACGAGCATAGGAGGAATCTTTGAAAAAATGCAATGGTATTGGGCAAATCATGAAGACGGCGATGGCAAAGCAAAAGAACGTCAGCTTGAAAGTCAAGAATGGTGCGGCACAGTTGGATGAACTCTTCGATATAATGAAAAGTTACCTTAGAAACTGGCTAGTGAGAAAAGACGCGGACTTCTAAGCAGACGGATCACGACCCCAGAGCCAACATCCTCCAAGCGGCGGGAAAGAAGTGAAAAGAACGGCTAGTGTCAGAAAAGCCCAAAAAGGCAAGGAATGCACGCGTATTCGAAGGAATGGAAGACAAAAACCCAAAAGAGGGACATTAAGGAAGGAACGTCGCCTCAAACCAGAGAGCAAACAGCAGGCCCAAACGACAGTCGGAGGCCGTAATCATTAAGCCAGCAGAAGGAAATAGCTACGCCGAGGTCCTCAAGAATACCTGTAGCAAGGTAAACCTAAAAGAATCAGTGGGATCCACAAAACGAGAGCCGGGGCTTTACTGCTGGAGCTGGAGGGACAGTCCACAAAAGCCAGTTTGTGCGTGGCACTCAAAACGACCCTCCGAGAATCAGTAACTGTGGTCGACCTTAAATCAAAATCCACAATAGAGATTAGAGACTTTGACTCCCTTTCAGCAAAAGAGGAAGTAGCAGAGGCTGTAAAAAAGTGCTACAGGACTCCATCGAAGACTTGACGATAAGTATAACAGCAGGCGACAGGCACGCCTAAAAATAGGCTGGGTTAACTGCAGGCTGCGACTGAAAGAAACCCCAAAAAGATGCTTTCGCTGCTTTGGACCAGGGCACTTAACCTTGGACTGTAAAGGACCCAATAGAAGGGGATAAGGTGTTTACATAAAATGCGGCCAACCAGGTCACAAATTGAAAGTGTACACAAAGCCTCACTCATGCTGTTTCTGCGTGGATGGTAACACGAAAAAGTTGACATTTCTCGCGCTCGGCGAAATGTATGATATATAGCAATATAAAAAGAAAAAGAAAGGTGCCCGGCTAGAAGACCAGGGAGTAACGTCATCACAAATAAAGAGAACGGCAATGGTTTTGTCTGGGCCAAATGAGATCTTTTTACAGTAATAAGCTGCTACTTGACATGAATATTGGGAACTCAGCCAGGTCAACTAATTATCGCCGGAGATCTAAATTCCACAGGCATAGAGTGGCGTATGCCAAACACGGACTCGAGAGGAAAGCGCATTCTAGAAATGACTGCGCGCCTAAGTCTAATAGTGCTCAACACAGGAAATGCAACCACGTTTAGAAGACCGGGATGCGAAGAAATTACACCAGACATTACTCTATCATCAGAACGCTTAGCAGGCTCAATAAAGAAATGGAAAGTCCTGGCGGATTACAAGTACATTTCCTTCACTATCGATACCGGAACAAACGCTAACCAGTACAGGAAAAACACTGCAACACGGAAGTGCAACATTTCGAAGCTAAATACTTCGAAATTGATCTCCGCAATAGACGACCAAAATCCATCTAGCAGCTCCCCAAAAAATGCAAGAAAAAGTGTCGAGTACACAATGCTTAACATAACAAGAGCCTGTAAAAAATCGATGCCCAAGGCCTCCCACAGCAAACATAGGGCAGCAGTTTACTGATGGATTGAAAATATCGCCCACTCAGCCGCGCATGCCTCCATCCTCGCAAAGAGGAGCCGCATCCGAGGAAGCCAAGCAATACAAAACAGCAAAAAAGGAGCAGAAGTACGCCAGACGACAGCAAAAATGGGAGGAACTACGCGAGGATATAATCATAAACCCCTGGGGACTCGAATATAAAATAGTTATGGAGAACATCGGCGCTCGAGCAAATCCACCTGACTTAAACGCTGTCAAAATGGATCACATCGTAAACGCACTATTCCAGACCCACAAAAGCAGGGCTAGTGATCCAGAACAAACTCTAAGATCTTCGCAAATTCCCCAGTTCACCCTTGAAGAGCGGCAACTTTCCACTGGCAAGCTCAAGGCCAACAAATAACCCGGCCCGGACGGGATCCCAGCAGAAATCCTCAAAATAATCGCTGCAGAAAGTCCGGAAGTACTACTGAACATGTACAACTCCTGCTGTTTAAATGAGTTAAGCCTCCCCCACTCTATCCGGGTAAAACTGGTACACCCTAGTACAACTCAACTCCCCTGAGAAGAACACTACACTGCACAAGATGCACTAATACAACACACCAAGGGACAAATTGTATTTCACCACAGCAGATGACGACTATCTAACTAATACAGTGGCCCAAACAGAGACAAAATATGGGTAGAAAAAATTTAAGAATATTCAAACATAATAAAAATCAAACTGGAAACAAATGAAAGTGCAGTGCAGTACACAAAAATGTAACATATATTCGTACATACACATGAAATATAGAGATTTACGGTAGGTAGGTAAAAATACACAGTAAAACAACTTCAACAAACCAAAAAAACGCAACACAAACCGTGCGCGAAATCAACAAACAAAACAAAATGTAATAAATAACTGGGCGCGAATTTAACAAACGACACTTTCAAGAACCCCGTAAGCAGCTGGAAGAAGGAAAGAGGAATTGGAAGAATACGAGCAGGCATGTCTCACATAGGAATATACCCTACAAAGCCGAAGTGAGCGTATTCAGTTCATTTAATTTAAGATTATCATGCATATACATATGTACATATGTAAAAATTGTGTTGCTTTTGAATGCAATATTATAACGCTAGTAACGATTCCGTTGACTAGTTTTATACGGTTAATATTTCGGATTTAACTAAAATAATCCGGCCCTATATATTTACTTATATATATATATATATATACAATATATATTACCGTTTGCCTATTTCTGTTTAGCAGTACATCTTCTGTGAGAGAAAAACCAAAGAAAAACAGTAAGCAGGATAAACAAATAGCAAAAGAAATTTAAAAAAAACAGTAGCATTATCAACAAACAAAACTAAATGCAAACATACATGCATACATATATGCTTATTAACACACAATATATAAAGTAAATGCATACATACATAATAAATATATTTCCTGACATTTTATGTTAAAAATGCATATTTACATATGCACTAACAAAGGAAACTACCCTTTTTCCGTTTTCCCGCTCTCTCACCTTTGCGAAAAAATAAAATATACAGAAATAAAATAAATATATTAACAGAGTGTATATGGAAGCGTACAGGGACATTACCCAACTCGCTTTCGCGCTCTCTTATTAAACTATAATTAATTTTCAAAGTAAAAAAAAAAACGATTTTTGTTTAATAAACAATTTAACGGTAGATAAAGTAGCATGGAATATTAAAAAATATGTACATTTATTAAAACCAATACAAAAAATCAGTTAAACAAAATTTACATAATTTGTGAACACTGTATATACAAACAAACATACATACATACATATATTAAAACATATAAATCGCCAAAGTCCACATTGGCAATTATTCGGCAGTATCCCTTGTTCTTTGGCAAACAAAAACAAGCGGGATTGCGTACAAAAGCGGATTGATCTCTCTAACGAGATCTCAATTGCTTAAGAAAATAAATCAGAAATACATACTAACAATTCGTGCATACTTAGGAACAAAGCGAATTGATCTCTTTAACGAGCTCACAATTGCATAATAAAACATAAGCACCTACAAGTCCAAGAATTGGTGTTTACCTAAATACATATCATTTGGACATCAAATATTTTAATTAATAAAAAGCGCGGGTTTTAATAACAATTCAAATATATTTTCAAACTAAAACATAAATAAATAATATTATTTTGCAAAAGTGGTTAACAACAACAATAATCAAAATACACCTGCAGAAGCTACACGCCCAAAACAGGTTGCTAAATTTATTTCAGAAAGTGACAGTTTAACAAGATACACTAGATTTGCCTCTTCACCGATTCAAGAAAACTCTGAGTCGTTATTAGAAATAAAAAGCCAAAATCTTGAAAACTTTTGGACTCGCCTCCAAGCAGCTCATGACGCCATTCTAGATTCCAACGATTCAGATACACACAATTTCAAATCATCAGCTAACGATATTTACGAAAACTGCTTAGACCAATATGAAGAAACAAAAGCTATGACCTCCGATCAATTAAAGCTAATAAAAGCAATTGCACCTACTCCACATTCGAGAGTAGAGCTGCCACAAGAAGACAGTCAGAAGGCAAGTTCAGGCATCCAACTCGAGTTGCCCGCATGTGACGAAGAACCTTTTACGGAGGTTATGAAGAATGGCCGTCCTTCCGGGACATGCTTACGGCCGTGTACATAACGCATCCTCAATTATCACAAGCGCAAAAATTGTATCACCTCAGATACAAAACGACAACGGGATAATAGTAAATCACTTTGCTCTTAAGGATGATAATTTCAATTTGGCTTGGGAAGCTCTAAAATCTAGATATGAAAACGAAAGAATACTGGTCGATAAGCAAGAAACGACACTATTAAACTTGCCTAAACTCAAGAAAGAAACAAGTGAAGAATTTGTAAGACTACAAACCACTCTTTCTAATTGTTTGTCGATTCTGTAAACATTTGCACCGCCGCATTACCAGAAAAGTCGTTACTTCTGTGGGATCAATCGCCCTCATCACGAAGAAAGTGCCCAACGTGGCAACAAATGAAAGATTTTCTCACCCCCTAATATGAAATTGCGGAAAAGTTAGTAGAAAAAATAATCAAAACTAAGAACAAACACGACCAAAATGGAAGCTTAAATAGACCCCAAGTTAGTAACAAAAACAATTTAAACAAAAACTTTTACAAAACGCAATCGTTCACATCCGAACAAAAAAAAAACATACGTCATGCGAACTATGTAAAAGAGGGCACAAGCTTAAAACTTGCGAGAAGTTTAAAAATTAAACGTTAACGAAAGCAACAACTTTGTTAGATCAAAAAGACTCTGTACAAACTGTTTGTGCCATACACATAATCGTAAAAATTGCAAAAGCAAATTTAACTGCTTATATTGTCATATTATAAAAGACATCATACAATGCTTCATTACAGCACATATTCCATCTCACCTCAAGGAAGCGCATATACAAAAAGAACCACGAGTTTAATTACAAAAGCAAATACCGAAAGCCAAAATACTAACAATTGCCAAGAGACACCATGTTGATCAAAAGCTCAAAAAGTTCAAACGCTGCACAGTGAAACACAAAGTGGACTAGTTGTAGAACCAGTTTCCACCATACCAACTGAAGTTGGTTACAAATACCTTAATTCACAATTAAGGAAATTGCAAAAGTTAAGGAAACGTTAAGGAAAGATCAGTATTGTGAGCACTTCCCTAAAGCCACAACTACTCGATCAACTAATGGCCGGTACGTCATACGACTACCCCTATAGCCAGAATTTTCCAATACCTCACAAATTGTTCGAAAAAAACAAAGTCAGAATTCGGTCTTACAAATTTAAAAACTTAAATATATATCACTTTTCGACCCCGCAGTATGGCTTTCGCCTTTAATGAAAAAAAAAAACATAGTCCCGTAAAAAAATTTTTAAGAGGTGGAAGGCTACTATTTGCCAAATTAATGCACAGGCGCTTAATTATTACAAATAATAAAATAGTTCAAAACGTCGAAAAATCGGCACCTGTCATAAACTAAGTAGTGTCTAATAATTTTCAAATAATAAAATATAATTTTATTTATACTCAAAATATGCCCAATGCGATGCTGTGACACACCTAGACTTAACAAAAGCAAAGGTAGCTCTTATCGCACCTACATAGGCGCTTCTATAAGGGTAGTTGGTGGAAATCGGTTGTACAACTCGAACATTCCACTTACAACAAAAAAACGCTGGAAATTCTTCTTCTTCTTTACTGGCGTAGACACCGCTTACGCGATTATAGCCGAGTCAACAACAGCGCGCCAGTCGTTTCTTCTCTTCGCTACGTGGCGCCAATTGGATATCCCAAGCGAGGCCAGGTCCTTCTCCACTTGGTCCTTCCAACGGAGTGGAGGTCTTCCTCTTCCTCTGCTTCCCGCGGCGGGTACTGCGTCGAATACTTTCAGAGCTGGAGTGTTTTCATCTATCCGGACAACATGACCTAGCCAGCGTAGCCGCTGTCTTTTAATTCGCTGAACTATGTCAATGTCGTCGAATATCTCGTACAGCTCATCGTTCCATCGAATGCGATATTCGCCGTGGCCAACGCGCAAAGGACCATAAATCTTTCGCAGAACCTTTCTCTCGAAAACTCGCAACGTCGACTCATCCGTTGTTGACATCGTCCAAGCCTCTGCATATAGCAGGACGGGAATTATGAGTGACTTATAGAGTTTGGTTTTTGTTTGTCGAGAGAGGACTTTGCTTCTCAATTGCCTACTAAGTCCGAAGTAGCACCTGTTGGCAAGAGTTATCCTGCGTTGGATTTCTAGGCTGACATTGTTGGTGGTGTTTACGCTGGTTCTAAGATAGACGAAATTATCTACAACTTCAAAGTTATGACTGTCAACAGTGACGCGAGTGCCAAGTTCTGAGTGCGATGACTGTTTGTTTGATGACAGGAGATATTTCGTCTTGCCCTCGTTCACTGCCAGACCCATTTCTTTTGCTTCCTTGTCCAGTCTGGAGAAAGCAGAACTAACGGCGCGGGTGTTGAGGCCGATGATATCAATATCATCGGCATACGCCAGCAGTTGTACACTCTTATAGAAGATGGTACCTTCTCTGTTGAGTTCTGCAGCTCGAACTATTTTCTCCAGAAGCAGGTTGAAAAAGTCGCACGATAGGGAATCGCCTTGTCTGAAACCTCGTTTGGTATCGAACGGCTCGGAGAGGTCCTTCCCGATTCTGACGGAGCTTTCAGTGTTGCTCAACGTCAGCTTACACAGCCGTATTAGTTTTGCGGGGATACCAAATTCAGACATCGCGGCATAAAGGCAGCTCCTTCTCGTGCTATCGAAAGCAGCTTTGAAATCGACGAAGAGGTGGTGTGTGTCGATTCTCCTTTCACGGGTCTTTACCGAGATTTGGCGCATCGTGATTATATGGTCGGTTGTTGATTTACCAGGTCTAAAGCCACACTGATAAGATCCAATCAGTTTGTTGACGGTGGGCTTTAATCTTTCACACAATACGCTCGACAGAACCTTATATGCGATGTTGAGGAGGCTAACCCTACGGTAGTTGGCGTAGATTGTGGGGTCTTCTTTTTTGTGGATTGGGCATAGCACACTTAAATTCCAATCGTTGGGCATACTTTCGTCCTCTCGTCGGCCTCTGCCGCTTTGTTGTTTTTCAGGTGGGCAATTGCTATTCGAACTTCTTCATGGTCGGGCAATGGAACGTCTGCTCCATCGTCATCGATTGGGGTAACGGGTTCGCTTTCTCCTGGTGATGTGCGTTCACTGCCATTCAAGATCTTCGTACTGACGCATTTCGGCCTCTTTCTTTTTCTGTCTACAAATGCGTCTCGCTTCCCTCTTCAACTCTCGGTATCTATCCCATCCCGCACGTGTTGTGGTCGATCGTAACGTTGCGAGGTAGGCAGCCTGTTTTCTCTCCGCTGCGACACGGCACTCCTCGTCGTACCAGCTGTTGTTTTGCACTTTCCGAAAACCAATGGTTTCGGTTGCAGCTGTACGTAAGGAGTTTGAAATGCCGTCCCACAGTTCCCTTATACCGAGTTGTGGACGAGTGCTCTCAGAGAGCAGGAGTGCAAGCCGAGTAGAAAAACGTTCGGCTGTGTGTTGTGATTGCAGCTTCTCGACGTCGAACCATCCTTGTGTTTGTTGGCGTGCGTTTTTTGCTGCACAGAGGCGGGTGCGAATTTTGGCTGCAACAATATAGTGGTCCGAGTCGATGTTAGGACCTCGGAGCGCACGCACATCTAAAACACTGGAGACGTATCCTCCGTCTATCACAACATGATCGATCTGATTGGTGGTTTTTCGATCCGGAGGCAGCCAGGTAGCTTGATGTATCTTCTTATGCTGGAATCTGGTGCTACAGATAACCATATTTCGGGCCCCGGCGAAGTCGATCAGCCTCAGCCCATTTGGGGATGTTTCCTCGTGGAGGCTGAATTTACCGACCGTAGTGCCAAAGATACCTTCTTTGCCCACCCTGGCATTGAAGTCGCCAAGCACGATTTTGACATCGTGGCGGGGGCATCTCTCATTAGTGCGCTCCAAGCACTCATAAAATGCATGTTTGGTCACATCGTCCTTCTCTTCCGTCGGGGCGTGGGCGCAAATTAGCGATATGTTGTAGAACCTCGCTTTGATGCGGATTGTGGCTAGAAATTCATTCTCCGGAGTGAATGATAGTACTCGGCGACGGAGTCTCTCTCCCACCACGAATCCAACACCAAACTTGGGCTCCTTTATATGGCCACTGTAGTAAATGTCACAAGGGCCTACTCGTCTCTGTCCTTGTCCCGTCCATCGCATTTCTTGGACGGCGGTGATGTCAGCCTTTATCTTTACGAGGACATCTACCAGCTGGGCAGCGGCACCTTCCCAGTTAAGGGACCGGACATTCCAAGTGCCTGCCCACAAATCATAGTCCTTATTTCGTTTGCCATGGTCGTCATCAAAAGGGGGGGCTCTCATCCGGAGCTGTTTTTTTTCCTTTCATTGGGGTGTTTTTTTTACGTGGAGGGTCCCAAACCCAGCGCACAACCCTATGCAGGGGGTGTTTCCCCTTTCTCACTTTAGCTGGGGGTGTTCTTAGGCTACCCAGAGGATACTTGGTCAAAGACCGGAAGTCGTGAGCTGCTTGAGTCATATGTAAAAGAATCGTTTCTGGCCACTCCCAAGTGAGTGGCGATCAGAGAACTTTCCTCACTTGCGTGAACTTCTACACATGACTCCATCCTCCTGGAAATTACCAAATTATAATTCTAATAGAAGCCGTTCTCCATTCACGGCCACACTCTCGCAAGTTCCATCATTATCATTTCATAGTCCCAACTCCAGGACTAAGGAGTACCCATTCTGGCCACATCTGAGCCAGGCGTGGAGTTGCTATCCTTTATAAGCCGATAACACAGAAAAGGCAAATAATAACCAGGTAGTTTAACAAACCGATGTTAAAGAAATTTTGATTAAAACTACAAATAGTAAACTTATCAAGGAAACAAAAGCAAATTCATACCAAATATGTTTAAAATCAAAGCCGTTTAGCATTTACAGGTATTCTGCGCCCTCGGGTACTCTGCTAAAAGTACTCCGCTATACATGCAATCGCATATTTCGCACATACGTGTAATACAAGGCAAAAGATTTGCCTAGGGGGCCCAGTATGTTTAAATGAGTTAAACCTCTTCCACTCTATCCGGGTAAAACTGGTGCACCCTAGTACAACTCAACTCCCTTGAGAAGCACACCACACTGCACAACATGCACTTATACAACACACAAGGCGACAAATTGCATTTTACCACAGCAGATGACGACTATCTAACTAACAAAAGGATTGGATCATCTCTGCTTTCCTCACAGTCGCTTATACTTTCGAATAGAAACGTTGCAACAACTCGGTTGCTGCGCGCTGACTCCTTTCTTCAAAGTATTCGTTTTTCGCAACAACAACTCGACCACGATATGGATGTATGTATGTAAGTTTATGTGTTTTATTTTATCAGTTCATTTTTTTCATTTACAGTTAATTCATTTTTCATATTAATATATCACAATATTACAATTAGGGTATTCCACCAAACTCGTAAATGTATAAACTTATAAGCTCAAAAATTTACGCTTTAGATTTTGGGAACGCTCCTTTTTTTATACCCTGAACAGGGTATATTAACTTTGTCACGATGTTTGTAACACCCAGAAGGAAGCGTCGGAGACCCTATAAAGTATATATATAAATGATCAGTATGTTGAGCTGAGTCGATTTAGCCATGTCCGTCTGTCTGTCCGTCTGTCCGTCTGTCTGTATATATACGAACTAGTCCCTCAGTTTTTAAGATATCCTTTTGAAATTTTGCAAACGTCATTTTCTCTTCAAGAAGCTGCTCATTTGTCGGAACGGCCGATATCGGACCACTATAACATATAGCTGCCATATAAACTGAACGATCGGAATCAAGTTCTCATATGGAAAACTTTCGCATTTGACAATGTATCATCACCAAATTTGGTATAGATTATTTTCTAGGGCAAAAATGTAATATCCAAAAAAATTGTTCAGATCGGTTAACTATAACATATAGCTGCCATACAAACTGAACGATCGGAATCAAGTTCTTGTATGGACAACTTTCACATTTGACAAGATATATTCACGAAACTTGGTATATATTATTTTCTAAGGCAACAATGTAATCTCTGAAGAAATTGTTCAGATCGGTTAACTATAGCATATAGCTGCCATACAAACTGAACGATCGGAATCAAGTTCTTGTATGGACAACTTTCACATTTGACAAGATATATTTTCGAAATTTGGTATATATTATTTTCTAAGGCAACAATGTAATCTCTGAAGAATTTGTTCAGATCGGTTAACTATAGCATATAGCTGCCATACAAACTGAACGATCGGAATCAAGTTCTTGTATGGACAACTTTCACATTTGACAAGATATATTCACGAAATTTGGTATATATTATTTTCTAAGGCAACAATGTAATCTCTGAAGAATTTGTTCAGATCGGTTAACTATAGCATATAGCTGCCATACAAACTGAACGATCGGAATCAAGTTCTTGTATGGACAACTTTCACATTTGACAATGTATCTTCACCAAATTTGGTATATATTATTTTCTAAGGCAACAATGTAATCTCCAAAGAAATTGTTCAGATCGGTTAACTATAACATATAGCTTCCATACAAACTGGACACATAGTTACTAATAGAAATGCACCTGTGAAGGGTATTTAGCTTCGGTGCAACCGAAGTTAACGTTTTTTCTTGTTCATACTTATAAAAGCCGCGTAAATAGGTATTTTGACTTTTCTGTCAGTGTTGCATTTGTTTTATTTAAGTAATACTTACTGACGCACTCATTATACAAAGGTTTCATATAGTTTTTATTTCTTTAAATTAAACAAAATTTTGCAACAAGCACAAACTTTGCAAGTAGTGTTGCCTGCACTAAAAACTTTACTTTTTTGAAGCACTAATTGTAAACTATTTTTGTGTAATGGCAACACTAAAACAAAATATCAGTTTATGAAGCAAATACGCGTCGAATTTGCCTCATAGTTTTATACGATACGCGTAAACTTTTTTTCATACAAATTTTGACAGCTCATTTATAAGGCACAGAATTTTACGAGTTTATGAGTTTTATGAGGCATTTATGAGTTTGATGGAATACCCTTAATATTAATTCATTAACAAAAGAAAATAATTCATAAGAAAGACAAAATAATTAATAAAAACTTAAAATTTATATGCATACATAACAATATAAAATATAATAAAAAAAATCTTCTCCTGGACTAGATATATGCTTCGTTGTGTAAAACGTAATTCTCACGTTTTCAAGGATATGTTGTTATAAGCTTAGCTAAAAAGCTTCTAACAATTTTTCGAGGATGGCATTTCTTTCTCTTTCAATTTGAAGGGCCTCCCTGCCATCCTCTTTAATTGCTTCAATTTCCGCCGCAATTTTTCTATTTCAAGCCCGGAATTCCTCCAAAGAATCATTTTGAATATTATTTGAAGTATGTTTTTTTCTTTTCCTTGCAGGTTCCTCGTCTACAAACGCCAATTCTTCCTGGGGATCCAACGTAATGGAAGAGCTGTTAAGGGGTAATGCACATTCTACAACTTCGTGAAATGTAATACATAAATTAGATTATAAAAATGAATGTAAACTTTTCAAGTTTCTGTTTTGTTTTACTAACCTGTGCTCTCCTCCACCAATGTTTCCAAATTGAAGCTTTTATAGCTCCCGAGGACACTATTTATTTTAGGGTAGAATTCCCATGCCGAAGGGCTGCCGTCAGAGGGACCAATAGATTTCCTCTCATCTCTGTAAAAATTTTATATGAATAAATGCACATGAATATTAAATAAACTTACCTGTATTTATTTGTCAAATTATGTATTTTCACACGAATTTCATTCGCGGAATATACATGCCCCTTTGTGGCCATTTCTACAGACATATCCTTAAAAACGTGAGAATTACGTTTTACACCACGAAACTGTGGCAATTTTTCCTCCCACAAGCATAAAAGAAGTTCAACTTTCTACCTTGATCTCTTGTTCCTGAAAAATTAACAAACTTAACCAAAATTAACCTCTTTCCCTCGCTGTCGGCCATTTTTGTTTACTTTGTCATTTGACATTTCTCCTCTTTTTCATAAAAATTATCGATAAAATTAGGAATAACACCGCTGATCTAGTTGTGTAATCTGAGATTAATTTTTAATCTCGGATTAACTAGAGAGGAATTTTGTATTGTAAATCACGTTTATCGAGTTAATCTCGTTAATGGAGATAATTTCGTTATATGTAAATATACTATTACTTTACTATTACGTACATACATATATTAGGTCAAGTTTCCATGAATAAAACTAAAAAAATCCCGAAACAACTGTGTCCTTTTTTTAAGATTTTGCCGGTGAAGTTTCTAGTGCCGAGTGCCAAGGTGAGTGAATTAGCAGAAAACACCAAGTCAGAATTTCCTCTAGCAACGGAGGTGTTAAAAACGCAAACGTATGTTGACGACATTTTGTCTGGAAGTCGCAGTCTTCCACAAGCATACGAATCCTTATCACAGGTTATAAGAGCCCTCAAAACCTCAGGGTTTCCACTAAAAAAGATTACTGTTAATCATCCCGATATAGTAAAACATATACCGAAAGGAAACTTGTTGGATACTAATTTCCTTAAATTCGAAAAGGAAAGCCCAACAAAGACTCTGGGGATTCAATGGAATGCGATATCTGACCAGTTTTCATACACTACAGAGTCAATATCTGCAGTATCCGCCATTACAAAACGCCAAATTCTATCCTCTGTGGGAAAACTTTTCGACCCCGCAGGATGGCTTTCGCCAATTATGATACAAGCTATAATCCTGATACAAGAATTATGGCTAGATAGGACCGATTGGAACGAACAAGTAAAACCACTTCGTTTAGAAAAGTGGTCACAGTTCGCGAGCAATCTAAACGATATCTCACAGATACAAATCCCACGGTGGGTAAACTATCCCCCCGAACACAAAGACGAATTACACGGCTTCTGTGACGCCTCTGAGAAGACATACTGTGCCACTCTCTATGTGCGCACACAAAGCGGTAACGCGACCGCAATCCACTTATTAGTAGCAAAGGCTAAGGTGGCTCCTCTAAAAACGCTAAATCTACCTCGACTTGAGCTCTGTGGCGCCCTACTACTCGCAAAATTGGTTCCCACGGTGCAGACCCATCTAAAACTGAAGAAATACAGATTGCATCTCTGGTCCGATTCTGAAATAGTTTTAGCCTGGTTGAAAAAACCAGACTAGACCAGGAGGATGGAGTCATGTGTAGAAGCTCACGCAAGTGAGGAAAGTTCTCTGATCGCCATTCACTTGGGAGTGGCCAGAAACGATTCTTTTACATTTGACTCAAGCAGCTCACGACTTCCGGTCTTTGACCATGTATCCTCTGGGTAGCCTAAGAACATCCGTTTGAAGGCGAGCTAAAGTGAGAAGGCGAAACACCCCTGCATAGGGTTGTGCGCTGGGTTTGGGACCCTCCACGTAAAAAAAACACCCCCAGTGAATAGTTATAATCAGCCTCGGATGAGAGACCCCCTTTTTGATGACGACCATGGCAAACGAATTAAGGACTATGATTTGAGGGCATGCACCTGGAATGTCCGGTCCCTTAATTGGGAAGTTGCCGCTGCCCAGCTGGTAGAAGTCCTCGTAAAGATAAAGGCTGACATCACCGCCGTCCAAGAAATGCGATGGACGGGACAAGGACAGAGACGAGTAGGTCCTTGTGACATTTACTACAGTGGCCATATAAAGGAGCCCAAGTTTGGTGTTGGATTCGTGGTGGGAGAGAGACTCCGTCGCCGAGTACTATCATTCACTCCTATTAATGAACATCTAGCCACAATCCGCATCAAAGCGAGGTTCTTCAACATATCGCTAATTTGCGCCCACACCCCGACGGAAGAGAAGGACGATGTGACCAAACATGCCTTTTATGAGTGCTTGGAGCGCACTTATGAGAGATGCCCCCGCCACGATGTCAAAATCGTGCTTGGCGACTTCAATGCCAGGGTGGGCAAAGAAGGTATCTTTGGCACTACGGTCGGTAAATTCAGCCTCCACGAGGAAACATCCCCAAATGGGTTGAGGCTGATTGACTTCGCCGGGGCCCGAAATATGGTTCTCTGTAGTACTAGATCCCAGCATAAGAAGATACATCAAGCTACCTGGCTGTCTCCGGATCGAAAAACCACCAACCAGATCGATCATTTTGTGATAGACGGAAGACATGTCTCCAGTGTTTTAGATGTGCGTGCGCTCCGAGGTCCTAACATCGACTCGGACCACTATATTGTTGCAGCCAAAATTCGCACCCGCCTCTGTGCAGCAAAAAACGCACGCCAACAAACACAAGGATGGTTCGACGTCGAGAAGCTGCAATCACAACAGACAGCCGAACGGTTTTATACTCGGCTTGCACTTCTGCTCTCTGAGAGCACTCGTCAACAACTCGGTATAAGGGAACTGTGGGACGGCATTTCAAACTCCTTACGTACAGCTGCAACCGAAACCATTGGTTTTCGGAAAGTGCAAAAGAACAGCTGGTACGACGAGGAGTGCCGTGTCGCAGCGGAGAGAAAACAGGCTGCCTACCTCGCAAAGTTACGATCGACCACAACACGTGCGGGATGGGATAGATACCGAGAGTTGAAGCGGGAAGCGAGACGCATTTGTAGACAGAAAAAGAAAGAGGCCGAAATGCGTGAGTACGAAGAGCTTGATAAGCTGGCCGACAGGGGTAATGCTCGAAAATTCTACGAAAAGATGCGGCGGCTTACAGAAGGTTTCAAGACCGGAGCATACTCTTGTAGAACCCCCAAAGGTGATCTAGTTACCGATGCTCAGAGCATACCTAAATTATGGAGGGAACACTGTTCCAGCCTGCTGAATGGCAGTGAACGCACATCACCAGGAGAAAGCGAACCCGATACCCCAATCGATGACGATGGAGCAGAGGTTCCATTGCCCGACCATGAAGAAGTTCGAATAGCAATTGCCCACCTGAAAAACAACAAAGCGGCAGAGGCCGATGGATTGCCGGCTGAGCTATTCAAACACGGCGGCGAAGAGTTGATAAGGTGCATGCATCAGCTTCTTTGCAAAATATGGTCGGACGAAAGTATGCCCAACGATTGGAATTTAAGTGTGCTATGCCCAATCCACAAAAAAGGAGACCCCACAATCTGCGCCAACTACCGTGGGATTAGCCTCCTCAACATCGCATATAAGGTCCTATCGAGCGTATTGTGTGAAAGATTAAAGCCCACCGTCAACAAACTGATTGGACCTTATCAGTGTGGCTTTAGAACTGGTTAATTAACAACCGACCAGATATTCACGATGCGCCAAATCTCGGTAAAGACCCGTGAAAGGAGAATCGACACACACCACCTCTTCGTCGATTTCAAAGCTGCTTTCGATAGCACGAAAAGGAGCTGCCTTTATGCCGCGATGTCTGAATTTGGTATCCCCGCAAAACTAATACGGCTGTGTAAGCTGACGTTGAGCAACACTGAAAGCTCCGTCAGAATCGGGAAGGACCTCTCCGAGCCGTTCGATTCCAAACGAGGTTTCAGACAAGGCGATTCCCTATCGTGCGACTTTTTCAACCTGCTTCTGGAGAAAATAGTTCGAGCTGCAGAACTCAACAGAGAAGGTACCATCTTCTATAAGAGTGTACAACTGCTGGCGTATGCCGATGATATTGATATCATCGGCCTCAACACCCGCGCCGTTAGTTCTGCTTTCTCCAGACTGGACAAGGAAGCAAAAGAAATGGGTCTGGCAGTGAACGAGGGCAAGACGAAATATCTCCTGTCATCAAACAAACAGTCATCGCACTCAGAACTTGGCACTCGCGTCACTGTTGACAGTCATAACTTTGAAGTTGTAGATAATTTCGTCTATCTTAGAACCAGCGTAAACACCACCAACAATGTCAGACTAGAAATTCAACGCAGGATAACTCTTGCCAACAGGTGCTACTTCGGACTTAGTAGGCAATTGAGAAGCAAAGTCCTCTCTCGACAAACAAAAACCAAACGCTATAAGTCACTCATAATTCCCGTCCTGCTATATGCAGCGGCTTGGACGATGTCAACAACGGATGAGTCGACGTTGCGAGTTTTCGAGAGAAAGGTTCTGCGAAAGATTTATGGTCCTTTGCGCGTTGGCCACGGCGAATATCGCATTCGATGGAACGATGAGCTGTTCGAGATATTCGACGACATTAACATAGTTCAGCGAATTAAAAGACAGCGGCTACGCTGGCTAGGTCATGTTGTCCGGATAGATGAAAACACTCCAGCTCTGAAAGTATTCGACGCAGTACCCGCCGCGGGAAGCAGAGGAAGAGGAAGACCTCCACTCCGTTGGAAGGACCAAGTGGAGAAGGACCTGGCCTCGCTTGGGATATCCAATTGGCGCCACGTAGCGAAGAGAAGAAACGACTGGCGCGCTGTTGTTGACTCGGCTATAATCGCGTAAGCGGTGTCTACGCCAGTAAAGAAGAAGAAGAAGACCAGACTTGGCGTCACGTAGCCAGTGCTGACAATCCAGCCGATTTAGGAACAAAAGAGTGCAAGTTGCTGCACCTTGCCACCACCACCCTTTGGTAAAATGGCCGCCGATGGTTAACAGAATCGGTTGTTGGCCAAAATCGCCCATGCGCAATATAACTGCCCCTGAAAGTCGAAAAACCGACTGCTTTCACGCAACATTGGATGATAGTGACATCCTTGAGTGATTTTCATCGTTCCCTCGTGCCCTTCGAGTTATCAACTATATGCTAAAGTTCATAGAGCTACTCAAATATAAAATTAAGGGAATTCACCCAGAATCTTACCAATGCGATACACTGACTCACCTAGAACACCAAAAGGCAAAGGTCGCACTAATCGCATACACTCAAATGCGCTACTTCAGCCGCGATATCTTATTATTAAGAGAATCAAAACCCATTGGTAAAAGGAATTCTCTCTTGGTTCTTAACCCATTCTTGGAAACGAAAGGTCTGCTTCGTGCGAATGGTGGGCTAGCTAACTCAAACCTGACGTCCATCGAACCCCACCCTCTAATTATAGCAGAGAAATCCCAACTTGCCACATTACTCCTCAATTATATCCACTTAATCATGCTTCACGCTGAACATCGCCTAATGCAGCATATTGTTCGTCAAGAGTTCTATATTCCCCGTCTTAAACCCCAAAAAAAAAAGAAATGCATTTTCATGTGCAAGATCTGCACTATGCACATGCAGAAGTTGCGAACACAGATTATGGCAGCACTTCCACCGGAACGCTGCAATTTCGCTCTGCCTTTCACAGTTACAGGTGTCGACTTTGCTGGGCCTTTTCAGATAAAGGCGTCCATGCTAAGGTCCCCCACTCTAATGAAAGGCTATGTGCTCGCTTCGTCGGTCGACGCGACTTCCTATCAAAACTGATGAGCGATAATTGGTAAAGGGGGGCCGGGATGGCTAGATGAGTTAGCTCTCAGCTCTATACAGCCGGCACTGAATGTAATTTCAAAGTTGCAGTAACATCCGTGTTAACTTCACTACAAGTGTCTGTGCTTTAGTTATCTCTAATGGCCCCGGACCACTAAATTTGGAGAACAATAGGTTCGCTTTGTTAGCGCAATGTCCCCAAGCCAAACGTAAAAAAACCATATATAAACCTCTAGTTTTTCCCGAACTACCTAAAACCAAACAGAACAATCCGAAATTCCTTACTATTTTAGCAAGTGATTCAACAAAACCAATGTCGAAATACTCGTATTTTACAGTGCATAAAGCATTGGAAGCTATAAGCAAAGAAATAATTTCTATTTCCGAGCTACGGGATGGTAATTTGTTGTTGCTGGTAAAAAAAAATACAACAATTGCATAAAGGTTTTTAACTACAAAACGATTAAATGGAGTTTGCGAAGTAAAAGTAAGCTATCAAGGCAACCTTAACTTTTCCAAAGGTACAATATAGTGTCCCATAAGATGAAATTATTGAAAACAAGAAATAGCAAGGTGTAGTAGGAGTCTTTAAATTCAAAAAAAAAAGTAGACAATACCTTCTTTCACACCGGAGTTACCCTTCTTACTTTCGACTTACTATATATGAATTACCTGATAAAGTGGAGGTTTCGTAGCGCTCAGCCCGTGTGAGACCATATTTTCCAAATCTAATGAGATGTAAATCATGTCAATGTTAAAAGGTGTAACAACAAACCTGTGTGTGAAACATGTAATTTCCCTCCTCACGGCTCTGTACAATGTTTATGCACCGTATGCGCTAATTGCGCTGGTGAGCACCCATCATATTCAAATATTTGTCCAAGGTACATCCAAACCAAAGAAATTCTAAAAATTAAAACTGAGAACAAATGCACGATGCGTGAGGCTATAAAATTACGTAAGGCACAAGTGCCCAGCCTTCCTAACACTACTTTTGCAGAAAAAGTAAAACAAAACGAATCAAACAATTACAACAACTCAAAACTTCCTTAAGCACATTCCACTCATTTACCTTCCGAATCCAATAAAACTTCTTCTGAAGAGTCTCACACTGACACTGCAAAGAGCAATACTGCTCAAACATATCTCACTCCAAACGCCAACAACGACTTATAGCAGAACCAATCAAAAACGCTACTCCCTTCTTTCCTTTTCCTTCCTTATCGAGCAAAATGTGTAAATAGTTCAGCCCGTGGTAAAAACGCATAAATCAGCCATCTTTGTTTGTTTTCATTTGAACAATGTTGCCATTGCCCAATACGCATACATAGTTTTGAGCACATCTATGTTTTCAATTACAATTTTTTACAATATAAAATATCAACACTGAAAATAAACTATTAAAAATAGTTTAAATATTTATAAATAATAGCACTCGACTCTGATTTTGAGTTATTTTAAGAAAATGTCAAACATATTGAAACATATTGAACAGATTGAATTATAAAAGTTGATAATTACTACAATATATCGATATTGTCAACCCAGCGTCGTGAGAGAGCAATCAGCTGACACGTTTCTACGGCAAAAATCCAAATTCCGTGAATTCTCACGGCATCCTATGTCAAAGAGAGAAGGGAGTAGCGCTTTTCACTGTTCACTTACATTGCGTGCCCATAAGATAAGTCGTATCAGCTGACACGGGCCACGATTCTACGTTCTCCACCGTTTCTGCTATTAAACACTTCAACCTCTTCTTACGCTCAAAAACCAAATTATATTCCAGAAAAAAGCAACGCAATAAATCCAGTAAACTCTTAATCTCTCCCATTTGGTTCTCACAATTCTTCCTCCCACAGCACTCTTAACAGCTTTGCTAATAATTCCACACCTAAAGCAACTAACTCCTATCTTTCATTTATCAGCGAACTGCAATCTCACCACACTTCAAACACTTTTATCAATAACTGACATACCACCCCACAAATAACTCAACAACACAGTCACCCAGACCATGTTCAGATTATGCCAACTTTCGACGATGAAGAAATTTAATCCATTCTTTTGTGTCCTATTTGCTCTATGTTCACCATACTTCAATGGAACATAAAGGGCTTCTACAACAACTACACTGAACTTATCTTGCTGTAAATAAAGCCGCTTTTGTACCTAACAAGTATGTTAGCAATTTCTTAAATTTACCTTAGAATTTAACAAACAATCAAGGTGCCTTAGTAAGAAAAGACATTCCACATAAATGCCTCGAAATCCATTCAAATATAGCTTCTTTAGCCATTCAAATATCCATAGGATTTAAATTTATGATTATTTGCTTGTACTATATTCCCACACAACAAAATTTCACGCTTACTGAGCTTCAGTGAATTCTCTCCTCAGTACCCAAACCCGTAATCCTGGCTGGAGATACGAATTCGTGGTCCCCATTATGGGGCTCCGCCCGAACCAGCCAAAGAGGATTAATTCTGGAAAACTTAGTTATTACAGAGAATCGTATCGTATTGAACGATGGTGCCCCGACTCATTTTTCAACTCATATGTCTTTTACACACGTTGACCTATCTTTTTGCTCTACCAATACAGCTAAAAAAGTAAATAGCTGAACTCTTGATAGTTTGTGTGATAGTGATCTCTAGGGTGGGTCGATTCCGCACTTTTTTCGATTCGGGATTTCTAATAGTGCGGAAAAGTTGCCTTAGTACTTCCTGATTCCAATGCAACTTTTTGTTTTGAGATCGGATTACATCTTCAACCCCAACTCCGGCCTTGAAATTTCGGAAACTCGCCTAAAATCGAGAAATTGTCTACCTAGCGCCTGAAATACGCATCTCATAGCAAAATGTATAAAACAAAAGTTATTTATCACGTCATTAGCTACCGAAATGACCGTAGGACGAAGCGTTCCCGAGATACGAGCGAAAATGCGGCGCGCCGCAGCGGAAGGCGAAAATCGGCTTGCGGCCACACTTCTTGACGTTGATTTCGCCGAGTGCTATCACTCACATTCATTCACCTACGCCAAAGGACACGTTCGGATAGGTCTCCACACCAATATTTTTTCATCGAGTTCCTTCACTCTTGTCGGTGATTTCGCTGAGTTCTATCACTTACATTCATTTCCCTGCGCCAAACGACACGTTCGGACTGGTCTCCACATAAATATTTTTTCATCGAGTTTCTTCACTCTTGTCGTTGATTTCGCCGAATGCTATCACTTATATTCTCTCAACAGAACACAGAACTCAAAATGTCTGTATCTAAAGTTAAATTTAGACAGAAATGTCCTGTGCTTTGCATATATCCATACAATCTCTCTGAGTCCCAGTTACCTACTTACCAGGATGTTCTTTTGTGTTATCAGTTTGAACGATTTCGTATAGGGCGACTCCGAGGCGAGAACTATGAACCTAGGAGTAAAGAGGTTACAGAAATAGTAGCAAAAAAGGTTGAAAATACTTTCAAAAAGTCATCTATTCCGATAGTTTCACACACCAGAGTTGTACAAATGCTCACCACATACCATAAGAAATTTCTGACTCTTAAACAAATGTTTTTAAGGAACCCAATAGGTTTGAGCTCTAAAAGAGACGACTTTGTCTCTTCTGCCGGAAAATTATTTGACATCGCTGCATGTAAATGCATTTATTTTTCTTCTTACACTTGTCCAAAGGAGAGGAGAGTTCCTATCAAGAGAACCAGAAGAATTGGTCACATTGGAAGTGTTGATCTACCTGAAACAAAAAAGATTACAAAAAAAATTAACGTAAAGAAAAGCTTTCAATACGTCATTCAACATCAACACTTAGGTAGGCCATTACAGTGGGTTGTTTGTCTTCTACATTTCAACGAACTTCCAATTCGTGCTCTTTTCGAACACATAGGTGGTGTCTCAAAGAGTCGAAATACATTCTCTGGCGACATAGGTGTTTAAATGTGTTAAGCCTTCCCCTCACTCAACCTGGGAAAAACTGGCGCACTCTAAGGGATGACACCATACTCAAACATCAGCGCATAACACAACACCAACACAACTCACCACACCTATACATCAACTTCATCAACAAAAAGGGTAGACAAATTGACTGCATGCACATTCGTCATAGACTCTTCACATCAATTTTCGTTTTTTCGACGCCCAACCCCCACGCGCTTACAGATCATATATACTAAATCGGATCAATCCTGCTTTCGTCATTCAACGACTAATTCGACCGGCATCCTGCACAATTTTCATCTGAATCCGCTTTTTATACGGTCGTATCTTGGCATGCAGTGAAGGCCTTTATATACTATACTTTTAAATTTTTATTGTCAAATGTGAAGTGTCAAAATTCATCTTTTTAATTAAAGTAAATTGTTTTGAAAAATATAGAAGTATTTTTCTTTGCCTCCTGCATGTTGTCAATAACCTTCTGAGGTTATTAATCTGACCCAACTTAGCACAGACCAAGCTTATCTCTATAAAATATCAGAAGCTGTTATTTCCGGTCAATGTTCCATTAGCGTCGATGTATCCAGGTAACATGTGCAAATCTCGCTGGTTCACCTGTGCAAATAGAATTCTGAGATTATACATTTCTACTAACAAACCAACAAAGGAAATAAAGATTTTGGTCAAGTACATACTTACAGTTTACTCACCTTTGTGGTTCTCTATAAGATTCAACAGTTCAATCAAAGATGGCTCGCGCCATCTCTACGCTGCAATTCAAAGGTCGAGATACTTACCTGCTAAACTGCGCAAGGTTTTCGATTCATCCATTCAACAGAATGCTTTCTTTGCTCTTCCAGAAAACATTCTCCTTAGTATGATGACTGACGAACGGATAGAAGTCAGAAAGTTGGCCCTTGACCGACTTCTGGCAGCCAGAGAAGCAGAGTCTGACACTGTAAATGGAAGGGTTAGATGTAATAAAGTGCCAAAGCTGAATTTCAAAGCTAATAATTATTACGATATGATTAACTGGAAGACTATACCTTGACTGTTCCACCAGTTCTTTGTTCAGTTTCTAACGAAGAACTCATAAAAGGGGTGTCGGGAGACACTGCAGAGGTATGGAAATTTAGTGAATTCCCCTCTCACACCGTGGTAGTCGAGAAAACCGTCAAACTGGTGACAGAGGCATCTTCTAAAGTTATTGGCCCCCAATCTCGTGATCGTTTTATCGTTTTATACGCTCTACACTGAAATCTAGGCAACAAGTGCCAAAGTTTAGTACAAAATCAAATTTTATCAATAAATTTGACACAGATTCAGACTAAAAGAGCAGCCACCTCCACGCGCTCGGTTCTGGGTGACCAATACAGGTTAGCTGAGAGCTGCAACAATTTTCACCTTGCACTGTGGCGCGCCGCATTTTCGCTCGTATCTCGGGAACGGTTCGTCCAACGGCCATGATCACATTTACCATTTCGGTAGCAAATGTCGTGGCAAATAACTTTTGTTTTATACATTTTGCCATGAGATGCGTATTTCAGGCGCTAGGTAGACAATGTCACGATTTTAGGCGAATTTCTGAAATTTCAAGGCCGGAGTTGGGGTTGAAGATGCAATCCGATCTCAAAACAAAAAGTTGCATAGGAATCAGGAAGTACTAAGGCAACTTTTCCGCACTATTAGAAATCCCGAATCGAAAAAGGTCCGGAATCGACCCACCCTAGTGACCACTACCCAATAGTAGCTGAAATTACAACGTCATTCTTTGCAAAGGCCTTTCTTAAACCAAAGTTCCTGACAGGAAAAGCAGACTGGTATAAATACACGCAAATGACAATTCTTTTCTGCGTTCAAATCCCGGTATCTCAAAATGTCAATAAAGATGCGG
Organism: Bactrocera correcta; assembly: GCA_027475135.1. NCBI lineage: Eukaryota > Metazoa > Arthropoda > Insecta > Diptera > Tephritidae > Bactrocera > Bactrocera correcta. The sequence goes on along the minus strand of CM050322.1, from coordinate 77,623,414 downwards.
CTAATATCACCAAAGTACTAAGGTCTGCAGCGCACCTTTCAATCCCGCAAACTGTGTCTAAACATCATAAAAAAGTAGTTCCCTACTGGTCAAATGAGTTGGAGAGCTTAAGAAATTTAAAACAGCATAACTGGAGACAATGCAAGCGATCCAGAACAGAAGACACCCTGATTTTATACAAGAAAACAAATGCTATTTTTCGTAAAAAAAACTAAAGAAACAAAGCAAAAATCGTTTCAAAACGAATTATGTGGCATACTTCCAAACATAGATTAATAAGTCCACATCAGTTTGCTTTCAAAAAGGGGCAAGGAACTTCCGACACGTTCCTGTTTTTTAACGTTTCGTCTCATATGGTTTGTCTTCCCGCAATATTTCTGCGCTCAGTGTAGATTTTGAAAAGGCTTTTGATCGTGTCGGAGCTCACATAGTTCTACCACAATTAGAAAAATGGAAATTCGGTAATAAAATGGTATATTTTTATCAAGTCTTTTCTCACTAATCGTTAATTCAAAGTAAAAGTAAATAATGTTTTTTCCAGTTCACATAGCCAACAAAATGGAATCCTACAAGGATACCCTCTTTCTGTAATGCTATTTGTTATTGCCTTTAATGAATTAAGCCACATAATTAGCAAACATAAGAACGTATCCCACATTATTTATGGAGATAACGTTTTACTATATTCTAAAATAAACTGTTAAAAATAAATTTTTAAAAATACTAACCGATATCTCTAACTGGTCAACTTGTTCTGGAGCGACTCTGTCGTTTAATAAGTGCAAATATTTTCTTATATGCCGCAAACATAAATGTACGTATTTAAACTTAGTTCATAATAATATTAATATTTCAAATGTTCCTAGCTTATGTTTCCTTGGGATTACTTTCGACAAACGTTCAACTGTTAAAGAGCACTGTCTTAGTTAAAAAAAAGCCTAGCTGTTAGATTAAATATTATTAAATATCTATCTTCTAAAGTAATATAAAACTGATCTCTTCTACGTATCATGCAGCCGTTCGAAGGAGTTTACGAGCCTTTCCAACATCACCGATTCAATGCATCTTAGCCGAAGCTGGAATGCCTACCCTACAAGAAAGAATTGAATACACTACTATGAGGGATATCCCAAAGATCTTTCTCTGCAGAAATAGTATTATGTATGACACTATCACATCGATATGGGCCGCTTTAATAAAACTCCAAGACGTACGCCAACATTGCAAAGAGTGCTGGAATACGCTAAAATTTTAGGAATATATTCGAAACCATCTTTTCTGCCTCCCGTCAGTTCACTACCTTGGGACTTAAGCTACTCATCTTTCCTTCCCGGTCTAACAAATCACGCCAAGTCAACCACAAGCCCAACAGTATTCCAGCGCCTTTTTGAAGAATACAGAGTACCTTTTCGGAACGAATGGAAAATGTATTACACCGATGGGTCAACGTCGAAGGACCACACGTTATTCGCTGTGGTCCAAGCCGATGGGAAACAGTAATAGCAGGGCACGATAATCTGCACATACAGTATGTCAACTATTGCTAATATCATGAATATTACTAACCAGACAACCCTAATTTTTGAAATACGCACCAAACTTATATAAAAAGGCAAATAAATCAAAATTAAGTAGATTACAGGCCATGCTGGAATTACTGGCAATTTGAATTTACTTTCAATTATATGATGAGTAAAGATATATTCCTACTCGTCAATAACTTCCTTAAAGAACAGAAAATAAATTCATGGAACAGTGTGCAACACTATTACTCGAACTTCAATACAACTGGCATGCCGCTACATATTCCGCCCACCTGCCGAACAAATGACATTATTGATTTTACTCGACTTCGGATTGGGCATATCATGGCCACGCACTCGTACCAGCTTAACGGTTCAAATAGACCACGCTGTGAATTCTGCACTTATCCATCGCTTACAGTTAAACATATTCTCGATGAATGCACTAAGTTTAGTGCAACTATAAATGCAATATTTGATGACCAACCCATTTCAAATACACTCACGATTTTTTCTGTGCCCACTTGACTGAGTGGGCAGTGAACAGGTTCCTTGCAGTCAGCCAGTCTAAACGATCCGGCCTCCGTGTGACCGAAGCTGGGGTAAGGTCAGCTTGAACCGTCTCCGGGAAGTGCGTTTGTAGAAGTGTTTCCGCCCTCTCCTCCGCGCTTGTCGTATAGATCCCGTCCTGTCTTTTTAGGGATAATACTGTGTCCGTCTTACCATTCGACAACGCCTTTTGCAGCCGAGCTGCCTCTGGTGTCGAGGAGACGCTATCAAAGAATTTCCTGAAACTGTTTGTCTTCAAGCCTAATCTCCTTTAAGTAGATTGTTAGGTGCCGTTTGTACTCCTCCCACCTGTCTGTGCGCTTGGCTAAGTCTAAGAGCTGAGAGTTTACTGGATCACCAGGGGCAGATTTGTTTGCTGGTGGTTGCTTTTAGTGGACAGGCAGAATGATAGGCGCCATAATGGACTGGTTTATGGCACTCAGTCTGTTCTCCAGTCCGACTTTGATGGATCTATCATCCACCTGCCCCACTCCACTAATATTCTAAATTAAGGTCACCTTGAAAACACCCCAGTTCGTATTTGTAGGAATACGTGTCGGTCCCCGACTTCTACCCTTAGAGCAAAACGAATGATCCTGTGATCTGTCAGTGAGGGATTTTTTTTTTTTTTTTTGAGGTGGGGCTGTGGCCGTCTCTCCCGGAAAGTATGCGGATGCGAGGACGAAGTCCGAACCTTCCTTGTCCTTCACCTGTACCGTCACTAGATCTTGCGTCAGAACCTCTGAAATACAGAAAAAGTCTATATCGGCTCTAACGACTACACAAGAACCGGGTCTCTCGCTAGAGGAATCCCAGATTACCTTGCTCTTTCTTGAGTTGAGGCCCCTTACCTCTCCTCTAAGCACCCAAGGTTCCTGAACTAGGAGGATGCCCAGGTTATCCGATATGAACCTCTTCACGATGACCGCCGAGGCTGCCGATGTAGGTTCACCTGAGCCACTTCTATGACGGCGCTGGAGCTTATAATATCGGTTCGATGAGAGACAGGTCCTCGTCCTCGATCTCTTCATCGACCTGTATCTCCAGCCCTTCCAGGAGCTCTTGGGTGGATGGCAGCATGCCTTTCTGCTCATTCGGGAGCTCGTTGCTACTATATTCACCCGCGGCGGTGGTCACAACCTGTCCAGCCGAGATGGGGTCATTGGGGGACTCGTTTCGCTCACCCGAAACCACAGCGGCAGTCGCCTCTCGCGCTGCTGGGCGGGGTACGGGTAGAACCGATGCTACGGTCGGACCTCCATGGCCTCATTACTATTTTGCCGAAACGGAAACTCAGCCTGAATCCCTATGTTTTTATAGGATTCATCATCTATCGTTATGTTGAGGTTCCACCCTGAATCCTCAACACTACTTGCTACGACCTTCCACGCCGAGGTACTTAAACTCTCGTTTTGGTTCCTCCCTAGACTAAGCGCGAAGTCTTAGCTTTTGTCCGCGCTTCTAGGTAAGAATGCCACCATGCTATGCAGCTTTGGAATTTCCTCACCTCTCCTTACACACAGGGCCGGACCCTTCCATCCCTCGAGCCTTGGTGTGATTTCCTTCAGCCAGGTGGCCGACTTTTCATCCTGGCACTCGACCAGCAGCATACCGCCCTTGAAGAAAATGCCGTTAAAGGTGTCGGTGTTGTCCTCGTTAATAGATAAGGCATTAACTAGGCAGTGCTGGAGAGCCGTCAGCTGTTCGGACCCTAGGGCCTCCGCCGGGTAGTTGCGGGGCAACACTGCCATCCGGATGCTCCTCACGGCCTCTGAGTACTTACGGCTTGCGGTTCTCGTCGGCTGCAGGTTGGGGTTGGAGCGCTTTCCACTGGCTTACTGTGGCCTGTCTTCACATATTCTCTTGGACCTTGGTGGCTCCTGGGGAGTTATTTGGCCGCTCTTCGTTTTCTCCGTACGACTAGTTGCCTTTTGGGGCGTCGGCCTTACTTCGCTTCGTCCCTCCGCCAAGGCTGCTTGAGCTCGGCGACGCCTCCGATTTCTGCGTCTTGTTGCAGACAAATCACTGACACCTGCGTGTCGTGCATTATCAGGATAGGGGTTGCTCCCCCTGCTCCGACTCAGAGCCCGCTTTTCAGCTGTCTCCGGTGTCATACCATCTTGGAGGAATCTAAGGTACCACTTGAGAGTGGCTCCACTCATTCCTGCTCCGCGTGGGTCATCGTGAACCCCTAGTCGTCCTGGCTCCGGGGTACATGGAATGTTCCCTCGTTGCCGCTTTCTTTAACGTTCGCCCCTAGACTCCGCTTTTGTGAAGCCACCCTCCTCTCCGCAGTCGATCCTGCTCGAAGGGGTTTGGGGGCGGCGTTCGCGCGATTTACCATACTACGGTGAGTCCCACTGCAGGAGGGCACGTCGTCTTCGTCGCGTGCGTGCTCCTCAAAGAGTGCTCGCTCTTCCGGCGACAGGTCATCCAGGAAGGTGAACTTTCGTCTAACTCCTGGGCCACTCTTTCTGCGGTACTAGTGCGGCTGCAGCTGTTAGCCGTTGTTGTAGATGTAGATGCTTTGGTCATTGTCGTCGTTGTTGTTGATGTTGATTCATCTTGTTCATACGACTGTTTGGCCCGTATTGTGGGCCTGCCGGTCTGTTCTTATGAAGGGGAATCTTAAAGACCGCTGCGCCAGAGCCCCTTGACGCAGTAAGGCCACCGTTAGTTGGGAACGCTCCGTACGAATACAGCGGAATTTACCTCCTGGCTGCAAATCATCCAATGGGCACGGGTCGCATTACACCCTAGATTAGGAGGTGGTAGCTCTTGATCGTCGCGCACATGCGACCTCTGCCAGCCCCCAGGAGAGATGCTTGCTGGTGGTTGGGAGTAGCCATGCTGTGCTGCGATTTAAGCCCCTGCACCACGACAAGGTGCTTACCATTCGCAGAGGAATATATATCTTAATTTTTAAATATCTTCTATCTGGCTTTCATCTGAGCAAAATCATCAATTATGTCGTTGTGCTCAATTTCTTGAACTAGTTGGGCTTCAATTGACAGTAGTGCTAAAGCATTGAGTCTCTCTTGGCCCAGACTTGCGCGTAAATACTTTTTGACTCTTTTCAAGGTGGAAAAAGATCTTTCTCCTGAACAGTTCGTAGCCGGAATACTCAAAAAAATACGCAGAGCAATGTCTACATTTGGATAAATATCTGGAAGATTTTGAGAATGCAAAAAATTGTATATTCCTTGTGCGGAACAAATATCTTTTGTGTTCATTGGAGAATCTTTGAGTTGACAGTGCAAATGAATACATTCATTCGCGAAAGTATCTTCCAAATCATCGAAATACTTAGTAACTAATACATCTGCGCGAATATTTAATTCATTGGTATCTATTTCATATAAATTGTCAAAAAAATTAAGTTTTTCGTAAAGATTACTTTTACGTTTTGTCAATTGTACACTTAAAGTATCTAAAATTAGATAGTAAACGTTGGTTCGAAAATTTTCGATAGTCACTCATTGCTAATAAAAAAATTAAATTCAGAGAACCTCGACAACTTAGTTAAAAAAATGGATAACTCAAAGTAATAATTGAATTTTTCAATGGCAAGAAACACAATAATAATATTATGAGACTTTTGCACTTAAACGGCTTTCATAAAACTAAAATAATTTATGCGTCTTGTATACAGCGCCATGCTTATGGCAGCTATCAGACGCGACTTTTTATTACGAATTAAGGTTGTCTACAAAAAAGTGAGTTAGTTTAAGTGAAAATGGGCCGTGGTAAGCACTGTACTCCGGAAGAACGTCGCGTTCTGCACAATACGGAGAAATCTAGGAAAACTGTTCCCGAAAATGCTTTTTTATTGAATTGTTCCTGGAAAATGGTATATAATGGCCTTGAACTCATTAAATCTAATGAGATCTATTTCACCAAAAACAAAAAAACTCCAACCGCCGCGAAAGACAACAATTACTTAAGATAGAGCCATAGTCCGGAAAAGCAAGGCCGACCCGTTTAAGTCTTCAAGACAATGCAGGAAATTAATGACGAATATGGATTAAATATATCGCGGAAGACTATTGGAAGACGTGGGCCCAATTATTCCCATTAACGAAAAAATGGATCGGTATCAATATTTAGACATATTAAGGAACGAAATGGAAGCATTTGCTTGTAATTGCATGCCCCTTCGCTGAACTTTAATGCAGGATAACGACCCTAAGCATACGGCGAAAGTCACAAAGGATTGGCTTATAAAAGAAAATATAAATGTTTTGGATTGGTCAGCGCAAAGCCCTGACATTAATCCCACAGAAAACCTATGGAACGATGTTAAAATTAAAATTGCGCCTAAAAATTTCTCAAATTTGAACATTTATGGGAAGGTATTAAGGAAGCTTGGTACTCCATCCCAAAGGAGAGGTGTGAGAAGCTTGTAGAAAGTATGGTACGCAGCTGTAATGCCGTAATGCAAAATCGGGGATATAGTACCAAGTATTGGAAACGTAAATATATTATGGAACCAAATCGTTGATTAAATTTCATTAATTTCACATAATTTTTGCAGGTTTGGTAAATTGTGCTATTTGAATGTCCAAGGCATTTTAGAGGGAGCTCAAGTTTTTCAATTAATATTAATTATTCGTGAATTGCTAATTGTTATTTTTTACTTAAATGGATAAATTAATTAACAAATAATGATATTTTTAGACCTTTTTAGCGTTTTAAAGAATTTTGTCAATTGCATAAGCTCTTATTGCTTCTTATGACTATGTGTGCTATTTGCGTGACCACGGCTGTATATATCGACATTAATATATACTTGAATTTTAATAACATTTTACAATAATTACGAATTATTGCTTTAAGCTATAAAAGTTCGTTAATATTCGTCAATATAATTCATAATATTAAGGAAATGAAACATCAATGTTATTAAATTTTCTTCAAATTTTTTCTATTTTTCAAAAAATTGGCTATAAAATGAATATATTCATTTATTTGATTCTATAGAAATCAGTTTTAATAATAAAAATATTTTTAAATACAAGCAAAAAGATGAATTTTAAATGAATACTCATATCAATTCATATATGAAACACAATCATTAAAAATAAAATAAGAAACCATTATGCAATTTTAGAAGCGGCTCACTTGTAAGATTAACTTTACTAAAGATACAACAAGTCAACAGAGCTTTGGAAATTCGTCAGAAAAAGTTTATCAATATTCAATTATTTCTGTTATAAAACATTTTTTATCAGTATTGCACTCACGAATAAAAAAATTTATCAGAAATGTAATTACATTCTATTTTATAGAAATTTATTTGTAAACTTATATAAAAAAAATCAGAATAAATCCTTAAAATGTATTGTCGTTACATTATATCAGATTTAAAATTTTGAAATTCTGAAAAATTTACCGCCCCCCAAATTGTGCCGCCCTAGGTCCGGGCCTCGCGGGCAATTAAGGAGCGATCAAGGAGCTAAAATCGGATCAACCAACATGTAGTCTCCGAACGCAATCATAATGTACCGAACGTTCTATCCTACAATATGAGTCCGCTGATAGCTCCATCAAAAACTGTCAAGGGCGTATCGTTTACAAACGTTCTAAAATCAGACCAAGGAAAACCAACAACTACAGTAACGGCGAGATTTATTGAGCCGCAAGAACAGCAGCCCCATGTTCAATACGGTATTCAATCGAATATCGAAGCAATGATAGCGTCAATGCAACATAGCATGATGAACTTCATAGCGTTCAAGCAGAACACAATACAAGAACTCATGCGAAATCAAATCACACTGCCACAACTGCTTGCTAACCAAAGTTCCAAATAATGAGCTCGCTTAAAATTGTTTAATGGAATGCAAATGGTATACCTCGGTTATGTAACTCTAAAGGCAAGCAATTATATAACGCCCTTATATGTAAAAGAAATAAACTGGATTACGTGTCTCCTGGAAAGCTTAAGATTTAATTGACTTTACAGTAACTAGGAAAATTCCTCACAGCCTTATTATCACCATCACCAGTTCTCTTCACTTTGCGGCATCAGTCACACTATAAAGAGTTAACCTATATGCTTACGTCAAAAGCTGCAAACTGGTTAAAGTACAAAAAATACATCAGCACACACATAGAAATCGAACCAAGTTTAGATACAATGGTCGATATTGAAAACACCATCGCAGCATTCGAATCAACCATCATAACAGACGCCAACATTTCAACTCCTCAAAAAGGTTATATGGAAAACAAAAATCTTAACTAATAAAGAAATTGAAACTCGTATTACAAAAACGACGCCTACGAAAGGAGTGGCAGGTTCATAGATCACCATCCTCAAATCAACTGTTGAAAGCGGCCACCCATGCACTGACGAGAGCCCTTAGAAACGAGGAAAAGCGTGCACAGTACCAGTATATTCAAAAGCTGTCACCGACTAGTACACAGCACCCGTTGTGCAAAGCACATAAAACTCTAAGTGCGCCAATAGAGTTTGAAATGCCAATACGTGACAATAGTGGCAAATGGGATTGGAGTAATGCACAAAAATTAGCAACCTTCGCTGCTTATCTAAAAAATGTCTTCCAGCCAAACCCAGAAACTAATGACTTTAGGCGCAGGCTTTTAATGGAGTATGGTTAAATGGTCTTATGTATAAAATAAAAACGCTACTCCCGCAAAACACCCACGAACAGTTTATGATCGGATTTTTGTTACTCGATGTAACACCATTACATCTGAAGCCCAACGATTGAAGCTGGTGTACCACAAGGCAGTGTTCTTGGCCCAATGTTATATGTTTTTTAAACTTCAGATATCCCCATAAACGACCGCTTGACTATGTCCACTTTTGCCGATGACACCGCAATAATCTTCCGCTCCAAGTGCCCAATTCATGCAAATGCGCTCCTAGGAAATCATATTAAAGCTGTAGCCAACTGGCTCGCAAACTGGAGGATAAAGGTTAACGAGAAAAAAAAGAAAAATGTAAACATGTGATATTTACCCTAATACCATAAAACCATCATGTTACTTACATAGGGGACTTACCTGGCGAAACCACATAGAGGCTAAAAGGACTTACCTTAAGTTAAAGGCAGGTCCTTTGCACTGGCTTATTAACTTTCGGTCAGCCCTGAGCCTGGAGTATAAAATCATCATATATAACACAGTTTTAAAACCAATCTGGACCTATGGATGTGAGCTGTGGGGTAACGTGAGTAGCAGCAACATCAAAATTCTTCGTCGCGCGTAATCAAAAACTCTTCGTACAATGACCGGAGCACCGTGGTATATCCGAAATGAGAACATCCAACGAGAAGAATTCCAGACGTACGAACTGAAATAGAGCAACGAAGCGTGAAATATGCATTGAAACTTTCGGTTCACCCAAACCAACTAGCAAGATCACTATTGCGTGTGAACAAGTGCTCAAAATTACGTAGAAACGACTTACCAGCCCAGACGTAATACATTTTAGGCCCTGTTAAAAAGAATAATAATCCACGTAGGGTGTAAGTTAAGTGAGTAATTAAAGATTCGCAAACTTATTTTAAACTGCTTAATTAGGGTAGATTCAATAAATAATAGTAAAATTTAATAAAAAAAAACTAAATGTGTTCGTGCAGAACCACCAGATCTAGTAACCGATACCCAGAGCATTATGGAGTCAACACTTTTCCAGCCTGCTCAATTGCAGTGAAAGCACGATGGAGTGACGATGTAGCGGACGATCCATTGCCCGACCATGAAGAAGTTCGAATAGCAATTACCCGCCTGAAAAACAACAAAGCGACGGGGTCGATGGATTGCCGTCCGAATTATTCAAACACGACGGCGAAAAACTGATAAGGCGCATGCATCAGCTTCTTTGTAAAATATGGTCGGACAAAAGCAAGCTCAACGATTAGAATTTAAGTGTGCTCTGCCCAATTAACAAAACGGGAGACCCCACAATCTTCGCCAACTACCGTGGGATAGGCCTCCTTAACATCGCGTATAAAGTTCGATCGAGCATATTGTGTGAAAGATTAAAGCCCACCGTCAACAAAATGATTGGACCTTATCAGTGTGGCTTTAGACCTGGCAAGTCAACAATCGACCAGATATTCACCATGCGCCAAATCTTGGAAAAAACCCGTGAAAGGAGAATCGACACACACCAGCACTTCGCCGATTTCAAAGCTGCTCTTGACAGCACGAAAAAGAGCTGCCTTTATGCCATGATGTCTGCATTTGGTATCCCCGCAAAACTAAAACGGTTGTGTAAACTGGCGTTGAGCAACAACTAAAGTTCCGTCAGGATCGTGAAAGACTTCTCCAAGCCGTTGACTTCTTCAACATGCTGCTGGAGAAAGTAATTCGAGCTGCAGAACTTAACTGAGCTGGTAGAATCTTGTATAAGAGTATATAACTGCTGGCGTATTCCGATGATATTGATATCATTAGCGTGATATCATTCCGCTTTCTCTAGAATGGATAAGGAAGCGCAGCAAATGGGTCTGAAAGTGAACGAGACAAAACGAAACATCTGCAAAGACAAACATGTCAGTGCTGACGGTCATAAATGCGAAGTCGTAAATAATTTCGTCTGTCTTGAAACTAGTGTTATCACCAATAATAACGTCAGCCTCGAATTTCAACGACCAAATGGACCAGACCAGGAGAAGGAGAACTTGGCTACACATAGAAGCCCCAATTGGCGGGAATCAGGGAAAGAAAAGCATGACTGGCACCCTGTTATATACTCGGCTATATCTGCGTAAGCGGTGTCCACGCTAATAAATAAGAATAAACTGTAGGTGACTCCCTTTGACAAAGCTAGTAGTTTTCAGAAAACCATAATGGTATTGAAAATTTATAGAAAATTTCCACATTTTTACAAGGTGAGTTCCAAAGTAACCAGTACATAAAAAAAACGAAAGAAATGGTTTTTCGGCCAAATCAATTTTTTTATTCAAAATTCTCTCCTCCTGCTTCAATACCGCTGTTTGCACGGTCCAAAAGCATGTCGAACGAGTGTTTTAGCTCGTTGGCCGGTATGGCCGCCATTATACCGGTGCAAGCCTTTCGAATGGTCTCTACGTCTGCATAACGCTTTCCTTTCATGGGAAAATGCATTTTTCCAAAAAGGAAGAAGTCGCACGGTGTATAAGGTGAATACAGGGAGTGGTTAATGGTTAAAATGTGATTCTTGGTAAAATAATCCGTCACAAGCGTCGACCGATGAGACGGATTCTGAGCACTTTTTGGTCGTCAGTCAATTTGTGCGGAACAAACCGTGCAAACACCTTTCGTAAGCCCAAATGTTCGGTCAAAATGCGATAAATCGATGTTTTGGAAATGTTCAATTCTATTTCCATGAATTTCAATGATGATTTCAGTTGATTTTTGACGAATTCACGTACGGTTTCGATCGAATTTCCGGTGATCACGGATTTTGATTGGGCCACATGTTGATCGTCATTTATGTGCTCACGACCACTTTGAAAACGTTAAACCAACTCGTGGACTCTGCTACAGGATAGGCCATCGGTGAAAGATTTACCAATTTTAAAACAAAATTTAATGTTGGCTCTTTGTTAGAAGCTGATTTTCGCACTTTTTGACAACTAAAACGCATTAACTTCACTTCCAATCGATGAAATGTCATGAAACGAAGCCGCTAGACAATCGATAAAGATAGCAGATTCTAACGCACCAGTCGACATATACATGGCGCCACTAGGGGGCGCTAGATTCAAGAAGCCATGTTTATTTTGGAACGCTTCTTGTGTACTATATATATGTAGATTCGCGCTTAATTTTCTTGTAAAATTTAGCAAACGCAATTGCAGGGAAAAATTGATTTGGGTTGTTTCAGTTAATGAATTGTTTTCAGGTTATAATAGCTTCATAAAGCCGCAACGGAAGTCGGAACAAATTGTACATCCTTGTTATAAGGATCAAAGTCGGCCTTTGGGTTACATATAATTACGAGTATAGTGAGTGAAAGTGAGTCGCCTGTTATTCAAAAATATATCTTCAAATTGCTAAATTCAAACCTTTGCGGCACCCTTTATTTGTTGGTTTGCTTCTAGGACGAGCTTATTTGTTCTATCTGACTGTGAATAGTTGTTGGTGTCAATAACGGTTAAAAAGGTTACAAAAACGATAACAAGTACTTAAATGCGCGTCACACACAAAGTAAGCCACGGAATTTTATCATCGTTAAATAGCGGTATACTATATTTTTAACAATATGCCTTTTTTACACAAATCTTATTACGCATTAGTTGTATTTTCGAAAGTCATTGGTGAAGATGGGTCGACAAACAAGTGTGAAAATTAGACAGCAAGTGATTGAACTGTAAACGGTAAATCTCAAAGGGATAAAGCAGAATAAGTTAATAACAGTGTGTGTGCTGTACAGTTACTGCACATTATCAAAAGGAAAACATTTATCAAGAAAAATGAAGCATTTATCGTTCAGGAAACTAAAACTCCTCATCTCAGTACTACAAAACAGACCAATACAGTTCGAAACCAACTATATACACATGTCAAACTCGAAACAGTAAAAAAGAGTCCCCAAGAAGTACGCTTTTATTAGGCGGATGTCTCGAAACAAACCATTCATAGACAGAAAATGAAAGGTAGCGACTGGAGTTTGCGAAGAAGTTGTCCTAAAAAAGTTTCTTATTTTTTTTGGAAAGGTTGTCCAACAAAATATTAATGTCTTATTTATGTTAATATACCCTGAACAGGGTATATTCAGTTTGCCTCGAAGTTTGTAACACCCAGAAGGAAACATTGGAGACCCTCTAAATTATATATTTAAATAATCAGTATGTTGAGCTAAGTCGATTTAGTCATGTACATCTGTCTGTCTGTCTGTATATATACGAACTAGTCCCTCAGTTTTTAAGACATTGTTTTGAAATTGTGCAAATGCCATTTTCTGCTCAAGAAGCTGCTCATTTATCGGAGCTGCCGATATCAGACCACTATAACATACACTTGCCCGCATAACTCTGCGTACAGCGCTAAAAATTTCGAAAACTTAACTTTAAACGCGAATTTCTCACGAAATATGATACGTATTCAGAAATCTTTTGAATTTGTTTTACATAAAAAATATATATATTGCATAAACATACCCTTCTAAAACCATAATACATACATCTCCATTTTAACGGGAATTACTCGTCGACATCATGAGAATTCATGCACGCAAAACTCTGCGTACAGCAGCACAAGAATAGCAATTTGCGACTACCATTAGTTAAGCTTTTTTCTCAGTCACTTGTGCGACTTTGGAATAACTATTTTATTGTGTTTCAAGTGATTGCAGAAGTAAGATCATTTTAAAACAGCCATGGAAAAAAAGGCAAGGAAATTGGCACTGATGAAAGAAGAATTATCGTTAAACTACATGTTGAGGGCAAAACGTTAAGGGAAATTGGAAAAATAGTAGGCCGAACTCATTCATCGGTACATAAGGTGGTAACTAATTATATTTCAACTGGATCCATCTTATCAAAACCACGTGCTGGTCGTCCAACTCTTTTAACAAACCGCGA